>MNCL01000108.1:0-642511 GCA_001932985.1 Proctacanthus coquilletti | reverse complement strand
GGTCAAAGTTTTATATTGATCGAGTAGGATTTGATGTTATTACAATTTTAGAATTGTCTGTACGTATGTAGTCCTTATTGAGCTTATCTTCTTATATCAGGATAAAGACAAGGAGCAAAGGGACTGTCTTAAAACCTTCACCTTACATCAAGGACAGTTTCTATTGCTCTGTTATTCTCTTCTAAAAGGCCTTTCAACAGATCTGCACTGTCAAAGGTAAATAAACGTGGAAAATTATTGAAAACAAGTGGAACAACTTTCAACGATTTTTTTTTTTCTTTTCTCAATGCAATTTCCTTGTATTTTTTGTATAGAGATCTTCCAATTGGAAGGCATTTACTTGTTTTGAAAGGATATTTCAAGTGGTTTGAATGGAATTGAAAAGTGGAATACATGGCAAATAATGGATGAGCTTTTTTCAATCGACTGCACTGCTGTGGATGCTGATTCCTCCACACACGGTTTAATCTTTGCAGAGGCAGCCATTCTTTCTAGCCTCGTGCAAGAAATAGAAAAAGGAGACCAAATGGAGGGACTTTAATTAAAATTTTGTTGAGAAAGCATTTACACCATAAAAGCGAACTGTTGGCCGTGTGTGCAAACTCCTTCTTTTTTTTTTTTTTAATGAAACTGTTGCTTACCCTGTACCTGAATTTCTTTTCACAAGTGTTTTATGTGTTCCGTCCTTCTAAAAATAGCACAATTTTATATCATCAGTCACTTTATTTAATTTAGCTTATTAATTCTCTTATATTATTAATAAACGTTCTTAAGAAGCTCTAGTTTTCTTCCTAAAGTTTAATAAAGAAGTCAATAAAAATAAAAAAAAATACTTACTTTGTTTTTAATTTAATATTATCTCATTAAATTGAGGTTACAAAACTATTAATAATACTAGCTATACTATTATTTAAAATTTATTTTTTTATTTGAAACTAGATTTTTTTAAAAAAATTGGGGAGTTGGACAAATTTTTTGACTTGATCCAACGGGAACAAATCAACCAGCTTTGAATTTGTTCCATGATTCCTTATAAGTATTCTATTAGATTATTGTTTTAAAGTACAAATTAAATACATTACATTTTATTTACTGATTTTTAGATATGTCCACAAAGTAAAAAAGACAATCTGCTTTTATTTAGACAAGAGAAGTCACCTTTAATCACGTAAATGATTAGCTCGATTTTAAACTGAAGTTAGAGATTTATAAGCGAAGATATGTTCTGAAACAATGACTAGAATCAAATATTCAATTCTTCCAGTCAACATATAAAGTAACATATCTTGACTGATTCATCATCGCTGAGCCGAAACCGCTGAAGTTATAAATATGGAATTTGGTCAGAAGTTTCATTTCATAAAGTAGAGACTCACTAAGAAGGCTTTTTTTTCAAAATTCAACCCTTAAAGGGGTCATAAAGGAGTTCAAAATTACTGCATACTGCATACAATTTTTTTTCTGCCCGAACCAAAAAACTACTGGAGGAATTTTGATGAAATCTAGCACAGTACTAGCCTATACATCGAAGACAGTTTTCATTGCAAGTAGACTTATGTCACTTTCATAGTGTAATTTAATATCCCAGATGAAAAGAAAAAAACTTGAAAATTGTATAATTAAATTCATCAAAGACTAATGTGAGCGCGTCAACATTTTATTGTCTGGATTGTCTTGAATAGTGTGGAATGGAATTTTGTCCAAAGATAATACTGAACGGATTTTAATTAAACTTGGCATAGGCGCTCTTAAGTACAATCTAACCTTCATCCTCTTCACCTGTCTTAACCCTCTCGAAATTCACAACGTAGCGAATGCTCAGTTAAAGTTAAAAAATAACGTAGACGTCCGGAGATGGCTCCCTTGATCTACCGAAATTGTACAAGGTCACAAGGTTGTGTTAAAAAACTCATGGCCAACGTTTTCGATGCGATTCGACGAAAGTTACTATAAATACTCTAATGAAGGTGTAACAGAATAGGGTAGTAATATTTCTGGGAGTGAATATGCTCACTAAACACCTTTCTCCAAAAAAACAATTTTTAAAACAAATTACAACATCCCATTCAGAAGGCCTCGCCCTCTTGGTGAATTTGTATGGGAGGTTGAAATGTTCCTTTAAGAAAATTGTTCAGTTTTATCTGCATATCTATCCCCAGAAGTATTACTACACCGTTCTGTTATATCCTATATATGTGGGTCTACCTGTAACATTTCATTAGCCTGTGTACCAAAAGCCAAAGGTCTATGTGAACAAATTCGCGGACACAGCTAGTTATAGATATTTTTATAACATAAAAAATGTTTGCCCAAAATTCGAATATACTAATCATGTAGGTCAAAATTCTATTCCAAACAAACGTAATAGCTAAAATTTCAAATTCTTTTAAGATAATCATTAATTTGCACAAATGTACCTAATTGAATAAAAAAAGAAATATTCTCTGTATGAAAAGTTTAATTTTAAATTCGTTTCTCAGTAAAAGGCTGTTGCTTGCATTTAATTAAAGTTGTTAGTTATAAAGTTGATAAACTTATGTCTTTATAAAAATTTCAATATGTAATGAATCCTCAAAGGATTATAAAGACAGATCTACTCTGCCGTCATGCATTAAAGTCTAGTTGGTGGTAGCAGTCTAATTAAACAGAATTATAAGTTCATCTCTTCGGTTTGAGAGGTGAAATCATACCGCGTAGTGCTATTAATTTGTATCGTCGTGAATTGCACAAGACGAAAGTTCTATCCAATTCAGTCGGCTCAACCTGAGCTGAACTGAACTGAATATCATACTAGCATCACTTGAAGCCATCAAAGCCCACATAGTATACGAGCAGATGGTATTTCACGACGTTCCCCCAGAAGTAAACACGCTCGTCCGGGGTATACGTCTTGTCTCCGAAAAAAGTGAAAATTCACATTGGATTTTAAGCCCTGACACTATCTACGTATTTTACTGGTGCTCTCAGAACGGCAGCCGCAGTAGTATCAAGGATTCTCCTGCAACTAAGTGTCAAGAAAGATTCTAAGAAGTTACCAAAGCCGCTGGCTTACTGCACTTCCAGACGTGCATGTCACCCACACGGCGGTAAATTTTATATACTATTCGTCAGCATTCTATTGCGATGGGTATGCTCACGTTGTGTTGTTTTTCAAGAATTGCATGTAGGACTCCGGTACACAACATTATTTTGGAAAATTTTTAAAACTCCAAATCAGAAATCAATTAGTTTCATTTCTCTAAAGATGATAGGATAGGGTAATAGGAGAGATATCTTAAAGTACCAGTTCTCTTAAATTTATACAATCCTATCAAATTATAATTAAAGTTACTTCATTTTCCACTTTCAAATTAATTTTTCAGGGAAGAAAAATAGGGGAAACATGTTGTATTTCGACCACTTCGTACGTTTTAAATATTCCAAAGTTTTTATTTAGTAATTGTGTTATTCGATAGGTCATTTCTAATAGTCTAGCGTGAAGTTAGCTACAAACAAGCAGTGTGCTAGACAAGCCGGTGTTAGACTACGGCGGAAAAAAAAAGGTTTTTTGGACGTACATCCATCCCTCGGTAGATACGTTCCACGAAAATTGTGCAAATTGAGGTAGTGTAAAATGATCCACTGTATGCATATAAAAAAGTAGGGTAGGTTCAACTGAAACTTAAACCGTGTAAATCGAATGAAAGGATTTAGGAAAACGTCGTAAAGTGTTCATAATAAAAGTCTAAAATGGGGCAAGAATGTGAAATTAAAGTCGAATGTTCAAATAATATTCAAACATACGTTTTTCAGGCTATAAATTATATTTAAATGCATTTCTGGATATGACAAACGTAAAATTAAATCACAAATTATACGTAAATTGTCGCCAGAGGTTTTGAAAAGTAGGATTCTTATTTTCTTTGGTTGTCGTACAAATCACTATCCCAGTCCCTAAAAGAAATTTGATCCAGGAAGATTCTCCTTTCATATCTTGTCATAGGTACCACTTTACGAGGTGAACTACTGGTTTTTCCCAAATTCGATAATGATAGTAGACTTTTGTTGATGTTAGTGATCAAAATTTGTTTACTTTAGCGGACGCGTTTGTAAATTTCTTCATTAGGACTAAGCGCATTTTTAATTGTTTTCTGAGACTTGAAGGCTCTTTCATTATATGGATTCATGCTGTAATTGAATTTGTGAAAAAATCGCGTTCAGTGTATGTATAGTAATCGAAAAAAATAGAAAACACACACATATATTTTTTTTAAATTTGAAAAAGGTGTAAAAGTGAAATTGTATAAATTAAGTACCGCGTAGGTCGAGAGATGGGTGTATTTTCATGCTTATGCGATGAATTCAGTATTTCGAGTCTAATAATGTAAACAGGCCTGTAACATATTTTGAAATATTTTGAAATTGTGTTGCGATAATAGAGCATTGTTCTACCTAGATCATCGCATATAAGACGATTCGATCCATTATCCAGTTCAAACAAATGCTAATGTTAATAATACTTTTCTGATTCTTTTGAGGTAGGTACTTAATTTGAGGCAGGTACGCCTTCGAAAATACATCGATTTCGAATGGGCTGATTAACCCACAACTGACAAAAACTTCATAATAAAAAAAAAGTGGCCGAGGTTTCCTTATACTAGAATTTAGAAATCTTAGCTTCATAAGACGGTTGACTTAGAAGTGGTTGTTGTAAGATTCATTGTTAAGTACATTTTTTCTATTACTGCTTTAGTTTGTTTAACAATATCATCTTTAATACAACTCATCCACCCTTAATTCCTTTTAATGATGTAATTGTATTTTACCCAATTCTAGGAAAGTAATTAAAGTTTAAATTTAATATATAACTAGTTTCTTTTTATTAATTACAACAGCGAGCGGTTTTACTTCACATGATAGCTTACTTCTCTGAATGCATTCATAGGTTCTTTACTTCACCATTGGTTTAATTATTGCCTTTTCAGCAGTAAATGCTGTTGCTCGACAAAAAGTATGATATATGATACTCGAATTTGAAAAACTACTAGAAATATTCTCGTGGATTGAAGCAAGAAGTCCTGATCGTTATAATTCAGTTAGAAAATGTTCCAGTATTAAAGTACAGGTAAACACCCGGTAAAGCAGGGACCACAGCTCTAATTGCCCTATTTTTCCTCCCTATGGAATGATAAAACTCAATACGGTTCGAGTGGCGCCGCTGTTGTTTTCGGGGAACCAGATCCTATAGTCTACTGCTCCTTGCAATATTGCTGCTGCCAACTATACTCTGGCCCTGTAGTGTGCACGAGCATATCCATGGACACAGAATAAGAGCGAAACATTTTCCACTAGACTGGCTTAATTCACTAGAAAACTCATATCAGTTTGACGTTTGATAGCTAACCCGATAATCACATTATCGAGGATATATTTCAGGCTATTCTTGCCTATTGAGTGGATATCCTCACTGTGCACTAAATTGGAAGGTCTATTAGATAATAGGGCTAGCACTGGGAGGGAATTTTCCATTTTCAGTTTGGGAATTCAATTGAGATAATTCGAGAATTGTTGTTTTGTGAATTGGAAACGTACTTCTGTTCGAGGTATAGTACTAACAGTTAAAACATTTCTGGTGTGAATGTGAAAGGTGGGAAGCCCTATAGCAATGAAATTAAGTCGAATTAAAAATATCACAATGAGAGGAAAATTACTTTACATCAATTTTCATTAATTTGAATTGTTTACGAATTGAATTATAAAAAACAAAACAAAAACAACACTTTACCTTCGATATTTTATCACTTTTCATAGGATAAAAAACACCAAAGCAGGCTGAATACGGGTTTATAAAATGTCTAAAACTTAATCCAGATAATTATTTTAAGGGAAAGTTATAGAAAGAAAAAGAAAATGACGAGCCCGAAGGATTAAGCCCATCTCAAAGTAGCGTTCCATTAAAAGGAGATGGCATCGTCACGGTTAAAGGAGAAAAGTTAAAAGAGGACCACCTTGTAATTTTTAGCCCTTGTTTAACAAAAAGCTAAATTGAATTATAAAAGAGGGTTTCACATTTTTAGAAAGCATCCGATTAGACGAGGCGAGGAAAGATTTTTTTTACAAGGACATAGAAGTGTAACTAGATAACATCTGGAAGTCGTCTATAGTGAAAGACCTGGATGCACGGTAGACTGTGAAACATGCCAAGGTTCCAGGTAGAGTTAGAATCTGAGTTTGCACGGGAGTGGCAATCCTTTGACTTAATTTTAACCTCTTCTTATAGTGTAAAAATGTTCTTACTTTTGAGTTTATTTTTTCATTTTAACCTCTTTTGTGCAATGTGCAGTATTCAAGTAGGGGAAAAGTACTCTAGACTGCTATTGTAGGTCATTTTTAACCGAAAAAGGAGGTCGTTCCCAATGCGATTGTTTCTTCGACATATTTGCATCGATCTGGATGATTCTTGTTTTTGTTTGAAAGCGTATACTCCACCGGTGGTCCTATATTAATTTTACCAGGACCTGATAATGATTACGAAGGTCATGGAACTGGATCTCAGCAACGATAGTAATTAGAAATTTCGTATTTATTGTACTGCACAGCCGTTTTAGTATGATTAAATTTTCACGACGTCTTTCCTCACATGTCTACGCATGTTCCTTTGTTTGGTAGGTATAACGATTTAATAACTTAGCACCGAGTCCAAAACAATTAGAGTAAAGTGATTAAGTACATTGTCTCTAAATATTTTATTCGTTGATTATTTTATTCCTTCCAGTTTTTTTTTTTTGAAGTCTACATCTTTTTTATTTTAGTAAAAGTATTTTTTTTATAGTTATTCGTTTTAAAAAGAATTTCCATTATTATTATTTTTTTATTCCTAACTCTTCAAGTGAATTGATCAGTTTCTTATAGCGTAGTTTTTTTGATTTAATTTATAAAATGTACAACTAAAATGCAATTTTGAAAAATCTTATAAACGGATTAAATTGAATAACTTTTTATTTGGTATATTTAGATAATGTCACTATTCCATTTCTTGGACTATTCACAATTTTATTTCTAATGCATGTCACATTTACCTTCAGACATTTTTATTGTGATCCCACCGTAGTTGATAATGCTCTCTAGACTTAATTCAATCAAGGAAGAGATTTCATGTGTTATGGATGGTGAGATGTGCTTTGCATCAAGAAAATTCTTAGGAGAGCCAGAGGGCTGTGCATATATGAAGGTATTGGCTGTTCGGGGGATTTCCCTTCAGACCAATATATTCATTCATTTCATTTTCTGCAGTGCCTGTGGGAGAGAATGCTGGGATTCCTTGGCGCATATTTCTGTTCAAAATGCAATCCGTGCAATCACTCGCAAAGGAATGCTTTTTTGGGATGTCTTTTGTTCACCCGCTTTGACTTTATTTCCGCTCGAAGCGATTCAATGCGGACGGAATTTATTTTCTTTGTGTGGTTTAAGGACTCAAAAGAAATACCAATTATTTGCTAGCGATAATCGTCTCAAAATGTTCAGCAAATTTGTTATGAAGGTATTTGAAGGCTTTTCATGGGTAATTTATTGCATAGTAGTTTTTTATATACTCCATATACTAGAAGTATACCTTGTTTTTAAAATTTACCATTTAATCAATTTAATTAATTTTAATAATAGCCTAAGTACAGTACATAAAGAATGGACCTTCGAATTCTTTTATATTATTATTATATTATATTATAATGCACTAAGAACACATACTAAAAAGTTCTCTTTGATATTCCAGCCCTCAGCTCTAGTGATCCTATAAAGTGAAACTTTCAACAACTTATCGATGTTCTAATTAAATTAAACGTAGTTTATAACTAATACAAAGTTCAGCATGATCAAATTTATTACAAAACTGAGTAAATTTTCTCTTCAAGTAAGAATCTTAAAGTTATAAGTACAACAACAACTCGACGAGCTCAAGGAAGGAGTATGCTGTTGCCTTTCGCTGATAGACGCTTGTCTTTTCTTCTTCTGACCAAAATTATAGCAAAAGTTAGAAACTTGTTGATACCACCAGCTAAGCCGCCCTTGATTGTTACGACTTTTCAGAGATTTTCATATAAGTTATCTAGGCCCCAGATGGTTTCAATGTACTCGTTTTCATTATCTGCACTGTCTCTCGATAAAGATTTAATTATAAAAAAAAATTCCTAAATTGCCTTGAATTTTATTCATAAGTAAACGATACGCCTTGTTCCTATCCTTTGTGAAATTTTAAATTCCATGAACGTAATTCGATTCATGCAAGGTTTATTGGCAGCTACTAGAGCCAATTGACTGCCTTCACAGAGTTGAATAAATTTCAGTTGCTCTTTTAATTGCGATGTGATTTCACCACGAATGCACATATTGTAATTTTGGTCACTGCTGAAACAGGGCCGAACAGGAAGGCGCACTGTGCCGTCACGAGAAAATTACCTTTGCTCGTATAATTTCCACATTCATGAAATCCCGAGTCAGGCGTCCTCAATTTTCGTTGATTACTGCGGTAAAATCTCTCTTTTTGTAGAGAAAGTTAAATTAAAATTTTCTATTACAATTTCCATGTTGCCACATATGGTCGTGCTGTTCGAATCTGAAATAAAATTATTATTAGAAAAATAATAACTTAACTAATTATCTGTGAAAACTATGGAAATAAACAATAAAGCTAAAAATATTGCATATGGCTATTTTGAAAACCTTGTCGACTTGTAAACTTTGGACAATAATAAAATTTTCAGCACCTTCCCCCGGGCTATTTTCAAGCCAAAATTGATTATGCGAAACTTCATGCAAAACGCTGTTTTATTATATAATTTTATCAGACAAAAACAGGCATGTTATACTCGTACATAAAATAAAATAGTCATTTTGTAACCAAAGGCTGGTGCTTGGTTAGCTCTGTTAAATATTTTCGTAGCTTTATATTTTTCAATTTTATCATAGAGGGTTGATAAAGATTGAAGTACAAGTAGTTGTTAGTAGTCTTTTAGAAACATTAGTATATTTTATTTTAAATAAATAACCCTATGCAACCTCGAATAGCAAACGAACCGTCAAAATTTGTTGTAATTTTTCTATAGTAACAAATAGACAATAATTTTGAAAACCATACTTTTATAAACGTAGTAAGAGGTGGAAAACATCCTAATGACCTTTAAATATTGTAAAAGGACGAAAAATTCATATCTAAATGTGGAAATGCGACAGTCTTCCATTTTATGGATAAAAAACTACGATTAATTCTGAGTTCCCCTAAAAGAGATGCATTTGATCCACTTTTATCTTTTATAAGTGAATATAAAATTAGTGACACACTCGAAATTTTAAGTAGTAAATAATTTTTTTCTTATTTTCTACATAAATAAATCCAAAATTTTGAAGAGTGCAGCATAGTACTAGTATAAAATTTTGATTTCATCATAAATCCGCAATTTATTCTTACTTTGCTGCTAAAGTACCAGTACACAATGGTGAAAATTTATTTTAAATTAATTTTTAATTATCTGAAGTTCGCGTGATAGAATTAATTTTTTTTTGTACAGAACAGCGAGCTTTTTTAAAAAAAAAAATATGTTTACCTTTTCTCATTTAAGTTCTCGAATGTTTACAATTAGCCGGCTTCTCTAATAAAATATTCTCTCTCTAGAATAGAGCAAAAAAAAATTGTTCAATTTCATTAATTATTATGACTTACAAACAGAAAATAAAAACGAAAATATAAAGTTAACTTAATTTCACAAACGTTGGCAACGTGTCCAGGTAAAATAAATGCCTTTGTTTTTTGAAGAATACAGAAAGAAATATTCCCGGAGGATAAACAAATTAAAATTCCATGATGTCAGAAATTATTGTTACTTTAATTAATATTTAAAAAAAACAAAATGGAGTTTAATTAACAAATATGCTCACTGTTGGTCTTTCAAGTTTACATCGTTGTCTAATACAGAAAAAAAAAAAACCTTTTAGAGTTTGTTCATATTTCCGCGGATGCGATCTCTATAAACGCAAAACTAGACAGGGGGGAGTGGGAGCGGTATAAAAAGGGGAAAATACAGAAAGTACTCTGTGCACAAATACGCGAAAAACTACATTCATTTTCTGGATAGGATTTGCACGATGTCAACTTTGGGACGTTTTAATTTCTGTGGAGACAGCCACAATTTAACTCCTAAATGGAGTTGAGGTTTGCTTTTTAATTTGAATTTTTGGTTTAAACATTTGCGAATAATTTTTTGAAAGTACAAGGAATTAAAAACCGATTAAATAGAATATAATGATATTAATTATACCAAAAATTTAGCATTATTATAACCCAATTTTCATGAAATTTTATAGGATTAAGGTCCTAAAGGTACAGAAATGGGAATACATAGTATAAATATAAAATGAAGAACAAAATCTCTCATAAATTACAAGACACGGAGAACAAAAGAAATCGCATTTTTATATATTCGTATAGAGAACTAAACCGAATGAGAATTACTTTAGTCCACTGTGGATTCTATGAATGTACCAGACGCTTTACCACCGTTTCTACCTTCCAACCGCAGGAGGAACAGCATCCGAAGGAGCACCATGAACAGAAACAGCATTGCTATATTTCGGCGGGCACTCTTCTGGGTAAAGTGATTTCGTATAAATTGTGGATATAAAACGTGACGAAGAAAGAATTCTATTTAGTTATGGATGAGGTTACAAATTGAACTGCCAAGGGAAACACAGGATTATTTACTATTGGACTATGCCAACATTTTACTTGTCTTAACAGCAAAATTGTTTCCTTAGGCAATGTTTGCCTGTTGTTGGTCTTTCGACCCAATCGCAGTTTCCTGACGTATATTGAGTGAGGATTTACTGCGACAGAAGCCAGGATATTTTTATTTAATTTACCAAATAAATCTTAAGGCGATTATTACTATGTCCATTTTGATTTAGTGAAAAATTAAATTTCAAAAATTGATTTACAAGAAGACTTACTTATAGTCTTTACCTCTTAAATTCCGTTCATTCGATCTCATCTACGTAACATAAATTGAATAATATCAATTTGCGATGTATGGCAAGGATTATTATTGTAATAAGATAATAATAATAATACTAATAAGATTTATTTAAATACAAATACAAATTTAAAATACAGTAGAAATTTTAAATGACTACTAACTACTATGGCTAACCTATACGCTTTCAAGCTTTAATACACTACTCTTGCTTATATTGTGGTGGATAAACCTCATAATTGCAAACTCTTATATTTAATACATCTATCTGAACTCTACAAAGTCCTTTGTTTTTGAAAATTAAAAAAAAAAAAAATCCAATTTCGACAAATTGCCGAAAAGCATCATTCTTAATTTCTTCTACAATAGGGCAGCAAATGGATTACTAAGGCAGAAAGAAAAGAAAGTGTAATAATGCTTCGTTGAATAATTTTTCCTTGGCGTTAGTTGCTGCAATTAATTAAATTCGCGCTATGGGGACGAGCGACTACAACGCTCCATGGCGATTCATTAACAAGGAATGAATCAGCAGCCTTCGCAGATTTGCTACAACCGAATAAATTTATCAAGGGGAATTTTCTCCTAGCACTGAGGTCCTAACTCCATCCACTTCTGTGCAGCTGGACAAAACAACCCGAGTGCTTTCCGCAAGCATCGCATGGGATGGGAGAGCTAGCTGGGGATAACTTTTCCCTTTTAGTTGAAAAATTGCGCTAAAAGTAATTTCCAAAGTTAAATGTACTCGATCACGGATGATTTGGTCAAGTAGAACGAAACCAGACCATGCTAAAGCTACCGGAGGCGTCTCCGACCTAGTAGAGCTGATTTTGTTCCCAAGGAGCTACTCTCCAAGCCCGAATCGCTTCTCGCACCATTAACTCCAATCGAATCTAGTCCTTGGCTTCAATTCTACAATAATTGATTTCTTAATTAGATTTTTTAGACCTTCGTTCTTTCTTTTTCCTTCTTAATTTATTATTGAAATGTGACGAAAACAGATGCCAATTTTTTGCTTCGCTGAGGCGGAGGAAGTACACTTAACGTTCTTTAATATCTTAGGAACATCTTAAGACAACCGGATGCTAAATTATTGGAAATGGAAAACAAGTTTAGAAAATTGAATTGTACAGAAAACTTAGCTCTAGATACATTAAGGATTTACCAAGGGTTTTTTGGAGTATCCTTATTTTAGAAATAGCCAATGTTATGTATTTGCACATTGTATGGACACTTACAGACGAAGTCTCGTTTAAAATCATAAAAATAATTCGTTAACAATCTTTCTTTCGATAGACGAATTTCTAACTATTATTACTTTTATAAAAGACAACAACTTTTACTAATATTTGTAAAACCATGCTTAGAATAGCACAATATACTAAACAATAAAAAAAAACAGATATAGTATTTTCGGATTAAATAAAAGCATATACAAATTCAATTTATATTTCTTAAGAGACATAGTTCTTTGCTCTGAAAAAAGAAACTTAAAATTCCATGCGTATCTAGAAAATTAAAATGAGACACGCTTGAGAATGTCTCGAAATAATCCCGAACAGCTCGGATTGGGTCACGTGGTATTTAAGATATTTACTCTGTTTACATTAAATTAAGTTTAAGGAGTTTTAAAACATAGACGAGCAGTCCATTAGGAGGAATCTTCTCAGGCTATGGAAATTCGCCATAGGTCGTTTAGATCTACATGAAAGATTTTCAGTACAATTTACACAATTGACAGCCAAATCGTATTGAATTATATTTCGCATTAAATAAAGTAACATTTGTTATAAAATAATCTTAGAAAATTGGTACAACATTTGAAATTTGCCATAGAATTCTCCGGAGATGACCTTTTTCTATTAAAAGTTGATAAGAATTTTGGAATAAAAAATCGCATATTTAATGGCATTTCTTCTAACACTTTAATTAATAATAATAAAGGGTGGGCTGGTTTTTTTTTTAAAATGCTATAAAATGAGCACTGTTCAATATGTTTCAAAGTTTGTTGATTTATTGAAAAGAGTAAACCTTTCGATTAATTATAGAATATAATTTCAATTTTAAAATGGTGACTGGCAGTCACCCATTCTGTCAACCCAATTTTGCAGCACATTTTCGATGGGTTGGTGCCCTATTCCACGAATAGCTCGATCAATATTGTGCTTCAATACCTGAATCGTTTCTAGATTGTCAGCACAACATCAATCTTTAACGACAACCCACAAAAAAAAATTCCAAGGGATATTTTAAAAGTGAGATGAAGGATCCTAGTCGTGAATAGAGTTTTTAAATATTAACTTAATTGTTAGAATATTTTAATGAAAAGATAATGAAATAATTTGCTTTGAAGTTCGTCGTATGTTAATCTTTCTAGTTGATACTATTTGATTAGTAAATTAATTAAACATTTTAATTTTGTTAAAATTCATTCAGTATTACAATCAAAATTCGGATCGGATGTATGTAGGGCTTTCAGTAATTCGGGGGTGCTTTTTGTGGTGAGACCTTTATGGAGGACTATGTGAGAGGCAATTAAACAGTGCGGTCTGGTTGGGTTAAACCAAATTACGAAAAATGTCACATAAATTTAATTCGGCTGGAATTTACGTAATTCCGTTTTAGGAAAGCAATAAAAGCTGGTGATTTATATACCTCGGAAAATAATTCACGTAGGAAGAATCATCTAATATGGCTTGTTGAAATTTAAAATAAATTTATTTCATTTCCTTTATCAGATTAGAAAGAAAACTTCAGAGACTAAACTTTAACTAATGACGTTAATTTACGATAAATTGATAATTCAATTGCTTTTAGGACGTTTGTACAATTCGTTTCTTATGCTAAATAAGAGAAATGGCGAAGAAAATTCTAATAAAACTCATTATAGATGAATAAAGCGAATTCAACTATAAAAAAATTTATTTAATGATTGCAAAATGAAGGCTTAGATTTTTTTAAAAAAGTCTACGTACACCCCGTGGTATTTTGTTAACTCTCATTGCTCTACTTTAACCCACTTCTTTCGCTATTCAAAAGACCGTCGTTAAATGGGAACAACTCCCAACCCATATGCTACATAGAACCAGATCCATACGATAGATATGTTCGTAGAAAATCTAAGATCTTAATGAGTAGCAACAGGTTAACAGGTAACCTTATTTTATATTATAAATTCAGTTTCAGTTTTAATAACATCCTTAAGCCAGCTCTGGTTCTATTTTGTGGCATTCACTCAAACATCTCCAAAAAGGGAATATTTTCAAATTTTAAACAAATTTGATATCATCCTCAAGCCTGCAATTTGAATAGAACGTGAAAATATAATTCTAGCACAAATTTCTATATCTCTATGAATGGAAATATGTTTTTTTTTTAATATGTAAAGTATGAATATTGCTGTTTTTATTAGTTTTATTCAAACTGGTTAGTATTAAAATTTAAATAATAGGGCAAACAAATCAGAAATAGTTGACTAAAGTTTTGAAACGTACTTTTCATTTCTAAATAAAATATCGATCTATACAAAATAAAACCATTTTATATTGTGTACACTTCAATTAAAATACACTAACATTTAAGAGAAAATAATTTTTGTAATTCTGAACTTGTTCTCACCCTAGAACTGTTCATTTTAATTATTTTACTTTATAAAAAAAAAAAATTCTGACATATGACATCCTTTCGAACCCATTAAAAAGCCCACTTCTTCTGGCCCTTGAACTCCGAAGGAAAAATTACTTCCTACTTCTTTGAATGTTTCTTTATGTGCCCTATATTTGCGTTTATCGTACCTATTTCTTTTGCCGGTAACCTAAATAGGGCGAATTTTCCCTCCTCATGTACTCAAAGGTTGTCGTCGTAAGGGAATGAATAAAAAATGTATCCGTCAATGGAAATGGGAGAAAAGTGAAAAAGTTTTCTTCAATCGTTAACAATTTCAATTGATTGTGTTAAGAAATGCTCCGTGATTTTATTGAGAAATTTATTGTCGGTAAAATGTTAAAAAGGAAAAAGGGATCATGTGACGGTGACCTCGTTATAAGGACATAAAACATGCAAATGACGACAATCTAATTTGTAGCTATGCATAAAAAAAGATTTTTAAGGTGGCTAATAAAATTTAATAAATTAAATTAGAATGTTCAAAAGTAAATTTAAGTATTCGTAGTAAAACTGAAGTAAAATATCACAAACTAAAAATAATCTAAAACATCTGCCTATATATTTAATAATAATAGTAGTAGTGTATTTTATATTTCAGACCACAATATAGCTCATAAAAATATCCTAAAAGAAAGGCATGTTTGCTGACGCTGCATCTTTATCTCAAATAATTATTCCAAGAAAAAAAGTAAAAAAAAATAAACTGCAACTGTAGACAATTTTATTTAATTTAACTAACTAGTTAAAACCTAATGAAATTTAAAAGTAGGCATTGTATCAACAATTATTTTTGCCTTGTATACTTAAAATTGTTCCGAAAATAAAATGTGTGTAGAGAACTCTCAGTGTACGATCCCGACTCTCATTTGACAGGATTTTAGGGACAAAATGTGTAATAACTTTTCTAAGCAAAATATTTCACTACTGCAAACTAGCGAAACTCTTTTTCATCATGTATTTGATTAGCCGTTTTCCGAATTTCACTAGAAGACCTTAATTATGACTGAAATAATACATAATTTGAAAAAAAATTTGGATACCAACGACGCATCCAGAGTATATTACACAAAGGTCCTTAAATTAGGAGGTTCATTTGCCCGGCAACCATATCCCATATCATATCTGCCACCTGTAAAATTCGTTTCAAAAGCTCTCAAGGCAAAAGCAAGCAATCGTTTAACCTCAAATTTCAATCTAATTACACTATCTGGTTCCCTGGACATGGTCGAGGCCATGTTTGTACAAAGCCCAAGTGCATCGCTTTGAAAACCCTCTGAGGATGGAGCTATTCATTGCGGACGTGTGTCAGACCAATGATGTTGAATTTGACCATATTCTGACCGGCTATTTTTGCCGGATCTAAAATGCTTGCTTAAGGCTGTCATCTGTTTGCACTCGATTTAGTCTGCATTGAAGCGTGGACGACTATGGGGATATCCTAATTTTGTCATTTGTCGGAAGTTCTACAACTCTTGAACTACTCAAAAGGATTCATCCGTCTTTGTCGGGTTATGGACAACATAGAACTGAATCAGGCAAACACTTTAAATCATACTTTGCGTCTTGAGATTTCTTTTAAGATTCAATCCTTTCTTTTGTTCCTTTAATAAATTCATTTTTGATTAGTGTATAGATAAGATGCTACTTAATAGGCGTCTCATCTGTTGAATTCTTCAAGGAAGTTCCATAAAACCTCTTAAATTTGGTCTAAGTGGTTTTTGATGAGATTTTCTGTTAAACAAGTTATTTCAAAAGTGACAACTTAGACAAATAAAATACAGAATTTGGTTGACTTTTCTATTTATGTAATATTTAGGAAAAATAAGTTACGGCATTGTCTAGAAGTATTGAAGATTCAAGAAAAGAGTGCAGTGGAAGAGGGAAGGGTGTGAATATTATAATAACAAGAATTTAGTAAGAATTAAGGATAGAAGTTGGCTCAAAAAAAAACGACTCCAAGATTAGTTTGTGATGATCCATCCATCCAAAGTGGAAACTTTTTATAATATTTACTTCAAGACCAGGATAAAGGTATAAAGTTTGAAAAATTTCTAAACAAGAAGAACTATGTGTCTGTCTGTTATCTAAATTAGCTACAGTACAAACGGAGGATTTGTCATTGTGGCTTTTGTTTTTCAACACACTAGCAATTAGTAATTTTATTTCTGGTAATCAGTTCTCCTCTCCAACCCTCTTCTAGCATCTGAACGAATGCTTCCGTTCTATTATGGGCAGAGCCATTAACTTTTTGCTCAATTTTCGCTAGCTTTTCTGACCCTTGGAGGAGCATGGTGGTCGTACATTCAAACCAAAATGGGGGTTTAATCTGGCTGTGTTCTAGCCTTTTTGTTTTTATTCGTTTTTATTTAAAGTGCTATCTGGTCTAGATGCGCTCTATGCACTTCCATGGCCTTTAATTAAAATTTGTTGCGGCTAGTGTACTAGAATAACGCAAACGTTGTTTAACTTTATTTCATAGTCTGTGGTAATTTTTTTTTCTTAAACTTATAGGTTCTTTTTACAAGATTCCTGATATATACCTTATTTATTTTTCTTTACAGATGAACCTTTAGAATCTGATAGAAAGGACCCTTTTCTTGTCTCAAGTCGCATTGATTCAACAGGGTTGCTTGTGCTTCAATTAGCAGAGGAAAGCTGCACTCCAGGTGTACTCAGGTACATTTCGAAATAAGACCGGTAATCACACGGGATTGGCACTATACACCTGCTCATTGCCGCGAAATTCGTGCAACATAAACCTGTAAAAGCTTTATGGCCAGTCATTACCGTAAGCAGGTTTAACAAGAAAACTTTGCACGTTAGCCTGCGTGTTTTGAACATTTATTTTACTTTTACAGCCAAACACGTTCTTGACTTACGTCGCCATTCCCATTCACCACCGGAGGCACCCATAACCCAAATAAGACCTTCAGAGTGGCGTTATAACATACCTCCGAGGATGGGCAACGGCGGAAATTACCTCTCATACTCAGGTGTACTGCAATGCCCCATAGTTATCCCCATATCACAATAAACGAATATTTTTACCTGTTATTATCGGTGTTTGAAAGAACCATCGTTGGTAAACCCTTTCTCAGTTAATAGTTTATGCCGTATTTTCATATTCTATATCCTAGAAGGAAATTACACATCAGTAAGAAGCCCTTTACCGATGATCAGATTACTTGAATCATTTCACAGCTAATACTAATTATTAACCATTAATATACCTTAAGTATCTTCTGCGTCACTAAATTACTTGCTAAACGCGTACGTACATTAAAAATCACTTAGAATTTAATTTTATTATGCCTTAACAAGGTCTTCCATTTCTTCGTAACACAGCAAATTTTGAATGATATAGGCCTTTTCCCCACATCACCCCAATTTCATCCAGTTGTACTAGTAAAACATCAAACTAGAATTGACTCATCGTCTTTATCATTATGTGACTAGCATAATGTCCAAGAGTGGTGGTGATTGGTCATGTCCTTTGAATAATAATTAATCAAACCTAAATTTCGTTAGTTTCATGTGAGTGAATCCGAACTGTCTTTAATAATTGATCACACTTTGGTGCCAATTCCCCCATTTCATCTTTCAGTTCCTCTCGAGAAGCTTAGGGCAAATAGATTAGCCTATGTATTGCCTAAAATGATAGATTTCTTAATTAGGTCATTAACACAGCCAATCAATGGTGATCATATCGATAATTGCAAATAGATAATTCCTCTGTTATCCAGCACACGTAGCTACAGTCTACTGAACTGAATCTCTGAATAAACAATTCTTATACCATCGCTGTGTTCAATTTGATTCTATTTCGAAGACGACTAATGAGGTCATAATGAATAATTTTTGTGTATTGTTTTATCCTTGTATTTTTTGTTTTGCAATAATTGGTAAGAAAAATGACAAAAATGATAACTAGTCTTACAAATGTAATGAATGTTTATCAATTTAAAATTGCAGTGTCTTTAAGCAACGGGTCTTAATTATAGATAAGATAATAAAAATAATATAAAAGTAACTAAATAAGATATAAAGGAAATAATTTTTTCAATGAATTTGACTGTTGCCACCCGTTTTCATAGACAAGTAAGCTATAGGTGGAACTAGGACATAACTAGATACAGAAGGTGCTCCCAAAATTTACATTATTAATTCAATTGGTATTATTTTGATTTATGTATGAAGGGAATTTTCAAAAATTCATCGTATCATAGAGTGCTAAAATTTTACTTTCTGTATGTTTGCATAAAAGTAACATGGTTTTAAATAAAATTAATTACAGCGTTTTATTAAGTAACTTTTCATTTCTCGAGCTGCTCTTACTCACGTTAAGCGGCTTTACTCATTTTTTCGCCATCACTCGCTGTGATTGGATTATTTTGTTGATAATGTTAAAATATTTCGTTGTTTTTGCTTTTATTTCGAACGAGTGTTCTTTTAAATTTTTAATTTTTTTTTTATCCATGCTATTCATAATTAATGTAAATGGACATTTTTCGAATATTCACAAATTCACTTCCATGTCCCTTTTTGAAGAGCCATCGAGTTATTTTTATTTAAGTACACCATCGATGATTGCTTATTACAGCAGCTTGTTAAAAGTGGAGGGGTTTTGGTAAAACATGGAATGAATGCTTTAAATCATCAAATGTAACAAGATCCAAAACACATAATTTTGTTTCTTTTGTTTGCTTTTTCCTAAGACTAATGGTCAAAATGTAAGAGAAGTGACAAGATTTAATCGAAGCATGGTTATGGTCGCAATTTAATGAAATATGACAAAAATTAGTGCCTTTGATGTTTGTTTATTACTCCTTTACATCGAAAATATTTAATAGATTTTTATGCGTCTTTCACTGTTGTACAGCTTATGTATCAAGTTGAAATATAAACTAGAACGAATCTTTATCTTTCTCGAAAGAAGACATTCGTTAGTGTTATATAAAAATTTTCAAATTAAAAATACTATCTTCATACTTTCATTACATGCAGAACGAAACCACTTAGAAATTTTTTAAAACTATTCCATTAATTACAGAAGATTTTGTAGGGGATCTTTTCAAGATGTTCATGAAAAAAAAAAATATTATTTGATTTCCGGTTAATTCCAGTCCAATCGGAAAAGGAGCCCTTGACTATATCCGTTCATTAAAAGTTAAGTTTTCAAGTTCCTGCCGATAAATGAAGAGCAACAGAAATTTTCTTCTTCCTTTGAAATCGGGAGCAGTAAGACAGTGCATGTAGGACGCCTGCAGGTAAAGTTCCTTACAGGTAATATTCTTGTCGTACTACAGCAAACCGGAAGTCACTGATTCCATTTTATCTGTGACAATGTGGACCTGCTGAATTTCAAGATAAATTAGGAATTCTCTTCAGAAGCAGTTCTTGGGATGGGTGTGCTGAAAAGTGTCTGGTACGATATTTTAGCTTGACTGTGAACTATAATAAATAAAGTCCACTATATTCGATATGAATTGGGAAGGAAATGCTACTAAGGACCTCAAGTTTGTCTCTCAACATAAAATTATTTACCCGGTTTCAATTTAGTGAATAGAATCGAAACAGTGTCCGTTTCGGATCGAAGGGTTTTAAAATATTTCAGTCATGCCTCCATTTCGACAGGGTTTACCCGGGTATACTGCAAAGATAAATACCCTTACAACAAGGTCTCATCGGGAAATGTGATTCCAATGAGAATATATTTCCTACAATCAATACTCCATTCCTTCTTCTGTAGCTAACGGGGTAAAGGTGGTGGCTCCGGGATGTTTGGGACACCCTTTTCGTCTGCAAGCTAAATGCAACCAGCTTCCGAGCGAGCTACGTGACGAGATTCAGTGGTCACCGCCATCTCGAAAAATTTATGCTTAACACTTTGGATTCCCGGCCGGAGAGGAGACCCTTCACTAGTTCTAATATATTGCAGATATGTGTGTTAGGACAATTGGTAAACATCAACGTTTCCAGCGGGTGGGAGCTAATAAAATTCCCGGTTGGCATTCCCATTCCGGCATTGACTGCTGCTGGGTCGTGGGTAGCTGCAGTTGCACATACCCTCACCGGGATCGATCCCGGGATCGGAGGAATCATACCAATGAAAGCCGGCAACACTGCCGGTCTGGAGCTGGGGAGGTGTAGATTCAGTAGAGTGAGCTCAGGGCTATGTTTACATACATATTTGATTATTGAGTGCTGGAGGATTGCCAGCCTCAAATGCCCTTTTTCTAACTGATTGCCACCATTCAGAAGCCTGCTGGTCTAAGTGCCTTCCAACAGGAGGAGACAATGCCAGTGTGCATCTGCATGCCCCAGGAATTTTATTATTGAATTTATGGCCGACAAAGTGGTCATTTTCTGCTATTGGGCCAGCAACGACCCAACCTAATGTTATTAATTTGGATAACAGGCTGCGACCCAGCATGCGGGTGCCCTTGGCTAAATTATAGTGGTTAAGAATAAAATCACAAATTCTATTTAGGTCCCGGATATAAAATACTAATAAAAATAACATGTCTCAGTCCCATACAAATTTAAATTGCCTAATTTCGACGAGTGTTTCAGTACAGGACTAATACTATTTAAAATATGAAAAGGAAATGATAGTCGTCAATAGAAGTAGAATTCTCTATAAATTTGATAGCACGTCTGACCATAAAGTTAAAAGTACTTTACACCTCCTAAAAAAAAAAAATGTGACGAAAAACTCAGACAAATAAACAAAAATCAGTGGCCTTTCTAAAACTCACCATTCCATGTAATTTACTCGAAAGTCACTTAACCATTAAAGCGAAACATTGCAAATAAGAGAAACCCATTTGAATCTCAACGACCTTCTAGCACTCGTCAGCCTTTGAGGGCAGAAAGAGTACCCGAATCTTTCTAAATTTAACTTTGCAGTCAGAAAACATCTTTCAGCGATTTTCTGGCCCCACAGGAAAAGAAACAGAATTCAACGTAGGGGACGGATTTTGGGGAGCACACGGATCGGATAAGGAATCCGGCCTCACCTCAAATCCCTTCATCGCTAAACTTTTCAGAATCCCTTCGCGTTATTTTCCCCACCTCAATGTTGTCGTCTTTTTCGTCTACACGAAAAGAAGTACAGCCTCCACGGAGACTCTTCTGAAGTTATTCTAGCATAGGGAAATCAATTTAAGGACTTCGAAATGCTCAACGTTGAGACGAATTTTATGAGATTTTTGTTAGATTTCTTTTCGTCCTGTATAATTTTTTTTTTCGTTGCTTTTTTTCTAAATTTGCGCTTCACGAAAGTGATAATAGCCACTTAGAAAGTCAAAGCTTTGAGTAAATAAAAAGGAACTATGCAATTAATGACATTTAAATTTTATACACGAAAATTGTTTACTTAAATTAAAAGAAAATTATGAAATTAATTGAAGAAAGAAAAAACCCATAAATGAAATGCATATCAATGAAAAATTATAATAGCAGTAGAAAAAATAAATTTTCCAAATAATAATTTAATAATTTGATATAAAAAAATTCCTTTTTTGGAAAGATTTTCTTGTTTCCAAATTGAATATTATTTTAACTTATAAGCGAAATTGAAATATGAGATAGAAATACACCTTAATCTGTTTCAGTTACAAATCTCTAATGGATAAAAATGTCTAATTCGTGAATAATAATGTTTGCTATCATTTTTATTATTTATATTTATTTTTTCAATTTAGTGTACCTCGTAAGGGCTTTGTTCATGAAATTGGAAGACCCTGTATCCTTTTCGTCCCCGTCCTAATTACAAATGACATTCTTTACGTTGATTCCTTGTCACGCCCTAATTTAATTTATTTAGCTTTGGATATTTTGCTTAGGCTAGTCAGCAGCTAAGAAGACTTTTCTTCCTTAGATCCTTAAATATTTAATTATAAAATCACTATAATAATGCGAAAGGCGATAGTCAATAGAAGTTCATTGAAAGAAACATTTTTATATTCCGATTTTGAGGATATCATCGAGAAAACCGAAAGGTCTATGGTAATCAGCAGCTGTACAAGTGTATCGATGTCTAATGATTGATGATCGAATCCCTAATCTTTCAATTTTCGTTATCGATGTCGGCGAGTGGTAATATTAAAATGGAATGAGAGTTCTCATTTAGGTCCTTTGTTATTTATTTTTGATGGCAACGTTCATTCATTCATGTTAAATGAATTGATTAGACAATCTACTCTTTGTTGTCTTTATATTCCATTCATAGTACCTATAGAGTACCTATTTTGTAATAGAAAACCAAATTTGGAATATTGCTTTAGTTACTTATGACAAAGAATTGTGTTACAAAAAAAATGTATTTAAAAGCAAAATACGTCATATTTTGCTAAGGCACTATTGGCTATAAATTGGCTATAAATTGAATTGTCTGTGACAAAATGGTCTATGGCCGTAGTTACAATTATGCCAAGCGACTAATTTTACGATGTGACATGAAAGCCATTAATCCTATTTAGTTGATGGCGGATTCATGCAGGACTGCCGACTAAGACTTTCATTTGTTAAACAACAAATCAAAATCGTAACGACCTCTTTCCTTCAACAATAGTCAACCAGCCAACGAAGTAATAATTTCCCAGGGTTAACACTGGTACTGAATCGTAATTAGATCTAATGAAACAGAATTGCCAGAATAATTTTGGGCCATTGGGTCGAATGAATTAGGCATAATTCCTACTTGCCGGGTAATTCTGCGCTTTTCACGAGTCCAATAACCACACGTTATCCGGCTATTTAAATGAATGACCATTATAACCGCGACCTGATGTACGACTCCTTAGCCTTATAATTACGTACGACGTTTGTGTTAGCCTCCCACAAGCGGTTGCCCCTAATCAAACACAATATATAACGGACCCGCACAAAGGTATCATTTAACACCTGATCAAATCAAAGTGGACACCTACAATTACACATTAGGATGACCCACATCTGATAGAAGCTCAGAAATTAATGCTTTCCCTTCTAAAACGAAATCGCATAAATTGTTCAATTCATGTTCCACGATTTGTTTTCAGGTTGGAAAAAGGATACTTACAGTATTTTTAGATTTCTTGGAATTTATTTTTTTTTTCGGTATTTCAATTACTTTGGTTCGTAGATTTTCTATTTACTGAAAAATAATGATAGGTTTAGCACGTCCTATTTCCTGGACATTTACACTGTATACTGAAATGAGGATTTAATTGGATTTCATGGAAACGAGTCTGGCAATTTTAACAACATTTCTGAATTGACCACATTATGCAATAAACACGCCTGATAACCTCATTTTCTATAAAACGTGATAATTTTATGTTGACCACTATTTAAAGATACTTGAATTAACTCTTACTTGTTATAAATTATTTTTTTCACATTGAAAAATTCCAAATATTGAGAATATGAGGTAACTAATTACCAAACATGTCGTATATATAAAATATATGGGTAATTACATTCAGTAATTCTTAAAATTAGTCACTCTTCGAGAATTATTCTAGCATGCTACTTCAATTACATGTCCAATTAAAATTTTGGTTTTCGTTTAATTAAAACTCACAGCTAATTTGGCGCTCGAGTATTAATGGATAAGGTTTGGGTGTATGTTAATATACTTCAATTATATCTCGTGCGGGGTATGCTGAAAATTTATAATAATTGGACCACAGCTTTGAAAGGAAGTAGAGGCGCCAACGTCTAGCAATGGAATGATTAATTCGAGTTATTAACATGTATTTATATAATTTGAGATAATGGAGTTGAATAGAACTTTTAGATAAATTCTACTAACTCCTATTGGACTATAAATAACAATATTTGTTTTTTTTCTTTAAAAAGGATACTATAGGATCCAAAAATCGATTATTTCATTAAAATATAGATACATATTAAGTGATACACAAAAATATTCTTTAAAGACTTTAGAATACAATTCTAATGTTTTAGAACGAGAACATGTTGTATGACATATTTTTTAAAAATCCTAATTGATTAGCTCATAGTTAATTAATATTATAATAAATGTTTTTTTCAAAGATACACTTTACCTCTACCTCAGATCCTAAAAACTTTTGTAAACAAAATCAACACACTTACACTACAAAACTTATAAAAAAAAAATCTTTGGCTTTTCGTTGGAATTTGATTTAGTGAGATTTTGTAGAGAAAAATGCTAAATTCATCGAATACCTACTTTTCTACCTGTTTTTGTTTTTTTTTCCACGCAAATATCTACCAAGAGGCAAAAATATAAGGACTCAGCAATATAAAAATAATAGACCGGTTGGCAAAAACCAGCCTTAAAAGTAGTTTCCTGAAATTAAGTTTTTAATTCACTTTTTGGGTTTGAATAACCCAGGGATCTTTCGACGTAGAATTCTCTTGTAAGAACTAAAAGTGAAAATGAAGATTAAACTTAAGCTTAAAATCGCGTACCTCAGTAGTGTTTTTTTATTGGTCTATTGTAAAATATCTTTCCAATTTTTGTTTATGTCTTTCCAAAATTTGCTTACTTATTTTTTTCTTTTAGTGGAACTTCTTGTACTTTAAAGGAGTTAAATTAAACATTAAAAAAGAAATATGCTACTATAAAATATCTTATTTTTAAAACCCATCAAAATTATGTTCTCTCTCAATACAATTCCCTTAAACGTTCATATGGAGGTCTATAATGCCATCGTATTTTCGTCTGGGAGCATGACCACCACCCTGTTGTTTATGGACATTAATATATCGTACCCATTGTGATATATCAATGTTTTTCATGGCTGAGTCTGAATTTATAATGCGTTCTGGGGTTCCTCGAATAATCAGAGGATTTCTGCATAAAATTTCGATTTAAAAGTGTCCCATAAATCACAGCTTTTCGGGTGACAGCGGATCGTTCCTGGTGATGATGTTTACTACACCAGCTCCCGAACGTTGTTGTTCGTCTTCTGACGTTTTGTCGTAGCTCCTTACATCGCTCATGAGGGATCCGATAGCATGCATGAAAAGCACACTCACCCAGTGAAAATGTATGACCATTCCATTTGACTTAACTCCGACCTATTCGTCCTAGTTATAAAGGACTGTGTTGACACGTCCTCTATCTTATGATCTTAAGTATTCAAGCATTTTCCGCGCATTTTCTTACCGCGCTCTACCGGATCTTCAGGGTCCCATATGCGGTCCCATGTGCGGACCTCAACCGCATATGGCTTTTTGAGAGTAAAAGATGTCTAAGGAGTTATGGGAATGCAAATAGCCGTCTTTCTTGGTGAATTAATACTTTCCAGTCCCCGTCCACGTACGTCCACACCACTTCGAGTAAAATAAATATGCTGAGGTGGAAAGGAAATAGATCTGCCATACTTTACAAGATTTATACCTTCCCTCCTGCACTCGAAACGTTAGAAGGCGGCCTCATAAACCGTCGTCGTCGCCGGCACCCCCGCACAGCACCCGACATCGAAAATAAATGGCCACACTAGTCGGGCTGGATATATCATGAGTGCCGTCATAAAAGGTATTTCCAGGCCCACTCGCGGGGGGACAGGGACGGAGCAGCTACCATTGCTAAAAAATTCATTTTGATTGTCCGGTAATGATTTATCTGATACACAGTGGCATAATGACAAAATTCAAAGGTACAGAAACAGAATGATGGATCCCGTCGTGGTTTTAGCCCTTTTATCCCAAATTTTGCTGAATTAACGGAAATGAGACAATGGATTCAATTTGTCAAATAATAACAAAAATTATTAACAAAGGAACTTTAGTGAATGAGATTATAGAAGGCATTCCCACCAAAATAATGTAAGTAAATTAACACTGGACTGCACAGAATTAAACTCATTAACTTTTCATCCCTCTTTTGTATGGTCGCTTTGCTTTTTTAAGTCGATGGCTTTTTCGCGGCCTCGCCGGATGAATGGATTTAAATTGAAATCCTGGAAAGCGCCTGCGAAACAAAAGATTGCTTTTAATTTAAAATTATGTTTTTCTTTCATTTTTCTAGTCATGCATTCCCATTAAGCTAGCATGGATGATCGGCTGCGGGGTATTAAGTACTTAATTTACTGTGATGACTTAATGAAATTAATAAGGCTTTCAAACAACCACACACGATCTTCTGGGATGTTTATTAACTTAAATTACACTTTCACTCTAATATTTTTATTAAATTAACCAAATGAGAAGTGATATCATAACTAATTATTCTCATATTTGGTGTAGAGATTTGTTAGGACAATCCTGAGACTATATGACTACACCCAGACGTAGTTCTAATCAGGACAAAAAGAGAAATTATAGAAATCCACAATTTTCTAGAAATTTGCCCAATTTGTGTTTATTTGGGTTTGATGATCATTCCCGCTAGACATTTGGTAGCTGAGTCGGTTGATCAAAAACTCGTTTCAAATTTAGAATTGATATAGTTACATTTAATCTACGATATGATATTTCACAAAATCAATAAAATCTATACATTTGCGATCTTCCCACAATAAATCCAAAGAAACTTTTCAAGAACTTCCAATGGTCGAGGTAGTTAAGAACAGTTTGGTCAACAAATCTCGTTCGTTTTAGGAAATAAATCAAATACCTCAACAGCTCTTTTCCTGTTTTTTGTAAACTACCAGAAACAGCAAACAGAATCAACCACATACCATGGAATTTAAGATTGGTATCAGTTTTTCTAAACGACCTGTTTCATTAGACAAAGTCTTATCGTAGTTCAATCAAAATCTCTTGAAATGCACAGTGGATTCAACGAACTGAAGGGTTAAAAGAAGGGTAGAATAAATAAGTCCCTTTTTATGATGACCAAACAGACGACGACCTTTTCAATCTATTTCAATTATGTCGAGCATCTTCATAGTTCCATTTGTCCTTACCGAACAACAAATCTATTGCTCTCAGCAGTTCTCTGGTATGGATGCAGGTCGTCAGACTTACATAAATAACTATACATCGGATAAAATCACATTTCTTTACCTTTCCGGAAATGGAAGGTGCAAGGGAAATCCATGCGATGCCACGATTTACACAATTTTGGGGGACACTTACCAAACTTTGACTCTTTAGGTTCTTAAAGTTTGGCCATGGTGTCCTGTGCAGGCGAGCTTTTCTTCTGAATAAATTTTTCCTGTTTTCCCAGGGAGCAACTCTGGTTCAGTTTAGGTAATTGCTTTATTCTTGGGCTAGCATGAATGGGTGGTACTTGATCGACCTTGCAGGTGTACATGCAGGTACATATAGGTCATCGTTCGCAACTGGAACACTTTTCGGTGCACGTTTTCTCGATGTAAAAGAATCTCACCTATATACTTAAATAGATAGGTAGACCTTTACAACGAGAAATAAAGCAGATTGTCTATACTGTACAAAAAACTTTGGTGAATGTGCGAAAAGTATAACGCTCTTTCGTACTACGGTTCTTTACAGGTAATTATTTCAATTAGTTTCTGTAAAAAAATTGCTATGAACAAATTATTACCTAATATCAATTATAAGTTTTGTATATTGGTCTACGCACTATATTTAATTAGCTATAAATCGATAATTACTTTTGGCAATCCATTACCTTAAAATTCAAAATTTTAAAGTTTTTTTTTTAAAGATTTGGTGTACAAAATGTGGTTATATTTGGAAGAAGAGTCAAAAATCGAAAGAACAAAATAAAAGTTTCAACCTACACTTTTAGATGATCTTTTTCTTAAAGTATACCCTGTTAACTTAGCATACATGAGCTGACCTTACACGAATTTGTGAATTTTGCAATGAGTTGCTAAATACTGAATTTAGAACAAAAACAAAAAAATGTTTTGAAAAAAGAGACATTTGGATTTTTTTATTTCCTTTAAGTTTAAATTAATTTCTAGATTTTTATCTTCTTTTGTTTATACTATAAATTTTAAATTTTATAAATTATACTTTTATTTCATATTTTTGTTTTTTAAATTTTGAAACCATTAAAATTCTTTCGAAATCTAAATCACTAATAACACGTAATTTTTACGAAAAGTGTCTTGTGTATGCGAGAGAAAAGAATTTTATGATAAATTTTGGTAGTCTGGCTTATTACAAGTATCTCATTTTAAATGCGCACATGTTTTTGGAATAATTTTCTTTACATGTTTTTGGAGACACACGCTGGTACGTGTATTCCCTGTGCTGTGTTGGGGCACATTCGCAAATGTATAACTTCGGGTGAAATATTTCCACAGATCGAGGTTACAGTTCAAGCCCTCAGAAAATGTAAATGGAAGGGAAAAAAAATATTTAGAACCTTTCCTCTTCTTGTGGCCAAAGTTTCTCGTTTGTGTAAGGATACGGAAGTAGTGTTAACCCGGCCTGCAACATTGGAGCCAAGTTTCTTTCATGTTGTCGTCATTTTTGCCCGGTTTGTATACGTACCATGCCCATCACTCTGGCACAGTCGACCTAAGGAAATTCCGAATACGTTTCCACTCACTGAAAAATATGTAAACTTGCAATAAGTTTATGAAAGAAAAGGTTTTATTTATATCTGGAGCAAAGTTGGCCAGACTTTTCGCGGTAAATGCGGAACGACGCCACGACAAAGACGAGACACCAAAAACAAATCCGCGTATGATGGGGTATAAGATTAGCTCTAAAAGTTTTGGCGCAAAATGGATTACCCTCGGGCATAAGGCACTGAAGTTTTTCCAGGATTAATATAAATCTTATAATGCATAGATTTTTCCTCAATTTTCTTTTTTTACCTTCTGGGAATGGACCTTGACACCAAATTACCCCAGCGGGGAAGACAGTTTTGATCAATTCTCCTTGAGATCTTCTTGTCCTTTTGCCCACCATGCCAGAAGAAAGAGTGAATATTAAACGAGTTAGGAAGTATCAACCTGGTGTTCTTTTTACCTATAGGTATGGCCACTGGGGAAGACTATGCGGCAAGCTGATTATTTTTTAATAAGATGAAAAACAATTGATGACTGTACCAAACTTGCCCTTCTTTAATATTTTCCTCCAGGGAGATGTGGGCAAATAGTTTTATGGCTCAATAAAAGTTGTGGCAAAACACTTCGTGACGTCGGTAGCTGCTATGAATGGCGTCAATGAGATTCAGTTTTAAAATATTCAGTTTTGAGATCTTTCAGAAAATTGGCATTTTGTGAAGTGTCCCAAGGAGTTGGAAGTCGAAAAGTGGATGCTAAAAATTTATAAGACAATACGTTTTACCTAAAAGGTTCTAATGACTCAGAGAAGACACTCGTTGTAATTTTAAAAATCGCCCGAGGCAAAATTTTTCTTTTATAGTGCCCGCGTAAAAAGGGAGATACTCTTATTATACCACAAAGGGCAAATTACTTATAATTTTGCCTTTTTTCCGTACTATTGCTAGTCAACTAAGCTTCGTTCTGCTCTGACCATCCCACCTTAGTCTGACATCTTACGGGTACCTTACCTTCGTCTAGCTAAGTATCGCCTGCAGGCGTTTGAGTTGCAATGAGAGTTGTAGTTTATTACGCTCGAGTTTTCTTATTCCTGTCCTTTTGTGCTTTGGTGGTCCTCTTAACGAGGAAGAATTCTATTCTGATGGCTGCTAGCAATGAGAAATTTTTATAAATGGATCTTCCCTTTAAGCATTTTTCATTGTCTTGCACCTTTTTTTATTTTTCCCCCAAATACCACTTAAGCAATATCATCAGGTGGAAATGGAAAACAATGTGTAAACTGCTTTGGCAAAGGTAAACGTGTCAAAAACATTCACTAAAAGCCTGAATAAAGAGTTCACGAAATAGCCAATGAAGTAAATACAGGAAGGAAAATTTCACCTCGATTTGCACCTGTTTTCGTTGACCTCAGTATTCTTTTAATAGACCTTTTACCTGGTAAGATGTTTGCTTTGAGCTTGTACCATTTAAACGAGAATATGAAACTTTATAGAAATTATATAATTCTTAAATTAAAGTAGCCACTTCGCTAATTACTGTGGAAATGATAAGAGTTCTCTTAGAAATGATGCTATGAGCTTATAAAGATTTTTCGAAGTAATTACTTGCTCGCTTTTAGCATTGCTTGAATTTTTTGAAAAATCTTTTATGGTTAGCAAAATAAAATAAGACTACCTTTGAAGATAGCTAAAAAAAACAAACAAAAGTTCATTATATATAAAGAGAAAATGGTTTTCGCCCTCGTATTGTGCTTCTTTTATAATCTCCAAGCCTTCAAATCTTCCAACACTAAGCTCCATCAATATTTGAACTCAGAACTTTGAAGTTAAAATCAATTTTTTATCATTTTGTAAGCATTGTCAACATAAAAGTAGAATTTTTTTGTCTGCTTAAATATACTGTAGAAAAATATTGTATAATATGGTGATTCTTATTATTTTAAAATATAAAGTATTATATAAAAATAAAACTGTTTTTCCAGTGGAAGTACCTAGTACCAATTACGCAGTGGGCGTTATATAAATTAATAAATTTAATTATATGGAGATCTAACATAATAGAAATCACTAAAATGAGAAGAAAAAAAAATTTTAAAAAATGTTGTTAAAAATGCTATGTACATATTTGCAAATCAATAAACTATAAGTGGATGAAATTCTCAAAATAAATAATATCACTCTTTGGATTTAATCGGAAAGTTTTGGTAAAAGGTATATAAGCACTTGCACTCACAGATTAAGTTCTGCGAGGGCTGTTAAGATAAATTTAAAATTAATGATGTGTTTACGTCCAACAGGCCTAGGAGGTTGAATATAGCAAAAGATTTTCAGGAAATATCCAAGTTGATCTCCCCAGCAGGTTTAAAACAAAAGGAAGACGACTGTTCCGTGCATCTTTTCCAGTGCCTCAATTTTTGTGGTCCATTGTTGCTTTATCATTGGCCATATTTCATTTATTACTTTGAGCATATAACTCTTCGAAACAATGACGGCCATTACAAATGGATTTTACTTGGAATCGTTTCAAAGGACTCCCCTTTTCAGAAAATTTGACGCCCTCCTGGGCGGTAGATAACAATAATAATATTTTATGACTGTCCCCGCAGGCCCCGGAATTCATAAATCTTTCGTTTGCTTTAATCTCAAATTTTTAAGTATCCTAATTGCAGGTAGCTACGGGCAGGCATTATTAAGAATTCCTCGATTACTTCAATTTTATTTTATTCTGATAATTAACCTTTCATAGAACATTGGTTAAGTAGATTAATTTCATTTCAGTGCTCTATAAAAATACGGAAAATTCAACGAATTCAGAATTTCTCAGAACTAATTAATATTTGGGTGAATTAGTAACAATATGCACACATTAATCCTAACCATGGGCGTATGTTAATCTCATATACGCGTATTCAAGCCTATAATAGAAAATGTCCTATGAAGCTTGTGATAAAATGTAAACAGCAGTGTGGGATTTTGATTTAAAATAAACTTCTAAAAGCAAACACATGTTTTTTAATTAGTTAACAACAATTTTATACGTGAGTTGTTTGATTTGAAAGTGGTATAAGTCCATTCTTTAAGAAATTTCTATTTCACACTTTTTTGTTCTACAAGAAAAACCGGCCAAGTACGAATAAGACTCGCGCAGCAAGGATTCCGTACAATATTAAAAAAATTAATAGATTTATTTATTTTTTCGGAAACTATAAGTGTTTGGAACTTTTATTTTTCCTGTAATATATCTCAGACTTTTTATTAGTGCAAATTATTTCAAACATTTTGGCTTGCAAACTTCGGAGATAAAGGAGGGAGGAATGATATTGTTTCGCACATTTGTGGGCATAAGTCAAAATCTAATGCGGCTAAAATTTAGAAAAATGTATTTTTGGAATTCTTAAAGTAAGACTTTCCATCGGTATATAAATAAAAAACATGTCTCCGAATTATCAATTTATCCCTATTTATTTTTAATAAAACTATTTCTGAAATCCTTTCTTTTAATAGATGCGAGCAAATAACCTCTACAACTGTGCCAAATTTAAAGTTGATAGCAATAGTAGTTACTGAGAAAAAGGCCATGACAAACAGACAGTCAGACAAACCGAAATCTCACTTTAGGGGTTCCTTTTTGACCTTTTATGTACGGAACCATAAAAAGGCCAAAATAATATGAAATAAAATTTTTTTTCTTGAAATGGACTTATACCACTTTCAAATTGAATGGCTCATATGTAAATGAAATAATATAAATAATCTAAAATAATAAAATGAGTATATATTATAGAATTAATTAATTAAGGTTATTTGAACCACATATTGTGTTTAAAAAACTACTATCGTGGCTAATAGTACCTCAATAAATCCTTTAGAGGCGATAAAAGTCTTATTTCGGAAATTAACTTGAACTCCTCCTTCATTTTCCTGCGTTGAAGCGTTCAACATCCCTTGAAATGATAAGCCCAAAAGCCATTAAATACTCCATAAGCTCTTTAACAGCTGTTAAGATTCCTCAATTAACCACCATCTCTCTGCCTAGCTGCTCTGGTTGTCTTTCAAAAGTGGTATAATTAAAATTTTTGCGGCATATCATTCAACCCTTGCCCTCAAAAAACAATGGGCATCAAGTAAGTAGCTGAAAACCATCATATGCAAATTTATATGGTAGCATCCATTTTGGGGTATTTGCAAGAACCGGTCTAGCCCTTTCCCCTTTCCCTCATTTGGCATTGATTTTAAAAATTTCTAAATTGTAAAATGACAACAAAACTTCTAAGTAATGTACAAATGTGAATTGGTTTCTTCAAAGAAAAAAGTTAATGAGAAGTAATTACTTTAGGCAATTCATGACTCTCGTTTCACTCGTATCAATTGAGACCATCAACCTGATATTTTATTGCTTATGTAACTTTCTTTTCTATACTTCCAAGGGTGGAACTTTTACAATCTTCCAAAAATTTAGTTTTAAGCTCTCGGTAGACTTTAAATCTTATCACTCCTGTATTTAAAAAATTGCTTTAACATATTCCTACAAAGAATGGCCTTATAAACTGATGTGAACAAATCTGGTATTAGAAAATTTCTACTACTTTGAAAATCTATAAAAGAAAAAGGTTATAATAATTCTACTGAAATTCTCTAGAGTTCTATAGAAAAAAAGATCTTTTTAATAGCTTCGCATTGCGATATTAAAATTTGTTGTTTTTCCATGAAACGCCGATTTCAAGCGCACATATCACCTTCAAATAGCAAATGGTAAATTCTTTTGTTATCTGCCTGTTTTCAACTTGCCGAGATTTTTCCATTCCCTTGCCGAGATTTTTCCACTCCCTTGGTTTGGTAACCGGCATCTACGCTCTAATTCTAACCTTTCCCACCTTTGCTTCTAACAATAGAAGTAAAGTGCTAAATGCGTGATGTGAAAGATTAAAACAAGTGTAAAGCGTTCGGAGAGGATGAAGGTGTGAAAAGTTCGATGACTTCAGCGAGACGATGGCGATTATTGTTCCAAAGCCCATAAAGGGACTAGATCTACCTTCCTTCCGGGCTATAGGCTTAATATTTTCTCTATTATTTTGTTTATAAAACAAATACGTTAAAAGATTTTTAACAGTCTATTGGAGAACAAAGGCCCGTGTTAACAGTGCTAAGAGCGTTACAGGATGAAAATTCTCCATACAATTTTAGAACTGGCCAAAAATAAAAGGCGACTGTGTTCACCTTCAAATTATACGTTGGTTTAAAATATTTTTTAAAAGTTTCCTGGAAGCAATGAAATATTCCATTTATTTTAAAAGTATGGTTGACTGATAATTGATATATGACATGAGTTGGTATTTTCTAGCTCTTCTTAAAAATAAAGCCAGCCTAAACACTTCTCTTGTTCGTATCATTCAACACTTTAATAATAAAATATTTAGTAATAATTAAGAAGAAAAAACATTAGATATTTGTAAACCAGCCCTTAATCTAATTTTGGATGTAGGCCTAGGATAGTTTCTTCTTTATCTGCGTTAAATTTTTTATTTATAGTATGAAATTTAATAGAGGTAACATCATGTTAGCATATGGTGCTGAAGAAAAAATAATTTGCTTTTTAATGCTATAAAACAAAAAGTCTATACCTTTGTTAATTAATTAAACCATTTTCAACATACTAAAACATTTCCACGTGCCTTTTTGGTATACCACAAATAGTAAATGCGAACCATTATCAAATTAATCAAAATACTTAGCGGTTTTGAATGTTTCAAGCATTCTCGTTGTAAACGAACTTAACGTGAATCAATTACATCAACTTTTATAAACTCATTTCATTTATTGGTCGAATAATTTTCCGCGTTCTATTTTAAACACATTTCGAGGGGGCCCACCTCAGTCTCAGTTTTCCATCTTGAATAACACCTAAACTTGTATGCGTGACTGGAAAATTAAACCGAGATACGCGTTTAAAATATCTTCTAGGCCTGTGAATTGAGTCACGTACCATTTTGGTTATTTATTCTGTTTACATTGAATTAAGTTGAAGATGGAAGCTTACTGCGACTAAATCCCGAAATCGCGCGTGAGTCCCCTCTGAGTACGCATATCGAAGCCTGTGCAAAATTACTCAAGACTTTCGAATACAATTTCTTTTAAGGACGTGCTGGAAAAGTATCAAAGTACTTTTTTCTTTTTTTTTTTTTTTTTTCTTCTAAATTATGAGATTTATGAAATTACATGCGACATCATGACGATAAACTTTTGCGTAGAGTAATAATATAACATGAAATATTTGATTACTCTATTATTTATTTCAGTTATATTCTGTTTTCTGTTTTCTGTTCAACAATTTCTAATAAAGAGTTTGATAAAATTTTTACGATTGAATATTAAACTAGAATTAAATTTCAACTAACACTTTAAAATTTATTATTTTGAACTGAACATTTGAAAACCTTTAACTACCCCGGAACCAGTGGTCCCGGAAAATCATCAGAATTAGAAAATCGAATATTATGGTCTGTCCTACAAATGAAAACTAAAATTCACGACTATAAAGTCTGTGGAGCGGAAACAAAGGAGCAAAAGTTGTCCTTGATCCCAAAAATTCTAAGGAATATTCTCTAAAACCGCAATCGTAAAATTTCTGCAGACTAACTTAAAGATTTTATGAATACATCTGTGGATATTCTGGCCAGCTTAAGAATTACATCAAATATCCGTCCCAGTTCGACAAAGAGAGCTTCTGGGACGGGACAAAATTTTAAATTCAATTGAAGGACTTCACCAGAGTTTTATGGATATAAACAAGCAAGGGAAGGGAGCAGAAGGCGGACAAGATAAAGAAGACAGATGTAGATGAGTTCCATAAATTTTACAATTTATTAAAGTTTTGCACAGTAAGAAGAAAAGATAGAAATGGAAACGAGCTGAAAGAAATGATTACCGAATAAAAGTGGTTTAGTTGTGCTTTTCATCCCTTTACAAAGTTGACCCTGTCCGTGACCCTTTTCACAAAATTCGTAAATCCCGACTGGTTCCTGGATCTCCTAATAAAGCACTTGACCTGGTAACTTTATCATCATTACGACAGTCAAGGGTTGGACACCTCATGGACTTTGATAAATTTTCTCCCGTTTCTTTCATTTCCGTCCCTGCTGCCGGCGCCCTTCGAATAGAACGCTTTTCATAAAATTGTTATCGTGCCCAACTACCGAGTGCACCATTATCCTGTCCTTTAAGTTCTGTAAAATCTATGAAAAATCTCCAAAATCTCGAATATCCCAGAACAAGGGTGACCGGGCAGGGTGCACCAGTTTTTTACTTTTATTTTTATTTTTTTTCTATAGCTATAGAATCGTTATGATTTTGCTCCAAATTTTTATATCGTAAAATTTTTGTGAATTGTTTGTGCAGCTTGAGTGTCTCCTCACTAAAAATTTTTTTCGTTGACTTTCCTTAATAAGACCGAGAGCAGCCTGCCATTAACAAAAAATATTTGGGACAACTCTGGAAATTAAGAAATTGAACCAACATGGAATACTACTTTAACTGAAATAAAATTGGGGCAGTATTTTTTTAAAAAATTTCAATTGTCGCTGGCTTAGAAGAACTTTAAATCATCAAAACAAGAAAAGAAAAACATAGAACTAACCTTTTATTTCATATTTAATTAATTACTGGTAGTAGCTAAGGTAAAAAAAGAAAATTATTTTACAATTCTACAGACATTTCATTAGTCATCTTTTCCATATTTAAAAATTTACTTTAGCCGAAGAAACTACATTTAGTATATTCTTTAAAAGTAGAGACATTTTTAATTTTTATGATACGGCAACTTTTTTAATTAATTTGAAAACCTCGTTTGTTATTTATACTGACATTAAGAAAAAGCTTTAATTTCCTATCAGTCATAAAAGGATTAATCTTCAGTATTTTTTCTCAAGTGAAAGTATCCGTATCATATGTCTTTCCTTAAACTCCACTCCCGCAGGTAAAGTGGTAGAAAGAAACCGTCTTGTGTTAATTTAAAGAATATTTCCTTGTTAGAACTAAATGAGCAGAAAGACATAAAGACTCAATTTAGCAGAACATTTGATTGAAAAAAAATCCGTGAACTTCTGCCTTGAGTATGGTCCATTTTCTTCATGGAGGAGACTTCCAATTTTAGCGAACGAAGTCAATTTGCAAGATAAAGTAGCAAGGAAAATTGCATGAATGGTCTTTTAGTCTGGTTAGGTCACGTTCATTGTGCAGGATCATAAAATTTTATTTGATATTTAACTAAAAAGGACTAGGGCAAATGAATCGGAGCAAGGGCAATAAATGGAGCCCTTTTAATGAATGAAAACGAATGCAAAACCGATTTTACAGTCGCAACTAAATATTACTTATTTTCTGTTCATTCACAGCCACAGAAAATTTAACATTCCTACTCCCGGATTTACTCCCTTACTCCCTTCAATTAGGGCAACGTTTTAAAATTTTATAAATCAATCTTTGGTAGAAGTCTTTTCTAATGTTTTCTTGCTCCATTAGAGGCATTAAATTTGAATGATAATTTTTCTATTAAAATGCACATGGGGTGTGAATAATGCAGAAGACCTGGAATAATACCCTTAAGAGACTTTCTTAAAATTTTTAATAGTTTTACTTATACTAAAAATGGAATATAAAATTTGAAATATCATAAAATTTTAATTCTTCAGAATATTCTTCAGAATATTCTTCCTCTACCAGGCAGAGGATGTGAACGAATATAAAGCTTGAAGCAATTCATCCTTCTTCATAATTCATTTTGGTAGCTTATCTTGTCACACCATGGTAATAGCCCTCATATAAGAGCAACTTGTTGCCATTTAACAGCCTTCATTCAGAACACCGCTTGAGATGATAGCATTGTTTTCATGTCACGTTGTCGTCTTCCATTGAGTTGTCTTCTATTATTGATTTTCTTCCTCTTCATTTTTTCATAGTTACTTTCATCTAAGTGCACGTCAGTTTCGACTTTATTAGCGTTATTAACTTTTCTTTCGAATTTTGACATTCCTTTTTTAAAAACGAATTGTCTACAGGAGCATAGGAACTCTATTTATAGGGTAGCATAAAGCCAGTAAAAGCAGCTTTCATATAGACTTTGAAATGTCACCTTTCAATATCATCGATTAAAAAACAACAAAGCTGTACGCTCATATTCAAAAATTCTTTGAATGTTGGAAAATTCTTAAAATAAATATGGTACTTATTGGCAGGATCAATTTTCGCGTTACGTTTCAAATTTAATTTCATTTTACGGTGGCACACGAAATACTTGAGCTGCAATGGAGTCCAACAAAAAATATTGAAGTTTAATAAAAAAAAAAGAGAAAGGGAGAAAATCCTCATCCATTTCGATCAGGTAAAATTCATCAGGTAACTTAAAAAAAAAGATGAAAAATTCCACCGATGCCTCTGTTTTGGTATTCCTACGAGCTGGTTATTTTTTGTTTTACCTTTTTTCTTTCTGAACTGGAAATAGGCCTTTCAGCATTAATTTGACGGTCGTATGGGGGTGTTCATTAATTTATGGATGGACAGCGTCGTTACTCAATTGCCATTCATCATTCACATTCACGTTGTCATTTTATTTTCACCTGAATTTTTTCCCCAACGCCAAAATTACGATATTATTTTAAGTTATTAAAACGTTGCGGATTAACGAGAGGAAGAAAATAACTCTTCATTTCCCTTATTTGTAAGTACTTCTGTCGGATGCATTTAATTCATCAAAAAAAAAAAAATTATATTCAATATCTTCCAAATATCTTTACACTTCTGATTTTTAATTATTCTTAAATTTCATAAATTTTATGAAAAATCGAAAACCTGGGATGGGAAATTGGCATAATGACCTGTAGTCAACAAAAATGTTTATAGAATAAAGTTTCCTAATCGTGATGATATCATTTCGCCGTTTGCCCATTTCAGTGGACAGAAGGTGGGTCAGGAGAATGGGTATCCCTTTTTCCTTGAACTCATTCAAAGCTGGAAACTGTCGTTTATCATTTTCGTGTAATTTCATTTCGCTGGCGGTGTCTACATGTGATTATTTTTATTGTGTTCTCACCACGGGCGCTTCTCCCGGGCAAGAAAAACTGCCGCCGGCAAAACGTCTAAATATATCAAAAATTCGTGAAAAGCCGAGTTTTCACAAATGGGCACAATGAAGGAGAATTTGGAGCTGCGAATGGCAAAATGGCATCCATTAAATTCGGGTGGCGTAAATCTGTAAATTGGTTGTAAAATCTCGCAATAACCTTTAAACGCTTGTGTGCCATGTGTAGAAGCTGCTAATGGTGAAAACGTTTTTTTTTTTTCCTGTCCCAGTTTGAAAGCAGCTTTGTTCAGCGTGTCACTCTTTAGGAATTCCGAGTTTAAAGTGTGAAATTGTAGCAAATTTAAGCGCTTCGAACAATGATTCATTTTTTTTTTTGTTTATAGTGTTGGATGTTGCTCTTTTTTGGTTAATCGATATATTAAATTTCACTAATGAATTTTAAATATTGTTAATTGGTTTTAATGTTAGAAATTCAATAATACACTTTCCTGTTATATTATAAAATAAATAAACCAGTTAAATAGTGGGCACAGGCTCGACTATGATAAACAAATTAATAATTTTTAGTACACATTTTAATTTAGCCTGTAAACTGTTTAGTATTAAAAGTTGTATAAAATCCATTATGTTGTTTTTGTACATTATGGTAACAAAGAGACAGCATGGGAAATAAAATTGCGTACATATATTTGTAGTAGTTAAGCCTATCAACTACATAACTCTTGGCGAAAAAGGGATCAAAATTGGTTTGGAAAATGATTTTGACCATACATCATCGAACAAATTATTTGTCTAAAACTAATAGCAATATTTAGGCATGACGACAACGGACCGTATCAAGTTATTTAACTGTCCTATTGAAGAATCGAACATGTCTAAAATTTCTAAATTCGGATTTGTATAAGATGGAAACTAAAGATTTAGCAGGAAATGGGAAAAGATTACAATTTTCCAGAGCTTGCGGGGTTTTTGCTGAAATTTATCTTCATAAATATTTCAATTATATTTCGGAAATTAAGAAACAGTCAGAATATGCTTAAAAATTCATCTCTGCTATAGGAAAAAACCAAACCAAAATAAACATACTTAGATAACATACGAGACATGACTTACCCATGTCTTATTTTGCAAAGAGTTTTCGCTAAAAATTGAGATAAATTTATGTCTACTCCTTATCAGAATAAGTTCTTCTTAATTTAATAACTGCAGTAAAACAGCTACCATATTCCAGAAAAGAGCCCCATAATTCTGCAGGAGAGATACAGATACCTTCTTACTGCAAATTCAGCTGATAAAAAACATAACATGTTACCTGTTAAATTCGAACAAGAAGATGAAAAACCATACCTTTATTTCTATAGATGACCTGGTAAGATGTAAAACCGAATCGTTTGGAAATTAAGGATAATAAACAAATGTTCTTCTTTGCACATAAACGAAAAGTTCACTTTAAAATGGAAAATTACATTTAGAAGCAGTTCATGAGAAAATTTTTACAATTGCACATTGCACCATTTTGTCCAGGTGAATATCGTTGTCACCGTTGATTATAAATAGTCTCACGTACTTTCGTTTGAATTTTCCTACTAAAAGAATTTCTAATGCTTAGCGAATGATTGGTCGAAATTGTTTTCTTCAAATCCGCAGTCCAGGCGAGAAGGCACGTAAGAACTCACAATATTAAGGACAAGGCATTTCATGTTTTTTTTCTTTTTTTCTTTAATTCCCCTTCCAACACCTGGGAAATACTTGCAAGGATTTCGCTTCGGTTCTGCATTGTCATCTTAGATATTTACGGTCGTTGATTTGCCATGATTTTCAATTTCGCCATGAACAAAGCGCACCCCCTGTGAAGATTTTTGTATTTAATTTTCCTTCAGCTTTCTAATTAAATCCGCTTTTGCCGGCCTTCTAGCTTTTGCTCTTTCCATGGCAAGTTTTATTAATAAATCTATTTTAGAGCTAAGCCCTCTTCTATCAAAAGCCAGAAATATGAGTGCACTAAATCTAATTAAAATTCTCATAAACGGTTGGATGAGTGGTTGCCTATGCTTTAGATCCACGTTCTATATCAAGACATAATGATTCAGTTTTTGCTAGATTTTGTCTTGCCTCTTTGATTCTTTGAGACTTTTGTGGTTTTTTTTTTTTTTTTAAGTAATTAAGTGATATGAGTTGTGATTGTGATTGGATGTGATAAAACAAAAGTATACAATTTTACAGAATTTATAAGAAACATTATTTAGAAAAAGGTCGATATTGTCGTAACAAGTCACAAACCAAGAAATTCGTTTAATTTTTTCTACCATGGTTACACAATTGTGCTAAAAATTATACACCATAGAATTTTTAAGCCCAAGTCTAGGATGTAGCAGTAGTAATTTATTTTCCTCTTCATATATACACAACGAAATTTGAATAATTTGCTCTTTGCAAAGTATGCAAATTAAAAAAGTTTTCTACTTTGCGCTCCTATAAATCTGGACAAACTTAAAAAAGTTTTGCAGAAATCGGACGTCAAGCACCTACAGAAAAAAAAAAATTAGGGAAATGGTGGAAACGGAAGAAGAAGAAAGGACATTTGGTGCATAACAAAATTTCCAGTGAACTTTTCTTACCAATAGTTTTTCCTTATATTACTGCACCTTTGTTTTCTGCCCTAGTGGGTGTTAATTCTGTCTGCGTCTACTCTAATAGTGTTCACACTAAGTACGCACATCAAGGTTATCCTATGCATAGAAAAATATCAGAAAATTTTCAATTCTATACTTTAAAACTCTTTGATTTGTTACTGGTGTTAATCGAATTCAAAACAATGTGCCAGGTTAATTAAGGTTGAAATTTTTTAAATTAATGCAAACCGTAGGTACCTCCTTTGAAGTTTTAAAATTTTCCGTTTACGATTTGTCGTAATTAATATTCATTCAACGACAATAAAATTTTCACTAGTGAGAAAAGTCTCTTTTATATGATACGAAAATAAAAGTAATCATCAATGTAATTTAACAATTTTGCTATAAATAATTTTAATGGATATTGATTTTTAAAATTGTTCGCAATAAATGCAGACATAAAAATGAAACTCTTTTTTCTGTTGTACGTCCATGGCGAAAAGAGAGTTTTTAAAAAATCTATGAATATTATTTATAACATTCGTCAGTAAAAGTTGCAAAAGGTGCGACACTTGCAGTAATTTAATATTTAATAAAATTTTGTACTATCACTCTCATTAGCTCGCAATTGTATTCATATTTCTCCTCTTTTCCACCTCATGCTCTCATACTACAGTCAACTTTAAAGGCAATTTTTTCATTATCAGGTAAATGGGCAAGGTATTTACGCTGTGCTCGTGGCCTATTAATAAACCCATATTTTAGTCAATAGAGCTTATTCAGCTGTTCATAAAACTGTGCTACAAGCTCAGATTTTCCTGCCCTGCCACCCGCTGGGCCCTTTTCTTCCCTGAGGGGCTTATATTCCACGTCAAATATGAGCTGGCATAGGTATGCACATCAAAAGCCTTTTCAATGTCACTCTTTGTATGGATTTTGTTTGCTTTACGGGTAACGCGAATTTAGCAAGGGGGATGACTTTAGATTTTCGACCTTTGTTTCGTGTAAATACATTTTCTAGGGTAATAAGAGTGGGTAGAAGATGCTGCTTCTTTTGGGTACACCTTGTTTATCCAAGGTATATTTTTAATTAGCAACGTTCGATAATTAAACCTGTGGGAATATCGGCTAAGCGAACAATTCCAAAAGGGATTTATAATTACAATTGGGAATATTACACAAAATGTTTTTAAGTTTCAACGTTTCATTAGGGATTCCGCTTTATTTCTTTTTAATTCAACTAGAGAAAAGAAACTTTCTAACCAAAGCATTCCCGGTTTAAGAAAGAAAAACATATACAAAGTATGACGTCATTATCGTCCAACTAACACTTTCAGCTATAGCAGCAGATAATCTGGACTGGTGGCCGTATGACCACATGGTTGCTTTAATTTCACACATAAAAACAAAGAATAACTAACAAAACTAACTAATGTTATAAAAATCATTTTTATTTGAACTATTTTCGAGTTATTTTTTCGAAGATCATAAACAAAAAATACTTTGAAATTTCAAGTTATAAAGAGTCTTATAGTTATACTTTTCATTGTAATGGGTTTTCTAAAATCAAATTTCCAATAGTGTACATTTGATTAACTGGTGTATCAAAATTTGAGAAGCTGCAACACACGGTATAAAATATTAAGTACAGAAAGAAGGTTCCACGAAAGATCTCTGGCTGATAGTTTACATTAAAAAAAAAATATAGTATCACATTATAGAGTGTCACTTCCCGTTTAATTTCCTCTCAACAATTTTTCAAAGACATGTCCCCACGAAGCGACGGAACATACAAGGGCGTTGCCAAACAGGATCCAAATGGGAACATATTTCGTGTTCACTTATATTTGACAGGAGTGCGTGACCCTTATCACTTCGGTGCCACAATTCTCCCACTCTATCATGGGAGCCAGCCTCAGCAGTGAGTGTCCTACGGGCAAAATTTGATGCACATGTTTTCTACGTAATCGAAACAATCTGGTAAATCGGGAACCATCAATTTTTTTGCTGTTTTGTAGGGCTTTTGTTGGAGCTTTTGTAGCGGCCCAGTGTCGGTGAGGCGAGCACATATGCTAACAAGGACGTGACGCTATTTAACTTCAGCCAATTGATTTAAATTGCCCTGAGAGGGATGACTCTTATTTGTTATTTTACAGCCTTCGGCTGTTTTGTTTGCAGGGATTTCCAATGATGTGTACCAGCAGTCAAATAAATAAGGGCTAATTGTGAGGGCTGCTTTTATTGTTTTTGAACCGACTTTTGAGCTCGTCCATTGGTTTGATTAGGACTTTTTTCCGTTGGGAAATTTGTTGTACATTTTGAGACTAGCTTTTAAAATTATTTTTTCCTCTATTCCCATCTTTTTTTAATTAAATTTGATTGTGAATAAATAGAGCAAAAAATATTAATAAGGGTAGTTTGTAGCCCTGTTTAATAAAATTTTATTTATTGGTCGCAAAATATACAATCATTCATTTTCCTAAAATGCGATTTAAATTAATAAATATTTCAAATACAATATAAATAAAAATCTTACTGTTTTTTATTTAAAAAAAAATTTTTAAAATGCCTTTCTAATACAATAAAGAGATTGCTAATCGACTCCACATTTCAATTACAAATAATATTGTCTATTAATCTTTTTTATTTTTATCATCAACTTAGAGAAAATGATCTTGAGAAATTTTATGTTTTAAGGAGATAAATTTCAATACCAACAGCTTTTGTTTACTAAACTTTATAATTGATTAAATTCGGAAAATCATGAATATTTTTACCTTATCAAAATAATTAATTAATAATTTAGTATTAAATTTCGGACCAAAATCGTAATATTATATCAATAAATCTGAAGCAAATATTTCCCAACTGAATCCATTTTAATGGCTATAAAATAAGAAGTTACACATCAAACTTCGAGACTGTCTACAAGCAAATAGATCGCAACATTAAACGACTTAAAAGGTGATTAACGATGCAGTTAAGAAAACGGAATCACCGGTAATTACTCGGTTGCAAGTAATCAAATAAATCAAGCTACCTACGTTCTGTGATCTTAAAATTAAATCCATGTAAATGACTTTCACCTATGACACCACTCCTTTTGCGGAGCATTTTGAAGTCTTCCCGAGCGTATTTGAAATTTCATCTAGTGACTTTATAACGTAAATTTATTCAGTTTATTTTAGAATGTTTACTATAAGTGTCTTGTTTCCTAAATTTTATAGCACTAGATTTAATTACCAAAGGTGACAATGAATGGACAAGCATATAATCTTATAATTTCAGACAGATGATAGTAAAGACTCGAATAAAAGACAACATAGTTTTTATAGCACCTAACGTTTGATGATGGTCTCTGATAGATTCTGGTGTATACAATTCTAGAAAAAATATAAATCATTTAGAACGCTAGTAAATTATTTTATGTTAGTCTTTTAGGTACAAAGCGTTTCATTGTAAAACTAGTTAAAAAGTTTTATTTCAACTTGTTTTCGTTGTTCGAGGTTGAACATTTGAACATTGTTTTCTTTCTAAATAATAAAATGTACTTTGTATACATATTTATATACACATTTTAAACACACAAGATATAATCTGATATTGAATTTCGAGATAATTTCTAAAGAAAAACAAATTGTCTATGTAAAGTTGACTTTTGTTTAGAAATAAAATTGACCTTTAAAATCGAGAGGATCAATCACATTCGCAATAAATGGCAAACTTCTCCCTCAGGCCCTTAAGGAAATTTGAGAACTGAAGTGCTATTAATAGAATCTTCAATATTTCGAGGAGATTTAAGCTTTTCCAAGACGAATCAATTGAGAACCCTCGGGTTTTCTCCGAGCTGATTGAAAAATTTATTTCAAAAGATTTAATATAATCAACTTCAAAGACTATGAAGATTTTATGCCCACTTGTTATATTTCATTTTTTATTGAATGATGTTTAGAGATTATGATTTATTGTAGGATTTTAGATTTTCATTTCCTAATGAATTTTGGGATCATATGTAACTACACGTAAAGCATATTAAAAAAAATAATTTGTAGATTATAAAAGTAGCCTAAGGAAGAGTGGTATTCTTCAACTTAAAGAAGGCATAGCATTTTTAGTAGTATAAATTATTTTATAAAAATATAAAAATTTTGTCCTCGATGAGTCTTTATACTTCTATTATGATAGTCCTATAGAGAATACTTTTCAAAGATTTGGATTGATTTCAAATTCTTTAGAAATTGAGTTCAGTATACTTTAAGTCAAAAATAATCTCGACATGTGTTATATAAAACAACACAAATGATAAAATGTTATCGGCATAAAATAGAGACTAGAAGTTCAAACCACATGACGAATGGCTATTGTCACGTTTTATCAATTCGGAAGTCCAAGTCCAACCATCACGTACTTTTCCCACTTCATCATGGTTTCAGAGTAACTTTCAAAGTCAATCTTTTTCGTATGATAAAGTCTTGTCATTTGGTAAAAGCGGCAATTCTCGATCGACTAGGTTAACTAAGATTTAGCTAAAGATTATAACGCATGTCCATTTTATACTTTAATATAAATTTAAAATAACCAAATTTTTTATAGTCTCGTGTAGATCTCATAAATGTGCAATTGATACCATAACCGAATTTGACCTTTCCTCGAACGAAGCACTCTATTGACCTTTTCGGTGATTATACCCGCTTTACAAAACCAATATTTAATTGCAGGAGAACCGTGGGAGAGCATTTATGAAAGTGCAAAATGTTTAAATAATTGCAGGATGTTAAACCCTTTTAATACCACAATGAAACAGTCCTATCATTTTAATGTCCCCAGTGTTTCTATATCTAGCGACAATTTATTCAGAGTAGCTTAATTGCAAAATTGAAATGCAATCATAAATGGGGAGAAATTCTTCCATCCTGAAAATTATGAAATAAATTGAATTAATCAATAAAAACGTACATATGTGTTTACTTGCAAACAAATATTAAAAGGAATATGCAATTTCATTAATAATTTTCCTAAGGATTTTTATTATTTTCTCTGATGTAGCAAACACCAAAGAAGAATCGTATTTTTTATGTATTTCTATACAAGAGTATCTTAATAGTCTTTATCTGAGTTAAGTTAATTAGAACCAATATTCGAGTGGCGATGTCTTTTTAAAGAAATAAAATAAATATAGAATAAAACTAAAACCTGTCCTTAAATTTTCTCCTTCCGTCTAAGTCACATCCCCAAAAAGTTGAATCACCTTAGAGAGTAATAAAGTGCCTAAATAAAATACATATACAAAGGGTAAAGGTAAACATACACATTAAACGCCATACCCCGTCGTCTCTCGAGACGGTTTTACGGGACGGCACCAGAAGATGTTAAATCTTATCCATGATATCAAATATTTCCACTTTGTTAGGCCGTTCACTCCTTCGAGTCCTTCAAATTTCTTCCTGTTCGCATCTTCTGAGTGTTCCGATTTGAAATCGTATCCCTCGATTTATTGAAATGAGAAAATTTAATAAAACGCGTCGCTGCTTACTTCGATATTCGCCGTTGATTGTGCCAATGGATTTCACTTGGCAAGAGGTCGAAGCAGAGCGGAAAGCTATTCTACTTATTTTATCCCAACATTTCTTTACAGCAATCTTATTTTTGTAGTGGAACTTTATTATTTCGAATGCATGAATCTTATTTTCGTGTGAATTTCACTTGATTTCGAAAGTAATTTGAAGGTCATTTTATGCTTGAACTATCTTAGAGATAGTTACATTTTTGTACTTTGAATGAAATAAATTCTATTGTTAACAAGTAAAACTTGGTTACGAAGGTATTCATGTGTAAAGTTTCTGATATTTCCGTAGGAAACTAGGAAATTTTAACTTCTTACTTTAGTATACATTTGCTAATTACATGACCCAATTGCAAAGATAATTGAAATTAAATTTTATAGAAGATTTTAGAACAATGGTCCCCAAGTAGTTCTTCTCAAGTATCCCATATAGAACGAATAATAAATCAAACGCATTTCGTCATTTATTTATTAATAAAGTACTAAAAATTTGTAAACGTGCACATTTGTCTTTATAAGGTTCAGAAAAATCAGGCTGTTGCTTAAGGATTTTGTCTTAAATCACCTTCAATTTGTCCATGTCTTGTCATGCGTACCCCCTAAGAGAAACTCACGTATCCCTAATTAGAAAATACTGTTTCATGTTATTAGACGATTTCATAGAAGAAGTATATCTTTCAGTTAAGGCTATATAATACTAGAACACAAAGTTAACCAGTAAAACAGTTTAAATTATATGAAAGATATCACATTTAGCTGCAGGTTGCCGACGATAGCTGTGTTGAGCCGTTCTTGGCCACGCCGCCAAATTGGCGTCGCTTCCAAATTCAAAAATAATATATAGTCGACAATGAAGAGTATCCCATGTGGTTGCCAGCAATATCTTTTCCAATAAAAAATACAAAGTAATAGTACTCAGATTTGCCATTCAAAATGAAAGTTCTCGATGCAAAACACGATACGGCTATAAGTGTGCTATTCTTTTTCGGTAGTTCTTGTATGAAATATTTTAATCATAAATAAGAAGTACTAGTAGGCAATTGTAAGTATGTTAAAGAAAGGTGGAAGAATATGGGAAAAGTGGTTATATATGTCGCTAATTTCCATAAAGTTTAGTCAAAGGGTAACTAAAACTAGGATTAGACCGGTCTAATTATTAAGCCTTAGTATTAAAAATCCAATTAATATACCTCAGGATAATTTTTAATAGGAAGAAGCTGCCGACGTTCAAGATTTTTATAAAAATTGACAGATTTTTCTAATTGTTAATTCCCGTCCATTTTTCACAAATCTGTAAATTGTTTTCCATCGCCGAAACTCTTTTCACTTTGTGAAATGTTTCGCAACTGAAAGGGCAAAAACGAACCTATCGTTTCACCAATAGAACACAGCACGTCCTTACGACTCTCAATGTTTTCCTTTTACGTTTCGTTTTCGGTGTTTTTCGAGCATCAAATAGTTTAACGTCCAGGAATTTAATTAGGAAAGCGTATCGAATTTATCGTTCTCATTGATTTAACATGGCTTTGTGGGTAACAAAAAGAAAAAAAGGAATTGTCTGAAACTTAGAGCCAACTTAGTAATTCGCACCCTTCTGTTGCCATATGGATTACCGATTTAATCACCTGGCGAAAGGAGCAAGATGTTTTACATAAATTCTCTCAACGCCATGGAGTACGTAGTCTTTAGTGAAAGGGGAATTGTCTTAGAAGATTGTGGCGAACGTTTAAACTTACTTCAAGTTACAAGGATTTTCTTATACTCAATGACCCGATGCTCTTTCATGTATTAAAATTTACTTCTCAAATTTAAAGAGTCAATTTTTTATAGCAAATATCTTGAGGCTTGATTCTTACATTGAAGATTATTACGTGGATGGTGGAGGGCAAAAATGGCCACCACTACGACTCCGGTTCGCGCTAAAACTTCTCAAGGTGGCGAGCCAAGGGGATAAATTGGTGGGTAAAGCAACCAGAAGGTACTTAAGCTAAAAGCATTTATGTGATTGATTAATGTGTCGAGAATTTGGAAATGTTTGCAGAAGGCCTGAAGCAAAACCTGGAGGAAGGTTTCGATTTGAGCAACTGACTCTTGATAAATTACATATAATCCTTGGAGACATTGCGGGAAGTGTACTGAAATCCAGATTCATGTAGATGTTTAGGTATGGATTGCTAAACTCATACTGCGCATATAGAGGGGCTATAGAGAGGTGCTGTCGAGATGTGGTGCTGTCAAGTGGCAACCAGCTGCAGTGGTATGTTCAAAACGTTGACAGTAATTTATTCATGTCGGTTGCGACATTCAGGCTTTTGGACCCGTTGTGATAAGGCATTAATCCAATAAAATTCCTTAATGGAGGGTATAGTTCAAATAAATTTTCTACAAATTCTATGATATCTTGAAAATATATAAGAATAAGTAAGAGAAGCCTATTTACATTGTTTAATTTTGATCTTAAAAATTCTAGGTGGTGGGACTTTTTAAATATTGAACATAGGTCATCTCTGGTGGATTGACACTGAACCTCGTTAAAAAATACTGACCAAAACATGTCGAAAATCTCGTACTTCTTTTAACCTTTTTAATATAAATCCGATTGAAATTAATAAAATATAAGTATATTGATTCTAATACTTTCTCCTTGAGAGTACAACAACAAATTTAATATTCAATTAAAGCTACTAATTTATGAATTTAGAAAATAATTCTTTGATTTTCACTCTTTTAACTTAGAAAGGTAATCGAAATCTCTTCATGTTAGTTTCACTTGAACGTGAGTAATTTGTAATACTAAACTAATTGCAAATTATATATTAATTAGAATTCAGATAATTTTGACTTAAAATGAGACTTCAATCGATTCCAATTTAATATGAATATATTCATTTGTCCTTTAACTCATACTTGAAATTGTACACATATTTTGGCGTTATACCTAAATTTGTATCCTTTGAGCAATGATGAGGAAAATGCATAATTTCACTGCATTGATTTGTTATTATCAAGCTTCATTAGGCTACTATAATTTGGAAATAAGGATCCATCTATGTCTCAAACATTTCGATTCATCAAACCTCTGCCAATCTCACTCAATCACTGTTAAAATGTTAGAACAGCAGATAGAAAACAATGCGTTTCGTGCAATGATAAATTAAAGTGTTATCAATTAATGAAAGACAAAGGTAAATGATAATTGAGATGTAATTTTCATTGTTAAGTTTTTCCTATCTCATTTCGAAAATGTTGTTTTCATATTTACTCTACTCTCCAGTGAGTCAGAAGAGTAATTCTCCAGTCCATTAAATTGATTACATCTGCTGTTGAAACAAATTAGACATGCTCTTCCTTCGTGGAAAAACCTGTCCATGCCTATCGTTACAAGCGAATTTGGTTAGACATTAAATTCGACCAAAGATGAGGAAGAATTAATTAGAATTGAAGGGTATTTGATCTTATGAATTTTTTATTAATAATGACCATTGTCTACATTTTCCACTGTCTACTTTTCCTAAAATTTATGATAAAGTTAAGAGGATAAAGTATAAAACAGAAAAAGTAGTTTTTCAAGTTTGATTTACCAATTCCCCATGAAAAACAAAAAAAAAGTATCGTAAGGGAATTTAACCCGTGTTACTGGAATCTTTAACAAACAAATTATCATAATTCTTAAAACAGGTATCGCCTCTAATTATTGTGTTTCTAATCTGCATTTTGACATTCTTAGTGCCAAGTAAAGAATTCATCTAAATTAAAATAAAAGAACACATGAGAAGAAGTAAACAATATTTTACCTCTGTCGACAATATGACCAAAGTTTATCTGAAGAAAAAAAAGGGAAACTTTAATAATCAGCAGGGAACACAAGTCTGCTCCGAGTTTAATATGTACAAAAAAATTGCTGATTATTTCGGCTCAAGTGCTTACACCATGTAAAGTTTTTTAATTAAACTTTGGAACAGAATTTTCATTTGCTGCACGATATTAGCATCTTTAATAACAATCTGTAAGTAGAGCATTGTTGAATATTTCCTGGTCATCGGAGTTGCTAGGTGGTCTTAGATGGTGTCTGTTGGGTGCAAACTGCTACCTTGACTACACAAAATGTTGATGATTTTGATTTTGATTTTTGGCCTTAAAATTATATTTTTTATTCAACCTAAACGTACTATTTTAGTATATTTTAACCTATAATATTTCAATATTATAAAATCTATTTTGTACTATTTATTTTAGAAAATCTAGTTCAATTTAAGTATAGAAACAAATTCTTATGTTAGCAAGTTAAGATAGAAGAATTTGGATGTTTTTTTATTTTATAGTATTCCCTAATAATCTCATAGCTAGAACATTTCTAAGAAAGCAATTAAAATTTACAAAATAATTAAGATATTTCGGTGAATATGAATAAGGTTCCATTTGGATGCTTTGGGTACAAATAGTATGACACAATATGAAAATCATACACAGGCAAAATACAAATTTATTATAAAAGATTTTTGGTTTAATCAAAAGTTCTACGTTAAACTGAAGTTGCAGTTTTAATTGTTGAAATCATTCTGCGTTTTGTACGTACTCGGAAATTCTAATGTGGAACAGTTTAGAAACAATTCCCAAATTTGAATGTTGAGACTGTCAAAACTTTTATTAAATGTCTATTGTAAGAGGTAATACGTAGGTAGAACAAGATCCATTCCTTACTTAATCACTTTAATGCATCTACGTTACTCGTTAAGAACAGCAGCTGCATTCAGATTACAGGGAAATGCTCTCGGAGATAGGCACTAACTCGAAGGAAATTGAATTAAAGCAAAATCTCGGCAAGTCATACGACGGCATATGGCACTTTTGTTTGCCTTGCGCCTATGTTCACGCGGTGCAGTAGATACTCCATCCCTTCATCTAGCGTCTTTTGCACTGCCTGCAAGAATCCCAGACTATGGGAATATATGGACTATGGGACTTGTATGAAGTGGCTAAATGTAATTTATCTCAAAGTTTTTTTTTTTTTTTTTTATATATATAGATGTATATTTTCCTACACAGGTCCTCCACGTTTTCATCTTCATCCGCTCTTACTTCATTTTATTTTGGAAAAGAAGAAAAAAATACATTCTCCAGACGTTATACTTGGAAAAACTTTCAAAGCAAATGTTTGTCTTCTTGTCTCCGAAATGTTCCCGTTTGTCGCATCAAAAGTTATACACCAGGTGAACACATTTGGTACGAGAAATAGGTAAAAGGTACAGGAACTTAAAAGAAATAAGCAAAATGTTTGTTTTACGTGATTTTCAAGAGCCGAAGTAACTTTTTTGTAGGACAAACTATTTTTCACCTACAGTAGCTCTAAAAAGGGAGGAAAAATTGTATAAAATGAACGAAAGGGGATGTTTAAAGCATGAATAGTCCTCCTAAGGTACTCTGTCATCCATTTTAACACGGAAGGGGGAAAGAAAGTTTCTATAAAATGAAATTAGGACATGAAGGGAAACTTTCCCAAAAGGTAGCCTAGGTATTAGTTATAGCAGCAGCAGCAGTGAAAAGCCGGGAATATCGTCACATTTCTATTTAATTATTCTTACTTTGGACGAACGAGAACAAGGTAGCACGGGGTAGACTTACTTTTAGATACAAATATAGTCATATCTACCTGTAAGTTCAGCTTCCGACTCAACGGGCGCCAAATTTTGTGTAAAAACAATTCAGTTTCCGCCTGTAGGCGAAAGGATCACAAATGAACTTAAAAATCGAAAAATTTCCGATAAATCTTTTACCTTCTATCAGATTTTATATTCATGAAATTTGCTTGTATCACAAAAATTCAATTTCCGGTCAACTTTGATATTGTTTTTATATCGAAGAGATTTATTCCTTCCTGTGTTATCATGCACGTCAAGTGGATATCTAGATAATAAAACAAAAAATCACTGATTCGATGAAAATCGACTATTTGTCTATCTAATGTTTTGTAAGCTTTTAAATAAAAGGCCATCGGTTACAAGAATTCGAATATTTGAGTGAAATTATAAATTCATAAAGTTAAAATAAGATAATAAAAAAATAGTGCTATGAAATTATTATTATATGATCTTCCATTTTGGGCAGTTTTTAAGACTTTTAAGGGTTCTGTATTGATTTTTCAATTAACCAAATTAATTAAACGAAAGAGTTGCAATTTTTTTTTTTCAGTAGATATACAAAAATCATGGTACAGAATTTCTATGATTACGCAGCATCTCCATTTTTCTGCGATAATTCCTCCAAATGAGGACTAAATCATTTCGATAATCTCTGCTAGAAGGAAAAGGGTGTACATCAAAAAACTCCTGGGGATTACACGATAACGTGGAAAATTCAGAAATGTAACATCGCACTCAATTTCGTGCTTCGTTGACTGTGACTAATAAACATGTTACAATTATACAAGGATTTCAGAGCTGTTCAGGCGTTTTGAACTGTGACACTTTCGTAAATCTGATACGGGTTGACTTATTTCTCCTTGAGACACAATTATTCACGTCTAACTCAGCTTTGTATTTCGAAATTTTGATTTTACCACAATTTTAATTGCAAACAATATTTTTATTCACATTTCTAAGAAGACCATTCGAAATTCATTTAGATAATTTTTCCTGACTTTTGAATGACGAGGGATTACAAATTAAATGAAAATTAAATATATTTCTATAAAAATTTAAAAATAAATATAAAAACAAAAATACTGAATAAAATTTTGTAATTTTTATGGAACGTACGCTATTCAATTGCCTTTAAATATTCATCACTACCCGTACAACCGCAGCTCCTCATTACTAGGGAAACTACTTCCTTTTGAAATTTATTGAAAGGCAGCTGCGGTAAGAAAGGAATGAACCCTTTTTGGTCAATATTTTATTAAAAGGGTTTGATGAAATGCTCAAATCGAAAAATTTACTCCTCAGATAAATTTGCTTTTGTTTCCATTTACCTCAGGGAATCGAAAAATGTAAGATTTACAGGAAAAGGTTTACTTAGTGAGTTTAAGTAAATAAGTATTTTGACTAAATTTTAAGGATATCATATTAGGGTCTTATAACTAAGTATTCTAACTCTTTCTAATGTTCTCAATGCTATCATTAAAAATTACAATAGTCAAAAATATTCTAGTTGTTTTTTTTCTTAAAAGATTAAGCTATATAATAAAAATGTTTAACTGATTGATATAAATGTATAGCATTAGTTTCTTAATGTTTCTACTAAAGTTTACACCTTATCTACAGATTTACTTTAATTTATTGATCTAGAATAGACAGTTCACTTAAGTATACATACTTACCGCCAATGAATAACACCAGGAACACATTCATTTCACCTTTCCTCTTTGATACCTTTTAGCACCGAATATATTATTTCCTGAGAAAGATAGGACAGCTTTTTACACTAAAGGCGGAACATAGTCATTTATTATTTTCTCCTATAGGAGCTGCATAAATCTACTGGGAACATTTAAATAAAGCAGAAGCAGCAGGAGTAGCAATATCAAACATCGCACAACCCACACACGCTTTTCCCATGCTCGTCGTTGAGCTGAGGCACAACTTCTGAAAGAATAAAGACATCAATCTTATTCCCATGCACTTTGGGTAATATGTCAACCGGATCTGCAGCGATGTGATAAGCTATCGATTTTCGTAGAACTATTTTCTCCCGGTCGAGAAATGCATATTCTATAGTGTAATAAAAACCTCATCGTGATGTCTATAGGAATGTAAAAAATAGAGGGATTGAATCTGCTGGCGGTAGATTAAGAGAGAACAGTGTTGCTTTCTTAAATTTCAGAATTGCAGAATTGTATCGAACAGCTATGTTTTGGTTGGCTGACTGGATACGAGATAGACGTAAATGACTAATGACCCCTACTTCAGAGATAAAATGGGTAATTAATAACGAAAAACTCGCAGGTCCTTTGGGTATCTCCCAAACCCAACAATGAACTTTTGTTCTATGAAATTGCTGACGAATTTTGGGCTCCGACTTATGCAGTTGAAGTTCTTCGTAAGTCATCATCTAAAAATTAGTAAAAAATAAGTAACTTAGGGTTTAGAACTTTGACAGCTCTTTTTAGAGAAATGTTCTAATAATAGAGAATATGTAAATTTAAAGTGTCTGTTCGAATTCTGATTTTGAATAAATCGTGTAGCCTCCCAATTGTCCTCCACTTTGCTACTCTCTAAAGAAAATGAATTCCCTCAATTACAAACTTTTACTTATTCCGAGGCCGCAGCTATTTGCAAGTACCCTTAGAAACCCCCATTTCGTCTGACACAATTTACAAAAACTTAAAATGTCTGTGATCGAAAATATAAAGGGTTTGAAATCAAGGCTCTTATTCATCAAGTCAAAAACGATTTTTGGGAGGTTGAAATTCAATTAATTTTCAAGTACATAAAGTCATTAGTACTGAGTGCGAGTTCAATCCCCAAAGGTCCTTAAGAAAGGTTTTTAAATTAATTCTAAAACGATTTTGTTAAGGCATTCTATTTAAAAACATTTGGACAATTTTATTTCTGTCTAACTTTTTTTTTTATACGAAACATTGAAATTTTGAAGTTAGCTCAAGTTTTAATCTTAATAGAATAAAATTAAATTCATAATGAATTAAGGAGTTTGAATTGCATTTTTGATAGTTTAAGAGCTGTACCAATATTAAAGAGAACGACAAGGAGGAAAATACAAAAAATCGTCTATCTTTAAAAAAATTTAAAATAAATTTCGATATTGCCCCATAGAAGGAAACACTATAGTCAAAGGTTAGAAAACAAGTGGAAAACTCTTCGGAGCACGGAAGATTCTATGAAGGTATCTGCCTTCGGCTTGGCCCGGGTCTGGTCCAACCTGTCTGCGACTTACATAGAAGTATTTAAGTTGACTGAAGATAAAGAGCACTTCACCTCTGTACCTTATTTGTACACGAAAATCCCTTCTCCCCCAGTTTGGACCTTATTAATGCTTCACTTCTGTGGTCCTTTGTTAGGTTATGATGCTGAAGTAGTGGACGGTAGGAAATCCATTACTGAATGGATATCCTTTCATGTTAAAAACCTTATGGGCTTTATGCTTATAAAGGCAGTAGCCATTCAGCTTGAACCTTTACATTTTTCTTTTAACGTTTTCTTATTTACTTTTCCTTGAACTACACTGTGGATTTATTTGAAACGCGCCGCCCTTATCTCGTTTAAGCGTTTAAATAATAAGACAAAAATTACTTGCTCTTACGTCCAGACATTTTTCTGAATTTGTTGGGGATATGAAAACACAAAAGTAAAAAAGAAATGTAAATTTTCATTTCAAATAGCTTTTCTCAGATTGAAAAATTCGTAATAAGTTTTTATTTGTGGAACACATGTGTACCCTACTTTCGTGGTCTATGGTACTATGGTGTATTTTTGGTCACTAAAAATTATTTATTTATTTATTTATTTATTTTTTTTTATTTAGTTTGATATTCAGATTTACACGTTAAACCTACTTTACATGTTACGTTGGCATTAATCAAAAAAATGATAGCTTAGATAATTCAAGATGGCCCAAAAAAATTTATTATAAAAGAGTTATTTGAATTTGAAGTGGTCTAGTTCTCTATGGTCAATGTTGGATTTTTAGAAAAAAGTCTTTGTGTGATCTATAAAGACATCCATTGCTTCTGCAGTTCCACCCGTACGAGTTATTACTTAAGGAGCTCCAGTTGGCCACTGTTCACGTCAGTCTGTATTTTCGTAGAAATGGGTCTCTATATGACCTGCTTATGGGTTTAGACATAGTTTCTTAATAAAAGAAGTTTGTTAACTTGATATCGTATTCGCAGTTTTTTTAATTGGTCAGTTTATACTGCCAAAGTAGTCCATCATTTCATAATTGTATCAATATTTTTTTGAAAAATGGAAAAAGACGATTCCTTATTTTGTATTCTGATGGTAAGAGACGAGCATAATATATAAAATGAAAATAATATAAAATTTTCATGGAATCGACGAAATGTCTAATTGGATTAAAAAAAAGCATTCTTTATAATTTTCTTGTAAACAAAATAAAACATTATAAAAACATTTTTCTCAAATTAAATTTGTTATATAAAAAATAACATCAAATAAGCTAAAAAGTAAATCTCTGATATGTCTTCCTTATTTTTCTTGATTATTCCTTTTTCGTACAAATTAATAATAAATAAACGAGATCATGTAGATTTCCTGTCTTTTATTTCTACTTACTAAATCCATTCTGTTAAATTATTGATGGATTTCCCATAAAAAAGCCCTTTTTGGTATTGTTACGAGACATCAAAAACGACTTCAACGTGATTACAACGAAAAAGTTTATCCTTGACTACTGGCGTAATATTCAATCATTATTAAAGACAATTCAACGTAGAAAAAAAACATTTTATTGCATTTCTTTTGTATTCAACAAATTTTTGCGAGAAACATAAAACTCAGAATAATTGTCATAGTTTTTATATAAAAAAAAGATAATTAGATAATTTACAAAAACCTACTGAACGTGGTCCTAGAATTATCTTCATTCTGTTTGTTAAAGACTCCAAAATGTGAACAGGTGTTATTTTGTTATTGCAATCTTACGATTCGGCAATTTTTTACATATAAAAGTAATTAGTATGGAAGTACTTATATGTTCTTTAGGGATGGAATTTTTTCAATATTAACGAGGAAATATGTTCGAAATAGTCATTAATGTAAATGGAAGACACATATAAGTTAAATAATAGGAAACAAATAAATATTTCTAAATTTTAGAAAAGGCCTATATTCAATCATAAGCGAAACTTACGATAGTATGACCTGATAAAACCCTTACGATCGTTTACATAATCCCACTTTTTCAGTCAATCAATCTAAAATCTCTTATAAAATTTTCTAGCCTTAAATGAAAATACAACCTTCATCACAGGAACAGAAAAAAAAAGAAAAAAAAAAAGTCAGTAAAGAAAGTGTAATTAACTTTTCCAGGTTGATACTAAGGAAAATGAAAGGTAATTAAATTTGAATAATTTGCCGCCTCAAGAATGAAATCACAAAACATTCCATCCCTGGCTGAAAGCCAAGGAATTTTATGTTACCTCCGTCGCTGTGAAGCATCATTTTCTTTCCGCTTATTTAAATATCGTCGAATGACTGGCTTTGATGTAATTACCTGTAGGTAAGTGCCCACCGAGGATCAGGATCCCTGCAATAAAATCCGCCATGTTTTATGGACGGTGCGTAAGAAAGAGCCATTAATAGACCACGGTCATTAGGTCGTTATTGCTGTATTACGTAGGAGTCCTTATGTTCATGCTCCTCAGTTATTCCTTGTTTGTTGCGGTCAATACGTTTGACGACGTCACGGGAGTCAAGAGTCGTTCTCCAGGAAAACTTGTCACCAGATTTATGTGTAAGCAACATTTATGGAATTTATATGGATTTTAGGTTTATGGAAGGATCTGTTAGTTCAAGTAGGAGGTCGTGACTTTGTAGCATTAGATAAATCCCAGAAAATTATGATCAAATTTTTGTCTCTTCATTATTTTGTTTTTTTTTTTTTTCTTTCAATGTACAGATGATCATGAAAAAGGGATTTTGTTTTAATAAAAAAATTAATGTCCTCGTAACAATGGTTCAGTGCACCTTTATCGTTATCGATATACATTGAAATCTTTTCGGATATGTTTTGAGATAAATAATCCTCAATTGGTTAAAATTTTTGTTAATTAACTAGACTTTTTATCAATGTGTCTTGATGAAACCACATTCTAGCAAAAATTATGTTTACATTGAATTTTAAAAGATTTTACTTTGTAATATTTCGTTTAAACCTTCTTGTGGTTGAATATGGAATTACACACATTCTTTTTCTAAAATAAAAGGTTTCAAGTTATCCAAGTACCAAAAATATACCATGACGTATTGTCAACTAATGTAGTACATATAATAGAAAGTATTTTTTAAAATTTAATTTTTACTAAAAAATTCAAGGTTTTTTGGTCAAAATTGCCATTATTCTTAAGTATCGGTTTTTAAAACACTTCTTTAGTTTCTTTATTATGTACTAAATTAAACAAATATTGTTTTCTTTTCACATTGCAATTTCCATATAATTCAAGCACTATCTGAATCAAAACTAATCGTGTTCGCAAAATTATCTAATTTTTTTAATGTATTTTGAAAGATCTCAAGAATCATCATTTTCTTAAGTCCAAATAATTAAATAACCCCAGTTCTTACGAATAAAATTTTCTGTTATTTTCTGTATTTGATCTATGCTATTTTTTGCAATCAATTGCTCGAAATCTAAATTGGAAAGTTTCCAGATCACATCAAAAATATTTTTTTCCAATTTTATCCAGAAGGAACCTTGCACATATGAAGCGGAAAACGTTTTAAATCGTCACAATAAAAGACGATTATTTTCGAGATGGGATTCGCTAATTTATCACTTCCGCAACTCGTTTTTATCGGCCATCCATCTTTCTCTAATTTTGTACGGTTTAAGCGAATCCTCCCCCGCCGTGTGCCGCCTTTTTTTGTTTATTTTCGATTATTTCCGGTACAAGGGCCAAAACCGAGGAATGAAAGAAAATCGACCAAGAAAAGCAGAAAACCTCCCAGGACCCTTTATCCCTTTACCAACCGAGGCAAGCTCCTCTGAGATTTTTTAAATTGATTTCCTCTTGCCAGAACAACTTCAACCCGGCAAGGTCTCCCGAGGGTTCGCAATCCGAAGGCGAAGGGATGAATTTTGTTTTGTTTTGGTTGTGTTGCCGCCACCGTCTCGCATTTTATTTCAATTCCTGACGCCACCATCGCTGTCGACGTAGACATCGAGATGATGTAGAGATCGAAGGTTATTCCCCCGATTTTATATCGAGATTCTGTGACTTCTTGAGCCAAAGTATCATGGAAATCACCGGATGAATCTTAAATTTTGAGAGGCCCAACCAAAAGAAGAAAAAAGTTATAGTCTATCCCGCAGGGGGCGGGATGCGTCCGGAAATTGGCGTGTTGTCTTTGAATGGAAAAACAGCCGTATGGGAAAATGGTTTATCTTATTTGCCAGATTTACGCTTTGATGAATAGGCGCTTTCTACGGAAATTGTGCGGAATGCTTACCTAGTCGCCGGAGGAATGGGAAAGTGCCGAGTAAATCGAAAAATTAAGAAAAGGTTACGAGATATAAAGGACTTAATTATAAATCTTTCGACTTTTATAATATTAATTAATATACTTATTATAATAACCCCTTAAAGAAGACTATTTACTCTCAGTGTTGGATGAAATTTGAAACATGTATATTTAGAAAACAGTCGTCTTTAAACCCTCTAAACCTTCTATAAGCACAAGAGTTTGTTTTTCCAGTGTAGGACCGCTTAGTCTTAGATCCAATTCCTTAGAGAAATTAGCCAAAGGAACTTGTAATCGACCAGAAATTACAACTTCTCTGTCTGCTTTAGCTATTTGGCTAAAAAGACTAGTAATCCTCTCAATGGAGCTTTAGAGCTCCCAAGATAAATCATATAAGTAAAGTTTTCTTTAACTTCCTGCTGAAACTTACATGCTCTAGTAGGATTTACTTTTATTCGTTGAATGTACTTAAGCGTACAAAAGTAAAGTCCTACTGTAGAATTACTGGTAATAATTCAATAAAACGAGTCACGGATCCAAAAATTTAGATTTGTTAAAAAAGTTTTGTTAATTATAGCGATTAAATTTTAGTAATGTCCGAAATTGGGGACTAGATTTAAAGTAAATAAAAAGAAACAATTTTTTATCATAATTTTATTGCTTTTTCAACACATTTATATAGAACTTAAAATTTATATAATATATTTATATTTACATATTTATGTATATAAACATTTGTTTTTCTTTTATTTTGTAGCATTGATTATTGATTTACTACTCCATACTATTTTTAATGTGAACATATTTAAAACATAATTTCCTGTTTACTTTGGACAAAGTAAAGAAATGCCCTACATTCGATCCTGTCGACATAATCGAATCATAAAAGAAAGGCCTGAAGACGTATTTAGGCTTACAATTTAACAAGGAATTTTTTGTTAACGATTCCATTAAACTCCTGACTATAGCTTCACTTTGTTACCATGTAGTAATTTTCCCTTAACACGAGTGCCACAATAAAAAACAAAAGATACTAATAATAACATGCAATTTGCCGAAATGTGCCCGACCTTAAAACACCCTCATGTATATGAACGTCGTAAATTGTAGAGGATGTTACGACGTCCTTTTTTATGTTAACTGCTTAATTTATGATAATAATTTTTGTCCAAGTTATAAGTGGCACTTTCACGCGTAGGTGATTGAAATTCCCATGAGTAGAGAACTTTTCGACTTTTTCCTATACACTTTACAAGGAGAGGTTTAAAAGGGTACTTTTTTTTAAATATTAGATTTAATTAGTTGGACATGGTAAACAATGAATGGACACTAGGCCAGTAAGTTGGCCAACACGACAACTAGGCAAATTGAACGGTAGAAATGTTCCAAATATTTGTCAAACAGATTTTCACCTGTGGTGGGTATGTTGATGGACACAACATGACATTCAGCTGAGTCAAGTTGGACAGTCCAAATCGCAATATCAGCCGAATTGCACCATTTAAATTCGTACAGTGACTGCAATTTCACGGCGGTGATGATATGGCGCTTTCATGAACACTGGAGATATGGAGATTTATGCTCTACGAGGAAAACCACTGGCGCTCTGAACTTTAATATATACCCTGTCCTCTGTTCCTGAGGCGCGCGGCGGCTATTCCTACTGCACCCAGGATAGAAGGAAATTACTATGGAAAGCTGTTCCACAATCATTAAAACCTCAACCGACATTGCACCGCATCGCATTCATTTCCACAATTCATCAGTACCGCCCGGATCGCCCATTTCTGGCACTAGACAGCGATCCAGATAACACCCACCTTTGAACCTTCAGGAAGTAAAGCCCTTTCCTGGGCGTTCAAAAGCGGATTAACTTAATTTAACCTTTAATTGCCGGAGAAGCACTGAAAGTGGAGTCATCGAATGGGACGGAATTTTATTTATTCTTTTTTTTTCGGAACCATAGAGGAGAGACTTCGGCAGTATTATCGTACTTACTGCTCCGCTTCTGATGGTAGTTGTTGCCCACTTTGTAAGTGCTTCTATCCCTCTGGGACTCCTAGATATGCTTCGCAGAGCATGATTTGACAAACTTTTCTGTCGGGAACATTAAAAGTTCCCTAAGAGGAAAATGGTTGTAAAGTTTTAAATGATTCCAGGACCTGTTCTTTCCAACACTTTAAGGAGTTTTTTGAGAATATACGATTAGGGTTAATGGTATATATTTAGATGTTAGCGGGGCCAAAATTAGCTTACTACATTTACATAATGTTTTCAACTAATTGCTACCGTATGGTCTAAATGTTTTTCACACCACTCATTTTGATTTAGAAAATTCTCTTTTAAGGAGTGGATCCCTTTTCGTCTGCTAACCCAATTTCTTTATATTTTTTTAAATATATTGAATAATGTACATACAAAGGGAAAATTTAGAACTGAAATAATAATCTATTTATTACAGAATTATAATACACATTTTCTCCCGGAAAAAGTTATACCGAATTGTGAAAATTTCGCCAAATTGCATTCTTTTACACGAACATACAAAATTATGTAACAAATTCGACATGTGCAGAGAAGTCCTTTATTGCTCCGTTGGTGGTTTCGTCGCTGTTGCAATAAGTTTAACTCCCAGGCGATACCTTCAGCGGGATATAATACAAATTCTGGCATAACATTGTATTACGAAATATTTCCTTAAATCTATGTTTATGGAGTCGTTGTTTATACTCTGTCTGCGGCTTCGAGCAGAGCCTGGCCCATTAAAGTAATTTATGACGTCAGAAAGGATAGGTACCCCTGTGACTACTATTCTCGAATGTGATGATATTACATCTATTAAAATTTCAATATATGCTTTAAAACTTCATTCCCAACTAAAAAAAAATGTTCTATACATAAGATGTGAAAAATAATAATAATAATAAATAAAAATAAAAAACAAATAAATAGGCTACACGAGTGTGCCATAGAAGTCTACTATTTAAGATTGGCCCATAATTGTTAGAAAGAAAAACCCAATAAAAAGGTTTCTTATGTATCGAATTGGAAAGGCCAAGGTTAATGGTTCCCAATGGAACTCAATATGCATGAAGAAGTTAAAAGGCATAGACAAAGGTGAAAATTTGGAATTTTAAAGACGGTATTAAGTTAAACATGTCGCATATGGCAATCATATAAAATTCCTCCCGAAGGATTGAAAAGGTTCTAAAAGATAAAACCTCTTTCCAAAGCAGTTCGATCTTTCTTATGCATTAGCTCCTCACAAAAAAGTTTATATGCACGTTTAAAGTAAACTTATTACACGGTTATTGAACCGGATCCAGACAACGATTGGGGTAATAAGATGTCCTAATACACTCTGATTACCTGTTAAATTGCATACAATCGATAAAATCTTGAAAAAAAAAAGTTTAAAAAAAGTATGGTTTTACAACATGGTGTCATATATCAAGAGTACACAGTTTACAAATTTTTATTTGATCGGATGTATGTATTACGCCTATTCCCTTCAATCAATGGAATAAAAGAAGTTGAAGCGTAAAAAATTGGCCTTAACATTTTATTAGATCTCATTCGTATATGGCGATGTCAAGGAAAGCATAAAAATCCGGCTGCCAGGCATTTCCTAGATTGATTTTATTTGGACTGGTATCGTGGCTGTGCAATTTTTGGACAGGAAATGACTCCAAAAGCCAGAAATATAAGGAATAACGAGGAAATCATATTTTCGACATTTCACTTCATGTTCTATTGATTATTTGGATCTGGATTGGTCACGTTGTGATTTGATGACGAACATTTTCCGCTTTTAGTATTCAGTCGAACAGGAAAGATGTGCTTTCATCGTTTTTTCTTAGCGTCTGCAATGCTGATGATAACGTTAGAAGCTAAAAAGCCATTGATATTTTCCTTTTTTTTCGAGTTGTAATTTTTACAGGGATAATATACGATAACCAAGAATCTTAAGGAGTATAAACGTGTTATACCCATCCCTAGACAATTATAAGATATCTATAAAGATAAAATATAAGTACATAAATGTCAACGAAATTAGTCGATAGTTTCATTGCAAAAATTTGAAATTTATTATATAATGATTAAAATCCGCTAAAGGAAAATTTAAAATTTAATATAAGCTCGATCAAGTCTTTGAGCAGAAGTATCAAGAAGCTAGAACGTAAATGCTGGAAACTATTTAGAAAAAAAACCAGAATACTTACCATGTAGATAACCATCCTGATTTGATACGAAATGGAACTTTGTTCATCTAACTTTTGACCATATTTGGTTACTACTGTTACGAATGGACAGGTAGACAAAAGGTGAAAATGTCCCGGCTCGTACACCATAGTCACAGTTGAACAGTGTAACATTATCAAACAAAGAGGACACAAAACATTTGAGGGAGTTTCACCTGAAACTTAATTTCTATCCTGCCATGCAAAAGAACGAGCCAAGATTCACCGGGCCGTGTCATGCCGGAGCTCACTGTGCTATCTAACACTGGCGGAAAATTTCATTTTCGACGTACATAGAGGGTTTTCCGGCAAAAAGGCCGTTTCCATAGAAGTCATCACGATGTCAATGTGCTCACCTGTTCGTGTTCTTGCTCTGTGATGCTATGCGACTGATGTTGCACCTAAATTGTATTTCACGTCTCCTTTCACAAGGAAATATGAGAAGGCATCTTACAGTTTTTGTATGATTGAAATTTGAGTACATTGATTAAAATTAGTTAAAAACTGAGATCATATTACACAAAGAGAATAAAACTTCACATTCCGCCAAACCCAAATTTAACTAAAATAATAAAATAGTAGTGTCTGTCTGTACATTCACGTTTTACTTTGGTATTTAAAATACGAGATGAAATTCACCATTGGTAGAATGTTCGTCTGTCTCTTTGTCTGTTTGTTTGTGACAAGTTGGCGTCAAAACGACAATCTTTTTTTTCAATATACCATAATAAATAAAGTAGGCATTTAAGGAAGCAACCCGAACTTTGTTTTATCAAAATCGGATAACTAGAAACGGAGAAACAGTTTGACCCTGGTCATGTTTAAGGCCGTTCTAGTTTTGCAAATTGAAAGTAGTTTTAATTACCAAAATCGCAATTTTAATGATGAGTTTGGATCACTAAAAGGGTTGTCCAAATAATGACCATTTTGACAAAAATAAAGTGAAATTTATTGCTTTGCACATTTTATTTAATTTAATTTATTAATTTTTTTTTGTTTTAAAAAAATTAAAGTCGTTACAACCTTTTGACTCTAAATTGGATATTTCTTTTCCAATTTTCAGAAAGTGCTCTTTGATATGTACCTCATTTGCCTTGGTCCGCGAACTTCGCAATTTCGACCCCAAAAAAATCATAGGCTGATCCTAGAAATTTTTTTTGAAAACTTTAACTTAACTTTAAAATTTCAATGCAAAATAAAAGTGGGCGCAGGGACCTATTCTACCTATTCTACTGTTGTTTTTTTGTCACAAAGCATTAAATTTAACCCTATTTTTTACAACTATAATATTCTTTCATTCTGGTTTTTATTTTCGACTATCAACCCTATTACAAACATGTCTGAGGCCACTTTAATTCCATTTTGTATAAAATATGAAGTCCGCGCGTACGATGTGCCGGGCACAGCTAGTGGAAATGTAATTTTTGGTATGGGATGTATTTTTTTATTATTATTTCTTTAAAGCAGACTATTTTTATTCTCAATTAGCATTTTTTCAGGATATCATTAAAATATCTGATTAGGGAAGAATGCTTTCCATTTCCCTATCCCTTTTTTAATTTAAAAAAAATTAATACACTGATTCAAATACCTACATCGATATTATCTTTTTATAGAAACATTCACTTTTAATAAAGAAAAATTGTATTCGAAGATTTTTTTATAAAGTTTTTATTGTGATGGGCGTGTATAAATAATAAATTAAGAAAAACTAGGACCGAATTTGAATTTTACAATGTTCTTTTTAAAAATAGTGCTTTTTATAATTAATCGTAATATTATAAAATTTTTTATCGTTGCTTTATATTAAAACTGTTTATTAAAGTTCGTAGTAAATTGACTGTTATATGCAAAGAATATTTAAATAATTTTATAAAAGAAGATGAGAAAAAATTATAATAAATATGATTAAAAATAAAAGCTTGGGAGGTTCGTTTAATATTTGATTTAATATTTGGAAATAATACAGAAGACTAAATGGACAAACAATTATATGCTATTTTTCTAATATTAAATTGTACTTCCAATTGCACTTTGCATCTTTAAATGGCTGCTTAATATTTTAAAATTATTCAACTTTTTAATTATTTCTAAAGATTATTTTGATTTAAATTCAATGATGAATTAAGTATTTTAAGGAAATACTGATTTCATATATTTTTGAAGGAATACGCTGAGTTTTTGTTTCTGATATTTACAGAGAATTAAAAACACAAAAGTGCAAAATCGCTCATTTAAGTGAACTCGAGTTACCTTAGAGAAGAACATTACTTCATCTGATAATAATTAATTTTTTTTCAAGCTGATGTTTAATATTTTAAGCTAAGATTTAATGGCCACATTTTCAAGAAATATTAATCTTTATTATTTTTACAAAAATAAATATATAATTCAAGAGTCTGCACATCTTGGAGCCAAGATTTTTGGTTGTTTCTTTCCACGTACTGGAGGAGAATAATCTTCAGGATAGTGCGATAGTCAAGTGAACCCTTTTCTCTTAAAGGAAGAGACTTCTCAGTATGGAAATATGCGCAGGTTCTAAAGAACTTTAATAGATACTAGGGTGCAGCCTGGTTCTCATGCATCGTGGAGCAATTTCCAACACAGCCTAAGTCGCTAGTTATAGACCTCCTGTTTCGAGATCCAGTGCAGATGCGAATTGAGTAAGTTCTATGGTGTATCGTGTGGGACGAATTATAATGATGTGGAATCTACTTGTTTAGTGGTGTACAGACAAGGGGCAAAGGTTTTCAGAGTAAAATTAAAATCCAAGACCATAGTAAAATGATAAGATGAACGGATCGACAGAATTAAATAGGGAACTGCAAAAGAGCAATAGAAGGTTCTGCAAACAGACATAATTAAATCTCATCATATGTACCGTGACGATTTACTTTTTTTAATTATTTATCAATGAACGAATATATTTGAGAAATCAAAGTATATTCTTAAAAAGAAATATTTAATAGATTTCTTATGATATTATCAAGCGACTATTTTACACTTTCAAAAAGTAATTAATTTAAATTGGTTCAGGTGTAACAGTCTTGTGGTGTTCAATTATCGTTTTGTGTTAACGAAAATATTAATAAAGTTATATGCCATGATCGACGAGACCACTATTAGGATTCCTATTGTGTAAAAAAATCTAGCTGAATGTGATCCCGGTATGAAAATTAAAGCGGATGGGATTGCGATAAGCTAATCGAATACAGTCAAGAAAAAAATATTTCCAGGGAGATTATTACAGAATAAAACGAATTTCCCATCAACGACGAAGGCAATCATCCCATTCAGTTCAGTTCTATCCTGAATTTTGTAGAAATTGAGAAAATTGAGGTAAACGTCAGAAATAGGCAGACTGCCATTTAACGAAGATATTTGAAATACCCAGAAAGCCAGAAGTATTTTGTCTAAATGGAAAAGAAAATCGAATTTTAATTAGTACTTATTTTACATGAATTTAATCTTAAAGAGGCTAATTAATTAACCAAATTTTTAAAGTTTAATTTAAACGAATTTTTAAAGTTTTAACCACTTTGCTTGTAATAAAAAAAATGAAATAAAGTAGATTTAAACATTTGCTATTGTCGATGTAAAATTGTAAAATAAAAGTCTAACCTAACTACTAAATGTTAGAAAGCATCATAGAAAAAACGAAAGGAGATGAGAAAATGCAGTCTAGAGATTTGTTTGGGTCTACAGGTCTACGTTGTCTGATAACCCGAAAGGAGCGCTGGGTCAGCACCTAATAGTACTAAATGGGATACTGTTTTGTGTGATTTTCACTGAACGATTCCCATCGGTTTTTTTTTTTTTTGGGAAAAACTTCTTCGGATGTCATTCACGAAAGGAGTATATAAAAACAATCGACCTCGACCGAAATCCTATTCCATAAATTAACAAATTATTTCTCATAAAAGGTCAATTTATACGATCGCATTGCAGAACCAGGATTTTAATAAATAGAGCACATAATCAGCCATATCGATTGGTCCAAAATTAAATTAATTGGCAAAGTTAATATTCGGAGAACTGTGTTGTGATAACGATATTCCAGGTCGCCCATACCTTAAAGTGCTCCCAGATTTGTGGCTGTAGTCGAATCATTATCAGAATGAGGTAAACTTTGCCTACTTGCTTTCCTCTGTTAGGGTGTAATCATTGCCGTCTCTTGCGTGCTCTACCCCCGCAGCTTTATATCGCTAGCACAACATAACATTTAAATTTAATGCTTTCACAGGTTGCATAGCTACGTTTCTTCAACCAGAACCCTCCAGAGACAGAGTTTCCCCCATGACCTCCATATAAGTGTCGTCCACAAGAATATCCACACAGAGAAACAAAGGAAGTGGTAATTAAGGGAAACCCACCGAGGTTGCTATATGTACCAAATAAACACCGAGCCGATAAAAAACCAGGTTGGATGCACCGAAGTACAAAGAACTACTTGGGTATACCCATTTCACCTGGCCATTCTCCTATCCTCCTATTTATTGTCATTTCCTTGAATACCCCTCCAGGGACTATGTAAATTATGGGGACAGTACCATGAGGACTTAAAGAAACCAGTAATGGTCCACCGGAGGTATTTATTCATGCAGGTGGCAGTAGATTTGCATTTCCTTGGATGGGATCCCAGATAGAATGCAATGGAAAATAATTGAAAAACTCATTTGGGACTTGGAACATCTCGTTCACATTTCATGACTTCATGATTGCAAACTCGTTGGTCATTTCTGAATCCGCTTTGCAACGTTCTTTGGATAAACCCATCGGTGGCTGGTTTTAATGGTTTACATAGTGCTGCATGTGTGACCTGTAGCTTCATCTTTGGGATGCACATGTATAGCTTTAAGTATGCTGCAAACGTTAGAAAGTGCTGTCGCATTGTTCTTGGTAAATTAACAACACTTGAAGCTTTACTATGAGGATTTTATGTTGGAGTTCCACTTAATTGTGACAACTTTAGACTTTCACTTACTTTTTGTTTGTAAGGTGTCCAAATTAATAAGAATTGGCTTCTTTCTAAAAGTTAGATAAAGGGATGCTTAAGAATTTTATTGTTGCATCTACCTGACACGTTTGAAACTGCAAAAGAACCATATGAGACGTAGTGAAAAAAAGCTTACACCTATAATCACAGTTTGGTGCGGTAAGAGGTGTGCGATTAAAGAGCACACACTCGTCTGGGATGTGCGATATTTTTTGGCAAGCGCACTTACTCATGAGTCGCGAGCGTTTGGAAATTTTGTGTACACACATCAGCGTGCGTTTGGGGAATCACCTTTCGCGCACGCACGTAAACTATTGCATTAGTAGTAGCTTTCACTACGCACAAAAAAATTATACTTCAAAAGGTAAGGAACAATACCTAAACCGACGTATTTTTTTATAAACCTTGAGTACCTCGCCAATAGCAGACTTATTTTCTCCATTTAATTTCTTAGCTACTTTCGCATTATTTTATCAATCTTTATTTATAGAAAGTCAACAGTCTTTGATAAACATTTCTTTAATAAGATCTGCACATTTCTTGCCTTTATATGAAAACATCGATGGCGTCAACGATAAAATGACAATGTTTGTAATGGGAGTAATAAGAATAGGGGCGGGATACGACAATGTAGTCGGATGAGATGGCAAGTGAGATAAGCATTAATTAATGCGATAATAATTGGGGTTAATTAAGCAGTTAAGAAGGATAACGACGAGCAAATTTCGACTTTCTTTTGGCCAACTATAATCAATGGGGACGGGATTAATTCTTACAGGGTCATGCGAGAATAGTAACTTTCTCCGTAGTAGTAGTTAATTAAATTAGACACAGATGAACGTGTTGTAAAGGGATCTCTTTCGTATTACACGAAGATAAAGGACTACCTTGTTACGGGGGGTAGCTTTTATTTACTTTAGTTATTTATGCATCTCTTTACTTTATATAAAGGATATAAATAAGTGAATGATCAGAGATATGTTACAATATGATAACTCATTTACTAATCTTAAATTAATTTCTTGTAGTAAATGTAAATAGATTTTACACCTCTTCCCACTATTCAAATTGCACTTCGTTTTTTCGTCAAAAAATAACTTGCCATAAATCCTTTCTGAGATGTGTTCAATAAACACAACTAGTCCGAACACTGGTGATAGAAGGTAGAAGGAATGATACAAGGGTTTTGATTCATAGACCAGTTCTAAATCGACATTTTATGCATAAGCATGTTTTGACATGGCACGTAAAAAGGATGATAAGTATACCTCAGTGACTGACGCCGTAAATAAAATTACCTTTTTCTAAGAGGATGGTGCGGATTGACTTCCATACTACTATGGAAGAATGCTACTTTGTTTAAAAGAACATATTTTTCAGGTATGAACCAGGTTATAAACTACGCAGTGCTTTTTATGTAAATCTTATATAAATAGTTTAGTGAAATTAGACGATATATTATTTTTTAGCACAAGAAGAATTTGTATCATGTTTGGTGGTGACTTTGATAGAGTTCTTTAATTTTTGTTGAGATATTGCTGCGTACTCTGAGCAATAAAGCTCATCTTGCCATGTAAATTAATGTATATGAACTTTCAACATTTTGCAAAGTGGGTGCACTTCTGTTAATTTAGTTCTCAAATTTATCACATATAAAACTATAGGAAGTTCTTTGAAAGCAGATATTGGCACTAATTTTTCTTGAAAAGTAACTTATAAAGAATCCCTTTCTGTATATTTATCCTCAAAACTCTCTCCTGAAAGCTTGTTGATCTTCTATTACTTCCGCGGAATCTTACAATTTGTTCAGATATTTGAAATACTTAAATTGATTTCCCTTCACTGGGCTAGGGAAACTTCAGCAGAAGAGCCTTGAGAAAGGATTTACCTACTTTTTTTTTCTAAAGAGAACGAAGAACGATGCTAAAATATTCAAAACGAAATGACAGGATTTACGCTGTGGTGATGAAGGGATTCAGGTAAACCTATCTTATCCGACCCATGAGTTTGTGCTCCTTTACTTGTCGCCACGATGGCAGCACAAACTAAAGAGGAAATCTGTGAAGGAAGATTGTTAACTGAAAAGTTAAATGTAAAAATATCTTGGAAGGAGATTGCCGTGGGATAACAATTTTACATATTTTGTTATTTATAACATTTTATTGTGGAAGTAAAACAAAGTCTTCATTAGCATGTAATTCATTCAAACACCTCTAGTTTGTCTCTGACTGGATTCAAGCCATGATTTTTAAATTTGCAAAACTTACATTTTTCAATTTATACTATTAAAAATATGAGTTTAGTTTAAATTTTATCCTTTTTACTTTATTTTGGTATTTAATATTTGTTTGTTTTTAGATATTTTTTTTTATAAATCAATGTGTATATTTATGTGATTATTCAGTAAATTGTATTTGAAATATTTTGAGCTCAATTTCTTATATTAGACTAGTATAGTTCGAATTTTTCTCATGTGATTAAATTTTTCTAGAATGTAAGGTCATTGCTTACGTCACAAATATTTAGTGAATACATATACACGTCTCTTAAAGTGTATATTATAAGATTTTGTGCTCACGATGGAGCTGTTAAAATTATGCTTGAAGCAAAGAGTCGGGGAGTTGATTAATGCTACCACATGATGCCATCGTCAGGACGGAGGATTCAGGATACCCAGTGTTAAAATTCCTAGCTAGCGGGCGAGGCTAAAAGGAAAATAAAGCGGTCGATCCTGACAGTTCTGACAAGTGAATTAGCGTATTTTGATTGATGACCAAATCCGTAATCTGTCAATGGCTTAGCTGCCGTACTTGAGACTGGATGGTCGAAGAGCTATTGGAGCTGCGTAAGGAGAGAAGATTATGTCATATCAGTCTAGAAAGAAAGAGACACAGGCTCATTTCTTTATGGATTCTTCGAATCTTATTATCTCAATATTCTTCGGGAAATTTATTTTAAATAGCGTTAAGGGAAAGTTAGCAGATTATTAAGATTATGGAAATTTTTAGAGAAGCAAATCTTTTCTTCTAAGATAATTTGCAAGATTTCCGGCAAGATCTAAATTAGTTAACCATTCGCTGGTTAAAGACTTAAGTACATATGAAGAAATAAATTATATTTAAGTAAATAATAAATTATATAATTTAACAGTAGAATTAATCGATTAAATGGAAAAGAGCTCAAAATTTAAAATCGAATAAATTTTATTTTTACAGTGTATATAAATTGTAGAAATGTTTTTTAGAATAGGCAGGATGGTAACAAATGGGTGAAAAATAATTGAAAGTAGATAAAATTTTGTTTTTGCAAAATATTAAGTTGTGAATAGAAGACAGAATTGTGTAAGTTGTCTAATTTGCAAAGATGTAATTTTCTAAATAAACAAAATGAGTTTTCTTTGATTGTAGTTGTATTTTAAAAATGATACAAACCTACTTGAAATATTTGATTACAATTAAAAATAGTGCTTTTTTTAATTCGTAACAATATCAAAAAGTAGGTGAACAAATTGTCTGAAATTTTTTCTTATTTTTGCTTTATATATGGCATAGTCTGTTGGAACATTTCTTGCTTGTCTGTTACACAAAACTGCCCAAAATGCTCACAGCCACTCTTGCTTACAACCGCATTATGTGAGTCTGTCAACAACCGAGGAACTTCTTGCTGAAGACTCCAGTGTTTATTTTCAGACATCCATCAGTGAAATTAAACTCCATAATCTCTACAGAGCCCAGAAACTTTCAAACAATTTCAGAACTCACTCCAACTATGTCGGCGTGTTGGGAGCCAGCGCGCATAGCAAGGAACGAATGGGACGTCCTTCGTAAAATAACTCAGGCTCATCTAGTACAATTCGTCTAATGTTCGTAGGAGTATCACAATGAAAGCGCGCTCCCATTATTCAGTTCGCCTCGTCTAGACTGGGTGCGAGATCAGCCCTAATCTCTGCACTAAACACACAAATCGCCTTCTAGAGGCTTCTGAAATAAAAATATTAAAATAAAATCAATTCATGATGGCGTTATGGGAAGTTACTAATCGCCTTTTTTCTTCCCTTGATCACAGTCACAAATTGTTATAAATGGGGAGAAATTTATGAAGATATCTCGACTAGCCTGGAACTTCGATAAAACCCTATCTACAGAATATCCCTTCTAGTATTTTATGTATTCGGAAAGTTACTCTACAGATAAATATCGAACCTAGTCAGTCAGTAAGAAGTTTAGAGACTGCAATGAAACTTGTGTGAAATGTCCTACCACGTAGATTAACAAGCATGGTCTATATTTCGCTTATCCAAAAAATATGCTAGTACTTTAGATAAAGACTGAAATCCGCATTGTACAATTTTTCTTACAAAATTTTGTTAAACCTTTGAAAATAAAATCAGAAAAGAAAATATCATCTTCTTATCCAATTGTTTAAATAAAAAGAAAGATAAAACGACTTTTCTTTGAGTAAAAAATAATTTTAATTATTTTAATATGTATTTTTATGTATATTTAAACTAGAAAACAATAGGGTTTTCGACATTATGTACATATTCCAATCAATCAAATACAAGTCTCTTGTTAGAAACTAGCATCTTACTAAAGCATAACTCTAATGAAACTAATAAACTTTTAATTGCTTCTAAGTTTTGAGTATAAAACAATGTTAGCATCAACACACTAGTTCTTATCCTTTGAAATTTGCAATCTGAACTTTTGTAGACCTCTCTACCAACAAATCGCCTATTATTTTGTTTAAGGTAAGGTATTTCATGCTGTAGTATCAAATATAATGCAAATACCAGAATAGACTAGTAAGAAAACTATTTGAGCGATATCAAGAAAATAATTATATTTTTTTGTGGATGTGATTTTTCTTTTCATACAGGAATAGGTCCAAAACTATTATATGTATAAATATGATCTCAAAAAGAATAGTCCCTTTTTACACAAACTAAAGTCTCCCCCTTTTCTTCTAGATACACATTTCATAGCATATTTACATTGAAGCAGAACAGATGAATTGAACCTCATCAAGAATTTAATAATTGAATAAATATGTTTAAGACTGTGTACACAATACATCCTGATGGATTTTCGTATACTGTGGATGTCTCCTCCTTACTGCACGGTTGTAACCAATTCCATCATTAAATGCCAATTTACTACAACCATGAGGATTTAATCAAAATTCACGAGACAAGTGTAATACCCAATTAAATGATTTACATGCCTATTTGGAAATATCGAAATATAGCTCCATGTGACCAAAATTTTGTATTGTATTGCTGCTAAACAGGTTTATAGGGGCTATTTCAATTTTGTCCAGTCAACGGACAATCGTTAAGGGCATATATTGACCACAATATGTAAGAATAAAAAAATTAGTTATAGAAAATATATTTATTTTATAATTAGTTCAATAAATGCATGAAATATATCTCCTAAAAAATTGCATAAGAGCATATGTCTAACAATAATAAATAATTTATTATATATACTTTTTATATTGCAATAATTTTACACCATAAATCTGAAATGAATTGTAAAACTTACAGTGCTAGAAAATTTGTGATTTTCCTTCCAACTGAATGACAAAGGATAACTAAGCGACTACAATTTTTATAAAAGATAAATTACTTCGACAATTTAAACTGAAACCACCTGGACTTTTTACAAATGGACCATGATTTGTCTATTGATAAGTAAATTGTGCTAGCAACCGCAGAAAAAAGAAAAGTGAGTGCGACAAAAGAAAACAAAGGAAAAGCTAGCAGCCAGGGAAATTCCATCGATTTATAGAAAATAGCAATGAAGTGTTAAACATCTTGTAAGAAAAAAAAAATTCTGGCTGATGGTTTTACGTTGATTTTGACTATACTAAGATGTTAATCATCAACGAATTATTTTATACGCATATTTTAGAAAACTCAGAATTCCTCTTAGACTCCTTATGAAACAGTTTTAAATTACAATTTAAGTATCAAATTTGAAATATTAGCAAATAATTCTTTTTTTTGGTAATAAGTACGAACAAGATTAAAATTTCTTAAAATTTAAATTCAATATTTCGCAATAGCTGGAAATTAATTAATAAAGGCATTATCAAAGAAGCGCACGATTTTCTAACGTCAACAATAAGAAGAAACAAATCCTTTTATCATTTTATACCGTGCGCTCGGTCCACTGTGTATTGTAATCAATTTGATTTAGGAGATTTTATATTGCTGACCATTACTCATTTCGATAGACAATCATTAAGATTACGTCCCGCAAGAATTTGCACCAATGGCTTTTGTCTTTGGTAATTTCTTTCAATTTATTCGAGGTTTTGATAAAACCGGTAGACAAATGATAAGGCCAGAAATTATTCAGTGGTCAACAGAACGTTTAGGGGTCTAATTTATTGCTATTTGAGGTGGTAGTAAATTAAGTCTAGATGTTAAATTTGTCTGAGATAGAAACATCATTCAAATAAGTTTTTCTTCTTAAAAACACTTTTAAGTTTTGTTTAAGTCTTGCATAAAAATTTTTTTTATTAAAATAATATCAAAATATTATTACAGCAAAATATTGCTTACAGCATCGTCCAGTCAGTGGCTCAGCCGGTGAATAGGTCAATCGATCAGTAGATCAGCAAGCAGTCAACCGATCAATTGATCAACCAGGTCAACCGGTAGAAAAGTACTTTTAAATTCTGTTACGGATTGAAATAAATTGATCAAAATGGGCCTATTTGTCTAATTATCTAGAGGAAGTATATAAAGGTTAACCCCAGATGCATAACCTGAGTCAAATCGACTCACGCGCGGGATAAAATACCCCTTTTTTCCCTTCTAAAGATTATACTTTTCGACATTTCTTATGGAAAATTAAAAAAAAAAACGATAAAATTGTTTTGTTATTTCATTATTAATATAATGTAGGTAAAATGTACAAAAAAATAAAATCAAGAGATTCACAAATTCTATCAAAATGACGTCAAAATCAGTTGTGAGTCATATTGTCCTCAGATTATGCTATTAGGAGTATGAAATATGATTATGCACCTAGAGCTAAGAAGGTACTTTTATTAGCACGTAAGAATTCAGAAGAAGCTATCTTTAAAAGCAAAATCATTAAAGGAAAACAGAAATGTTCAGGAAAATTGAGATATCCTTGTACCTGCCTGTACATAGTAGAACAATTGCTATGTAAATATAATAAATATAATCGTTTATATTTAAACGACCTACAATTGCAAAAATAGGAAAAAATCACAACCTTGTCCTTTAATAGCTGCCAATGTGTTTTCCAATGGTTAAAATGGCAGAAAGACCATGCAAAAGTTCACATAAAATCCGTTTAAAATTTCTAACTTTTTCTGAGATGCAAAATATAATTTAATTTGAAAGTGAATAATGTAAATTTTACTTTGCCATTTTGAATCCTCCTGAGGCGGAAAACACCGAAAATTTTATTTTGATTCATGTCATACACAACCCGATTTACATACATACGCACGTACATGCTACTGCAGGCGAAATGACCGAAATGACCAAAAATGTTCAAAATTTGTGGGAAATATTTGCATATCTAAAAGATAAATTGTACATTTGGAAAGATGGGTTATTCTCCAACCTGCCACCGAACGTTGCCTTCTCGGAATGATGGAAAATATTCCTCGCTCGTGTTGAATATTTTGTTTTTGTAGATGAATGCCGGTGATATCACACCACTCTAGCGGTTGGAATACTTTTAAATTGCTTTCATTTTTGTGAATATAAAAGCATTTACGAAACTTAAGACATTAAAAAAATGTTTTATATAAAATAAAACAGTAATATATTTTTAATGCCTAAGATAACTTAAAATAGGGAAGGCAACATAAATTCATTTAATTATTACCAACTACTACTAGTTCTACTCCTATTTTTGTTGCTGTGTTTAATAAAATTAAAACTAATTATGAAAGCGTCGACAGTTCCTGTAGCTCACTCCGAAGTTTCCATGTTCAAAATAAGTTCGTAAATTTGATTTTAATTTTAGGCCAACATTTGTATTTTCTAATTTGATTCCTAAAATGAATTATATATTTGTGCAGTTATCACTTAATCACCTAATTAACTGCTGAGGTCTCAAACATAAGCCTGATTAAATTACTTTCCTTAACCCACTAGCAATATTGACCTTCGTCGTCACAATCAATTTCGCAAAATATTGAATACCATAAAAATCAGTCTCGGCAATTTTTCAGCGTTATTTCTATCTGTAGGATTTCATTTTTCCGCGATGACTTCCCAATTGAATGGCATTTACCTTGCCTCGTTGTAAAAATAAAGAAATTTTCAAGTGGCTTGAATGGAACTGAAAAAGCGGAGAATATACAAGGTAAATGTAAAAAGGGTTATTTCATCGAGTGGATGCATGTGGGCGCTGATTCCACAGCACTTAGTTTTAACTCTTTGCAATGGTAACAACTCATCCGAGACTCTTGGAAGGGGATAACGAGTGAAAAGGGCTTAATTAAAAATTTTCCTAGGAAATATTCACAGGATAATGGGAAACTGCTTAACGAGCATGGAGACTTTTCTGCTTTCACCGTTGTTGCTATTCTTTCACCCGAACTATATATTTTTTTTTTTTTATTGGTCCCACATGTGGAACTCTCTCTCTGCTTTCCGCAACCAGCCTAGAAAAATGTTAATGTTGTAATATTCCTTTTTAATGAATCCTATGGTAAACATTATTTTGCGAATTGTGCACGATTTAACTTTTCATTAACGTCAACTAAGTTTCTTACAATGGAAGTGGAATTCTATGCCTTTCATGGGAACACGTTGGATTTGTGCATAGGTACATATAAACACAAATCTCTTTCATTCCGCCAAAAATTTTATAATAACAATTTTAATACCATGCCGGATCCTTTGAGCCATTAACATTTTTATCGTAGATGTTTATTCGCATATTATGGAACACGAAATTTGTGACCATAAATAATCTTCAGAGATTCTCCAGTTTAGTATAAGCCTGCTTTCGTTTACATCTCCCATAGGAGACAAGATGCTTACACGGTAATGAGATGCAAACATATTTGTTAATTAGGATGCTGTGTCTAGCTAAGCATAAAATTGGAGGTTGGCTTTATACACGTGAGATAGGAAATTTGTGCTGTGCTGAAATATTTACTCTTTACAAAACGTTGACGCTTAAAAATCATTTGTCAAGAGTTAGGATATTTGTTTTATTTAGGAATTACCTCTTCAGAAAAATTTATATACCAAAAATTTAAAAAATGTGTCAAAAGTGAAAAGAATTTTACATTTATTCTACTCTATTCATGTTAAATTTCATCCTATGGATTTAGGAGCATTGAACTTACTAAGATAAACTAATGGGCTCATATCCTATATACAAAAGGTTATAATCCTTTTATTTTTAATCTTAAATAATTCATAAAAAATTATATTTATATTAATTCTAATAACATGAACTATAATTTCACTATCAAAATTGATCAGCCTCAGTTCAAACAGTATCAAACAAACTTTTTTCCAAATGGTCCCAAAAACACCCCGTGTAACAACATTACAAGTTCAAATTTGCTTAACTAAATCAAAATTTTGATATTCGACTTAAAAAGTAAACAATCCCATTAATTTCATAAAATAGAGGTTAATCTAAAAAAAAGATTACAAGGCTAATTTAATTCGAAAATGACATTAACACACCGACAAAAACAAAATAAATGATTAACATGTTGTCTGCGCTTAAAAAAGATACAAAAATCTCCGTCCATCCTTCAGGGTAAGCAATTATCAGAGTGTCAGGAAATGTTTTTGTATTTAAAAAAAGTAAAAAACGGGAAGAAAAAAGCAAACTTGATTAACAAAGACGGCGACTGTCTTCGCTTGAGGATATCTTTTTAATGCTTTCCCCAAACCCCCGTGCTCTTTGTGTATCTTTTAATTTTGTATCACTGTCTGGAGACTTACACCAGTAAAACAAGGAATAAAAGTGGAGAAATAATTATTTAGGTACATTTAGTTGTAAACATCATCATTATTAAAGGACTCCACTAGGTCCTGCCATGGAAGACGATAGTATACAATGTTGGATTTGTATAATGTCGCACCACAAATGCGCTGTGTCAAGTTCAGGACATTTTTAAATGCATGGAGACAGCCGGGAGCAAAATTTTAATTGCTACAGTTTTAGTGATCAAGTTCGGTTTATTCGGGATTTTATTTTTATAGTAGCGAAGCATAGTCCTTTTTATTTTGTACTTTCTATCTAAAACATTGAAATTATAAAGCATATATTGGGAGTGTGCTTCTTTTATTCAAAAGAGACTCATATAAAATTTAATGGAAAATTTTTACATTTCACATTAACAAAGTAGATCCTCTTAATTAAAGGTTACGACACAAAAATCAAAGTAGTTTTGAATAGCCTTTTAATCCAATCCAGAAAAATAAAATAAAACAAGATAGACATTTATTGTTTAATCATCCGATAAGATGGAAAAAGCTATCATGAAATATGTTAATTAAGGGTTAGACATATTTATTTATATACTTTATAAAGTCTATACCTACTAAATTTTAGACTGTGATTTATTTTCGCCTGTCTGACTTTTTCCCTGTTTAATATAGGATATCGTAAACTCAAGAAAAACTTTCGGAACTTAAATCGCTCTGATTTATAAGGCGAAAAGAGAAAAACTTTTTTAATTTGCATCCATCGTATAAAAGAAGCAAATTGTTTGGAACATCGTAGCATTAAAAAATAAAAGATAAATCCGTAACGAATTTTTCTACGGTCCTACTGCAATATCAACTGCATTAGGTGAGATTAATATGTCGAAAAGTAAGACTTTATATCGTCCTACTGGAACTATTAATTTATCGTTGTTTTTTGGTTTAACTACAGATAATCAATTCTTGGTTTTATTTCTTAAGAAGAGTGCTTAAGGAGGCATTTGATTAAAGATATCAAAATAGTGATATTATAATTTAAAAAAAAAAAACATTTTAAGTCATATTTATGGAATGGTAAACGAAACATCTACATGACCCAAGGATAGGGTACAATAAATCACAACAGCCGAATTGTATCCCAGTACAGAAAGAATAAAGGTACAATTTAATTCAAGGTAAAGGGATATTGAAGGTTTTTAGACTACTTATTACTTGATAAATGAAATAATATCAGCATTGCATGTAGATGTCATACAATTCTCACGTATATGTAAGCCTAAATACACTTGGTCATATTTTGAAATATTTGGAAATTATCATTTTCTTGGTTATCAAGAACCTTCGAAATTATATCCAATTGATATGATATAAACGTCATGTGCATATGAGACATATTTCCTACGTCAGTCAATGTTAAAATGATAAATTGATTTTTTCCAGAAAATCTATTACTTGGTTGCGTGCACATGTGTAAGTTGTCACCCGAATTTAAAATGTTGGGAAAAATTCGTTGAGCAATCACTTTTAATATGAAATTTCATTTTTTCATCTCAATTCAATTCCATGTGCTCCCTGACGAATATAAATTTAATTTTTGTATAGGTCCTTCTAAAAGCAAAACACACTGTGGCGATATGTTTTTATTGAACTAAACAAGTTTTTGGTTTAAGCAATAGAAATTTCATTTCATGAAACTTTGTCTTGTAGTTGGAACAAACGAAAAAAAAACAGAATAGACATGAAAATCGGATAAAACTTATTTCGTAGTGCTAAGTTATCCTAAGAGCTATCTTTTAGTAGAAGGTTCAACGAAATTCATCTAGTAAGTTTTGGGTGGAATGCATACAAACAAACGAACGCATAGATATACATCTTTATGACAATTTAACTATTTATAAAGTTAGTTATAAAATTAGTATTATTTGTTAAATTATGTAATCGAATATTCCCGAATTAATTTCAACGAATTCAACTTAATCCAGAATTTTCCAGATGAAATGATTTCTCTTCATTCGCGGTGGTATTTAAATTTTGTAATTAAACTTCCGTAGCGCATCTCGTACGCAACATATGAGCCGACTGTAATTGGCAATTTTAAAATTACAGGCCTTTTTCGAGGTGGTATTAAAACGATTACAGTCTGAAGTTTACACGGAATTTATTTTTATTATCTTTTCCATCACCTCCTAAATTTCTTTTCATACTCAGATACCTTTTACGCTATAATTTCCACGCGACACTTTTTTTTATTATTGGTTTTCATTTATTGTGTAACATTAATTAAAGATATTTTCATAAAAAGACAAGTAATTGCATTGAAGAGAAAATTCCACGAATAAATAAATTGTTTATATGATATTTATTTTAGGATCAGGTAACAAACTACTGTTTGCGAAATATACCCGTGCAATTTGTAAAAAAAAAATATTGAATAAAATAAAATGCGAATATACCTTTTTTGAAAAAAAGGGGACTTCATTCAGGTCTACTAAAATTAAATATAGCAGGGTACCGAAGAGGATTTGTAACAAATAAATTCTTATGAATGTGTTTTAATGAGATATTTTAATATCTGTGTATATGAATTGATAAAAATTACCTGAATTCTCGTCATTTAGTACGTTTTTGTTAAATTTAACTTCTTGACGATTTACATTCTCCGATTATTTTCATTGGCCAATCCCACCTAAAACCATAATTTTCCAGATGAAAGAATTTTTCTCCATTTATTCGCGTATTTCAGGTTGGCAATTAAAAAACGTGACGCAAATTTTCATTGCTGCACACGCCCGAGTTATAATTGGCTATTTTAAAATTACACCCTTGTTCCAGGGCGGTGTTAAAGCGATTACTGTCTGGTATTTAAGCGGAATTTATCCTTATTGCACTTTCCCTATTCTCGCCCTCTCATAGTTTTTACAGAAATCGCGAATATATTTTTTTTTTTGTTAATTACTTACATTTATTTAGTGGATTGTAGCAAAGACATTGGAGTTTACCATAACAAAGTCTATAAATTTGTAAATAGTGGCAATGACCATCTTTAGAATTCTAGAAACAGTTTAGATGTAAAAGTTTTATAATTTCATATCTATTTTTCTGGCAGAGTTTTAGACATGTAAAGGTGTTCTACAAGGTAATACATTAATTAACTAACTTTTGCAAAAAACTGAAAATTTTAGTACCGATAAAATTCTCACAGTAGACAATTACAAATTTTCTGTGACGTAAAAGTTTTAATTAATAGATGAATAGATTTATCTACGTACTTGAAAATTTTATTCGATTGTAATTTTCCAATTAGCGAATATTAATAGAAAGTAAAGTTCTAAAGCTTGCATTAAATGAATGGACATGAACGCGTATGCGTTTGGAGTATTCCAAATTTGAAATTGTTTTGTTCTACAGTTTTTGCGACATTGTAATTCAAAATTTGATTCGTATACTCGGGTTCTTATAGAGATCATTTTATAACTGCAACTTTGGCTAAATATACCTTGAAAACGAAAATCGTTGAAATTTAAAATATATGTGTCATTAATACATTGAGAAAATTATATAGGGCTTTTTATTAGTGAAATTATGGCAAAAATTCCTACCAATCTATTTGGTACTTTTTACAAAACAATAGTAAAAACTACTATTAGGTAGAATAGTATCAAAAAAGCCCACTGGTTAGCGTACAGAACTCCGGATCTGAAGGTACAAGGATCGCATCCTCAACTCTAGGATTTTTTTTCAGGTACAAATGATAAACAATTTCGACAAAGTGAAATTCACATCGTTCTATCTTCAAGAAAATAAGGAAATAAAAAAGTTAGTTCAAAAACTAGTACAGTACAAAAAACTTTATCATTTTCCTGTATTTTTAATTTTTTTTTACTATTGATTACTTAAATGGTGTAAGCAGCCGAAAATCTTTTATTCGTTTTACTTATAAGGTCTACTGAATACAAGTAATACAAAATTGTCCAAAATATTTGAATGTGGAAATACAAGACTGAAAGAGTCTTGCAAACGAAGCCGAAACTCTATTAATGTAAGATCAAGAGCAAGATCGAATTTGGAAAATGAAAATCAAGACCAAGACTATTATTGTATTGGTCAAGGTCTTGCTTTTGCTTATCACTAAACTCTAGCACATCATTTTAACTGGATATGATCACCATTTTTTAAGTGAAGCTAATGGTTAATCGACTCGAATAGCCAAACAAGATCAAATAATTAGCACGAATATTCAAAAATGAAAATTTAATCACGATTCTATACAACATAATTTCTCTCTCAAAGATTAACAAGAGCTTGTAATATATCAATTAAAGTGCACACCCAAAAATTAATTCTAGACAGGTTACTTAGATGCTACCAATAAATAACTCTCGAAAATAGTGTAAGACATTCATTTTACCTTTCTTCCCTTTGATGTCTTTTAGCACTGGATAAATTATTCTCTGGGAGAGTCCGAGCCATGGAGACGTGGCGTAGCCATTCGTTATTTCCTCTCGTGGAAAATGCATAAATCTAATGGAAACATTGAAATAAAGCAGCAGCAGTAGGAGTAGTAACATAAAGGAACCCACAACCCAAACGATTTTTCCCGAACCCCAAGTAATATGTCAACTGAATCTGCAGTGAGGTGATAAGCTATTGATTTTTGAAGAGTTATGTTCCCTACATGCGGAGCATGGCAATAGTGTCATACAAATTTTAATATTCATTTGTATATAAAGAGAAAAATGGATGGCATTCATATTAAAACAAAGGTGTATCGCATATACGCCAATAAAAATGTACAATTCTTCAAAAAATTTCGTTAAAACTGCTAAAATTAGTGATTAAAATACATCTATTAATTACACCATTGTCCTCCATAAAAACCCTATTCATTGTCTTTATTTTTATTCTATAGTATCGTCACTTATGTAGCCTAATGCTTAAGATTTGAAGAACTCAAGGTATTACTCAAAATTGTTGCCTGAATTCCCAGTACAGACCTTCCAAAATAAAGATGACACCTAGAACCAAATCTGTACCGTTTTTTTTTTTTTAAATCGCTAATTAATTTGTAAAATGTATAGAGACGTTTTTATACAATTGGTTATATCGATGATCACAGTGGCTTTCAGTCAAATCAACTGGGATGGATTTCACCCCATTTGCAGACAATGGATTGAATTTTAAAACCCATCTAGTTTTTGTGATAAATTTAAAAATTCGTTATCTTTACACCCTATTTTCACAAATTTCTTCGTCACGTATATTTATGTATATATTTTTTTCAAAAAATAAAATTCACGATTGGTCCAATGGTAACAAACTTATACTATGACTATAAAAAATATGACTACCGTAACGCGTCTGTAGCATGTCAATTTTTACTCCCAAATTGAATAAGCGCTGTAGTCGTTTTTCGTTCATGCAAATCTGTCAATTGAAGCGAATTCCAGCCATTCGCCAGAGCGCCGCTTGATATTGCTTAATTTACAACTCACCCTGCAGTTTGCAGTGAAATTAATTTAATTCATTTCCCCGAATCCAAAACGACGGGTTCACCTTATTTTTTTTGTATTTTTGGGCTAGTATTGTACCCAGTCGCACTGGTGTTGCACTATTGTGTCTCTCCAAAGGGGACGAAATTGCAATTGGTCCCGACGTTTAGTGCTATTAAATGCACCTAAAGTAATTAAATTTTGTGACCAGGTTAAACACAACTCCCACAGAAATGTCAATTAAGGGCTTTAGAATTCGTTCATCATTTGCATTGCAAAAACTCATTTACCGAAGCCGAAGTGTTGGAATTTGTGTTATAATGTTTTGATTAAACCGTGCACTCAGACGTTTACACTCAACCGAGTGATTAGCAATGCATTCTCGAATACAAAGGAATCGATGTTCTTATAAATAAATTATATTTTATATTCACACGTTTTTAAAACTATAAAATTCATCATTTTTTCAGGTTATATGTTAGTTATTTTTATTTAGATTAAAAATTCTAATATATATAAATAATTGAACATAAAGTTACTTTAATTTTGGAATTATTTCCTTAAATCGCATACTTTCAAAATTCTTCAATAGTCCAAATACAAACAGAACACAAATTAAAAACAGGGTGCACGATCCAAGATAGAAATCGAAACTAAAATTTATTTTATTCTGTCTTTTCAATATAAAATTAATTAGTCTAGTACCGGCCTGCCTATCCCATAACTAGAAACCCTTTTGGTTTCGATAGAAAGAGATTTCCTTGAGTATGAATGGATACAATAAAATGTAATTATTTGTATGAGATTTCTAAAGGCATTCCTAAAATATTTTTTCATTTTTATTTTCCATCAAATTTATTAAGGTCAAGTTCGGGTAGAGTCCAAAAAGGTGTTATAAATTTATTATTTGACCTGGACATTTTTTCCTGAAAAAATTCTGCCCCTGACCAAGATGTTGTTTTGTCGCCGTTCACTAGCACGTTTTATAGCCATAAACTAAACGGGCACAGAAAGTAATAAATTGTTGTAATGAAGTGTCAACCTAAGAACGCCAGTTGACGGAATAAGTGGTGGTTTAGTAGTATACCAGTTCCCAGGATCAGGAGATGGAGTCCTCCGTACGGAGCTCAGTCTTAACAGGAATGTGGGATACGGCGCAATTGAAAATAAATTCAGATATTGCTCCGCTGAATTGATAGAATAAAGTGAAAAGTGTGAACCTTATGAAGCACAACATCTTCCAGGGATCCGCGTATTATGTTACTCGCAACTTATTCAGGCGTACTCAAGATGAAAGGAAGACGAAAGGTGTCCAAAGTATGCTCTATTTGAACCCAAACGAAAATTCCTTTCCCTAGATAAGAGGCGGATGAGCTAAAGTATTATTTGAAGATATTTAGATTCCCTTTTCATCAATCCTACTTTATACTCTTATAAACAATTGCTTTCTAATTTAGTGTTATTCACACATCCTTCTCCAAGGATTTTACTACAGTCCTTTTATTAAAAAACACCTACTTTCAACTGATGTTCTAATAAAGAAAAAAACCGGTCAAGAACGAGTCGGTCTCCCTAAAATTTTAATAGTTTAAAGTAGTTATGTACTTACCTGAACCGGGGAAGGGCGGTATAACCCTTTTGAAAACAAAATAAAAATACTTCATAAATTTAAACCAATGGAATATTTGAACTTCACCAAGACCACCAACAGTATGCCAAATTTGAAGTCTCGAGGTCGCATGGTTTCCTTTTGAGGTACGGAATCCTAAAAATAAAATTCTTGTCTTCATAAAAAATCCAGATAGAATGATAAAGTTTCATTAAAATCAAAATATTTATTGTGAAAAATTTATCCCTTATCTACTTGAATGGAAAATAAATGTTATATTTCCTTTTATCATGCACGTTTTCATATGAAACGTCGTTAGTACAGTGTTATTTCATCCAATTAAAACGCAGCAGCAAAATTCATAGAGTACAGAAGTATATCGTTCAAACTTCAAATTAGTTCCTATGTAAATTCGTAACGAAATTCACCAGACCTTGCCACTTATTCAAATTAACCAAATTCATCGAGAACAGATAATACTATATGTAATTTTGGACAGAAGACATGTCATTTGACTTCGTATACTCCGACCGGCGACCATATGTCCCACTTGGAAGTTTCATGATCATTTTCAATACCACTATACAACATAAGTAAGTAGCCTGCTATAAATTCGAGAAACTCCCGAAGTTCTTAGTTTATTATCACACGAGAAACTTCATGGAAAGTTTTGTCAAGTTCTGTGACATATGGATCCAGTCATTTCAGTTTCAGTTCAGCCAGAAATGAATTTTATAATGCTTGAGTAAGGAAGTGGATATATTACTACTCTAATGGGAGGAAATTTTAGGAAATTGTTGAAGAACATTGAGGTCTTACCATGCTGTGCACCAGTTGCTGAATATTATTCGCACTATTAAACAATTTTACCAAAAAAAAAAAAAATTGGATATATTTACTACAATTAAAATTAGTAGACATAAATTTGATGGTGAAGTGTTACAAAATACAAAAGTCTAGATATACTCATAGTTAATAAAAAGTATGATTAAAAATATCTCGTCAATCGTTTTTAAGGGTGTCATTAATAGCACTAAAGTTTTTAGTTTTTTTTATTGTACAAGGGGAAACTTTAGAGTTTCTAAATGATACTATAAAAAATTATTGGATTAAAAACTTCATTTAGAATTACATCTGAATTTTGTACTTTTCTTATCTATTTTGTGTATTATCAACTAAATGAGTAAAAAATGAAAATTGTTTTAAAAATAGTAAAATAAAGTAAATTGATTAGCATTTGATTTCACACTGATTTCAATCGATTTCATATATTCACAAGGCTGTGTTTAGTGTTACATTTCAATGTAACATCAACTAAAATAAAATAAACTTAGAAATACACTTTTCGTGCAGTACGCTTCAATCGGTGTAAGGACACTAGAAAATCTTTTATGGTTTTGACTGTTCTGCTTATTTTTCCTGTCACGTATCGGGTCAGTATTAACCCATAGAAGAACGCACTTAATCCCGAAAAGTTTTGTTATTTTGTATTTTTATTACTCCCTTTTATAGAACTAGCACCTGACGACATCCGATTGAATTACTTTTTTAACAATCTCTTTTCAAATTCAACGTAAGAGGTACGTACATTGCAAAAAAAAAAAAGAAAACGGAAAAGGTTTCTTGGCTGCTTTCTTTGATTTCTTTCCTTTATGTCGATTTTATGTCTCTAATCTCAATTTATTATATTTAAAACTTTACGGTCTTTATAGCCCCGCAGGAGTCTATGAGTGTAGTATTTAGATTTATACACATATGCATGCAATTCCTTGAAAGGATAAAACTTCTCTCAAGTATTTCTCATCTTTGATAGTAGTTCATATTTGAAATTTACTTTAATAATCTTACCCACAGAAAAATTTCCAATTTAGACTATCAAGGTATTGTTATAACTTCAGAGTAAGTTTTTTAATCAAATTCTAGTTTCCCAACAAGTTTTATGGGAGCATTCTTCAGTATGAGATATTCCCGGTTATCCCTTTGCTTCATAATTTAAACAGAATTATGTTATTCATGACAAAAATGAACATCACTATGACACTGTTGTTTGCCTTAATAGATAAATATTTGCATAAATATTTGTCCTTATTAAATTTTTCTTAAGTTCTCATAGTCCACACAGAAGACGAAGAATGCGTGGGAGCGATGGTATTAAGGGATAAAGAATATTTGTCGTAAATTGTATTTACCCATATAAGAGGGATATTCGTTGATTATGCAAGGCATGTATTCATATTAAAATCACAGAATATGCAGGCAAAATGATTTCAATTCAAGGATATTACAAGTTCCACAAAACCATTAAGTTATACAATTTTTTATATTGCATAAAACAATGAATTAGTAAAGTTGGGAAATTAAAAAAAAAATATATCGATTGAATCAAATGAAATAACGACCACAATAAAAAGTAGTAATATCAACTTTTAATTTTTTTTTTATTTAGCCTTAGAACTTCTAGTAGAAATGTCGTTTTTCCAAAAATTATTATAGAATAAAACGTACCTTCTAATTTGACATGAAACTTTAAGTGATTGCTGGTTCAACATGCAGTGCAAATTTGAATATATTAGAACAAATTGTGATGCTCCTTAGAACCTTTCGTACAGATTACCCATTTCCCTAAATGGCATTTTATAAGGCACACAGTTGCTTCAATAATTGATAAATCTTTAACCCCTTTTTGAATGCCATATCCAAACTGTGATTTTGAATGAAAAGTGTCCAATTTATTTTTAACGATGTATTTAATTCTTTTTTGCTATAGTCAAGCTTCAGTACATGAATCAAGTTAATTTTGTATAAAATTTTTCATCTACAAAAGATAAATTACCCACTAATCTGCAATATACAAATATCTTAGTGGCGGGTCATAAGTCCAATAGAAAACATAGCGACACTCGCGTTACACCCTCTATAAAAATAAGCGAAAATTGCGAAAAACAGGCCAACGTGGCACGTTTTAACGAGAGCACCCCATTCAGTGTGAACTAGATGCATCCCTTTGGCAAGGGTAGAAGCACTACAAGTTTTAAAATTCAGCAAAAGTTGATTTTCTTTTTTTCGCCCCTTGTTCATTATTGAAGATAAATGGGAGTGTTTTTATCACTCCTAGGGAAAAACGCCGCATAAGGCTTTCATTTTAATAAAATTTGCACAAGCAAACTGTAGTTAAGCGAAGGATTGCAATATTTTTCTTTTTTGTTTTTAGTATGTCATCAGAGCAAATAGAAGTGGATGTTGTACACTGCTTTTTAGTAATCACACAATTTGTATGATGATATAGTTTAAGAATTAAATAAAGAATAGCACTTTCTACTTTGGAAATCTTTAAATTTTCAACAAAAACTTGTGTCCTCTGTGAAGATTTTGTAGCTATTACATAAAAATTGATAATGTGAAATTTATCCAGAAGGAAATTGTTGCATCAACCTTTTACTTAAGGTTTTCTCTTGTTCTTAAATAGAAATACTTAAATGAAAATGCTTACCAAATTTTTTTGTCGAACATCTTCTTAATTTTCATTAGAATTTTCATCATCACTGAAATTTTACTTTTGTCCTATTTTCAGCGCAGGATTTATTTAATTTTCACTATCGAAAATTCGAGGTATAAAATTAGATGCTTCCCACATGAGCTCAATATCAAAGAATGTATTTTACCAATTTCGATATTTACTCTAGTATTGTACTCAAAAGTGCACCTATTTTTTGTCTAACTTTGAGTGTAATAATTTTCGGTTTATTGTTCATCAATGTAAATTTTTAGGTATTGCCTATTGTGGTCTGAACAATTGATATTACTTTTCTTACCTGTAAAGTGATATCAACCGCCCCTCTATAGAGGAAATTCCTTTCCACAGCTTAGGCTCTTAAATTACATTTCATTAAGTACGCAGCCTTTCCTGGTTAATACAACTCGCGGTTCCTGATGAAATTTCATTGAAACGGAAATAATCCTGCTGACACTTGGGGCGTAAAGTTGAGTAAACAGGTCTTAACCCAACCTGTCGGAAGGGATTATACCTTTGTTAGGTGTCGCGAGATAAATGACATTATTTTTAGGTGTAAGCCTACACAGTTGTCCTAAATAATTATAATCGTTGCCAAATTGTTCGAGGTGTTTGCATGATGAAGGCGGTTCCTTCAAGGAAATCCATTTCTATTCATTTTTTTCCCTTCATTTGAATAAACTTGGAAGGGTGCAAATTAAAATTTATTTTATGTATAAATGATTTGGGTCCAAGTTATAAAGCGAGAAAAGGTACAAAAAAGAATCAGAGGACATTTTCATAAAAAACAAGCCATTAAGAAATACAAACTCTTTTGTATAAGTCTGTAAAATTCGACTACAAAGAAAAAGAAACAATGATTTTTTTTAATAGGATGTAATACTTTACTTAATTATTTTTTAATAGAACAGTTGTAACTTATATGACAAAAATTATTTTAAAATTTCTGTTAAAAGTTTAGTATTGGAAGGTAGTAAATGAACGTATAATTTCTGAAGGAGTATTTCTTGAAATACGCGTTTTCTTATAATCCAGACAGATTAAGTCAAGTAGAAATGAAAGCATAGATATTTAACCCATGAAAAACTATATGATTTAGTTTAAAGGACATTGATGCTGTAACATGGATTTACTATTAAAATAAAATTCAGACAAAGTAGAGACGTATAATCTGGAAAATAAGAGTAATTTTTAAAACGATAAAGAAATAATATTTACATATTTTAAAAAGAATTTGTTCAAAAATTTTCATCGGAAAAATATTATAGTTTTTGTCATTTATTGATTTCACTGCTGAACGAGGTCGGCAATTTTAGTTTTGATAAGTTTTGGCTAATTTTTGAGACATCTTTACATGGTTTCACTAATTAAAAAACGTGCGATTAATAGAGCATAATTGGGCTAAAGTTAAGCAAATGTTTCGGGCTAACGTACGTAAAATGTGTTGGTCCAACACTCCACTCTTACCGAATTTTTCCCAAATATATAAATTTTCTGTTTTTTTTTTTCAGGGTTTTTTTTATTAGTTTTTCGAAGTTTCGAAACGTGTGTATTACCATACGCTTGCAACGAACCTTAAGGGCTTTGGTTTGTAATTGCCCAATTGAAAGTATGAACAATAGTCCACTTTTCCTTATTTCGGTTAATACTAATATAACACGTACAAATATCCATTCAAACTTTGTCCCGTGTAATGAGGCAGTGTAGACAGTCCAAGGTATTTCTTCAATACCCAGTGGACGTTGCAATCAGGAACCTGCTGTTGGTAGTGCTACAATTGCTATTGTGTGGTTTGTTGAATAACCCTTAACCTGATACAACAATTTTAACACTACTACAGTTGTACTGGTTTTGTTTCATTACTGTAATAAAAATTTATAGCTGACAACATTGTTTTTTACAATTTCCAAGCCGACGAATTCTAGCAAGTCTACCCGGTTAACCGTCTGAGTCCTCAGTGAATCACTGCACACTTATCATCTTGTACCTGCTTACCCACAACAGATATGACTTTCATTAAAATTTTATTAAAGGGAAAAGTTGTTTTTCCTTTTCACCGTGGTTGGTTTTATTTCACATTTATATTTTCCGGAAATTGTGTAGGATTTTTCATGAATAAATTCAGCGTGCCACCGACATCTGATGCGGCAGTTTTATTTAAAACCAAACAAAAAAAAAGGAAAAATTGATAAACAATATAAGCCTTAATTCGCATCTGGGAATACTTTCCGCGACCAGGATGTGTTCTACTTATGCAGTCCAATATTAATTCGTTCATAAAATATCATGGGATTTATCAGCGTCCAGCCAAGATCAGAAAAAAAAAATGCAATTGCGAAAAGGGAATTGAATGCAAAATAGCCTTTTAGGGAATTCGAAATTAAATTTCGAACATTCTTCGTACTTTGTCCAACATATTTTTTTTTTTTATTTAGTTTTCGATAGTTTAGAAGAAATTATTAAGACAATTTGTCGTAAAATGCTATTCAAAGTATGTAATAAATTTTAGTTTTTAAATAAAAATAAATTTCGTATAATAGATTTAATATTTGTGTACAAAAGTTACACAATTTATAAACAGGCAATTAAGTATTAACCTTTTAACCCGCCATGTTTGTTAATTTTAATAATTATTTTGTATTTGAACGATGATATTAATAAAAAATTCACGTGCTTTTGAAAAAAAAATTATATGAGAAAAGATCATGCATTTATTCACGATTAAAAAAAAAATCTGAAGAAATTTTGTAAAGTAACGAGAAAAATTATCAGAATGTACTTACATATGCGAATCCCATAAATTTAACAATTTATTAAACTTCTGCAAACTCAAAATGGGATAGGAATGAATAAAGTGAAAAGGGAAGATCTTTAGTTACACTTTTTATTCCTTTAAAAGGCTGACCCTGTCCGTGACCCTCTTCAGAAAATTTGCGAATCTTGTCTGTCTCGGATCCTCCTTATAGACCACTTGACCTGGTAACTTTATCACCATTACGGCAGTCAAGGGTTGGATACCTCTTACACTTTAATAAATTTTCTCCTCTTCCATATTCGAGCCATTCGAGCAGAATATTTTTCGTAAAATTATCTAGTAGAACTACTGAAGTGTCCCATTATCCTGTTTCTTTGAGCTTTCTGGAGTTTTTAAAAAATCCCCACTTCTTCAAAGAATCTGTCTAGACAATGGAAATTTAAGAAAACAGAATATGACTTCAATTGGAATAACTATGGACTTATACGCCGAATAAATTTATTCTAGATTTTTGCACAATTGGCATTTATAGTAGTTTTTTTAATATTTAGGTCCTAGTTTCCTAAATACTGTTAAAAGACATTTAATAAAAAATGTACTTACATAATTAATATGAGTATCTATTTCGAGAGATATTTTTTATGCATCTTCAGAAAGTATAATCGTCTTCTCGGAAGTGTTGTGGAACCCTTACAATCCCTTACCGTTGGTACTTAACACTTGTTTTAATATTTCACTCGAAGTGCTAAGCGCTTTTGTTGCTTATCCGAATAGACGTGGAGTGGGTACCACGGCGAGGGTTCAACGAAGGGACGCGAGCATATGGTAAAACCTCGACAAACAGAAACAAAGTGGATGATAAAAGTATTTGCCATTTTGGTTTCGTGAATGCTGTGCGCCAATTTTTTCCAGATCCTCCATGGGAACACAACAAGTTTTAATATCGCGATACGGGCAGAGAAAAGGTTTGACTGGGTCCGGTATGCAGAAGGGCGGATTTTGGGGAACATGGTCTGCCAAATGTACAAAGTGGCTGGTTAAAGAGAGCTTGACTGAATGGAATGTCTCAAATGAAATGGATGGAAGGAGAATTATCAACAGCCATCGGTGATTACCCTTGTTGGTCTCCGTACACGGAGCATCCTAACCCTTCGACGTTGTGTTGTTTTTTATTTGGTTACACAATCCTGAAACCTTGCAATTCACTACGAACATGGAATGGACTGAAGGTTTCGGCAACGCTTAAAAATTGCCTCGAGAGTCTCCCGGCCGCCCATTCCCAAATTCTATGCCGGCTTCCTGTTGCTCACTTGATGTTTTAGGGGTAAAGATTGAATAATGTGCCGCAAAAATTTTCATTATGCCACTTTAGAAAGAGAGTCCCGAAAAGGAAGGTTACGGCGTTTAATTAAGGAATTTTAACAGCCTTTTATGGGCTTCTGAAGTATTTGGTGGCTTTTGGGCTTATCACTTTTTAGGGTATTAAACACTTCAGCTAAGAAGAGAGACATGGATTCGATTACACGTACGATGTTTCAAAGTGAAACATTTTACTTCTTAGGTTCCTGAACCCACTGAAAGAATCATTTACCTGAAATAAAAACCTTCCTGTTTAATTAATAATACTACATATGTGCACCTTGGAATGCCAAAAGAAACTGATTTTGTATTAATTGCAAAATTTGCGACATGTGAAAGTGCCTGTACTTATAAAAAATAAGTTTTTAAAGTATTAAAGATATAGGGAACTAATTTCTTATAATGAAAATATTGGTCGAACAACATTTTCAATCTGTTCTTTAGAAAAGACTTCTTATTTATCACAAAATAGCAAGACGTACAATATAAATCAATAATTAGAATACGAATTCAAATGGGAAAAATGTTTGTTCCTTAGAGTTAATATACTTGCTCACGAAATCACGACAGGTAACAAACAACGCAGATTAAATTCTTAAAAACCTTCTACAATGGAATTTAGAAATTAAAATAGGAATTATTTGGACTTTAAGACGCATGAACCTTCGTGGAACGGGTTAATAAATTAAGCACCAAGGAGGCAATTAAATTCTTAATTTAGCTAACTTCACTTAAAAATTGGAACAGGAGGAAAATATTTTGCAGTTGACACAAATGCAACATAATTCCCAACTTAGACTTTTTCTAATTTCCCAAAGAAATGCAAAATATTTATAATTTTAATTAATTCTTCTTTCAATTTTCTTTATCACAAAGACATTTGTGATTTGCTTAAAAGCAGATAAAAATCCCATCGTTTTAATGATGAATGCAAAAAAAATAAAATTATAAATTTCATGTTTTGTTTTTTCTTATGTCTGATCGCAAAAATAAATCTGAATTTTCTTAGCAGTGGGTATTTTTGTTTACTTTCTCATTGTTGCTGGGAAATAATCTTTAAACTCTTAAGCAGCAACATCAAAAGGATCCTTTTTTTATGACCTAATGAACTAGTGATTTCGCATAAACAGTTTTAATAAAATTTAATATGATATATCATTATACATATCAGGAATTGATGTAGCTCATCCTAGAGCTTAAAAGTTTTAAATATCCACTTATTGTAGACATACTTGTTGAGATCCCTTTAAAGAAAGACAATCAATCAAGACTAATTAGATTTACTAGATTCAGGCTTTGCAAGTGTAGAAGATAACTCTATGAAAAGACACTCAACAAACGTCCATTTTCTCGAGTCAAAAAAGGGAAATTGAAACAGAATTTTTGCATTATTAAAATTATATTGATCTAGAGACAACTTTTTGTACTTCCATGTCCGTGGTTTTCTCCTAATAAGCGCCTTAAAAAATTCTATAGTAACAAATTTACTTTATTCTCACTTTTCGCACCATTGCAACCGAATGCGTTAAAAGAGAAGGATATTCCTCTCCCAAACAAAACCTTGCTCCATAAACTCACTCATTGGAACTTTACACATTTTTCCCTGCATTGAAATGTATTCAAATTTCGCAGAAGACAGACAACAAAAAGATGCGCATGGCGTACGTGCTAAAAGACGAAAAACTATGACGTAAAGAAAACTTTGTACAGAAATTGCAGACTTGGTTTGCATTGCTTCCGTCTCGTTTCACAGACAAGAAACTTAGCCGAAATAAAAATAAAAAAAAAAAAACACAAAAGAAAAGGGTTTTAAAACCATTTTCCTTTCCATTTACATTTTCTTAAGGGCTTGAACTGTACCCCTATCTGGAGAAATATCTCATATAAAGTCGTATATATGTAAAATAAATGTACTTAGATACAGCAAGGAAAAGTGCCGGGCTAACGTAAAACATATAAAGAAAATTACTTTTAAGGATGGGTGCATTTAAAATGAGATGATTTTCATAAGCTGGGCCACCTTAAGCGATCATAAATTTATACACACATATACAAAAAGCAGGCAGGGAAAAACAAAAGATTTATTTTCCGATGATATCTCCGACCTTTGGCTAGTGTTTGTATGGTCAAGGGTAAAACGGTAATGGCGAGCCCAAGAGATTTTTTTACTTTATCTTTTAGGGGCGTTCAGGAATTTTAAGGAACCATATCACACAAGCTATGACTTAACTAAATCTTGTCAGATAGTGAATTCACGAAGGCATACAAGGAACCCCTTTGTTAATAAAACACCTAAGACAGATGAGGGTCTGTAATTTTACTATTATAATAAGAAAGAATATTTTTAATGTATTTATAGTATTTTTAAATAAATAAAAGACGAAATAATAGTAATTAGAAATAATAACTATAACTATATGTTTGAGATTTGTTACCCGGACACATACAAGTCGATACTGTTTAATGGAAAATAATAAATTTTAAATTTAGTGCACTAAAGATTTTTAATATTTTAAAGTAAATTAAGAAAATGTGTCATACTCGCCCAACGTGGATGAAATCACTCCTTTGAAACTTGTTGATCCCGAACAGCGTTTAAGCTACTAAAAATTTCAAAGGAAAACTTTCACAAAATAAGTTTCCCGGCTTAGATTTCCCCTGCAAGAACTTTCTCCTAGTCGTTAAGAACATCACTATAATCCAAGGATTGAATTTGTTCTGGTTAATGAGGGACGTTTAAAAGATGTTTCAATAAGAAATTTTTAGTCGTAATACAGGGCAGGGAATAGGAAATCATTTGAGGCTTTAAGTAGTTCTAGACATGGCTTGAAGCATAAATAAAAAATAAATAAAATAGTAGTATAATGGTGTTTTGTGCATTTTATTTTTCCGGATTTTACTTAAACTAATAATGGAATTGCGAATAGTTAAATATGTTAGACTCTAAATAATTTTAATATGAGAGGAAAACGTTCATATTTCGTTTTGATGATATAATTTTTTTACGACCTATTCAACCCTTGATTTTTCAAAATACTACTTTTCGACACAATTTACTCAAATGAGGTCGTCAACTGACCTAATTATAAAAACTATCACTTCACCGAAACCAGGTCAACATGATCCAGGTGCAGTTCTTCAAAACGTAATAATAACACTTTGTACTTCAGTTGATAGTATAAATAATATAACTTATTACTATAAAGTATCGAATTAATAAACATACAAAATTCTAGATTCGCCTAGATTAGATATAAATTAGAATCAAAATGTGGTATATCTTTAATCACCTATACTAAGGCAATCCTACAGGGATCTTACGAAAGAATGACAGATCAATAGTTAGCTTTCGAAAATTGGGCTCTTCCGATGGAGTTAGCAGTCCGCGTTTTTGGATTAGTATAAAATGAATAATAAGGTTCTTCAAGTGGATACTAGAACTAATGTCAGCCAATTGCTGAGCTGAAGAGAACTGCCACTAACAGACTTAAGATAATTCGAATGGTACCGATCAGGAAGAAAAATACCATTCATGGGCGGGCAATTGTCCAGCACTCATTAAACAAATAGATTTGCAAATTGGAATTTCTGGATTTCTGGCCACTTGCATCAGATTCCAGTTCAAGTGCCCAATTGTTTCGAATCAGATTAGGTTACTGCAGTCGGTGTTAACCAAAACATCCATAAAATCATTCCAATAGTCGATATTTACATGGTGACCAAAAAAAAAGGAAATAAAAGGTTAAAGGTAAAATTTGAACTCAAACCCATTTAAAACTTCACAGCGAACATTCACTTTTATGGCAAAAGATAAAAGCAGGCGTTTTAAAAATATCTTATTTAACATTTGCCAAAAAACGTTCTATTTTTACAGATTTTTGTCAAGTATAAAACCAAAAACCCTTTTGAAAACTTCATCATATCCTCTGATATTCTTAGACCAAAAAATTTTATTTCTATTGCATATTGTAACAATATACACCGTGAACATTCTACAAGAATACTTCAAGAGTGTCTTATTTATACCTATAAATGCAGTAAAAAATTCTAGCTAAAATTTGCATACAGTACAAAAATTTCTTGTTTTATTTATTTTAAAGAAAGGTTAAGACTTCATTCTATTTTTAGATACTTAACAAAATATTTCCACGTAATTCTTTTCGAAAAGTAGAAGTGCCCATCTTACGACGGCACTCATTGCTTTTTTTACAACGACTGGATCAAATTTTATTAAACGTTCATACGTAGGATCAAAATGGTCATAATGACTTCAAAATTAAAATGATATAAAGGGTATTCCGAACGAAGTAACATTTGATTTTTTAAATAGTGGTGTTTTATAGTAATTTTTCAAAGGGCAATTTTAATAAAAACAAAATTATATAAATTAAATGAATGCCTACATATGTAATATATATAAATGTATGTATAAAATTCTTTCATAATTTAATTAATTATAACACGTTGGAAATAAAAAATTTTACGTTAGACAATTTTAAATTAATCAGTTTTTTTAGAAAGCGTTATGTGCTGATTCTTTGGAGTTCAAAAAACGTTTAGTAATTGTATGTACTGTACAAAGCTCTAGGAAATAGAGTTTCTTTACTTTAAAAGGTAGTAAAAAATGAATAAAACTTTTGATCATACCAATCTCATATAATTCTACGTGTCTTTCAACACTAAATTTTCACAAGGTAATGCAGGAACAGAAATAAGTGGGAAAGGACAGTATAAATCGCGAAATAGTTCATTTAACCTCTAAAAGGTACCTATCAGTGGAATACGCGTGCAGGTAATCCTACTGCAGTCGTATATCGAAGCAATAAAACCTAAAAATGGCACAATATGGTTAGCAACTATATCAGAAATCCAATCTAAGCAGTGGCACCTTCTTCCCTCATAAACTTGCTATAAGCCCTCCTTAACCCTGTTTTGGAGAAAAACAATAGCTACGAAAAGAAAAACTGCTAAAATTTTCTACGACCCTAATTGTTACCCGATATTGTTCTCTATTTGGCAGAAATTTTACGACTCATCGTAAATTACTCCCACTAGGTTTACGATAGCACCTTAAACACTTAACTAAGAATATACATACATATAAAATCTGCTAAAGATAAATAAATGGACAAAAATATCCGCAGATTTACTACGTTTTCTTTTAGCTACTGCTGAAGTTTCCTATAAAATCAACATAATCAAAAACTTTTATTGTACCCGTTTTGGTAAAATGGAGGGATATAATGGTAATAAAATGGAAAAGCAAATCGAATTTGATTAGAAAAAATTCTCGTCACAATTGTTCTCAGTAGAAATAAAGGAAAATTGGAATCAATTGACCTTCTGGGGCACACTAAAGATTTTCACTAGATATTCTACTTAATGGAAATACTTCTTTACGTAGAATTTTTTTTTTTATTGTAGTTTTATTGATTGTAACAATTTGGATTTGAATGAGTATTCCATTTATAGTTAGAATATAAATCTTAGTCCAATGCAGTAAATATAATTAAATTGTACGCACATAGTAGAACAGTTTTATTTGTAATGAAGATATGTTAATCGTATAATATTCAATCAAACGAGAATTTATTTGTAATAGTAGTTATTTTATATATTTTAAATTTAGGCAGTAGTATATTAACACGCTTGACAACGTTTCCAAAAGTGCCAAACCGAACCGAAATTCCCAACGTTCCGAAGATAAGTTGAAGGCGATAAGGTCATAGTGGACAATTATTTTCATTTGGTTAACAAAAACTCTAATTTTATAAGAATTTGCGTGGAAGCAAGCAAGTTGAGAATATTTTATACATCGAAACATCCTACAATTAACAATTAATCTACATACAGTACATGGTTTAGTGTGTATAATTTGTTTGCAGTATTTGAAGACGAATTTTCAGTTTGTAAAACTCGTTCATACTAGTGGAATTAAGTCACGTTCTTTAGCTTATTCTTATAAATAATTTACAACTTTGTTCCCTGCATGTACATGTCTGAAGTTGAATTAGCAGAATTACCGTACACTAGTCTACAAATGTTCGTGGATACTTGTAATTTAAATGCTGAGAGCGTTCTCCATCTTACATAATTCCTTTCAAGAAAATATCTCAAGAAATTACCGATGAAATTTTATTATACTACATCCAACAGAGTTGAGTACCCTTTCGGAAATAATTAGACCACCCTAACGAGCTCAATATCCATAAATTCAGACTTTCGCGGATATACCTAGCTTCCTGTAAGAGCAGCCTCGATAAAAAGGCACTATGTCGAGAAAATTCACAATTTGCTGCATTTCTGCACCAGACAGAAATAAAACGGAATAGAGGAATATTCTCCTATTTTTTGGAATTTTTTTTTTAATTCTTGGTTTTTTTTTCTGTACGTGAAAACTGAATGGAATTTTTCGCCTGCATCCAAAGAAAATTGTTGTTGGGATAATTAAGGAAAAATGGCAAAGTAACAATTAAACAAAATAAAAGGAACAAAAGACGAAAACAGACGATTGCATTGTTGTACTTATTGCTGACAGAAGTAAAACTTGAAAATTTGTTTCTTATTCTGTCTTAATTTCTTAAGAAATAAAACGAATTAAATTTGTCCTTAATTTAGAATTTTAGGATACTTTAGCAAACAATTTATTCAAAACATATGAAATGTATACTGAAAAAAATTTTAACGACCAGGTTTTATTACAGGCTATTTTCGAAATTCGAAATTAATTTTACTTCACAATAAACAGAAAAGTAAATAAAAATTATCAGTCTATATTTTAAGTTGATTTAAAAGCTTCGTAAATACGAAAGTATCGTAAAAATCTGTCCAATAGTTTTGGCGTTATAAAGTAACAAATAAATTAAATCTAAGTTAAACAATGCATAGCATAATTTCTAATTATTTTATAGTAGTGTCTAAGTTACCAAATCATAAATTGTTGGCCATTGAAATTAATTTCAATTTTCGAATATTTTGAGCGCGTTTCGCTGCGATATAAAAACAAAAATTAAATAGAATTTAACTCAAAGGCAGCCTATAATTCGCGATGGTTTTTGACGTACCCACTTAGCTAATACTCCTGCCTTCATATACAGATTCAGCATTTGGGTGCAGTAAGCTCCGTCCTCCACTTAATTCAATATAAGCGGAATAAATAGCCAAAATGGTACGTGATTCAATTCGTAAAGTTGCAAAATATTTTCAGCGCGTGTTCTCATTTAATTTTCCAGTCACGCAAAACGGGTGAGGTGGTATTCAAGGTGGAGCTCAGAGTGGTGGGCTAAAATCCGACAGGATTTAATCAAAATGGTACACTAAAAATCCTTCGACTAATAAATGCAACGAATTCATGAAGTTTGTATAATGGATCCACGTTAATTGAGGATCGAAATTAATTTTTTTTATTTTATTTGGAGTTACCCAAAATTGCTTGCAGATCAAAGATAATCATAATTTGGACCGGATTTTATTATATACGTGCATATCCATTACTTTTCGCAGAATCTGTTTTAATGATAGCTTCGAAACGTGTTTTCGAAAATATAAAAATATTGTTTTATGATTCTTTTTAAAAATATTTATTAAGTTGTGGTTGAAAATTGTAATTTATTCATACCAATTACATGCCATTAGCGTAATTGTTGTAAAAATTGTGTTTTATTAACTAAATAAAAATAGACATTTGTTGTGCAACCAATACCAGCCTGAAAAAGTTTCATTAATTTGATTGCAATTTTTTAAGGAAATTAAAAGCATAGAGCGGTTTTGTGCCTTCCAGAAAAATTCTAATTAAAAATAAAAATTGTTACTATTGAATTAAATAATTTAAAAGCTAAATTTTACTACCTCAATGGAAAAGTATCCTTAAAAATGTTAATAAATTGAATTAAATAATTTTCTTAAATTTTAATTAATTCAAAAAATACCTTTTTATCCTTTACAATTTCAAGTATCTGTAATTTTTAGAACAGATCTTCTTTATGTGCGAAGAAAAATCACATAAGCCCAACAAACCCTTAGGTATAATTGTAAATGATTCTCGTGGTTTAATGTGATCGCAGACAAATGATTGGGAGCAATTTCAATTACCTGTTCTTCGTGCGAATTGAGGAACAATGGCCAACAGGAGGAAGTATTCTATAGCAGCCAGTGTAGCACAGGCCTTGGCGTTCACGCAGAACGAAAGACAGGAAGAAAAATAGCAATTTTTCTGCTTATCTCCTTTAGAATTCCCGCACGTACCGAAAGGTAATTCGTTTTAAATCAGTTTTCCTGAAGGAATTTCTATAGCAGTAACAAATGGTCCTTACTAAGCTCGAGTATTTTTCACACCCCACTGCCTGCACCACTTTGTCATCAGACCTCTTGGCTTTACTGAATTATATCATCCATGTTTTCATTTGGCTTGAATTATTATATACATTTTTTTATGGAATTTCTATTTTTGATTTTAAAGAAATTCAAAATGTGACCTATAATTTTAATGCAAGGAGAATTTAATTGAAACTCGACTTAAATTCGTGTTCTGAAAAATATCATTCAAATTTTTTTGTTCATTTTTAGTCACTAACAAATAATCAGAATATAAAGGTTATAAATTTTATACAAATTTACTTTATACAAAATATAACACATAAATGTCCTTAAGATCTGATTATCAGCAAGGGATTTAGTAAGGAAGAGTTCCAAGGAATTGCCTAAGTCCCCACAAGACTTGGCGTGTTTTGAATAAATGAGACATGAGCCTGCTTAAAGTGAATTACCTTGTTGGATCATTACCACAACAATGAGCATAGTTTAAGCAGGCTTAATGAAAATTACGAGACTTTAGTGTGCCATATACAAAAGTAATGTAATTTTCCACCATCGTGCATACAAAACAATTTTCGTACACGTTTTCTGCATTAGAATTAAAACAATACTATACTTAATTTTAATAGTAGCGCAGTAAACGTGGCTAACTTATTTTTAAAGTAATAAAGTCATTAAAATTGTACCTAGATTTTCTTTCTAAAATAAGAGAAGATCCTTCCGAGTTTAAGGCTTAGCTTTCAAAAAACTCTAATTTATTCTGTAAGACGATTCAACCAACCAACCAACCCGGCCTGGCTCATTTTAATTGTTTTTCACGTTTTGCGGCTTCTTAGAAAATATTTCAAATTATGCATTCAGAGGTCAGAATGAGTCGATATTGAAAGCAACCAAAAAAGAAAAAAAAAATAAATAAATAAATAAAATAAATTAAAAATAAGCTTGCAGATACTTTTTTATTGTTTTTTTTTTTTAACGAAAATCTCCTAATGGAAATACCACTGTGACGAGCTCAGAAAAGCACTTTTCACGAATTGTTTTTATTATTTAATGAATTAGGTAAGGTATAGGGAAGGAGTATGTTATTAACGATACTTTGAAGTAACTTTACACCAATTTTTATTGAAATATATCAATAATTTAAAAAAATATATACAGGTAAGTGTTGGTCCGTCAAGTCTTCACCTTCCTGGGGTCGATATCTTTAACATAGTTCATCCAAAAAAAGATTCGTTTTCCTAATCTATATAAAATTTTCTCAACAATTAATTTTTGGCAGAACGGCGGCATATTATATTCGTCATTTTTACGAATTTTAACATACAAATTTGTGGACATATTTTTGAAAGTGTGTGATTAAAACAAATGTAAAAAATCTACCCCTCACAGTGGTGTTCCCCCTTAGCTAAGGAGTTAAACATTAAAAATAAACATGGGTTTCAAGCTAATACTTTATCTCTATTCCTGTTTCTAAAACTAAACTACACTACAATCATCTAAACAAAATTGTTTACGATAATTTTGAGTTGTAACAATGTTGGGGGGTTATGAAAAATATCAATCAAAATAGGTAAAGACAACTTTCTATGCAAGTCCAACTTGCATTCAGTGATTGTTTTACTGCAAGATGTTTTTATTAAATTGCTTAAAATTTGAAGATAGTTTTTTTCGTAGAAATAAAATAGGCATATTTAGAAACACCTATGTTTGCATAAAATACCTTTAAAGGGCGTGCTTTAAACGATATGTGTTTTCGGTTTGGATAAAAAGTTATGTGTAATTTTTTTGGACACGGCCAAGGGGAAAAACATTGAAGTAGAACTGAACATGTCTCTCCTCTTTAAACCAATAATTCCAACTAAACATGTGACAAAAGTACACCGTGCAAAAAAACCGGCGCATCCAGTAAAAAGCGCATTTCGTGCTCCTGCCAGGTCGGCATTTAGCAGGTGAAATATCGTTAGCGACAGTCTTAATGGAACTTTCCTGTTATGTGCAAATTGCTAGGAGGAAAAAGCTTACATTTTCCGCTATGAACAATGTCTCATTGTTGCTGAAAGTGGCGTTACCCCCGTCGCCGTCATCGTCACCTTAGTCCCATTCAAGCCGCGAATGCAGCGGAATAGGGTAAAATTTTCCCTCTTGAAAGTAAAATAAACGCACAAATGATTTTGTTGTGCATCACCTTCAGCACCTACAATTTTCTCTGAAGTACCAGCAAGCCTCTTCTACTGTTCGTTACATTTTTATAGGTGCTTCCTGACTCGCGTTCTGCCATTGTTGCTTCCTTGCACTTACTGTAAACATAACACCCTTACAGAACCACTCGAGAGACATAACAAAGTGTTCCTGAACAAATATGAAAGTAGATGAACACACGTTGACGTGCTTAAAACTTCTTCCTAAAAATGGAAGTAAAAGGGTCAACATACTTCTGCTGAATGTTCACTTCTATGATCTGAACCAGGAACTCCCTTTCTCCTGCAGTATCAATGGTGGAACAACAAATTCCATAGCATAACTACCACCAAAAAAACAATTGAAAAACTTTTGAGCATCCCGAAGGACGTCCAATTCCCACTTCTGTCTTGGCACCGTCTCTTTATTTATCACAATTTTAAGCAAGGAAAACTTCTATTGACTAGCCCCGTTTTAAGTATTCAAATTTATAATTGCTTCCGACTTGTAAAATTTATAAATACTTCCCTTAGTTGTTATAATAGAAAACTCTCAGAAATTCAAAGACTAAATTGTAGACTACTTACAACTTTCCAATTTCAACACCATATTTCTATTTTAAAATTCGTTTAATTTGTGACTTAACTCTTTAATTATTTTTAATGTGCGTATATCAAAATATATGACCTTAAAAAAATCTATTTTCAAGAATATAATATTCATTTTTAAGTTTTTTACTTTTATTTTTTACGATTCCTGAAATATCTGGAGAGATGTTCTAAATGCTATTCGGAATATTTTTCCAAGTACCTTTTTAAAGACTTCACCAAAACAGGCAGATTGTATTCCTATACCTACCGCATTGGAAATAGTGGAAAGAGTCAAGGATTACTTTACTATTACTAAATTAATGTACGTTCTTCTGTATTTTCTAGATGTTTAAGAAAATATAAATTTTTTTGGGTTCATATATTTAAAATAAAAATCAACTTTATAGTAAAATATTTATTTACATTTTACTTAATATCCATTCCCGTAAGTAAACAACATTTGTATACACTGAAGGCATCCGAGGATGGCATTCCATTGAATATGAAGTGATGCCAATGACTATATCATCCTGCGGATTTCTCTTATCGTGCTCGCTTATCAGTGGCGATCCAGAATCGCCACAATGGACATTTCCATACCCGTCCTTACCAACGGCGCACAGCATACTGTCGGTTAAAGTTCTATCCACTTTTAAACACAGTCTTCTGGGAAGCACTTTGAAAACCGCCATTCGTAGGGTTTGAGAATTGCGACCTAGTTCGATGGTTCCATGACCCAGGGTTATGACTTCTGCATTCTTATAGAAGTAGACCGAAGATGCGGTAGGAAGTTTCGCAGGGTAAACGTAATCGTTGTATTCGAAATTTCTCATTACTCTGAGAACGGCAATGTCGAAGTCATCAGTTTTATGATTGTATTTCTCATGAAGGAATATTCTGGCTACTTTTCTGACTTGAACGTGACTGCCTGTGGTGTCACGTTTGTTAAACGTACCCGCTCGCACTTTTAAATTTGTCGGTAGTATTTTGTACACACAGTGACCCGCAGTTAGCACCGACGTCGCACCTATGATCGTTGCACCACACTTAAATTGATCATTGTCCTCTAACATCGCTGAGTATGGGAATTCGGTGGTTGTTTGAACAATTATCTTCGAACCTGTGGTCTGTACTTTGCCGGCTACTTTTCCTCCGACAAGATTAGAGGTGATCTTAAAGGAATTGCTACTCGCTAAGAGTATGAAGAATATTGTTACTATTATATTTATCATCTTTACACTGATCTTACATATCACCTAAATCACTTCGTAAATTGTCTTTATATACGATGTCGGTGAGAACATGGAATTTGGCAGACCACATGTGTTTTGTTTAATTATCTGTGTACTTAGATAAACACTAGTGTTAATAGAGAGCAGATGCCTATTGTTGCCGTGTGGAGCAAAAGCATTTTGTTACTCGTACTTTAAGCACAAATTGTATTTGTATATTTTCTAGTAAAGAGTACTTTGTTTATGTTCAAAGTTTACACAACCTGTACCAATAGATGAGTGGTAATGTATCATGTGTCTGGAAAGACCTAAGTCAGAACAAAAGAGATTTTATGAATTAATAATCGCTTTAAATAAATTTAAATGGCTAAAATTTACACCAAATGATGAGAACACAAAAAACTGACAACTAAATTGAGATTTCTTCCGAGTTCATTTTATAATCTATGGAGTCATAACAATGAGATAAAATAAGTGTAAAAATCATTGAGTCAATTTGGGGGTTATTTTAGTAATAACGTTCACCCTCTTACAGAAGTGTTTGACCAAATCCTCTAAGTGTTCCAATAGAAAAGATATCAAATCGGGAAAAATCCATGCAACATAAAATTTATACGAGTCTTGGAGAAACTTTTGCAATGCCCAAGGGTTATCCATTTTACACTAAAACTTTTAGAGAAAATTTTATCACCCGTCATGGAATGATTTATATCTATTCCGTCTTTGCTGTGGATATTGACCTCGGTTAGTAGGGCTCAAAAATAAATAAACCCCTTTTCCATAAACTTATTGCAACTTAACATATTTTACCATGATATAAATATATTCAAATTTTCCGGACGGGGTATGGGGCACGGTATACGTTCGTAACAGACAAAAACCACACAACGATAAAAAGGGAACCCAGCTCTAAGAGTTGCAGATTTCGTTTGCAATACTTTCTTTTACTTACATAAACAAAAAAAAAAAGAATACTTCGAAGAAAAAAAAAAGAAACTTAAAACCTTTTTCCCTTCAATTTACATTTCCCCCAAGGCTTGAACTATACCCCTCATTCTGTAGAAATATCTCACCCAAAGTCATATGTATGTAAACTGGATGTACTTAGGCGCAGTCAAGGGTACTACCTCCCTACACTTAGCCGATATATAAAAGAAAATAATCCACAAACATGTGTGCATTTGAAATAGGATGATTCTCATAAACCGAGTCACCTTATATGCTTCAAAATTTATCTGTGTACACAAAGGTGGTATTAGAAATATCAACAAGCTTATTAGACGATGAAAAGGAATCAATGACTCCAGAAATGGTTGATCGGGTCAGTTGACCCTGTTTATTTTGTGGAAAAGTCAAATTTCATAATTTGTCCTCATTGGGCCCATAATAATCAATCTGTATTTTTCTTTTTTTCTTAGAACTTACGATTCCGTGCAATTTACTGCAGTCACAGAAGTCACTTAACCATCAAAGCGAAACATTGCAAATAAGATAAAACCATTTGAATCTTAGCCACCTCCAGCCGTAGTCGTCAGCTTCTGTGGGACAGGGGGAGTAACCGAATTTCCCAAAGTTTTACTTTGCAACCAGAAAACATCTTTCAGCGATTTTCTAACCCCAAAGGAAAAGAAACAGATGACGAGGATGGGAAGGGATCTATAGGGTAAAAAGAAAAAACACTTGGCCGGGATAAGACATCCAGGCTTCACCAACCTCAATGCCCTAATCCCGAAACTTTCAGGATCTCTTGGTTTCTTCATGTTGCTTTTCCGCTTCCCCTACCTTCTTCAGGACCGGTGGAGAAGAAGTCCTCCAACTCGGGACTTGCTGGAGTTGTTCTAGCATAAGGAAATCAATTTAAAGACTTTAAAAAGCTCCGCGATGCGAAGAGTTTATGTGACTTTTTTTTTTGTCCATCTTTTATGACTTTGTTTTTTATCGTTTTCCCTCCACTGCTGCGTTCTAGAAAGTGATTGGTAATCAGTCGAAGATCCAAAGCTTGCCAGGTACAAAAAAGAAATTATGCAAATAGCTTCTACTTTCGGGGATGAATATAGGATAATTCGAAGGATTAAGCCTCCTCGTCGCCTTTCTTTACCGTGTCATATTCCTATACTGTTCTGATCAGAGTCATCCGAAGTCTAACAAACTGGTGGATATACTTGTGTCTTGTTTTGATTTAGAAAGTCTTGAAGGATATCTTTGAATTAGTTTTATAATAAGTTAAAATAATTAAAAATATACGCAAAATTAAGAAAAAGTATAAACAATTTTATCCAAAATGTTTCACATTTCATTTTGAAATAGCAAAAAATTTTATTTCTCTTTATAAAGTTCATGTGTTATTTTAACTACGTTGGTTTTTAAAAATATGGTTAATATGTTTTAGTTTTGATAACGCATCATAAATTAAATAACAAGAAAAATTTGTTCAAACAATAACATTAACCTTCAATTATGGAAAATACTTCATTCAACTTTTTCACCTGTGGTAAGGTACTAAAAATGAATAGTGGTGGGTCAAACTCTCCTTGCAAACATACAAACATTGGAAATAATCTGAAATTTTTATTATATCCCATTTAAGACCCAAAAAGAAAACTTTCTTCAAATTATTAATTAATATTTCTTTTACTTCTCCATTATTATTGAAAAATGTTGGTTAAGATCAGATTTAGTTAAAATAAACCCTTCTTTGTATATAATTCCTTTGTAACATTCATTCTTAAGAGAGAAGAAATGTAAAATGTCGATATTGAGGCTTTTATCTAAATATAAGCTGTAATTTTCATTTTTTAATGGAATTAATGCCTTTTCATAGTATCTTAAATCCTTTTGAAAAAAAAATCCACATGTGAGAAATAAATGAGAAAATCTTCGCTGAGCTTTTATTTCTAAAGATCCCAGAGAGGTAACATTTTTAGAATATTCTTTATGGGCTTGATTCTAAACGAAAACACCAAAGATTTTTAATTGGACCACACTTTCTTATTATATAAGAATAATGAACCATTATCTGCTGTTATACCTAGACATGCTTATGTTGCTGTATTAAGCTAGAAAAATGCACCAAAATTTCTTCCGTAAAAGAAGGTAAGAGCAATGTATCTATAATCCTTAGAAAATGATGAATTTTATCATTATGATTAACCAGGTTTCCAAACTGAAATCAGCAAAAGTCATCATTTCCGAAGCAGTCATTTTAAAATTACCAGTTTTTATGTATTGAGGACTGCAGTCACCAATTTCTTTTCGTTTTCTCTAATTGAACGCGTTTAAAGAGAAATATTTACATTAGAATAAGAAAATGATTTAAAATTGTTGAGAAATCTTATCAACCGATACCATTTTTGATATGAACAAAATGTCGTGAAATGAAGTCGTGTATAAAAATAGAATTTTCTTTGATTCCAGTCAACTTACCGTTTTTTGATTAAAAAATCTAAACTCGAATTCCCCTTATTGAAGTTTTGAGACCTCGTAGCATGCACACTTTTCTTTTCTTTAGCTGACTCTTCAAATATTCCCATAGGAAATATTCACATGACGTTGAATCGGGCCTCAAGGGCATCCACCTACGAGGGGGAACAGGAGCTACTTTGTTCCCGTAAAACTATTGAAGTGTGCTTCTAGCCGTAGGACTGGAAGCAGAGTTTTGATGAAACACAAAATTTCCTTATTTACTTCAACAAACTCACAATTTTATTTTTTATCTTTTGTTTTACTAATAAATTCTTTGGATACAAACGCCCGGCGATTCGCGAAATTTTTTTATTATTCGCGAAAATGTCCAATTAAGGTTTAAAAATGTACGAATTTCAGTTCGTAGACTGTCAGGCATTTTAGGTGGCATGTTGCCATAATTTTGACACGTGTAAAACATTTTCAGTTTTTGACTAGCCTTCGTTGCTCATACCTTTTCGCTTCGGGCTAGTAAATCTCTTATCTAAAAAATCGTTCGTAGTTAATTTAATCAGGCCTGTACTTGTCATAAAACTAAGTATACTTTTACGGTTCCATGTTTTGTAAATATATCGATTTCCTCTTTTTCTAGATGTTTCATTTCTTCTATAATGGGATTTACACACAGATTTTTTCCGTACATCATAAATTCTTAGATTTAATAAACCCAATAGTAAAAATGTTTGTCAACTTTGAAGATTGAGATTCAGGAATGATTGAAATATAAAAATATATTCTACAAATAGAATGGTGCCTACCGTGAGAACTACGGCGATCATTGACTTCAATGTTGTCAAAATATAAATAAAACAAAAAATGTTCTATCCAAACTTTTTAAAATTCATCTTTCCATGAAATTTTTAATTTGAATATCCGATTTTAAAGTGTCCATTTTATTTGTGGTTTCTTCTAAAATATTATCAGTTTCAAAATAGATCTTTAATATAAAGTTCATTCGAAGTAAACATCCTTCAACCTTAAAGAAACTAATGCTAGGTATTCTTCGAACTACTATTGTAAACATTCAACATTCATATTCTCTAACTGTTTTGAAAGCTTATGTTCTGATTTTATTTATTCGTATGGTTTTTTAATAAATTTTTAAGAATTCAAGATCTCTGCTTGACCTCATTTTGGAATAAGTGGCATATTTTTTGACATTAAAAAGTGATAAATTGGAATTGTTGTCAAGTTAGTTACGCTGTTCTGATATCACTAATATTATTTCTTGAGAAATTTACAATATAATGCAAATTAAGAGCAAATCTTTGAATCGTGTTCTCTAAATAAACTTAAAACGTATTTTTAGCAGATAATTAAATATTAAATCATTTTTCACAATTCCCTTTCAAAATCATCATTCAGCATAACGCTCTTTAAGTCTTAAATTAAAATTAAATGAATTTCTTTGCATTTCAAAAGGATATCACTAAATTTCCTTACATTCGAATCTAAAAATTTAAGGAATACCATGCTTTATTTTTAAGTGATCGATTAAGTTAGATGCATCCCCCAATTGAGTTGAACACATAAAGGAAGTTAATACGCTTATAATTCAAATGGATTCAGTAAAAACGGAAGAAAACTTTACCTGTGTTTTATTCGATTAATTAAGCGTGAATTATTTGCCTCGTCCTTTATATTAAAAAATATTGTTCGAAAAATAGTCATACTAATCCACTCATACATGAATATTCCAGGTTCAGTACGTACGTTAACTTAATAATAATATCCAAAATTTTTCGAAAAGCTGCTACTTTATACCCTACCGTGTCTGGTCCAACGATAATAACTTTTGGTTGAAGTGTTAGTTTCTGCCCAGCATAGAGACTTCTTTCATATTTGAGGAATAATGTAATTTATTATTTTAACGTGAATAACGAAATCCTCTTGGGAATCGGATATAGTGCATTTATAAGTTCTAGTTATTCTTGGTGGAAGCACTGCATATAGTAAAAGAGATGCAATGCAGTCTCTTTCAAAATTAGACATGAACCGTATATGAAAGGCTCCACAGACTTTTATCAAGTCCTGTTTGTTGCACGAGCTCTAAAAGAGTTAAATTTTTCATCTTTTTTATATCTTTAATATCCGATTTGCAGATTATTAAGAATCTCTCTGTGAAATCGAGATTACCTGATAATAATGAATTCTCTTTTCGTGGTAACACAGCACTTAAATCTACGTTCATCTTAGAAAAGATTATTTTAGTATTGTATGTAAAATATCTTAAATACAGAAGCATTATTTCAAAAATAATAAATCCAGTCAAGGATTTAATTATACCAATTAGAGACAATTTTGAATAATTAATTTGATTAATTCGAAAATTCTCACTTATTTTTTTAAATAAATTAGGGTCTCTATTATTTTGGAGCCAAATAATTAAGACAATAATTGACATATTTAATATATATCTTTTATTTTATTTATTTCTATTTGAAGTTGGTTCAGATGCACGAGGATGCAATGATTTTCGAGCGATGAAGCTACACTTGATGACATAGACGTGTACGCATTTCACAAGGATCCTCCAAGAGAATATTACTTATTAAATTTTGTCTCTACTTTTTTAATTCGGCTTTGAATAAAAATTTTGAAAATTTGGATTTTTAGTACTTTAAATATAGATTAAATTTTAAATCCATCCATTCCATTTAAAATTAAATATTTTCTAAGTTAATTAAAACACGAATAATTTAAAATAAAAGTCGATTTTTTTTCGGTGTAATATTACAACAATATAAAAGAATATTTTGAAAAAAAAAAACTAATATTAATAAAGACATGTATTTAGTTATTAAAATTAGAACATGATGTACTTTACTAATGCAACAAGTGTACTGTGTATAGTGTATAGAAATAAATAAATTAATATTAACTTTCCGGCATAAGTTTGGATTTCCAGGCATAGGACATTTAACCCTAATTTTAAAGATTAAATTGAAGAATTATAAACTTACATTTTTTAGACCCCAATTGAAAAACTATCGAACAAAATGTTTTGCAGACAATTTTCGAAAATTTAAAGCGGAAAAATCCATTTGTATGTGATTAAATTCTTGTAGTTTTTATAGACTAAAATACAAATCTAAGGTGTTTTATAATTCATGAAAAAATTGGAATACTTTCTTTTGAATTGTAAATTACTTTAAAACAAAATTTTAAATTGGGATCAAGTTATTTTCTCTATTCACTTAAGATGACCTCGGTGATTTGTTTCTTGTTTGTCTTTAAATTTGTAAACTGTAAGTGTACTTAATTTTTTTTTCTTAAAGTAAATTTTTGCACCTCATGCTAAATATCGGCACATATTAGAGTCCAACTAGGAACCTCTAATGATAGTACTTTAAACATTTTTGCGGGATTTATTGTACATAGTCTTGAATATGTTACTATATGTACTTATTATTATTTTTCCCCAATGCGTAAGTAATAAAAAATTGTCTTTATTTACATTCTTTACTTGTATTCCCATAATGTCGCAACATGGAATTTTTCTAACTTATTTAAGAGCGTTTTGCTTAATTTTTTTTTTTTTTTTTGAATTACTCGATCATTTTCATTAACAACAGAAAGTGTCAAAAATCGTCGTTACTAGTAGAAGGAGAGGTTGTGTGCTCATCATCGTCCTAATTACAAACCTTTATGTTAATTTCATGTCACGTTCTAATTTAATTTGTGTCACGGAATGCCTTGTTTGCATTAGCCGGAAGCCAGAGCAGCTCCAGAAAGCACAGCTTCACTCCTCATTTCTGTAAAGATTTAATTATAAGATCTATGTAATGATGGACGACAATAGAGCGGGATGAGGCCGGTTCAGCAAACACGAAATAAACCAGAGTACAATGAAGCTATTAAAATAAAGCTCACTTCACAATTTCTAAGGCAGTTCCTCGGCGGCGGGGTCTATTGGACAGAGTGGAAAATATTTTCAATTCTTCTACCTCGGATAAACCTAAAAAGAAAATTGAGCAGTCCATGCTGATGGCTGAAATAGGCGAATTAGCGCCTAATGATTGATGATCAAATCCCTAATCTGTCAGTGGTCCTATCAGCGCCTGTGCGCCGCGATATCAAATTGAATTGAAACCAGAGACCATGACGACGGCGAAGCTGGCGGAGCTGGCGGTTTCGAGGAAGTAAATTAGAACGGGCAAATTTCAAGATTGATATCATGAAATATTCGTGAAGTCCTGTCAATGGTGTCCTTTGACATCAACGCCTCTATAAATTCCTATCGCACTTGAAATTGCGAAATTTCCAAAAAATTTTCAATCTGACATAACTTTCAAAAAATTGTGGTGATTTTGGAATGTAGAGATACCAAAAATTCATTATATTTATTTTTTTTTAATTTTATTTAAATTATATTATGGAGGAATGCAAAATTCGTAAAAGTGTAAAAAGTGAACAGTTTATTTAGCCTTTAAAATGCTCTTAAGAAATTTAAAATGAAGTAGGTATTTAAGTATAAGGAACAACTTACACGGTTGTTTCTAAGGAAGTTTCACTCAATCCAGAATGTAGACTAGGTATTTTGTCTGTTTGTCTATCTATTTGGCTTTTTACCTACATACGACTATTACTGCAACATTTTCAAACTATTGAGGCGCATCTTAGAAGTTTTATCTCCTTATGAGATACATTTATCACTTTTTATTTATATTTTATATCCAAGAGTTAAGGTATTCTAAAAAATTGAATCTTAGTAAAACAGAGTTAAACGTAGGCACAAGATTTTATTAAAAGAATTAATATTAAATTCATTATTGTCAACATTGAAAATTACTTTAACAATTGAATCAGTTTTGGTGTTTAGTAAAATGAAATTTTCTCCTGAATTTCATATCTCCACCACTTTCTCAATATTTAAAAGTGGAGACTCTATTTACTTTTATTATTACACTAGTAATTACGAGAGGCCCCTATTTCGTACTTTCAGTGTACCTAGATGCAGCTATCGCTCCTCTAAGTTCGGGCTGAACTTACCTTTCGACAGGATGGTGTTCTTTAATAAAATTCTTCCCAATTTATATGCAAATTTCGGCAGCAATGTATTCCAATTAGGTGATAGAATCAATATTTGATGACACACAGAATTCCACTCCCTTCGCGAAATCAGTTTTTTGTGGATCCGAATGAAAACCAACTTCTCTGTCCAATTACAAATCTTTCTCGCCCGGAGCTGTTGTTGTAAGCGCGGGCATTTCCATCCAGTCCAGAACAAAAAACCAATAAAAACAAAGCCAACCGAAGCGGTGACAGAAAATACTCTCCTGTGCCGACGTGCACCATCGCACAACGCCAAATCAAATTGGATCAGTGGGGGTTAAAAAATGTATGAAGGGCAGATAGGGAAGCTCTGGTAAATTAGGTTCTTCTGCTATGCTAAATTTCATTTACGCAAAAAAAAAAAAAAGTGGAATAAATTGTCTCCGGAATTTATCCCAGCAGAATTCTTCCACTGCTGGAGGAAACGTACACAGCTCCTTTTCTGATTTTCCGTCCTCCCCCGCTCCCGCCGCTTCCGGAGATAAGATTTTCAGTGAAAGGACCTAATTGCTTTACCGCCGGGATTATGCGATATACAAGTTCCCCTTATCTTTTATCTTGGCGAAACCTTTAATTTGTTTGGGCGGGTCTCTAAGCGTCGCTATGTGCATTTGGGGTTACTTACCCTCTAAAAATTTTTCTGATTTTTTATCGCCGACCACTTTCAGCTGCAAAGTGGTGAAAGATCTGGATATACTTAACTTTAGCCCTTAAGTGCTTGTTAACAAGATGTCATTAGAGTAATGGCCTCTCAAAAAACAAAAAAAAAACATGGCTAACTGGCGACGGGACTGAATTACATTTTTTAACACTTGATGGGCCAGACTTGACATTACAAAGTTTAGAAAATAAATTCTTGGAGCTAATTCAAATTTTAAACACTTTTTTCTAAACTAATTTACATCAAGGAACTATACTAATTATAATTTATTCCAGTATGTTAGCCAATGTGAAAAATATTACAGATTTTTTAAATTACTTTCTTACTTTCTTTCTTAACTTGTAGTTAAAAATTAGCTTTTATCATTGCTTTATTATTTGAATATCTTGTAGAAAATTTTATGTAACTATAAACAACATATAAAAACAGTTTTAATATGTTAAATTAACAAACAAATGGACAAAAAGGCAAAGAGAGCCTATAACTACAAATTGTCTAAACTTAGGTAAACTGTATAAAAATGAAGTTTGATGAAGCAGTAAGCAGAAATATTTACATCCTACTTATATTTAAGGTATCTCTGTTACCTGTTTTCAAAGACTTAAGTCAGCAAGTTAAAAAGTATAAGCTTAAACACTTTAAAAGGTGAAGTCCTAAGAATGGCGCATAATAAGATTAGACTCTTTGTAATTTAAATCTCACAAAAAAAGGTCAATGTAACCAAATTTAGTTTTACATTTGAGTGGCGTAAATTCGCAATTAATACAACATTTAAGAAATAAAAACTTCCTAAGTACGGAAGCTAAAACCATACTTATCCGGGTTTTTAAAGTTTCCCACAAATGAACATTTTTCATAAAAACCCTTAGACATTGAGTACATTGATCCCTAGTGTACCTCAAAATTTACAAAAAAAAAAAAACCTTTTAATCTTATCAGACTTCAACTTGTGTTATTAATCAAATTTAAAAGGAATACTTTAAAAAGCTTCTCAAAAAAAAACCCTTAATATGGCAAAGTTATCTTTCTGATTAAATATTAATGAAATTCACTTTATCTCAAAACAGTGTTTTCTCTCTGAATTTATCTATGCGATGACCAACAAAAATTTAAGGTAAAGTTAAGTATTTTGCTATAACAATAGTAAAGGGACAACCAGAAAAAAAGGACCTATCCCGTCTATCCAGAGATTCTCCCCATCTTCGATGAGCTTCGGCAGTAAACTTTGATTCATGGCATTTTTTTCATACGCTCCTGTATGGCGTCATTTATATTCCGTGGAACCATCGTAAAGACCATACATCTCTTCTGGTGTCAAGGGTTCTTTCCTGGGATAACTTCCAGGAACAGAATGAAAAATACGCAAAATATAAAAGACACGCACAGATTAAAAAGGGCATATACTTTTAGAATCACTTTTCGTTATGTCATTGCAACTTAAGATTTTTGAAATTTCATCCAGTGGACGTTCAAAATTGATATGAATGAGTGATGAAGGCTAGAAGTTGACACCATATTTGACTAGGAATTTATTCATATCACGTTTTATGACATTGCACGCTTTGGTTAAGGTGGATATAAAACAATATAATATAATATATGAGTTTTATCGCAAAGTAGACGTCGTACAGGTTCTTGAAAGGTCCAAATACTGAAAAGAAAACTAAAGTATCATAAAACAAGGTTAATGCGATCAAAACATATAAACACCACAAAAAATATGCGAAAAGATTTATTAAAATCTTGTGTATTTAAATTGCCTTTGAAAATATCAAGAAATTAATAGAATATCAACTTGCATATTTAAGTTTGAGTTTAAAATAACAGAATATGATACCATGATCCTATTAAGTTAATTATAACAAATTAAAAAAAAAATATTGTAAATGTAAACGCGTCCTATGTTTGGCGTTCCCCTCTTAGAGTCAGACTCGCACACTGAGAGTTCTCTACATTGATTTTTATAAAGCGTCAACATTGATTCAAGAATTGTTTTAAAATTTCTTAAAGTTGTTAACGTAAACAAAACCGCTTCAATTTTTACCTTTGTATATTTTCTGACCTGATGGTAAAATGTAGCAAAAATAATGCAAGAAGGACTTATATATTGATTGATGATTGGGAATAAGATTTTCAGGTGGAATAGACAGTGTTTCACTTATAGATAGATGCAACCCTACCAATTCTTGGCTTTAAACTAGATAATCGCCTTTTAACTGGAGATGATTCCACCATTTTTGTTTTAATTTCTTCAACATCTTTTTGTTTTTCCTTACACAGTTCTTTTACAAACTCTTCATATTCTTCTAATTTAAGTTCGGCATTCCTTAAAAAAACGTACTAAGCTGCATCTAAATTACAAGAAAAAACAAATCTCATACTGCAATCTTTGGAAGCATGTTGCTGTTTCCGATGTTGAAAAGCAGTCTTCTTTGATTAGACCCGTCTCCTTCATCCATTTATCAGATTGAATCAAATCAATTTTCTTCTCTCCATTCTTTGGTTGAGCGTAATGATCGAATACGTCTTTAAAAGTAAAATTTTTGGGATTCATGTTTTTTGTTATATCAAAATAAATTTAATTTGGAATCGACGAATTTTCTATTAAGGTAATTTTATTTTTCTGTCAATAAAGTTTTATGAATTTTGCAGAACTGATCACTGACTACTAAATCAAAAAATTGTTGTGGAAATATTGCTTCATTTAAGGGCGGTCTAATGCACATCGATTTATTATAAATTAGAGCCGAAAGCAATTAATTAAAGTAGAAGCAAAGTATAGACCATAAATAAATAAAAATAAAGTATAAAAATATACGAAATTTGCTAATGTGGAATATTTACACACATGGTTAGATCACAACTAATTACACAGGTTCAGATACTTTAGTTTAATTGCTGTATTTTTAACTACTATTATATAACACCTTAATAAAATTCCCGAAAAACGAGACGGTTTCAAAAATATATCATAAAAGAATTACGGCCGAATTTCCTTATCAGTGAATTCACATGGATTCAAGTTTTCGAAAGTACTCTCCTGGTCCACTTTGGTCTTTAATTAAAACATGTCTATTCGAAAACAGGAAGCTTTTAGTGCTTATACGTGAATTGAAATAGAGTTGCTCTAAAATGATGTCACCACCAACCGCACTATTTAATTGCAATGAAATTCTCTGATGGAATCTTGTCCCCCACCCACTAACACTTATGCTATAATTAATTCATGCACGTTTGCATCCACCAGAGTCCATTGAATTTGAACTAAAAGAAAATTTCAATATCCTTTCCGAGTTATACGAACGAGTGACGGTCGAGATAGTAAGTCTATTTAGTATTATATATAACATTTCCACCAACAGGCAACTTGCTTAAGTATATCTATCTACTACGCTATCAGCGAGTTCAAAGTGTGCTTGTACTAGGTAAATCCGATGAATATATGCTTACTAAAGGCTGAATTCTTTGCCTATTGATTTTGATTAAGCCTTAACATTTTGCGGTGATGGTGGATAAGAAGCATATCGTCCAACGGATACGATGAACTGGCATTCTAATTCCATTCACAAGTGAAAAACTCTTCAGAAGCTAAAGAAGATTTAGGCAGATTTAAGCAAATTAATTATGTTTGTTAGTACTACAAAAATGAAATGTGAAAACATCCATTAAATTGTTTGATTTTTAGTTAGATTACAGCCTCATAGTTTCAAAGATTGCATTTTCTTTAAAAAAAATTAATATAATTGTATACGATTGTTTAACTGCAACATTTTTATATTTTAAGCTAGGGATCTACATTATAAAAATGATTACTTTAAAATTTGTTTTCACAAATTACCACGAACCTTGATACTGAAAAGCAAATTCCCAGGAACATCAAGGACATCATGAACTAGTTACTTTCATCTTTTTTGATATCGAAATTTTTGGATTTTAATCAATCTCAATCGAATTTATGTAAATTCCAAATTAAATTATAGAATATTTCTCCTATTTGACCTTAATCTAAACGCAATATTTAATTGTGTTTCACGTAGTCCACTACAAAAATATTATTAATTCTATCGAGACAAGGCCGAGTATTCATCAGACTCAATCTGAGCATTGTATTTCAGTCGTACTAGATTCTCTAGCACGTATTTCCATTGTCAAATTGAATAAATTCCATTAAAATTACAATTTTTAATTAAGTGGTCAATCCCTAATCAAATAGTGCCAAGAAGATTTATATTCAACTAATTTGCCCAATTCGATGTTGGCCGGGTAAACCTGATCACATGAAGTCCGGGTATGGACAATAGTCCGTCCCGCAGAAAAGCTAAAGTAGCAAATACATATCAGCAGAATTGGCTAATTTTGGGGACAATTATTGCTATTGGATGGTAGTTAGTGCCATTATTCTGGCTCACTGTTAATTTAATCCTGTTTTTCTGCGATACTGCGAAATAAATAATGAGATAGTTACTAATGGGTAACTATTTGCGGGATTAGAGATACAATTGGTTATCGCGATGCGACTAATGAGCGCTCATAAAAGTTAATGTGCGTAGAGTGCACCCGTGTGGATCCGGAAAATTAGACTGAGCAAATAAGTTATTACGTTGTTTTGGTTGGGGGCAACATATTCCACGTTTTACAATATTTCGTGTTTATTTCTATACTACACGAGAAATATGATTGTAATTTTAATATCTCAGTCAAACCCCAGTATCTTAGTAGCCTAATTTCGATCAAAATTAACAACTCAGTTATTTAAGTACTTACTTCGAAAAAAATAGCCAACTTACAGGTGGTGTACTAAAATGAGAAATTTCGATCTTTTTTTTAAAGAAAAAGACGGAATTTCTAAGATAAAAATATCACATGGACAACAGCTCTTGTTGCCCTTTTCAACGTCTTAAAATAAAATTATTATTTTGAAAATGAAATACCCATCCGTAGAGGCTCAATTTCGTGTGTAATATTTCTTAATTTGATTAATTCTAAAAAGTCCAAAGAGCACGATCATTTAAATCTACCTGAAAAATATAAGACTTAAATTTTCAAATGCTCAAATGTTCAATGCGCCTAAAATAACCGTGAGAAAAGTTTTTGGGATAGGATGCGAAAACTTTCTATTCGGAAGAGCTGACCTGAGTGCTCTGTCGTTTTTATCACATGTGAGGGGTTTCATTAGCGCTTTTTCTAATTTATTGGCTGAAACGTTTAAATTTCGTGCAGTACCTCTCGAGAGGATTTTAATTTGAACTTAAGGAAGATTTAACACAGGTATTAAGATTCCTGCGGCTTTTTTCATTAAAATGCATAGAAACAGGTCAAATAGAAAAATGTACGATGCTTTCTATTTAAAAACAAATAAAATCGAAAAGTAAAATAATTTTTGTAAACAACGTAAATGTAAAATGTTTTTGAAAAAGAACAAAAAAAATCTAATATACGAAAATAATTTCTATTAATTTGGTAAACTAATAAATACTGAATTAAAAATGCATCCTAGTAAAATTTGAGACCCTTTAAACAGTTCGGACATATGAAAACAATAAGTTCCCAAAAAGAATTCCATGTACGGACACAACTCCTTAAAATTTCGAAAATGTGTACTGATTTAATTTCATTGTACTAATACCATTGTTGGGGAATTTAATGTTACACGTTGATATTTCCCTATGCTGTTGTTTAATTTCGGAGTCGTCATTTTATCAAAAATTCACCCGAATGAAATCTTGTTTCCATTTCACAAAATAACAATTCTCGAATTATCTCAATTGAGTTCCCAAATTGAAAGTGCAAATTGCTCTCCTTCCGCCATTTTAATTATCTAATAGACTTTGCAATTTTGTTCACGGTTAGGTAATAGACCGAATGCACCACAATAGCTTGAAATTTATCCTCTTCGATCATCGGTTGAGGCTATCAAATACCAAAACTGATATGAGTTTTCCGGTAAATCAAATCAGTATAGTGGAAAATGATTTGCTCTTGTTCTCAACCGATTTTCAGTGAATTTATTGGGTTCACACTAGCCCAGAAAATTTCGGACGAAAGGATCATAGTAACAACCTAAGGGCCTCACAGCAGGACAGCATCATTCAAACCATATTGAGTTTTTCTTAAAAAATTCCAAAGAAGAGAAATAAGGATAATAGAGTTAGGGATTCCTCGGTTAAGAGTATTTTATTAAAAATTCCTTGTTCCAAGATATATTCCCTTATTCGTGGGCTACCGTAATCAAGTTTTTAATAAAGAAGAATACTATTACATTGTTCATATATTACATATGCACCAGATGCATTCTTTTTCGAAATATTTCGACAGTGATTTATTTTTCAAAATAGCAAAGGGCAAAAATTTTGCACAAAGATTAAGTTGAAGATTTTTTCTGTGTGTTTGGCAGTAGCATAAAAATAACTTATTTATTTATCCTTGCATAAATTTTCCTTTACTTTTAAATTTATAGCCCTTATAGGAAAAATCATGGAAATTTTATGAGAGTCATGCGACACCCGCGCTCGTTTAGCACATATATTATTAAATTATAGCGATCTGTATGTGACTTTTTAAACTTAAAAATATTCCCTAGATTTTTAAAGATCGAAAAGGGTTTAGTTGAGAACCATTTTCTCTACATGGAGAAGGCATACTTTAAAAAAGCGATAAATATTTTTGCAAATTCAAAATACAATGAATTATTTTTTCGTAACTATAATTTTCGGTGGATGAAAATCAATGGCCTTTAGTCATCTTAGGGAGGAGCGGGCAAAATAACGTAAATTGGCTAAAGCCCTTTTAACAAAGAATCGACAGAATCAATTACTAAATCTTTAGCGCTGAATGTAATTAAGTAAAAGTTAATTTTATATAAGTTTGACTATAATATACGAGGTAGTATGAATATTTATGAGAAGTAATTACAAAAGGATAATGGAACTAGAAAATTGTATTACATAAGTATCCTTCTAGACAAGGACGTCGCCCCTTTTTTGCTGAAGACGAATCGGTTAAACTACAGGACGAGAAATTCTTAGAAAATAAACACTACGTGATGTCCATGAGAGTAAAATCAAGGAAATAATTACAATAGAATTTTTAAGCAGTGAAACTGACCATGACTTTCTTTTTTTAAATATGTAAACTTCTTTCAACAACTACAAAAGCATCTTTGTCATGGTTCAAATAGTAAACTGTCGATTACACCCGTTCAAAACGATTAAAGTTGAAATTTCTACGTAATATTAGAAAACAACAAGGATCAATTTTAGAATTTTCTATTTAATTCTAAGTAGAGCTATTGATTCAACTTAATTTAGTTTAACACTCCATCGCATGATGTAGATTTTGTGGAACTATTCCGCACCAAATAACCTGATCGGCAATTAATTAAAATTATTTATTCTAGGCTGGTGCAATTATTCAAATAACTTTTCCAATTAATTCAAGTGCAAATGACATGTGATGCTCTGTTCGGGTTGGCTACGAGCATTAGCATAAAGGAACCGACCATCCCATTATCAGTAGCAAAATGATAATTTGCAGTAGTTTTAAGTAGTCCGCATAATTAAGCGAAACCGCCCCTATTATTTAGCATTAGACCTTTCTATTAGCATCTGCTAGCCTAAAATGGTATCTTAAATGTAACGATATTTGTGTCCAACACATGAAATTCTCCTTTATAATTCTATTTAAAATGGCTGTAAAATCTTAGTGGACTGTAATTTGAATAAATTAGTAATATTCATTATTATTAACTTATGTGAAGAAGTTATTAGAATTTAATTATGTTTGTGTATTACAATTAAATTAATTTCTAATAACAATAAAACCAGAAATTGCATCAGTAATGTTCATAAATTAAATATGAATCAAAATGTAATTATAATTCGATAGCACATACAACAGGTTGCCTCTATATCAAAGACTTTTTAATGTGACATGAATACTACTACAAAATTATTTAGTGCTGATTAAGGGCGTTTTTTTTTTTGTTTTGATATAATAAAAACTGTATGAAGTTTTGTAGACAAAGAATATAAATCAGTAATTTATGAAAAAGAAATCATTGCTATTAAGTAAATCTTAAATGATACCCTAGAGCAAATGATAAAGCGTAAATTTTACTCAGGCCTCTGGCATGATGGAAATGAACCGTGTCGATGAATATTCCCGGATACCTCGAGAATAACTTGTAAAAGTTATAAAATGAGTTTCCATTACAAAAGTTTTCTCATTCCTTTGAAATTCCATAAAAATTAAGGTAAGTGTAATAAAAAGGCAACCAAGTTACGGAGAACATCTCCTACCTGCGAGCAACACAACGAGTGTTCTTCAGCAATCTTTCGCGTATCTAGTCGCTGTCTCTATCCCCAAATTCGAAGTAAGTACTCCTAACAGGAGCAAATCTGGGCAAGCTGCTCCGTTCGACGGTGGCGTCGTTTGCATTATGTCAAAGTTTAATAAAACTTCGAGAAACACGCTGATAACAGGCTACAACTGCTCCAGTTATAAGCATCGGGAAATTCGCACATAATTCTGGAAAATTCGCAAGTTTTTATCGAGATGGCTGCATAAATCTCACCTTGTAAGATGGGGGAATACCCCGGCTGGGGAACAGAACTAAAGAATCTGCTATAATCTTGCAAGCCGGGATTTTATGAGTTCATATAACTAAGGCGAAAATGTAAGATGTGGGAGTATGTGAAAGGAGTTATTAATTGGAAAAGTCGATTTACATGAAAACCAGCAAACAGACAAAAAGATGGGCAGGCCGTCTAGTCTCCTATTCAAATAAAAGCGAATCGTTTAATTACTTATTTTTAAGACCTCTTTAATGAGTATCGGAAACAAAGTAGAGATTTCCAAAATACTCTCTAAATTTTGGAGATTTCTGCGTATTATCCTGGTACTAAAATTTCAGTCACGTTGCTTAGAGCCCCGTGGTAAAATTTTCAAAGGAGTTTCTTTAGTATGCGCTCCCGATGTGCTTTTTTCACTCTTTGAAGAGATAATTAAATAAAATTAAATTGTATCGAAAATTTTAAAGTTTGTTTATAAGACCTTATTCAATTTATCGAGTTCCTTAAAGTTTTGTATGAACGAGCCGATTTCTTCAGGTTTTCATTTTGTAATCTCAATTAATATTTCCTCTATAAAGAAAAAAAAATTATGTGAAAATATCGATACTACATCGTTCCTACCATCCCCACCTCTACAGTTGGTGCATCATTAAAAGAACCAATTACGGCAACAGTAATAATCAAACATTAACATACGTTGCTTGGTCAATGGCTCTATTAATTGACTTAGTGGTCAATAGAAACTCACTAGTGCAGGTGGTGAATATGAGTCGTCCGCGCAATTGTTTCATTACACAGCCATTGCATGTTCAATTAGCGCATCCCGCAACGACCGGTCAGCCTGGTCAACGGATTCATTAAGTTCAATCCATCTCTACTCACGTTCTATGGCATCCTCCTTAATTGCTAATGTGTGGTGTGTCCACTGTCCAAGTTTTCGCTCTTAAAAGTTGTTTGATATCCCCGACGGAGAATTGTTGTAATAGATGTAGTTGGCGAGGACGTTGACAATTACCCGGATGACCAACATGAAAATCATACCTATAATCATACTTTTTGGTTCTATATTTTCTAGTGCAGGTATAGATACAAATTTAAATTAACTATAGACCCATATTCCTTTCAGTTTTTTGTTTTAAATTTAACGAATATGCTTATATTCCCTTAGTGCAATTTTCAATCCAATTATTATGGGATTAATTACGTCTCTTCTCAGGTTGTTCTACATATTCTGAAGTCTCAAAATTACGATAGTATTTTTTACTATAGTTCTTACTGGTTGAATCCGCCCGAAAAGTAGCGTATTTTGAAATCATATAGTTAGAGTCTGCGGAACAGCTAAAGATTACAATTTATCCTTGTGAGTGCATCTGTGCACATCGCAGCACTGCTTCAGGATTCAGACTGTCGCCTTATTCCAGTAAAGTTCAACAAGGCGAAATCCTTCGGAGGGAAAATTTGCCAGAGAAAAGTTTCTAAAAATTTTCTCGAACAGACCCAGGAAGTGTAGGAGAAAAATCGACGACATAGACCAGGGACAACTCCGGGGAGGATAAAAAGGAAAGTGTAGACGGTAACCCAGAAATTTGCAAATTATTAAAATTTTCCATAGTCGTCGTCGCGTCAGATGAAATTGAAATGGCGAACATAACCGAGAGTGTAATTGGCTTAATTTAATGAGATCCTTTTTTTCTCCCTGGCGAACCCGCCCCTGTTTGGGGATATTATTCAATCGTGGAATTCCCTCATTTTCGGCCCGCATAATTATTTTGTAGCAACGTGCTTATCCCCTCCCTTCATGCGGCAATCCCTACTTGTAATTAAGACTTTTGACCTGGTGAGGTTATGAGTTCGGGTACCTTTCGGGAATTAATTATTTTATTGTATGTTTGCGGAAACAGTTGTAGTAGTGATTCATTTTGTCTGTAGTATTATTACAAAAGTGCCACTAAACAACACCTTTTAAATGTTAGTAAAAAAAATAAGTTGTTGTGAGTTTTGATATAAAAATTATTGAAAATTCAAAAAAAGGAAAATAAAGTAATATCAAAGGTATTTTAAAGATGTTTTTATTGGTAAAAATATTAATCTTATAATATTAATTTTTTATTTCCTAAAGTGTTTAAATATTTCTCAAAAAATTAAAACATTTTCTCAATTTTAAACGCTGATATGAATGGTCTTAGTTTTGAAAAGTCCATTAAGAGTACTTCGTATAAATAATAAATATACTGTGTTCAACGAAAATTTTCGAGTTTGAATGGTAATTGCTTAAAAATCAACGAAATGAGGTAAACGACGCGCATGATTTGCGGGTTTAACAGTCACCAAGGTCGGGAGCACACCGTACTTTCGCGGTCGAGCGATATTGGAAGTGCTTTTGCTTTTTGTACTCACTTCAACCTTCGACGGTTAAGTGATCATCAACAGAAGTCCTCCGGGACCATCAACAGTGTCAGCAGCGACACCAGAACATGTGGCTCAAGCTCGAGACGAAATTATTCAGATTTCCACATAAAGCGATAAGAAAGATTGCTGCCTGTACTGGAGTTAAGAAATTTCAACATTATAAAACGCACGTCGTCCAAGATCTCAAGGAAAGTGACTTTCCCTTGCGACAAACTTACGCAAGAACGCCATCAAAAACTTTTACATTCTCCAAAAAGCACAGTGTGGTGTGCGATTTCTGCCCGGGGAATAATTGGCGAATTTGAGGGTCCGCCTGCAAAAGTGCCTTGAAAGAAACGGGCATCATTTAGACGACGTTGTCTTTAAAAAATGAAATTCGCATTGTGAAACTCCATTTTATAATAATAAAAAATTAAATAAAACTTCTAGTTTTTTTTTAATTTAATTTTATACTTGAAATCTTTCCACTGGCCACCCTATACCTGTTTTAGTAACTATTATTAAGATCGGACAATGGTTTTAATTAAATAACAATATATAACCAACTAACTATACTATACCCCCTAAAAAACCCTACCTTTTGGAACTTTAATAGAAACCACTAATGAATTTGTATAAAGAAAAAACCTACTAATTTTAATCCTATTTTAGACAATTAATAGAAAATATATTTGAAAATAAATAATTTACATTATTTCAAAATTTTGATTTAATTCAAATAGAGATATCGTTTCCAACAATACTTTGTTTTCAATTTACTTATATTATTTTCCTATCGGGTTACATTACCAATTAAGTGTTATAAATTCCCCAGGCCTGTGGAGAAATTATATTTAAAAAAACATTAAATAATCAAATTAAAATCAATTTGAAATGCATTCTCAACTTAACAGAGTTTATAACACTATTTGATTATTTTTCCAATTCATTTGTGCAAAATTTATTAATATTTCAATTGTATGCATTTCCAAATAAATGTTCAGATTTTTCGCTTGAATTTTATCGAAATAAATTGGTACGACGATAAAATAAACATTGGAAAATACTCTTAAATATGAAAGCCAATCAACTTTTCCAGTTGGTGTGGAATTTTTGGTGGGATTATGTCACGTTAGCAGTACGATTGGTGTCATCAGATAATCATAATCGTATTACGTTTTCAGGTAGTGGCGATAATATTGAAATGTTTCGCGGGAAGGAAGTTAAAACCGAGTGGAAATAAGTAACATAAAGCCAGATATTTGCAAGAATTGATTGTTTTATTTAAGCACCTGCACTCTAATTATATTTTATCGATTTAGTTACAGGTATGGGAGATAAGACTTTTGTATTAATATTTTTTTTAAATAAGTCTGTTAGATTAGGAAAATTCTGTTAGGTGAAAATCTTACGAAAAATACGTTTAAAAATTCAAAAACCCACTATCTCTTTTAAATTTTGAAATAATGGAATAAACCAATATAACATCGATCGATGTTCGATCGGTCTTCACTCTCTTCTACTTGCCTTTGGAAAAGAGTAACTTTTATTTTAATATCGAAATTGTCTGAATTATACAAAACTTCGATTCGAAAATAAACAAAAATATGTACTTACTTCGGTAGAAAGCTAGAATTATTTTTCACGTATTGCTGTATCAAAGAATTGTACGAGAAGCCGGATCATATCCTACTCAATAATTCAAATGTTTTCACACATCGAAGAAAAAAATGTAGGACTGAACTACCATCCAAATAGACTTCATGTAAACACCTTCGGAGGTCATAAGAAGCAGAAAGTCATATGACACTTTGGTAACCACTTTTGTACCTTCATGGAGGTGTGCTGCACTCAAGTTAGACTCTGATCCGTATTTCCTGCAAAAATCTCATAGAATATGGCGCATATGTGCAACGAGTGACTTTCCTGAACATGACTCGTTCCCTATTATATTTTTTTTTATTTTCCATGTGCAGCCTCACCTGTTTCATAATTCCTTTTTCCATACCCTTAACTATTTTCCCTTTTACAGAACTGTCTTGCATTATACAGAAAACTTTTCAAAGTAAATGTTTGCTTTCTTGTCTCCGAAAACTCGCCTTTTGCCGCATCAAAGTTCTAAGGCATGTGAAAGCATTTCAGAGAAAGGATAGGTAAAGGCACGGTAACTTAGGACAAATAAGCACAATGTTTATTTTACGTGAATTTCAAAAGACAACTCATTCCTCTATGACGAACTACCTTCCACCATCAGTCGGAAAAAGGAGTCACAAGAATTTCATTAAATGAATGAAAGAAAATTTTCGTGTGTGAAAACTCTTCATTAGTAGTATTTTTTATCAAAACAAAAGAAATTTTTTTTATTTTCCAAATTATATTAAAAGTTATTACACTTTACGTCGGAGGAAGTGTACGTGTTCATTTTTGTATTATTTAAAAAGAATTTAAAAACTAATTTAAAAGAGAAACATCTTCCAAAAATCGGACCCGCTAATTATAAAACATAAATTTAAATAATTTTTAAAAAGATATTAAAATTCATTCTCAATTCTATCCAAAAATATTTTTTAATAAATCCTATGTTTATTGGAATTTCGAGGAACCACCTATGAAATTTAGCAAATTAATTAATTAGTCAAAAAACAATCATATTCTAATTGTGTAGAACTTTGTTTTATATCAACAGTAAGCTATTAAGCTTCCTTTTTCTAAAAATTTAATATTCGATTTTAAAATATTGAAGTAGAACAGAGCTAAAGTTATTCACGTCGCGTAAGGGGAAAAGACCATTTTACATAGAGAGCAAAGTAAAGAATGAAAAAAATCCAGAGAGTAAAGTGGAGAAGGAAGGATTTATTAATATCTTGGAAGTAATTTCATTGTTCCAGGATCTTACTCATCAGTCTTTTCTTATTGAAATTGTAAATGAGAAAGCGGAAGGACAGAAGTAGTCGTCATCCTCCACGGATGAAATCACAAAATTCCCGGACAAAAGCCCTCAAATTTCATCTCCCCTTCACCCGTTCTTTCAACAGTCTTTCAAAGAGATAGTCAAATTTTGTGTAATGGCTTTGTTTGCTTTAAGAATTATATTTTACATTTCTTGGTGAAGACAAAATTAAAATTGAAAAAGCAGATGGACGGTAAATGAGGATTTGCTTGATCTCACTTATTATGACTAATTAGATTGCATTAGTATCCTCTTTTTTGCATGATTCTAAAAGGATTTTAGGTTCATTAAAAATGGATTTACTTCTTAGAGACGCATACCTTAGCCTTAATAAGCAAAAACGAAAAATTCCGAAAACATGTAGCAATAGTAAAAAGCAGCTAAGGAATCTATAAATATATAAAAGCATTCGATGCATATTTAATACCTTCTTAATATTCCGAACCTTTCGGTGGTTAACGTCCACTCTCGCAGCATAACAAATAAATCAGTCATAGGCATTCCTCTTCCCTGTGGCGACAAATAACAAACTCCAGGGAGGAAATTTATCGAAATTGTGCCATACGCTGGAATTATATTGTCTTGTATTGGTCACGTCGAGACCTGATGGTCGAAATGCTATATTGGACTTGGATTATTCAATCTTCCCAAGTTGGTCAAGTCCGAGTTACGCATGACAAAATTGAGTCATTTAGGGAAAAGCTATCAAGTCTCTAGCATCTTTTGACTGGTTTAGTTCCTTTCGGAGATCCATCTTTTTGTTCTACAGTGACAGGCTGGAAAAAAAAGAGAAATGAAAACAATTTACCCCGAAAAGATGATGATGTTGATGTTCTTCTCATTCAAAGTATATCAAGAATATCAAGGATATATTGAGCTCATAAGGAAATGCATACTATTCAATAAAAATAATATTTAATTGTGACTCCAGCGGTTTCGAAGCCGCAATTCCTTAAAATTGCACTACCGTCCAAGCAAGAAAAGTATGTCGTCAAATTGCAAAATCAAGTATCGTAATTCAAAATCATGTTTTATTTTTCAAATGAAAATTCTATCATAGTCTATCGATATTTGTACATATGTGTTTAATTTTGGACTTTTCCCCTAGTTAGAACCGATTATAGAGATAAGCCGAAAATCTGCTTAGCCATAGCAGCAATTAGCAGGGATTAGAAGAATGTGGAAAGTTTTCTTTCACATAATCACTGAATTAGGCTTGTTAAGGTGAGGTTAAAGAAAACTCAAGTCACGCCACTAGTAGGTGATCACCTGCCTGAAGTATTGCAATAAATTCATTCGCCATCGAATCCAGAATAGTTCTACATGAAGAAATTTTTCTTCGAGGATTAGGACACGGCCCTGTTCTCTGTTCACCAGCACGTATTATAACCATAAAATAAACAGGCACAAGGGGTATAAATTGTTGTAATGAGGTGTCAGGCAAAGAACAGCAGCTGACGAAATAAATAGTTTAGTTGCTTACTAAGCTAGAAGGGCTCGGCCCCAGTAGGAAGGACCATGCGAATAATGACAAAAAGGAACATTTTCACAAGAAATACATAGTTGAAAATAAATTTCGTTATTGTCCTATAGCCCCTACAAAATGAAACGAATGCTCTTAGAGTAGGTCACAAGACTTTACGATGCTGCACAACGACTTTGAGAAATGTTTGGTGCTCACAAGAAATCAATATTTTTTTTAAGTTCCATTTTAATTGATTGGTGTATGTTTAAAAAAATGTGGAAATGCATTTGCCTTTTTTATTTTGAATTTTATATTACCTATATGATTTAAATTGCTTGTTAAACATGATGTCTCTAAATACGACAATCCATAGGATTAAAGTAGCTAAAGTATCACAAAGGTGCAAATAAAACTACACATAAATTATTAATATTCTTAAATAAAAGTTATCCACAAACCAGAAGTAGTCGATGATAATTCCTATAGAGCTTATATTTCCTTTTAAATTCCAAACCACGAAATTTTATTTAATTGGTATTTTGTTATATTTCGTAGGCATTTATGATCTTCAATTTCATAAGAAAGTATGTTAAGTTTGTTCCCAAGTAAAGAAAAACCCCACTGGCAGGTGCCAGTTGGAAAGGTAGATTTCGTCCTGTGGTTTTCATCAGGATAAAGTTGTAAAGCTAGACTAACCCAATCCAAAGATTAACCACCCATACAAATTTAATTCGAAATAAAATTTGGGGAATATTTTGTTTGAAAAATTTAAACGGCCGGTATTTGTTTTTTATGTATTTTAGGAAAAAAAGTAAAAATTGCAAAGCTAAATAAGCTCTATTCAAAATAAAATTGTGATTATTTTTAAAAAATTTTGAACAAGCGCTATTTGTAAACAAATAACCTGATTTAAGCTATTTATGAACTCACCAGAGATACGGACCCAAAGTATAGGTATAAGGTTACGACCTCGAGATAGTACTTTTGAGGTCCATGATCGGTCCGTGATCGGGAGAAGTGTTGGGAAATTTTCTCCAAGTCGCGTCATGCGAACGTCTGCAGTAGGTAATTTTTTCTCTCAAAATTTACCTAATGAGAAAAAAAACAATACTCATTATAATTCTATGGACTTGTAATTGCAATGTTAATGAGTCTGTTGTAAATCTATTAATTGCTACTTTCGTCTAATCAAAATAAAAGGACTTTCTATTCTTTTGAAGCGTTAACTAATTTTTTCTTCCTGCATCTAAAAAATATACCGATCTTCTGTTAACTGTAAATAAGCGAACCATTATATTATTAAACAAGCATCTTGTTAAGGGTAAACATTTAATTTTACCTCCCGATCGTAAAAGCTCTGTGCAAGGAACGTTAACTTTACCTGGGAAGGAATAAATCAAGTTAGAATGAAGCAATTTCGCTGCGTGCTGTTTTTCTTTTTTTTTTTTTTTTGTCACGACAGGTTTCTTCCTTCGTTTCTTTTATTTCTTTCAATTGGTAAAACGTGAAAAATATACACGGGGTGAAAAATGTTGAGAACCATTTGTTAACTCTGGAGATTCCTTCGGGTAAACTGATTTAAAACGAATTACGCTTTTAGGTAGGTACATACGTGAGGGAAATTGAAAAAGTGCAAAAAAGTCGAAGAGGAATTGCTATTGAAGAAATCTCTCGAGATGGTTTGCCACAGGTATTTCAGGGCAATTGCACAATTTTGGGCTAACCATGGTTAATTAAAATATTTCAATTCTTCATCTCTCCTGGATGAGTTCGAAACATTTCTGACCAACTAATAAAATTACCCTTAGGTATGTGGGGTAGGGCGGGTCTGTATTTTGTAATCGACACATCCGATTTATTTCATACCTGCACTAGTCGACGGGAAATTTATGCTGGCAGAAACGTCTCCAGACAAAATACTTGTTTTCGATCTAATTTTGGAGAAATTTACTTTTAAGTAATGTCCGAGTTGGTGGGGTAAGTTGAGCAACATAAGGAATACCGAATAAAGATACAAAGATTACTTGAACCCTTTAACTATATCTATTAACAATTAGTTGACCTTTAAGTAGTAGGCGATCAAAATTTACAAAATAGAGATCACATTACGACATGAAAATTAATCATTCTGAATATTCAAATTAATCTTGGATTTAAATAAATATTGAAATTCGAAAGCCAATTAAATTTACCAATTATCAACAGTTACCTGGATACCATATTATAATATAATTCTGCCCAACGCTAGGATAAAAATACTTGACAACTTATTTTTGTCCTTTCTCTACTATAAAAATGGTGGAATCATGAATATCTCTCCCCCGTACCTCTCTTTGCGTAATTTTCGAGTTATTTCGATTACCCAACTTGCCCCTATGCTTAACAAGCCCCACTCTAGTTGGGGATGAAATATGCAACTAGTAAACAATCATTTTGCAACACTAATTAAAAGGACTCCTATAGGAAATGAATCAATTGTCACATTCAATAGTTTTCATTCGAAGTTCCTAAAACTTCGTTCGAAAGGAAAACCTTCGACTTGTTAAAAAACGCTTAAAAAAAATTAATCAGCAGACACTATGATTTATCTTAAATAAGAGAAACCCCACCCGGGTGAATCCAAAGATTTCTAGAGGCGTGCATTAATCCATTGCGGTCACACCTCCAAATAAGAACGTGGGACGCGACGCGGGAAATCTGTTGCTGTTTATCAATTACTTGCGATTTCACCTCATAAAAATTTATGAACCTGCTTTAAAGGCTTTCTTTACTTATCTAAAATTAACGTTTCACTTAAAAAACACTTCACTTCACACAAGATAAAATATTTAAAAAAAATTTCTATTGAAAAAATTGGTGGGGTCTTTGGACCCGCGGTAACCGTAACGGGTTAAACTTCTTCATTTTTGATTTATTTTTGTATTTATACAGTGCTGCAAGTTTTTTAGTGCTAATATGCTGCCAAATATTCGTTACTTTTATTGCACCTTTATCTCCCCAGAGGAAGAAAAGAACCAACATTTTTATAAAAGTTTATGACGAAGTTTTCGATTAAAGTTTGAAAAATGTAAAACCTATAACTTCACAAAAACTGTGATGTATAGCATTGATGAATACGTTTCAGTTCTTAAAAGTTTGCAAGGAACAGATAATTGTTATTATCTTTACAATCTTATTTTTATTTCATTTACACCCTGTAGAAAGAACTTTTCGGAAATTTTGATTGAAGTAAAAAAGTTAAGAAGAAAATTGTCACGAAATAAATTTTTTTATAGAAATTTGAAGTGAAACAAACAAATTAAAATGTTATATCATCTTTAATCACCAAAAACTCCCAAATTACCTATTTTATTGCTTTATTGCTTTACATTTCAATTTTTTTAATAGTCTGCAGGTATTACTACCTGCACTACATGTGAACATGAACACGTACTTTCCCAATGCAATCCTCAAAGTGAAATTTCACAAAAGTAAACATTTTACTATGCCGCACCTGGTACCTGGTATCCATAAACATTGGCGATTTCCGCCAGCATCTAAAGTTAAAGATTTACTTTGGTACGTTACAGAAATTACCTAATGCATTCATTATCCCAATCTGAATAATCGACCAGGCAAACAAGAAAACGAGCTATATTTAGTTAAAAGTGAGGGCTAACAAAGTGTTCTGCAGCTTAACGTAGAAGCAACCAATGTCTGTTCAAAGTTTGCACAGGTAAATCAAAGAGTTACTCTGTTATTGGTATCCAGAAATCATGTGGAATTTAATCAAGCATCCGTCCAAATTAATACTTTTACATGATTGGTTTTAATTGAATTGCTTTTCTATATGATGCATCGTGATCTAGACTTTTTCCTAGATAAGATAAAACTATAGTGCAAATTTTGTAGGCTTTCTAATAAAATTTTTCAAAGAATAAGAGCTGTTGATAAACCAATAGTATGATAGAAAACAAAATCTGATTCTGTTACAGCCTGTGCAAAAAGAGCGTCTTGTGACGACATTGGAAACCAAACGCTCACTGTAAGATCACTTGCTCTACCGTTTGTTCGTCTTCACCATATCTCGCCTATACTTACCTAAAATGAATTGGTTTTTTTCTGTATCTGTCTTTTACGATAAACCTTAAAAAGAAAATATATCATTCGGTTACTTGTCCTAGAAAGTATAACCATTCGTTCCGTTTCAAAGTTTTAAGACAACTTCCAACAGCAACGTGGTGCATACATCCATAATAACTAGAAAGTTGATCCACTGCTGAAGTTTTTAGTTTGTTTCCATCTGCGGAACTTTGTAAAAAGTTTCGTGAAGTTTTCTAACATATATCGCGTCATTTCTGTTTGAATTCAGCTGGGGATAATTTTTGCAATTTTTGAATACGAACTGGATATAAACTCAGAGGTATAAGTAGCAATGTAAACTTTTTTATGTACATTAATCCATAGATAGTCAAACACTAAACATTTTGTATTGTTTTATGATATCCACGACTATAAGGTGTTCATAGCTTAAATATTTTATTTCTCTAGTTTATAAAGGCCGCATGTGGCTATAAAAACTCTCCTCGATTTTTATATTTCTGATCTTTAAGTTAAGCGTAATTTTTTATACCTACCCGATGCATTTAACCTCTACAAAACGCTTATATTAAATAAATATGGAATTTGGCTTACTTTCAGCATCCTTTAAAGAATATAGAACTTGCTTGATGGATTATACCTTACGTTTAGAGACCATAAAATGAAAAATTTTTTTCCTATAAACGTGTGCAATGTATACAAGGGTATATACAAAAATCAAATACATACGAATAGAAATAGGACTGCATTAGTTACTATTTACTGTATCGGTCTGTAAAATTGTCTGTTTGTTTATTTTTGATTAAAAAATTACAGTACTGATCAACGATATTATATTCTAGGTACTTCAAGCAATGTCAGAATTGTCTAATTATAAAATAGACTACTACTTTAATATCTATAGCTGTTACAATCTCCACTTTTTCTAAGCGTCTTCCGTTGGCCACCCTATATAAAAGTATCGGTTCGAACACCTTCATGCCGGATCCGATGACTCAAATTAAAGTAAAGCCATTCTTTCATCGAGACCGAGCATGAAGTCTTTTGTTAAAATATCTAATTAACTTTAATTAAGGCAAATTACTATCATACAAAGGCCTACAGATGTTCCTGCGCACTATAGGCGCACGTAAAATCCAATTCGGGTTCTGTTTGCAGCAGCAGTTCCAGCACTAGGACAGCTCTAGGTCGTTGACAAGAAAGGGCAAGGAAGGGAAGGACATGGTGACTTCTATGGAATTAACCTTTTTGTCAGATAACCCTCTATGCTACCGAAAATGAAATTTTCCACCAGAATTAGTACACTGAGAACTGACACTGCCGACACGACAAAGGCCTGGTGTGGCTCGGTACGTTCTTTTGCACGGCAGAACAGAAATCAAGTTTCGCGTGAAATTCTGTGGCATATTTCGAGATCCCTTTGTGTGATGATATTAGAGGACTGGTCCGAGATCGAGCTTTCTCGCATTTTGTTTTCTATCTGCCTATTAGTGAGAATGAAACCCGAATTGGCTAACACAGGGAAACCAGCCCTTTTAATATAGAACATCCCTTATCTTAATAATTTGCGATTTATTTCTCACCAGCAATAAAAACAGACTGATCCAATCAGATTATAGTATTACTAAATTGATCTAAAATTAAGTATTACGGGTTTTTAATAAAACCATTAATTTACTTCTTATTGATATTTTATATTTCAATTGCAATTCCAATTTCAATAAATGAATTATATAATTTTTAATTTTCAACACTTTCCTTTATCAAGTGATTTTTTTTTTGTAAAACATTCCAAATGCAACCAATTTTGGCCAATTAACTTTGAACAAATGTCTATAATTTGTGCTCTTGCGAGTATACTCGTCCTCCATAAAAAGTAGTTACCATTTCCAATTTAAATTGCAATTTCAATGAAAAATAAAATATTTTCGTAAATTTCAAGATATTTAAAATATTTAAAGAGCAAGAGGAAATAAAATGCACAAATAATAAAATATGAATAATTATCAAGCCAATTAGTTGCTTTCTTCCATTTTTAAAAGTTTTTTTTTTTCTTTTTCAATTCGTAATTATCACTTATGTTTTTTATTATCAATTTATGTTTTATTTTAGCCTATGCTAATAAAGGGTGTGCCAGGGCAATAAAAAAGTGTAATTATTGCTACTTAATGTCCATCTAGGTACACAAAAATCTGTAAGCTAACAGGTAACTGGTTAAACAACAGATAAATATAAAAATATTTGTTTAAAGTGTAAAACGTTAAATTTAATTTGCACTGGACTGGATTTTTCTTATTTTACCACACTGTGCTAAGTGCCACTAAATTTTCTGTTTACGTAACCATGAAACTAAGAATAAGAAGATTTTGTATATACACCCACAATGGTGGACCTAAATTATATTTTGCAGGGCTAGTTGTTCTGAGAAAATAGTATACATCATTCTTCAAATTATAATAAGTTTCAAGATTATTATCACTGTCAGGAAGTACCCAAGAAACCTGAAGTCTTCCTTAACACACCTCTGGGAAGTCAGGAATGGGTAAATAAAAAAAAAAACAATTTTACTCTTAAAAGAAGAGTTCCAGTACAACATTTCCTGCGGATCCCATGCCAGCGTTGGTCGGAGAGTGTTATAGTCCTCTTCTTAAAAACACATATAAGGTCGTTCAGTGGAACGTGTGGAACGGATTGCACTGGTGTAGTTTTTACTCGGTGCTTTCTATTTTGTGTTGATTTCCTACGTTCTCTACAAATGTTCAGGTTCGAGGATGGAACCTGCGCACAATCCGTTGAGAGTCAAGCGAGCAAGTAATTGAACGAAAGAATCGAAATTTATAGAAGGTTTTTGGAGGTGTGAATCGCACACTTGGTAAAGGGATAGAAGTGCTGGTAGTTGTAGCAGCAGCGAAAACAGCTCAGTAAAGCAGTAGAATTTGGGAGAATAGCAATGCAGTATTAGCCCTGTACTGTACTAAAATTCTCTCATAGGATACCTACAGCAGAACTGAGGTTTAAAGGACTCAGTTTTCGAGACGTTTTCAAAGTGGAAGGCTGCCCTTCATTCAGAAAATTCATTTGCACATGTGGAAGCAAGCCCCTTAGAAATAAACGGGCGTTAGGATTCTTATGACGTGCGAAGTGCTAGAAACAAATTCGCGAAAAGGGTCCTTCCAATGGGATAATTTTAATTATCATGGTATTTTTTAATTTTGTGTAAAAAAAATGTAATGTTTACTTTTGTGAAAACTGGGATTTCTGTTGTTCTTTCTCTGCTCGTCACGTTATCATCATTTCATTAGAAATTGTAACTAAGACGGAGGTTTAACTGCCAAAAAAATTTAAGGAGCTGCATACATCCAGGACGGGATCATAAACAGAATTGTTAGAAATTTATTCTAATCAGTTTAATTTTTAGAAAATGAAAGATAAAACTATGGTGATTTCATTAACGACCTTCAACCTTCATTTCTGATTTTTTAAAGGACATTTAAACAAAATTTCGTGGAAATAAATAAATATATTTTGTAAAAATCATATTACGTTTGACTGGAAGTATGCAGCTCCTTAGATGTAGTGCAAAATAAAAGACATCAATTTGTGCTTAGAAAAGTATAAATTCAATAAGAAAGCAGTCGACTCTTGGAAAAATAAATTCTTTAAAATATGAAGAGCTAAAGAAGACATTTTTTTTTTCATATTACATTCCAAAAAAAAAGAGAATTCCACATTTTCTATCATAGTAGACAATATTTTCAATAAAAATTTCAGAATACGAGTATATATCAAGTATAATATTTATTTATATATATTTTATTGTTTAATTATCTGTATTTAGCATACTGAATGAAATTAACTCTAGTGGGTTCTTGTAGTTAACCTACTTTTTCAGAAATTCGAATACAACTCTTGGATTCAACAATATCTCTCTATAAACAATAAACAATGTTCCTTAAAAATCTTAGGTAAATTTAGTATTATTTGTATATTGTACTGTAATAAATAATAATATGACTTATATGAGATTTTTTTCACTTTTTGTCCTATCCTTGCATTATTATTTTTCATAATTGCTTAAATTGCTTACCTATCCTGTCCAAAAAAATTGGAAAATAATTGGATACAAAAACACAAGGTTTGGTTAAAAATGGTGGATTTGTACACGATACAAACAGAATTGTAACGTTTAGGGAGTTTTTGGCGGAGAATTCGGGAACTCTGTGGCGAACGGATTTGAAATGTATCTTAAAGATTATCCCATGGCATAAAATATTCCTATGCCAAGATTCATAAAAATCCATTCCGTAGTTTTTGTGTGATGCGTGCACAACAGGACAGACAGACAAAAAATTGTTTAATATTGTTTTTGGCTTCTGTTGGTGTCAAATAACTTCCAAAATATATTTTTTCTTAGTTGTCTCCAATGTACAGAATTGACTCCCATTAGATTGCAAGGCACTCTTACTTATTCGCTGTTAACAAAATTTCAGTTAAAGCGTCTTATTTTTGAAAGGCGGATGATTCGTTTCCATTTCTGGATTTAAGGATAAGATCAAAGCTCTAAGAAGTTCACAGAGCACATGTATACGAGTCAAACGTAGGTTTTGTGATTCAAATAGCTCTGGATTAGATTTTTGTATTGGTGTGCATCTTCATACCTCTAGGAAACTGCATGGGATCTACCTTGCCCTATCCCAGTCGATTCCAATAATAGAGAGATCCTTGGGGAGAAGAAATTTGAAATTTTATTGAAGACAGAAATGAAATATCTTTCGCAAGATATCCTGCAGGAGTAAAACGAACATAAATGAGAAGACATAGGGCGACGGTAGACGGGGAAATTTTAAGCCATAAATTTGCAAATTGTTAAAATTGTCGACAATTTCCGTGACACATTTGAGCATAAAGGATTTAATTTAATTGACCGTGTCTAATATGGCGTCCCTGCTGGTTGACTAAAATCATTCAATTGTGCAATTTTTCCTCCTTTGCATCGTATAATTGTTTTATTGCGACCTGCTTCGAAATCTGCATTTATAACTAAGAATCATGACTAGGTAATTAATGCTATGACACTTCTTCAGAATAAATGATTTTATGTAATTTTTATTGGAATACTTTAAAGCGTTTAGGCTTCATGAGTAAAGGAATTTTACATTCAGATATCCATCGAACTTGTCCAAAATACTAGAAAGTTTATATCTTTCGTTTTCCTTTAAATTTCTAATTTATAAGTAAAGAAACACAACAAATGGTAAAAAATCTAAATATTTTCTAAGCAGCTATATTTTATCACATTTTAGGAAATAAAACACGGTTATAAAAACCTACAGAAATTTTGTTTTTTACCCAAGAAACGCATATAACTCAATATGCCCTATCTTACAGAGGAACATTATACGAATGATAAAGTCCCAAGTGTTGCTAGACAACAAACGCTGTAATTAAATTACGTACACAATCCTGCAAAAGTTCAAAAGTTCATCATTCCCAGGCAGTTATCATTACCAGATACTGGGCACAAATACCCTGCCCGAAATGCTAGAAGGGATGAAAAAATAGCAGAAAGTCTTTAACTTTTCCTTATATTAAACGTCTGTTGTTGTAGTAGTTCGATAAAACCTTTAAATTCACTGTTTCTACCATGCCAGAGATTAGGCGAGAAAATTAAGAGAGCAAAAGCAAGAAAAGTTAAGGCAATAATAAACAAGAAGTTTTGCGGTGTCCCAGGCGCCTGCAGCTATGGGTCCGGAGGATAAGCAGTTCCGCTGGACTTCACAAAATTTACACAGCACACCGTCACGTGCAACACCTTCATATTTGTACCTGAACAGGGTGATTGCAAATTGTGTAAATTCCTATTTTTATCGATCTGTTGCAGACGAAAATCTTCTAATATCTGAACAAGTTCTGGAGTTTCTATAGCGTCTATTAACAATGCAACATATTTTACTAAAGGAACATTTCTCCTGACGTGTCCCGTACATTCTTGGAACGTACAATACACAATGGACATGAGTACCTACTGACGAATGGGTTATAATTTTGGCTGCGTTTCAATTTGTTCTAATAAAAAGAAAGTAAAACTGTTACTTTGAAAAATCGTCAAATATTCCTTGAGGAATTTTTCTTATAAATAAATATTTAAAAAACAGAAAAAGAACTTATATAATGTAATTTTAGTTAATCTTAGCAAGCCTACACACTCTTCCTCCGCGACTTGTACAAAAATTCAAAATTCAAGCCGGAAAATTCTCCTTAAGAACGCACGTAAAGTGAGGCTAAAGAATTGCGGAATTGCGAATCCATGAGCTGTAATTGATCATGTCTCTTTCAGTTTGTCCGATTTTTTATGCTATCATCTAAGATATACAAAAAATTCGTCATCACGCCATAAATATAAGAATTTTTCATATTCGATAGTAAAACGTTTTGATTTTTTACCATTAAAATAATTTCAGATCTCCATCAATGTCACCATTAAAGTCGATACTTCTTCTTGTGTACCAAAATATTATCTCAGTTGGCTCGTCTACTGAGTTGGACATTTTTCACATTTTAAAACCAAATATATTTCAAAATGTCTTAGCACAAAAATGATGACTATGAGTTTAGTGAAAAAGAGCATATCTCTGACTGTACATCGTTCCTGGATAGCTTCATCATCGGAAACCTGAGAAGGGGCATTTATTTATCATGCCACTCGACGAGATATACCAATGTCTTTCTCGCGCTCAATTCTGAACATTTTTAAAAATTTATGCTCTGTTGCTTCTTCCATGGATGAAATGCTCCTTCATAAAATGTCAATTTAAAACTGCCCTATAAATCAAAACATTTCGGCTGATATTAGAAGGTTAGCAGACACCATCGTCAGTTTCTTTGTTGTTGTTTATTATGTGTCTTTAAAGTTCTAAAATCTCTATATCACCTTCTCCTTGATGTTTAGCACTAAACTAAGTACCATTTCTTTTGTTCTTTACAGAGTTACAGGCTAAATCGATAAACTTAATTTTTTTTCTATATTTAAAGATAACGATAGAAATAACGTAGTGTAAATATGAGGAATAAAATGCGTTTTTCGTATATAAAAAACCAGCCCATATATAAAATACCTTAAACTTTTAATTTCGTGATATATCTTTATTCAATTTTTTTCATTAAAATTGAATTCCCACAGGATAAGTGCTTTTTCACTTTTACTGGAAACAAAGAACTAATTGTAGCATTTGTTAACATTCTCTCTTTGCGAAAATTTTTTCGAAAAAATGGCAAAAGTTCAGTTGAAAATCAACTTGTTTTCACAAAAACGTGCAATTTTGCAGAACCTCTTTCTGCCTCGAATATCCGTTCATATCATACGCGCTAGCCATTTTATTGGGAAATAGCACCGCATTGCATCCAATGTAAGCTGCAGTAAAACATTCGTTTCAGTTTTGAAGGAATTTAATTAGAAAAAGTTGGAGAATGCGTAAAATTGGTTCCACTACCAAAACTATAGGCGAGGCAAATTGTTGTAGTAACAAAAGTCTTCGCTTCTATTTCATTTAATAAATTGAACATTTGATAGAATCTCAAATCTATTCCTAGTAGGATTTAATTTGAATTAAATTAATTTTTATGATATGTTTTTGGACTATTGAGCCCAGTTTCAATTATTCCTTTCTGTTCAATTATATAAAATTATTAAAATACGGAAGTTTAGAATTTTAAATTATTTTAAATTACTGAAATTTCTTAAATCCTCCATTAATACAATGCCACATAATGCTTTGTAAACTAAGGACACCATCCGACACTAAGTTCCTAACAAGTTCTTGACCTGACATGGATGTTTCATTCTTTTCCATTGTTTAGTCACGTCCTTTTTCTTTTGAAAAATAAAGTGCTTGGCCTAAGGGCCAAGTGCTGTGTCTAGCATGACACTTATGTAAAGTAGTCTTCCTTCGTACTGAAATATTATCTGACTATTAATCCTCATAAATATTCATTTTCCCTTGTTTTAAAGTTAAATCTAAATAAAGTTTTAATCCTAGTTAATTACATTCAGTGTATTTTCATAATTTTTTAATTGATTTTTCTTCATTGTTATCAACTTAAAGAACCTTAAAAGACGGTATACAAGAAAATTATACGTGTTAGTGCAGTTACCATAGAATGATGTATAAATAAACATTAAATCTTTAATATTCAACTTTTCAGCAAAAAAAAAAAAACTATTTAAAAGCATCGGTCTGAGTGACGCACTGTCGCTTTTAATTAATTGCAATCCGAAATATTTAAGACAAATTATATTTCGTAAGTACTTTTAAAGTAATTAACAGGACAAGTTAAATATTAAGTTTTCAAAACACATATAAAACGAGACTGCCTTGACACGAATCCTGCAACGGTAGAATATTAAAACTTCCTTATATTCAGTGTCGTCGTCTTTGAAACAGGCATCTATACCTGATGAAAATACAGACTGGATCTATCCATGCCTAGTGGAACAAGAGCAACGTTGTCGTTCCATTCATAGCCAAGGGACAAGTTTTAGTTCGGCAGCCATTTATCGTTGAATTAGACTGGGCCGGTGGCCACAGTGCTCTGTGCAACAAATCAATACTTCTGTAATTAGTTCGAAAGACTGAAGAGCTAGAACTTCGTAAAGTTAAACATAAATTAGCTTTTAACTACTCACTGCATATTAATTGAGATTTTTGTGTTTGTAGAGGAATCTTTGGATTTTCTTGTGGCCATCTCTGATATTGTTATCAGTTTGTATACGACATAAAATGCTAAGTTTGTATTGATTACAGAAACAAATAAGATGTACAATGAATAATGTCCAAAAAAAAAAAAATAAATAAATTGTTAACTACAGGTTACATGATTTGATAGCATGCATAGAAATGCAACTGATTCTCCTCGTTTCAAATGTAAAAGTCTCAATGGTGTCCCATTGTAAAATCCAATTGTATAATAAAATTTATATCTATACATATCTGGTTATTGTATCCCAGAGGACGATGGAATTAAGTGAATTGAATTTAGGATATTCTCCCGATCTATGGTTGTTCTTCAACCAGCCAGTTAAGCATTCAGGCTTTCTACATCATGTCACCATTTTTTTAGTAGAGAATAGAAAAACCTTTGCTCGTGAACGTACTCCAAAGGATATACATAAAAATCGAATGGTCGAATATTTTCTAAGGTAATCTGAATTCTCGAATTCTTCAAGAAATACGAGGAGTTACCATTTTTACCCCATTCTGCAGTGCAAGATAAAATCAATTCTTTTCAAGACGTCCATAGATTCTACACAGAACACGATTATTACGAAAATAAATCATTTTTCAATAAATTGCACAGATTGAATTTTATTTGCTTGCTTTGTAATTAAAACTTTTATTTGTATTTGAATTGGGCTATTTTAATATAATACAAATTTTGTTTCAAGTATTAGAGATTCATAAACGATGTCATGGTCAAATAATTATTATTTTTTAATATATTTAATTTAATGGAAAAGTTAAATAGTTATGTTCTGTGAATACTCTAGATTATATAAAATGTTAGCAGAACTATCAAAAATGGTCAAATTGTCGATCAGGAATTTTTTATTATTATATTATAGGATAACCATAAGATCTATAGATTTTTTTCCAATGCCTTAGTATTTGATAAATTGTCCAGTTCATTTAGTAAAATTTTCAAATTGTTATAATTATTTCTATACAAAAATTCAGTTCGTAATTTTCTAAGGTCGATTTTCTACCATCAAATTGTAAATTTACAACGTGTGAAATGGCTTTTTCCCGATCAATTCAATAATTCAAATTTGTTTCTACGTGTAAAGTACAAGTGTTATACAATTAAGTGTAATGTTATAGAAATGTTAGAAACATGTAAATTAATTGTTTGAAAACTTCCCCTGGCAACTAGGAAATTCATTCAGATTTTAGTCTTTGTTTGAAGCATTTCATTGCACAGAAAATGCCTCAAGAACTTAAATCTAGTGTTTGCTGCATGGATCCCTACACATTCCATTCTAGAAATTTACTTACGAAATTTTGTCGAATTACATCTACACCTTAGTTGTAAGAAATATGGAAATGAGATTAATTTCTTAAGTATCCAGACGAAAAAATTTGTTCGAAGGATGATTATTACAATAAAATTATTGAAATTATTATAGGCACTTTTTTAATTAGTCATATTTGATTTGCTGATCTGTTTTTTTGAATTCAAAAAAAAAAAAGCCAGTAAAAAATTTGACCCAAAAAATCTTATATCTCATTCAAAATGTAGACGGTATCCATTCGTCTAGAGAGTCGGATGGATGATAGAATTATTGTAAACAAGCCGACCGGCTTTCTGAACTTTATAATATCACTTCCATTCCACGCAAAAGTTCATTTTATGCGGATGTAAAATCTTCTGCAATTGGAAAGTATTTACACGCTTCGGAATGAAAGGCGGATACTTCTAAGCATCCTGAATGGACAGAAAGGAGCGAATGGCGAGTAGCAACTTTAATAATGGAGGAGCCATTTTCAATCGACTGCATGCGAATGTGTTGCTATTATTCCACAACATCTACTCTTCCGGCTACATGGAAAAATTCTAAGGGAACGACCGAATGAAAGGGGCTTTAATTAAAATTTTGCCCAGGAAACATTTGCAAAATGTACTTAATGACGGGGAAGACTGTTCCACTGGATAGCGAAATTGTGAAGACTTCTTTTGCATGTATTTGCCACTTTTAAACAACCAACGGACTTGCAAAGTTTTCCATTTTCCGCCTGTTGCATATTCCAGCAATGGCTTGAAAATCTTCTCAAAAATATGAGGAAAGTGTATTTTCTTGAACCGGGTAAATGAGATCTTGTACTATTACTAAGGATATACAATTGTACTTATTAAAAATGAAATATCTCAAAGTGGTATATTTGTTATTTTATTTAGACTATGGATGACTTGGTTTTATTTACTTATTTTAAATATTTTTGTATATAATTAGAGAAATTTCATAATAATCCATGACTTAAATTATCTCTTCAGTTTCCGATATTGCAAAAAGTAATCAGTAATGAAATACGACAGCCACTACCACAATATTACAAAATTAATAAGGTCATTTTAACAATGTGATTCGATATTTTGCAAAGGGAAGACCTTATCAATTACTCTAATTATTCCTTACGCCAATCCAAGAGAAGTTCTTAAAAGGTAAATTAAAGGTCAGTCTAGATTCCTTTAATCTAATAAATACTATCCGGCTTTTATGTATGCAGTAGTGCTATTGATTAATCAGTCCCTTGTTTCTTCCACCCTTCGTCCACATCAAAGTAGTAAGGAGAATTTTCGCCAAACCAAAAGGTAAATGTTTTCTTAACTAGTAGGATGGAGTTATGGCATAAATAGTAGGGCCGGGTAAAAGGCACCGCCCCGGGTCGATGCGTCTTTTTTAATCTTACTATATTTTCTCTCTCGTATAGAAACCCTAATGCATGACCAGAGGAAACTTAGTTCCATTATTTTTTAAATAGACGTCCTTTTATATCTTCCAATACTGCGGACCTTTCTTTACGAAGGGGCGGATAAAATTTGACAAGTTTTGGGTAAACATTTTGTTTGAGGATGTGTTCACGTTGATCGCCCCGAACTCAGAAGGATCAATCGGTCCAGGACGGGCATAGGGCACAGGGCGACGACGGAAGTAATGAAAAACGAGTGGAATAAGGGCTGAGCCGGGACACGATATTAAAGCCAGATAAAATGGCAACTGGGATAAGCATTAACAAGTAGGATAATAATTGAAGTTAATTAAGCAGTTAAGGAGGATAACTATGGGCAAATTTTCAATTTTCTTGCTGGATCTTTCAAGGGATATGAATTTTCTTAGAGAAGTTAATTAAATGAACGGGAATGAATAATCTAATTATACAAGATTAAGAAAAAGACCAGGGATAATTTAGTTCCTCAGCTTTTCTTATTTATTTCGCATATAGTACAGAATATTGATTCACAATTTAAAAATTTATGCTGTGTTATTTTTATGATTTTCTCCCAGCAACCAACTCAAAATGCAAAAAAGATGTTAACCTACATTTAACGACATTAATAGGACCATGATGCTGACATCATTATGCTCTTTTAGCAACATTTATATTAAAACTAGTGACATCCTGCTGACGTAGCTCGTTATTTCCAGGATGTTAAAGCATAGTACAACCAGAGAAAAAAGATTTTCTTTTCTAAGTGAACAATAAAAAACCTCTAGGAGGAAGGAAAGGTACCTAGTTGAGTTATCCTTAAAAGTGTGAAATACTCTACCCCAAAAATGATCAAATGAAGTAATTTTTAAAATTGATTCGCGAAATTTTTTTTTAATTTTTTTTTTCAAAACTAATTTCACCGTCATCCTATAAAACATCCTCAAACAATGCTTTTCTTGTTTTACTGGAGTAGTTTTTACACATATTTGTTCTTGTTCGTACTGCATGCAATAGAATAAAATTAACTAAAATCAGATTATGCCTTTGAATACTCAATATAAAATTAAAAATTTTCCAAATGAATACCACTACTTACTAAAATTCTGCAAGCACAAAAAACAAAAAAAAAATCCAATATCAGAAAAATCATCAAATCTCTTTTTCTGTCCACTGCCCTTATTTTCACTGATATTCTTTGAAGTCAGTGAGTTAGAAAAGCTCATCAAAATCGCTCCTTCTTCGTGAACCTCTTAATCAGATTTAATTATCCTCAAGAAGCGAAAGCCGGGTGCAGCGAAAGGACCTTAGGGTTCGCCTTGACGGGCGTAAAAGTTTGTCTACGTGACTCCTTTCTCAATAACCGTTCGCCTTGAGCAGTGAAGCGGCAATGGGCTGTACACAATAGACTAAGAAACTGAAAGCAGTAGCCGAAGTTTTCTTCTACATCTTACCTTTGTTTGTCTTTATGTTTCTAACTTATTTTTAAGGAAAATATTTAGTGCTATCTGTTTAAAACTTCCCTTGATTCAACGGATGAGTTTTCTTTATGAAACGTTTAATTCTAATTTCATACTTCTAGCTCTTTAAATTTTGTTTGATTATTCTTTTACGGTTTTATATTGAATTTTCCCATGGTTACAGTGATTTCTATTTTTGGAGTAAAGATTTTATTAGATAATCTGAATTTTGTTACTCATTAAACGTTCATTAAACTGTCAGAAGTGTGAGAAAGTTTGTGTGTACATTGTTCTTTAAGTTAATAAGTTTAATGGAGGAAAACGAACTTTATATTTGCATTTGTTCTTGTGAAGAACTGCCGTGCCAGAAATTTTGAGCAAATACAAACTTCAGTGTCCATTGTACCCTCAAAGGATCATAAACCTAGATTTATGTCCACGTCAGTTCAGTGGAATGTCTAGAGCATTAGTGGCTGGCTAATCACACAGTACCAGCTTAGTATAATCAAACAGAATTATAAAGTTCTTTGCTTCGAATTAGAGGTGTAATCATAGTGAATGAAGCTATTAATTTGATTCTGCACGAATTTCACGAGACGACTGTTTAATCCAGCTCAGTCTGTTCAAACGTTCCACCACTGTGGTTTCATCTGCCCAAGCATAGGTAGTCCTTCCAATTTTCGGGGAAGCTAGAACACTTGGTTCGGTTACGCGCCATGCCACTGGAAAATGTGAAATTTCACTTTAGACTTTAAGCCATCTTATCCAGGAATGTTTTCAAAATAGATATCACGGCAATAGTAGAGGCTCCTAACTAAATGATAGAACGTAGGAATGATAAAATATGATAAACAACTAGTAGAAAGTTTTATGTTCAATAAAGAATTTTGATTCGAAAACCCAAATGAGTAATGAGAATCCTCTGATTGAGTACAAGCTTGGATGAAAAGAGCAGCTTTTTTAGTGGCGTTAAAACAACTTCTCTACTTCATTGTACCTATTCCCTTTTTACATTAAATTTAAATTAAATAGCTGATAATTCATGTTTTATAAGACTAATTGCTTTTGTTGGCAAAACTGTTTTAGTTCTCAAAAAAAATTGTCAAATCAATCAATTATTTTAATATATTCAAACCATTTATCTTTCAGATTATGGTACGTTAATACCAGCTCTGGTTGAAGTAGATAAACAAAATTTTATTACACCTAAATGGAAGCAAATAATGTCACCTGTAAATTTATTACTAAATATAAAGGAAGAATTTTTCGCCAAAAACCGAAAGAAATGGGCAAAATGTTAAAAGATTTATAAGTAGTCATTACTCCCACAATTCTGGGAAAGGTAATGAATCGCAAAGACACAAATCCTTTTATCGGTTTTTACCGACGGCACACTCGAATCCCAGCGTTCTAATCAATTTGATTTAGGGGAAATAATATTTCAGGCCATTATTCATTTTGTCAGAGGGACCCATCTAGATTACAGTTCGCATGGGCTTGCACCTATATTATAGTCTTTGTCTTTGGCAATTTTTCCTCGTTAAGAGATTCCTTCTTTTTCAGGGAACTGATGACTTACGCTAATTATACTAAAGCCTTAAGCAGTTGACAAGATACGTAGATATAGAGGTTTTTGTAAATGTTTTGAAATGTTACACTATCAAATTTAATTGCCTCTAGCTTTAAAAAAAAAACATTTTTGCGTTTTCGAAGTTCTTGGCTATGTTTAATATACAAAATCCATAAATTTTTAGAAATTTTGACTCAAACTCAAAACAACAGCGATAGTCAGCTACTCACACTTGTCTTTTAAAATCTTCTAGAGAGAAAATAAATTCATGTAGATTCTTTTACGCCTAACTTCATTACCTCTCGATTTTAGTTCTAATTCTTGCACTGCGTCTTTTTATATCCACAAGCACGAATAGCCCATTTATATCCTTCGTGACGTCCGTCCCCGACCAGCACTGACATTCAAATCCAAGTCCTTAAGCGTCGTAATAAATTAGGGCAGGTGCCCCCGACGTAAGTCATATTCAGTCCTTTGGGCGTCTTATAAACGACGCGAATTGGCTGAGACTGCCGATTCAATTTGCAAGTCCTTAAGATAACATCAGCTCGACTCCTTGCCCGTCTTGAAGGTCCCCTGCTGAGAAAAAATCGTTCGAATGATAAGAAGCCAAGAACACTCATTTCACAACCCTAGTCCTGGGACGAAGTGCGGAAGAATGGCGCAATAAAATCATAATAAAATGTTCTATGCAAACAGACCCTTTTGTGTATTGTATTTGCATGGTGAATTGCATTTACATATTCCTTCCATTTTGCGTGAGGAGGCGGCGTAGCTTGCCGTAGAACGTGGAGCCTATTGTAAATAAACTGAGCCAAACTGGTATTGGGAAATGATGTTGTACTACGCATATGACAAATTTTGACGGAAGCTAATCCTTAATCAAAATGAAGAAAAATCTTTTTATTTCTTTTCGAGGATATTTCCTCAATTTGCAACTAAATTCTTCAATTCGGATTTATTGAGGGATTTCAGTGTCGAGAAATAAATCTTTGTTTAAACGAATTGCAACATCTCAAAATGTATTATACAAGGACTTGTATATTTCTAAAAACATATGCATTTATATGTTAGGAAAATTGTTACAAGATTTTTTTTTGTCATCTTTTAAAAAAATCATTCCTTTGGGAAAAATACCTTTTGAAAAAAACACAGCTTTTATGACAAAAATGGTAGAGAAAGCGAAGAGCCATTGTATGTAAACTTAAATCAATACATAAAAAGAATGATCATTAATAAATAATGACATTTTTTAAAAACCACAAATTTTAATTAAAAAGGAAAAGCCACCTGCTTTCTAGTTTGCTGATTCCGACAAAATATCCATCTTTTCCTAGATGCTGACTTATTTTACTAGATTGTCGTTAGCCACCTGTACTCGTCCTGTCTTCATGATTTTTGCTCGCTTTACATACCAATGGTACAAATCAGGGATCATTTATAGAAACATCAGGTGGTTTCCGTTTAAATTGCTCTAGCAATTTATTAGAGGCATTTCTGGGAATAATGCTAGCACCGTTCCATTGTATTTAGGCGCTGCTCTAGGACTAACCTTTTAGGATCACACAATGGATGAATTTATTATTCTTATTTTGTATCTAAATTAGACACACCACCAAAGAATGGATGAAAAATTGTCCCTCCTCTAAGAATATTTATTCGTTCAAATTATGGGTTTTATTCAAAAGAAATCAGGAAATCTTTAAAAACGTAGTTCTCTTTGTCGAGCAAAATAATCTAAGAATCTTTTGATCAATAAGTTCTCTGAAAATTGTTCATTTTTTAATATAGTAGTACTTTTTTACGTATAGCTAACATTTTCAACTAATTATGAATAGAATAACAATTTATATTTTTAATTACTCAATCATTTCATTAAACATAAGAATGTTTTCAATTTCACCAAGAATTTAGACGGGGGAGAAAATACTTCCAACTTATTAAAATTATTCTGGACACTTCTGTTATAAAAGTGCGAACAGGTAAAACAGGACTGGATTAAAAGTCCAAGCGAGTTTTCACTCAAATAATTCCGGAGGAGAATTGTAGAACTAACAATGACCCGAACGATGCCAGACAAATCTGTAGAAGGAAGGAACATTAATTTTGCAGAATTTTCTGTGCATGCTTTTGCGAAAATGCAAGGAACGTGTCGGGAAGAAATTGTGCTGGGTTCCTTTTAGCAGAAGTAAGCGAAAATTCCGGACAGATTGTGTGATTGGTGACAACGTCATATTTGCTCAGTGGATACGTGAAATTCTATCATTTTTAATAGTGACGAAAAAAATATCTATATTTTTTTTTCAATTTTAGTGAATTTCCTGAATTTAAAAACTGGCCAGGAAGGAAGTGAAAACAAAAACTAATTGGTTTATAAAAGGTCTCTATAGATACACTTAGTTTAAAAACAAATTAATTTAATCATAAAAGAAATGGTACTTTTGCAGTATGCATGTTATGAAAATGGTTTATACTACGTTAAAGTATTAATTTACACACATTAAAGCCAAAGTAATTTTAATAGTAAAAGTTTGTATTTAAGATCAAATTCCTAGACTTTCTGATTAATCAAAGTACTATATTTGCACTTCCCAATGATACCCTGTTAATTTTAAAGTTTGGAAAACAGGCAACAAAAAAATTAAATTCTATTGTTAAAATAAAATTTACTACTGTTTATAAATTCATACCAAAAGATTGTAGACATACAGGATATAACGATTGATTTATATTTGTAAAACCCCGTAGAAATTACTCCCTGTAAAACTGTAACACGTGTGTAAGTATGTGAATTTCATCCAAAGGTAAAATAATTAAAAAACGCAATTGTAAAATTACTTTGGAGCCCTGCCAAGTTATTCAATTTATTACCTGGGTCCGACAAGTTCCCATAGGCGAGACCCGAAACATTTTGCTAGCTTCAATGAACTGGGAAAGAGCAAACGAAACGAAAATTAACCCCCCCGAATGTTTGTATTTATAGCACCTGGAAACATTTGCTTTTATCATAGTGCCCGGAAACTGAATGGGAACAGCACAGCCGACCAACAACCGTAGTAGCATGAAACTAGAAAATAACTTTGCCCCGCAAAGCACGAAATTACCTAAAAGCCCCAAAAAGACATAAGAGAATTCTGTGACTGCACTGTTCAAATTTATTGCATTACTTTGAAGTACTTTAGCAATTCAAATAAATTTTATCTGGTGCACCAAGCACCCTTCTTTACTTGTTCCATACCTGCAGGTACTCGAATGGCGGCTGGGAACAACTTACCTGAGAAAGTTCTACTTGTGCCCAAAAGCAAACCAACAACCAATATACAACCCAAAATCATTTCGGATGGTACATACAACTGAAGTCAGAGCACACCTTCGAAAATTGTTTATAGATTAATTTGCATCGAAATCGTATTTGTTTCTATACAGTGCAAATCTCTTCAATAAGCATCATAAATCGATAGGAGTTACCCAAAATTGGCCTATGTTAGAAAATGCCATATTTCGATGATAAAATTGAATTATGGTAATTTGAGCTATACGCCGACGTTTCATAGTGAATTTAATATAACATTGCAAAAACTTCTAAATAAAATGATTTTATGAAATTTAGACGAGTATGAAAATCCCTCAGGTCTACGATTAAAGATTTCACTACTTTCACTTTTGGTTTTTTTACTTGACAAATTGAATGGTGAAATTTCTAAGTAAAAATCGATGGCTGAAGTGCACTTTGAGGTATTTTTCTCTATGCTGTTGGTGCTACTCAAAATACAATGCCTTACTCGTAAGGCATATCCCATTTGATTGTTTTGACTTTATTTCCGCTCGAATTGATTCAACGAGCAAGGATTTTTTCTTTCTTGGTATATATGACAGATTCGAAAGAAGTAGTACTTATTTTCTCAGTATAATTCCGTAGAACAAAAGTGTCCGGCATTTCTGGTAAGACTGGAAAAAAATTTCACTTATGCAATATTGTTTTTATCCACTATTTCATCTACTTAAAATAGACAAATAATTTTGAGGGTTTTGGCTACTACCACTTTTAAATAGACCGCCAAATTAAATGTATGTATTACACTCAACTTTTATATTTAACTTGGCGACGCTGCTGGCTACGTCGCCATGATGCTTTTAACTTCATAAAAATTTTTAAATCAACTTTCCTTTTCATATCAAATCTCTCAAACATTTTATCTGTGGCCATTTTTTTTATTAATTTTATATTACTACTGATAAAAGAATATTAAGACGCAGATTTTCCTGTTCTAGAACGTATTTCTCTTAAACAATTCGGATCTCCATTGAACACAACTCTAGACTGAGTTTTTGCAACTCTATGACCGCTAAGAAGGCAGTAAATCTTGCTGACTAAGTGCACATTCAATAGGAGTATTTTGTTTTTCACTTTAGAAAGTGCAAAAGGGAAACTAAAAGGACTTTGGAGTGCATAAGCGTGTGCTCCTCATATTTGTCTAGGAGCACTTTGTTAAGTCCGCTCTAGTGGCACTTAAGGAACATCATCTGCACACAAACGGGCAGAACAAATAGAATTTCTGGCAAGGCGCAACAAACAACAGACGGCCGGGGGATTTAAAAAAACTATGTTGACGACGCCTGCCGTCCTTTCACCATCCTCGAATATCTAGCACCATTTACGGAAGGTAATGCAAAAACAAAGCCTACCTTTGCTCGTTTTTTTTTTTATTAAAGCAAAACATTTGCCGAGATGCTGGTAGTAGGTGTGGGGCGAGCCTTCTGGGTAGTGTAATTTATAAGTTGAAACATCTTGCAACAATGAAACTAGACCTATTGTTCACTAGCATGAAGCGTGTGCTTGTTCTCCCGCTACAATTACCACTGAAAGGAAAGTTTCATTAAGATTGTTGCCAATGATGTTGCACCTGGAATGTGTAACGTTACCTGGCGAAGGTGGTTGCGCCATATTTGAATTATTAACGAATCAGTATCTCCTCTGCATGTGTACGCGCCTCTATCAGCTCCATTAGTTTGCAAACAAATAAAGGCCTAAAAGCTGCGAGGATTTGCTTTAGCGTTTTGCATTTTTTTTTTTTTTTTTGCAAAATTTTTTACTTGAACTGAAAGCCGTCAATTAGAGCTCCCAGACATTCCAGCCATGTCATTAAGCTATCTTTTCAAAGTGCTCTTCTTTTATAAGCGTATTATAAATGTTTTCGTTTCACACTAAAAACTGCATGCATTCAATTGATGCTCCTACGCAGCAGTGGCTTTCAAAAGAGTAAAAATGTAATAAAGCATATGTAACTTTATCTCCAGGTTAATCCATACTCACTAAAAAGGACACTTTACTATTTGCATGGGATTTGTAGTCAATTATTAGCTTCTCTCAGTATAATAAGAAATCACCAATTGGGAAGACAACAAATCTTAAAAGAATTTACGCTTTAAATGATGGATTTAGGATTTATGCCATTAAAAATGTCATGAGCAACCTTTACAAGAGGAAAACAAGGCAATAATTTTTATAGATATCTTCTAGAAATGTCGTCAGAACATAATAAAAGAGAATTCACAGAATTTATTAAGATAAAACCTCTTTCAAACATTCCCACCTAATCCACCAAATTCAGGACATACCATAACGTAAGTATTTTATTTAAATAAAAACTTTCTTTTTAGTTATCATATTTTTTAATAATACTAAAATTTCGTTATATATTGAAATTCTACAAAAATATTTCAACTTTTAGTTTGCATCTGCGAATAAAATTTTCCACCAAGGAAAAAATTCAACATTCAATCCAATTTGCATGGCTAAGTGACAGTCGTCATGAAGTTTAATAAAAATCTTTGAATTTTTAACCTTTCTTGGTTTGGTTGAGTGAAAGAATTTACCATAGAGATAAAAATTGGAATAGTTATTTATTTATTGCTGCTTATTATTTTTCCTTACCTTCATAAAGCGAACGAACATTACTCCAAAGATTTTAAATCGTCATTCTCTTCTTCTCTTTTGATTCAGCTAAATTTTTTTTAAAGGCAAAAGCATATAAAAATTTATAATAAGTCTTGTAATTTATCAAATAACTAATATTATATATCGGTTTAATGAATGACTTCCATTTAAAATGTATAAGCAATATGGGGTAAAAAAAATAGAACGTTTAATTCGTGTATGCATGCATAGTTGATGTATACTATAAAATTATAGAGGACTTGAATCATACACTACACATTTTTATGAAGACTGCAAAATACAGAAGGTGTTGTCCTGTGTTATTATTATTGCTTTATAATAATGATAATTTCTCTATTCCAAGGTGGCCAATAAATCAGTAAATTTAATTACCACATTAAAATCCCGGGTCGTATAAATACATATATTCAAATTTTCTAATCACGTTGTTCAATTTGTCCAATACTTTTGTCACAATTTTGTCACAATTCGTTTTTTTGAGTAGCAGCTTGATGGAATTATTTGTAAATGTAGGTATTTGGCAGATGAGCTAAATTCGTGCTATGCTTGATGGAAGTTGCAAGTTTGACCATTACAAAAGATTTTTCTTCTATGTCAGCTTCGCTTATTTTCGCGATAAATAATAACAAAAACATAATTTGTAATAACAGTAAAACGATGAGAAAAACTGAGTACATCATGAGCATAGAATACACCTTCATAGCACAACAGCCGAAGAACGAAATACAGCATATCAGAGTACCGGCAACAATTAAACCGATTGATATCTTGACCAAATTTGGATTATCCACAAGGAAACCGAATGGTGAAGTGTCACATATATGGGCAACTCCCAGAGACGTAGTTGCTATACCCATCAACATAAAGAGCTGATTAAATATAAACAAACAGCACTTCATCATGGATCTGCTCCATGCCATTTTGCCTAGGTCTATCTTTCAAGTTGTTCGTTTTTTGCCGGGAATAAAAATATATAAATAACATAGATTTTTCAAAATAAAAGGTTTGAATAAATTGGCAGAGGACCGATTTGACATTTCTGGTGATTATTTCAACTAAGGTGTCTATGTCTAAAGAAATTGCTGTCTCAAAGAAGACTAAATCTCCCTTAGAATTTGAACAGTAAAGCATACAAAAATTGCCAAAAATCCTATCGCATATTTAAAAGGTTTTTAAATTTTCAACAATGAATTGTAAAAGTAACATTAAACCTAAGATCTCAATGTCTACTATTTGTAGATGCGTCATAGATTTCAGGGAATAGAGAAATATCAAATAATAAGGTGATTAACATACGAATTTGAATATTGATAGCATAATCAAAATGTTCATGGTTTTTTTGGAACTTCAACATTACTTAAATTAATCAAATACTTTTCTATTTGTTTAACTTATGATTTGTTCGATTTCTGAAGATTAAGAACACTTTTGAGCTAATCAACTTCTAACAATTCGAATCAATCAAATTGAATCGATTCAGTTCTATTCAATTTGATTTAAATCGACTTGACCCAATTTGATTCGGTTTGATTTGGCTTAAATAAATAGTTATATGTAACTTATATACTATCATTTTCCAAGAATGGAAGTAATCAAAAACTACATTACACGCTGTATGATACAAAATCGTGTCTATAAGACAATAATTTGTACGTTAATAGCCGAACATTAAACTTTAATAAAACACTTGAATAAAATAAAATATAGTGGTCTAGTGGTAGTCCAACTATAAAATTGGAAGGAAATAAAGGAAGCCATAGTAAAAGTCTTGTGAAGCTCCTTCAATACATAAACTCGTGTAATTTTAATTAAAATTTTCTCCTTGCAAAGTTCAATTGGGTGAATAAAGGAGAACGTCCTCTCGTTAAATAGAGGGAATTGTTTTAAGCAAAAGTGGCACAAAACAGATGCAATCTAAACAACTAGAACAAGTACGTTCACTAAGCCCGCGTTCGCGCTTTTCCTGGCAGAAGCTCACAATATGCAGTTTTCTAACATTCACACGTTCCCAATGAAGACATGACATCGTACTATACCTAAAGTATACAGTGTACTAGTCCAAATTTAAACTTGTAGGTGCTTACTTTACCCAAAATAGTCGTATATTGTACTAGGAAGCTCATCAACATCATCAAAGAGGGAAAACTCTCATGGTCCGCTTTTCAAATTTAATAGGTCTAATGAAAGTGCCTATTAAACATTCAACAAATGATAAGCTTAGCAACTTGGTGAATACGAGTACATACCTACTAGCTAAACTTTTAGGCGGATAGAACATCTCAAAGTGACTAAATAAATTCAGCCAGGTTTTTTTTGTAGTCTCTATCATCTTTAATGTTTTTTAATAATTTTAATAATAAGCATACTGTTTATAAAAAATGTTTTCAAATTATCTAAATTTTTTGAACATGTCTTTAGGGTATTTTCATGCATGGGTAACTAAATTTCCAATCAAAGCAGGTGTCAAGATCTATAAATTTTCTATAAATTTATGCCGCTGAAATGATGTTTACAAACGATGACAATGATGACAACGACGAAACTATGTCCGTAACCCTTTGGATCCTTTTTAACCTATGCTTATCTTTTACTTTGTGTATTTTCGATTTACTGCTTGGGATATCCTCGGAGAGAACTTTCCACACATAAGACGTATTTGTGATGGCCCTACGATTTATAAATGATGTCCTACAGAGATATTTGCAAAAACCATCATAAATCAAAACAACACTTATTAAAGAATGGAAGGTTTTAAGATTCTGTCTTATTTGATAAATTGCAAAAAACAAATAATAATTACGCGTATATCCCAATTTTACTTCTCATTTTTTTTTTCAATACACCTATATAATTTACAATTCGTAGGTATGAATGATTAATAATTTATAAAACAAATTATATCTAAAGTACAGATGCGATATTGAAGTATTTTGAAGGCCTAAATCAATTCAAATGGCCATAAAGGCGTTTATTTTAAGGATACCTTCGTTGAGTCAGTCAATAGAATAGAAAGCAACATGGAAAGTAAATACCTCATATATAATTTCTAATTTCCGTTTTCAAATCAACTATTGAGAAAAAGACGAAAGCAATCCAAGTTTATGGATTGCATAATGCACTTTTAATATCAAACCGTCTGCTGAAGGAATTCCTTTCATATCTACTTGTAAATTATTCTCAGAAATTCCTTGGTATACGTTCACAGTCTAGAACGCACTCTTTTGATTAAAGTTGCTCCCACAAAGGTGATTTCGTCAAAGTTATTTCCTTTCTATGAGCACACGTTCGAAATCTACCGCATAATGGCAAATTTCACTTCATCTCAGGTTGAATTAATTGACTTCAGAAAGTTTCAATTTAAATTGTAGGAAATGAAATCCATTTTCTTCATTCATATCCCGCGGGTACAAGGACGCCCTCACATGGCTGGCACGTGATAGAAATTTTTAACAAAATAATAGAAGAGTGCTTTCCAGATGCTTGCTCACCTTTCAGAAGAATCGCCTCTTCGACTGAATAGTGGATGCATTTGAAAGAGGGTCGTACCTGCCCGATAAAAGAAGGTGTGCGACGGAACGTGCAGCAGCTCGACAGAGGTGTTTCAGCACCGTCTGTGGATGAGGGTGCGTTAATAGGTACATTATACCTAAGGTGTAACTAAGTTTTCGTTAGGTTTACAAGTTAATTAATGGTAGCAGCAAAGTTCCCGTGATAAATGGAAAAGTTGCTCTTTGCTTATGATGATGTCGTTTATTTTAGTGACAGGTGGTGTTATTCGTCACACTCTTCAAAATGGAAAAAAAAAATTATTTTGTTAATTTAATTACAACAACCGCCGTCGATCCCTCTGACGCTGATGTAAATCGAATTTTCGAGTGCGTCACAGGACGTAATCAAGATAATTACTCTAGTGAACAGGTGAGAGAGGTTAAGTGAAATTTGATTAGTAAAATGGGTTTAGCAGGTACACTCATTTATCACTCGATGGCAGCTAATACGTCTGCTTTCCTGTAAATTTTTCATGACAAAACTCTTTCACCCGATTCGGGACTGTGATTAAGGTGCCACAATTAGCAAGACTTATTCTTCCTAGGTTCAATTATTTACAGTCGCACTGCGGGCTTTACGACTAAGAAATTTATTCTCAGAATATTTTTGGCTGTTATTCGCAAAAGTAGACATAAAAGGGGGAAATGACGTCGAATTGCTCATTATAGGTTTATGCGACACCTCTGGCACAATATTCGATTAAATACTGGTAGGATTGATGTAATTTTATTTGTGTGCAAATTCAAGGTTACCGAGAAATTGCTGATTAGAAGACACCCACATAATTTCCAATTCGCTATACAAATTGGAACTAATGCTATGAGTAAACTAAGAAATAGAAATATAACCGGTCCAAGACTGGAAATTTTTTAATCATATTACTTTAAAAGAATAAAGAACATAACATTATAAAGAACTGAGCTAAAATACTAAAGATTTACTTGTATTTTAAAATCTAGTAAATAATATTAAAAATACAGAGTTTCTATTAGCCATATTATTTTATTTAATAAAAGTCCAAAAGTATCAAAATTTAATTTCTGTTTAATGGAAAGGTTAATTGGAAAATAAATAATATTCATTTTTTATGATTGTATCTTTTAGTTTTTCATAATAACTCTGCAAAAAGAATTTTTTACCATGGACCATTAAAAAAAAACGGACAAAATAAATCTAACTAAAGTCGTATATGAACTGCATTCCATTCGAAGACGGATAGGTTTCCTTTATACTGATATTTCCGCGTTTCATCCTTGTAAAAAAAGGCAAAAAAAAAATAAAAATGTTTTAGTTCATGTAACCGAAGTTCCCAAAGTTCTTTGCTCCGGTGATCCCGTCCCGAGTGCGCCGCAAGTTCTGTTTAAATGCTGCTTAGGTGATAAAAGCCTTATCACTAGCAACATTTGCTTAGAGAAACCTCTATAAGGTGAACGAGAAGAGATCAGGGGAAAGTAGCAACGATGATAGCAAGGACAAAGTAGCGTATTCCTAACACTTGATTTTTGGGTGCGACTTAAAAGCATAGAAAATACAATCAAAAGATCTTGTGATGGCAATAAAACCTAAAATTTGTATACTACGATTGGTGTAATTCACACGTAATAGAAAAAGAAATGCAAGTTTTTCTTTCTTTGAATTAATTCAGTCTTTTAAATCTTTATGTGATAAAACAATTGAACAGGCGTACAGTATTCAATAATCTGGATATTACGTTGCTATTCAAATAAGTTGATATATGTTACGAAATCTTATGAGTCTTGTGAGAAGAAAACTATGCCTTCTACGTCTTTAATAATTTTAATTTAGTAGTAAATACCAGAAGTAAATCCCCTACTTATTTGAATGCTTCAAAATTATTTGAATCTATTGGACGATTGAATGACTTAATTCAAAGATCCTAATCAAAAGATAATGAGACATTTGAGTATTCCTTTTAGACCTGACAGCAGATTATCATCGAAAATTGAATTATTTATTCGATTCAGAACCCGAAGAAGGGCAACCATTAATTTTCATACAAAAACGCCCATCTGATAAGCATGTGGTCCCTTATAGGTAATGCTAGATTAACATTTTGATTTAATCAGATGTTAAGTAACGCGAGCTGGTTATATATTATGTTTGGTTAGAAGTAGCCAAACCATTGGAAGAATAGTATAAACGTCCTCTATAATTAAAAGTTTTAGGAATCCTACGCCTGCCGTTTAAATGCTTCAAAGATATTTAAATTGTGTATATAATGGTAATTTCTTTGAATAGGTATTCAAACCCTTTGAATGGATCGAAATTATCCAATAAGAAGAAATTAAGGATTTTTAGGTAAATCAGTTTAATTAGATTTTATTATAACTCAACGCCAAATTTAAGTCCAAAAATTTGTTATTACTCTTCCCAATGTTCAAATCATGGTGACTACATTTTGTGGTCAATGGACAAAATTGTTGTACGCTCCGAAATGGTTAAGGATGGACATTAAATAAATGGCTTTGATGTTACAACGTAAAGTAACTCATTCGATAAAATCATAACTATCTAAAATACTACGCTATAGTAATTTATATTCTGCTATCAATTCAGGTGAAGGGGTGAAAATTGATTTGTTTGAAGTATACCGAAATTTATACTTTCAAAATATTTTATTTATTAAAAATTCCTTAAATGTTATGAACATTATTCAAACGTTTGATTCAATTAGGGAATGTGAGAGGAGATTAATTCGAAGAACATCTGGAACGGTCTATGAGCATGTCAAATAAAACATAGAAGATTTTCCCTTGAAGAATTTTCATAAAATTTTAACTAAAGGAATTTATAGAGCCATTGCTGTCAAAGAGCTGTACACCCTCCATTGACGACACTTTGCGAATATTTCATGGTATCAATTTTGAAGGCATGCTTTAATTTAGTCCTCCGTCACTGCCAGTGCCACTACCCGCACCAGCCAATTAAATTTAATATCGCCGTGCCCAGACGCTGACAGGAACATTAACAGATTAAAGATTTGATCATCAATCATTAAGCGCTAATTCGTCTGTTATACCAATCAGATTCAACTGCTCAATTTCCCTTTGAGCTCTTTTCGAGCTAGAAGAATTGAAAGTATACCCGACCCTTTGGGACTAGCCCACCATCGAAGCACAGCCTAGTGCAAAAAGAGCCTTATTTTAATGGCTTCATTGTCCAAAACTCGTTCGTTTTTGCTAATCCAACTTCAATCCGGCTCTGCCACCGTACTCTGTCCTGACGCTATCTTCGCACCACCATTTCTCAGATCTTATAATTAAATATTTACTGAAGCGAGGAGGAAACTGGTACCGCTGGGGCCTCCAAGCCCTACACCTACTGGTTAAAGTAAACAAGGCAGCACCAGCCAGACAAATTAAATTAAAACGTGACATGAAATAAACGTAAAGGATGGCATTTGTTATTCCGACGGGTCTGAAAATAGCAATGGGTCGTCTAGTTTTATTGATAATGACGATTTCTGACACCTCCAGGTAGTAGTGGGAATAACCACCTCCTACAGAAATTCTCAATAATGAAACATTGGAACTAATTGGAGATAAAGTGAATGATAGACAGGTGAACCGAGCGATTACTTTGCAAGAGTTCTAAAGATTGGAAAGTTTAATTAAATGAAAACCGTTTCTAATACAGTGGATACAAATTTTACAATACTTTGACATATATTGGAAATCAATAAATAAAGCTATTTAGAAGTAATCAGTTTCAATTCTACTTTTCGATGATTTTAATCTCCAAAAAATTAAATCTGTGTGACACAATTGATATGTGTAAAACTACATTAGGAAATAGTTTAATCAATTGTTACATTTTGAATTACAATTCTTTGTTCATCAAAAAAGCTATAAAGAAGACAAAGAGATTAAATAAATGTAAATACTCTATATTTTTAAAATAATTTGTTATAATTAACCCAACTTTTATTTTCCTCAACATTAATCATTTATTCCGTTCTTAATAAGATTTTCTAGACTAAGTTAAAACAAACCTTTAAAATGATTCAACAATAATTGAATGAGATGAAGATTCTCGAAAACGTTCAAAATTAAATTATTCAAAGTTAACAACGCGACAAAATTGATTTCAATTTTTGTTCCTAGATTTTGCATACTTGCAATAAATAAAAAATAAATATATTGCATATTGACAATTTCACGCAATCAGTTTGAATCAGTATATTTCTGTAGCTGATGCATATTAAATAAAATCAAATACAAAATACTCAAAAACTGTCACGTCTGTAATACTTTAAATCGTTCTGCGGTTTTGAATAAACTTTCCCGTTTAATAATTCCATTTCAATAAAAAACATTTTAATCAATTACTGAAATTCAAGTATAAAATCAATAAAACCAGTATTGTTTGATCTCACACGAACAGATTTCATGTATGCAAAACAGCAACAAATTTTTCACATTTAACCCTTCAAGCAAATTTGCTTGTAAAAACATACACGGAAAATATTGTGCATTATTATTATTTTTTTAAACCTTTTTCCGGCTTTTATTTTAAAAGTTTTTTTTTCCCTTTTTATGAACCCGATTTTTTTTAGAGCTCTATATTTAAGTGATGTGCTCTCATATTTTCCTCGAGATAATAAAAATAAGCGTGAAAACCAAATGAAAATAAATCTGCAAACGAAATATTTTGATTATTGGTCATAATTCATCGCTTCATTTTTATTTCATATAACGTGCATTAAGTGTTTAATTATTTTACTTGATCTAGATTATAATCTCATCCATTTAATTTAATTGAAAAAAAAGAAAAAATACTGTCCTTTAATACTCACCAAAATTGCTCAAAGTATATATCCAGAATCAAAATAAATATGTTAACTCATTTTACGAGTAAAAGAATGCAATGTAATTTTCTAAAATTTTTGTTAAAGTTCCTTCCTTCTATTTTTTTTTAATTTTCAAAAATTAAAAGGTTATTTAATAGAAATATTAATAAACATCGGCACAAATTCTACGGTTTAATTACGTACACGAGTAGGTTAACACATTCAAAGCTAGAATACACTAAATAGAGATATATTGGATCAATGTACTCCCAGTAATTATCCCTTTGACGCCTTGTCAAAATAAACTATAGCATTTGAAGTATCTCCGTCCAATTAACAAGCATATTGGAGTAAATATTTGGCTAACCCACGCATTCCCCGATGAATTTTCCTGAACATACTTGAAACACATAATGGTGTAATAATATATTAATGTATGTTCCTACGGCAAATTGACCCCGATCCTTCGTTTCATGTCCATAGTATCCAATACAAACATAGGCTGAAGAATATTCCTGTCGTTGTAAAACCTTTTATACAATCGAAACCGAAAAATCAAATCATTGCTTTAAACCTAACTTTCCATTACACAGAACAAATCGATTTTGGCCGGAATCATCCCACTAGTTGCGTAGCTTCACCACGCCTCTATCATTTATTAGATTTCTGATATTTCCGTACACCTCGACCATTGCAAATGTTTTAATCGATCAGACGAAAACCGCGAATAAAAACGAGATCTGTTCAATTCGGTGGATACTGCAGGGCCCCGGGGGCTCGCGATGTATGCGCATCAATTCGTCAGAGGAATATATCAGAATTATTTGCCGCATTATGACCATTTACATTCACCAGTACACGGCGACCCCCGCCCGCCTGCATCCTAGCAGCTGGACAACCCTGTGTTGTCGGTGAAATAATGACTTTAATCAAACATTTTTCTTCGACTAAGCACCGAATAAGTCTTCTACGACGGTCCTGAAGAAATCGCATAGTCTGACGTACAAGGTGACTCGTATGAGTGCCGTATATTTTCCGAGGAGCGTGACCATCCAGTTGTTTATGGACATTTATTTGTCGTACCAGTTGTGATATATCAATGTTTTTCATGGTTAAGTCTGAATTTATAATGTGTTTGGAGATTTCCGAATAAATCACAGCGCTTCTGCATAAAATTTCAATTTGGTAGTGGCACATAAATCACAGCTTTTGGGTTGACTGCGGGTCAGAGCTGGTGATAATGGCTTTTACGCCAACCCTCTGTCCTCTGTGGATGGTGATGTTTCACTGTAACTTTTTACAAAACTTATGACACTCCTGGTGGCATGCATGCTATGTATAACCACAAAGTCAAATTGTATGGCCCATGCCGTTTGGATTAATGTGAAGTATATTTTGATCTTAAATATTCGATAGATTTTCAGTTGAATTCCCTATTGCTAAACTAGCAATGCAGGCATAAGATTTATTTGAATTTAACACCACATACTGTAGCTTACAAGTTCTATAATGGTCCATTAAAAAAAAGTTCAAAATACGTTCTTCGAAATGGTAAAAGCCTAATATAATTTCGTCTATATAAAATTATGAAATTAGAAATTATTATATAAACAATTAGAGGGCAAGCGAAGAAACATACCTTTTTCGAATTCGACTCAAATAATTAACATAAGTCTCTTTATCTGTAAGTTTTCATTAAATACTCCATAATCCCTATATTCCTCTTCCTTATAAACACAGGTATTTAAATTCAAAGTATTTTGAGCTCCCAACACAGTTCAATTTTGAGCTTTTAGGTGATTATCAAGTCATCCGTAATATTTCAAATGCAGTGTTTAACTGCATGGAACGTTAAAAATAAATAAATGTTTTATTATTTTACTAGCGAATGTGATGTTAAAAATGTTTACGGCTAAGAACGTATCACCCCTCTGTCCCCATGTGACCTACTTGTGCAATTTAAAAGATACTATCTCATACCTCCCCTGTTCCATCACCACAATGCACAATGGGCTTGTATACAAGATGATGGTGATGTTCCCAATAATTGATACAGTGCACGTACCACCGGTGCCGGAAGAACTTTTTGCTACTTCTAAAGTTCCTAAAGAATGGCACGTGAATAAAATAAAAGGCCTAAGTAAAAATTTGTTTGCAGCAGCCAGAGCTGTTAAAATATTTGTCCTAGTCGTAATAAAGGTGTTCTAAGAAAATCTTGAAGGATGATATGAGTAGAGCGGCTAAAAGCACAATTCTGTTGCGCTGGTTGCTTTCCCGAACCTATTCCAGAGCAACCAGAATTTATAGTGAGATCACATACGGTGCCACCAACATAAAAAATGTTGGCTTGCAGGGCATGCTAACTGCAGGTGGCGCATCGTTTGATGCCATGCATAAATATACACCCATTTGTCTTCGTTCCTAGCCGTGAAAGTCGCCGTGCTCCGGTAATAGGCTCCCGGTGTAAGGCTCCCCAGCACTTGGGAATCCATGGAATTTATGTCTGTATTAAATGCATGCGGAGAATCTTGGCCATCTTGCTCCCAATGTAATCCGCTAGTCAGCAGGTACCTGGCACTGTTATCTACCTCTTTGTGCAAGGAAAGACGACTTTCGTTTGGGAATATTCTCTTACCTAACGAATAAAGGATAGTCAAAGTGTAGAGGACCATCGGGGACGCCGAGTGCAGAAAGTAAATCACTGGAAACCCCAGACGGCGACTTTCCTTGGCATGAACAAGAAGCTACCAGTTTTGCGCTTTGCAAAAGTAATCCAAGATAAAATCAATTCGTTCTCAGACGTTTTTATCAAATTCTTTGATGTGTGCAGGCTGTGAGAACTATTGCGGTGGAATAAAATCCTTAGAAAAATGCCAAAGAAGCGTTTTTCAAACTATAAAGATTTTCGATTTGCTTGAAAAGAATAAAATAGTAATCAAATTGGCAGTGTTGAAGTTCATGGAAGACCATGGCAAGTATTTATATCCAAATCAGGCCAGTAATGCAGTTATAGAATTCCTTTGGAGTGTAAAATATAATTTATCTGTAATAAGCAACAGAAAAAATAAATCCTACTAGTACACTAGGTTAGGGCTGACTTCAAGAGAGCAGTTTGGAAATCAAACCCACAAACCCACAACTTGTGAACTGATAGAGCAATTGCACTTTCTCTAATTCAAATCCATCGAAAACCTTACGCTGCTTTGAAAACTTTAAAAGAACATTTAAAACACGTTCAAATTTACTTACATTTAAGTAACAAACTCTATAAAATAACTTCATTTTATTTCATAGTATCAACAAATACTTATTTTCCTTAGTTAAAGTTACAGTCATTACTTGAAAACTTGCTTTAAATTGGTATCTTAAATTCTAGGTAAAACTTGCACCAAGCAGATGTAAAGAAGTAAATGCTGGAAAATGTTGCCCTATTTTACACCTCTATTTTCCTTTCTGTGGCAGCATTTCTTTAAATTTTTCACCTAGAGAAAATTTACGCAGAATCCGTAGGAAAAGGTTAAACCTTCTGGAGCATAAGTATGAAATTTGGCCTTAATTATACTCCTTGTACTTACGTTGTAAGAAAACCTGGGTTCAACTCTAGAGGAGAAGAAAGCATGAATTTATTTTAATCCACCTAAGAAGATTCAAACGAAAAACATCTGTAGTGTGTGTAATTTGCGTGTAAAATGCTTTTAGTAAATACGCACAAATACACACACACACACGAAGAAATGAATGGTTTCTCATATGACCGAAGTTAATTGCACAATATTTTGTTTTTGTTTTATTTTTCATTGTTCTGCTAAGAAGAGAACCTCCGAAGTTGACATTTTCCTCTGCCTTCATTGAAACGTATGAACGTGTTGTAATAATTGAGGTCATCTCGATGATTTTTTTGATGCAGACACTAAAGGTGAATAAGGTCAAGATTTACAATCTCAATGTACGCTAAAAGGTTTATAAACTCCAAGAGACTTTAAGTTCTAAATAGACCGAACGTAACAACAGCAAATGTAGAATAATGTTGTAGTTATCAAAGTAGTCACTAACGCTATAAGATGAAACAATGTGAATGTAATACCTTAAAGAAATGGTATGTTGGTCTGTTACTTTCTCAAGAGAAAATTTGATGGATATCTACGGAGCTTCCTCTATTAGGCCTTAAACTTACATTCTGAGTTTAATTGTAGATCTTTGTCTAGATGGATAGGATATTATTTTAATATACTAAAATTTGTTTACAGATTTTCCAAGATTGTACGATTGTTCTTGAGTCAGTTAAAATTATGAAACATACTTTTCCCTTTACTTATCAGTCCACCATACACAAATTTGTATTTTTCTTATCACTATATTTTCTCTACTATTACTATTTTATAAATTTATCATTAGTTGGGAAAATTGGTAAAAGGTAACATGACGGATACATTTTTATCGAACGACAGCAATTTTCCTTCCACATGGTTTTGCTTGTTAACTCAAGTAGAATGTTTTACAAATTTAATTGCACCTTGTTGTTAAATTTATTAAACCATTTCACGATATTCATACGCCTGTAGCCTTTAAATAAAAATTTCTACTTTTTTATTTTTTTTTTCTTTAAATAAAAACTTTATTTCAATATTTCAACAGTAAGATTTAAGTTGGATTTCCACGGATGCCTGAGTAGAATTTTTCTTTAACGAATTTTATTTTCAGCACAGCCAATGGTTGTTGGGAATATTTAATTTTCCACCGTCGGTACTCTTTGGGGAAACTAACGAGCACTCCTTAGGAAGGAAATGATGAACGGAAGGGCACCATGATCAACTTTCACCTTTTGTACCTGAGTTGTCGTGTGCAGCTCGTTCCGCTGCGGAATTTTACCTTTTCGTGTCGCCTGGCCTCGAGCATATTTTCGAGCAACCGACGTTTTCTGATAATGTCGCAGATATGTTCGACTCTACTGACTTCGACTAGTATTTGCCGCTCCAGCAAGGACTTTGCTCCTTCTTGAAGGAAATTCGTATCGGGGGCTATAATTCATGCGAGGTTCCCATTCATTTTTCATTCCTGCTGATATTTAGGGTCCCGCTGTGCACTTGGGAAGAAATTTTAATATTTTGATTTTCATGTTTAGAACAGCATATTAACATTATTTATAGGAGCATTAGACGGAAAATGCCAAAGCCCCTTTGCCTCCTGTTTATCACCGGTTACAATAATATCGAACATCGACAGGTGCCTGATGTTTTATTGCATTCATTTCCCGATTATCATTTTGCATGATTAAGGACGGGCAGTTATTCGCGAACAATTCGAAATTTCTGTGAATAGGGAAAATTGTATATTTTTCTCAACGAATTCTATGAGCAGTAATTGTTCATATGCCGTTAAATATGAGAAGAAGGTTAATAATTTTATACGAAAATTATAATTAATTTATAAGATCCCTAGAAATCAAATGGCAAAGTTTTCCTTTCATATAGGGCAGTTTTTTAGGGCACCTGATGAAGATTTTCTACCTTACCTGAAAGCGCTAATACTAAAAATGTCGAATTAGTAAATTGTTTTTCATTTCCAAAAAGCTTGTCGTAAAACATTCTTTTAGAATGTTGGCTTCCAAACTCTAGAGAATTTTGAAGAGTGCAGGTATTATACAGATTGTAAAAAATTCTTTATAATCTTATAAAAGTTAGTTAATAATACTAAAACTGACTTTTTTCAATTTGTGTAATTCTTTAGTAATTATCCATCTTTAAAATATTGAAATTATATTTTGATTTTTAACCAGGTCAAACAAAAATTGTCCAGGTTTTATGTCAAGGTAAGATTCTCAATTTAATTTCAAACAACCATTCATAAAAATATTCTTTAGTACAATTAAAGTAGACCACCAGTGTATAACAGAAACATCCAATTCTTGTTTTTATCTAGATAAGTTGCTAAAAATAATTTTCATTTAGAATAGCCACAGAAAACGGTTTGTAAAGTCACTATACCAAAATTTGGAGCAATATTTCTTCAAGTTTCTACGGCTACAACAACAAGAGTCCTATCCTGTTTACACAGTCACCCGCTGTCTCGTCCTATTCCAGATTTTAGAAGTTTTTGATAAATTTCACAGGACTCTGAAGGAGACGATGGAGGTGCACTCTGGCAGTTTAGGCATGATAATTTTATGAAAATTGTTTTGTTGGAAGGACAGGTTAAATGTGTATGGCCGCACGGATATAAACCGGAGAAAATTCATGAAGCCCCAGAAGGTGTCCAACTCTTGACATCCGTAATGATTATAAAGTTACCAGGTCAAGTGCTCTATTACGAGGGCGGAGGGGCCGGGTCAGAATGTCCACGAATTTTGTGAAGAGGGTCACGGACATGGTCAAAGCTTTTTAAAATAATGAAAAATGAAAATAACCCAATGTTATTCATTCGTTACCACTGTCCTATTTCCATCTTCGCCTGATTGTACAAAAGTATAATAAATAGTGAAATTTATGGTAGTCATTTGCATTTCGCTGTTTTATCTATGTTTGCTCTTTGGTCTGTTTTTCGTCTATAACGTGGACTATAATTCCACGAATCCCTTAATAGAACTTGAAATTTTATTTCAGTGGCTTTCTTTGTTACATTGAAGAAGTATGCACGACTATGGGGACGACGTTTGATATAAATCTCGAACATTATGTCTCAGATGCACTTTCGTTTCACTCAACCTTCAGAGACTTTACGACTCATTTAAATCCGTGGTAAATGAATGGGAATTTTTAAGATGAATGGAAGATCTTCCTCTTTTTTTTACGGGTTGTAAATGTAATCATGAAATTCATTTAATGATAATGAACAAACTTATACTAGGATTGATTATCATCACAGGAAGCAAGAAGCTAGAAAATATTTAGCATGTTTAGATGCACCCTGTCGTGATCAGGATATTTTTCTAAAGATAGTACTTAAACGATGTAGAGTAATTTGTTCTATATTATACAAAATTGTGAGATAGGCTCAAACAAATAGTAGCAGACCATAAACTCAAAACCAAGGTAAAGTGGTTATTATCACTTGTATGAACCAGATTATAAAATTATTATTATAATTATTATAAATTCTTCATCCGTTTATTTTGTTTGCCTCTAGCAACCCGGCCAAAATTGAATATCCTTAAAACTAAACGCATACAGACAGGATTATTGGATTTCCGAATGTGGCTTCCTATAAAAGGCTCAAATTGATTTCATATGAGTAATGGAAATACACTTGAGCTAGAGAATGTTTCAATTTAAATACTACTACTTTCCTATTGTCGAAATAAACTTCAAAGACCATTTTAAAAAAAGCAAACGTAAAATTCGCAAAGCAAGAGAAACAAACGGTCCATTTGAAAAGCACTGTGAACACTACTAAAACTAATAGTGGCTGGCCGTTGGCTCCTTAATCCTTTCACTCTACAAAGCACTCACTAAGCTAAAGTCTAGTGCGGACCAGCGACAACTTAAATTAAACCGAATTGCAAAACAGATCTAAGCCCGTCCGTCCGTTCACTCCTTCCGAGATCTGAGCAAAGCACCTTTTGTGCTCCTGTTCCGGACTTTTTCAGCATGTTGATGTTGCTCTGATTATGGAGTGTTGCATTTCTGACAGCCGGAACTTTTGTTTTACGGCAGTGGCTCCCCGAAAATAACAACCATGGCAGCAACAGCACAACACCGTGAATTCCGGGTGGATCTCGAGGTGGGTCAAGGAGGTGTGGGCAGGAACATGCCATGCACTTAGGGATTGCACTCGTATCCCGACAGCGTATTACCAGCATTAACAGATGAATTTGAGAAACTTTCGGTGCACCTCGTGATGAATGGTTCAAATTCACCTGGACGTGTGTTGCATTTTTGCTTCAATTACGTTAATTTCAGAGGTGTCGGAGAGTAGGGAAAGTTTGGTTGGGTCTAATGGAGTCCATAATTAAACAAAAGTCTCACTCCTCTTCCTACGTTTTGTCGGTCCTCTTGGTTTCACTGAAAATGTTCAGGAAAACTTTAAAGTGGCTATGCTGGCTTTCTGGTTATTACTTAATCTTTCAAATCTGTACAAATAATAAACTATCAAAATAATTAAATGAGTAACCAGATTGATGTCACTTTAGTTGTGACCTATATTTCTTTCGTTTTATAGCAATATTAACTTTAATTCTAAAATTCAAATACTAATCTTGCCATCTCCTAGGGCATGGATTCGAATATGTAATCTAAAATCAATAAATTTGTTTTGTACAAAATATAAAAATATAAGTTTATTTAATGCACAAATGCACAGATGTTTTTCTAAATGTACTTTTTGAAGTTGTAGTGATTTTTACTAAGCCCTTCATGGAAGTCATGTTTACTTGGTCATCGTTTATGTGTCTCCCAGTTGCAAAGCCCTAGTGTAATAATTTTCTTTAGTTAAGACAAAACAAAATACAGAATTAGAAAAGGTCCGAGTAGAGACTGAATTATCCTTTGTCACATTGCAGAAGGCAACAGATGCGCTAGAGTATATTATTTTGTGCCTTGGTTGCGGCCAAGAAGTTCAAAAGGAGTTTTCTGCTAGATCTAGCCAAATGCTCTTGCAGAATACAAGGGCAATATGTTATTAATTTATCACCACTTAAATAATAGCGGCTGTGGTCAAGCAATTAGACCCTCAGGCAGACTGTTTGCCACAATTGCCCCATGAAACCACAGGACATTTCCTAGAAGCAGGAGTAGGGTGTATAATTCCTTGTGTTAGAAGCAAATTTCTAAACAGCAAGGAAAATCTGTTTCATTCCAAAAAAATAAAATTTTCTACTTAAATGATTATTCAAATTTTTTGTCAACTTAGCAATGAAGAATACGAAAAAAAAAAATTAAAAGTGTTTTATAAATTATATTTAACAACTAGTGACAAATTCACGTAAATAAATTCCTAATTGATTCTGTGGAACGTCCAAACATCCAAACATTCTTATAATTAATTTTGCGGTGAATCACAAAAGTGTACTAATCTCAAATCTCTGCGTTTACATTTCTACTCATAGTTTTTTACACTACTTTTGCGCATTAAGAAAATCTAAGATTTCTTGAATGGAAAGGCAATCCACTGTTTTTTCCACTCTATTAGTAATGTACTCGTGAGCTTTATGTGGGGAACATGTTTTCTTTCTATAGATTTCCGTGGCAAAATAACATTTTTATGCGCATGATTGTAACACACTAAAGCTCATTTCCCCTTCTACGGAAAACATAGGACTCTTTGCAAGAATGTGCTTTTTTCTCTTATATCTTTGTTTTGAATCTTGATGCACTCAGATAAATTTTAAAAATTTGTCACAGGTGTATAAAGGAAATAATTAAATAATCTGCGGTGTCAGAAGGCATACAAAAGTAATAATTTAAATATTTAATATTAAGTTTCGTATTTTAATATTAATTTAGCGGTAATTATATAAAATCGAATTCCTTAAATATTAGAAGGAACACAAAAAATTAAAATTCATTAAAGGAAGGATTTTTAAGTATCGAACCAAATTTAGTTATATTTAATGTGAATTTAATTTTTGGTAAATCATAATTCAAATGAATTCTTAAAGACTCGAAAGATAAAAATGTTTTAAAAAGTACACAGAAATAAGGAAATAAGGAAATTTAGTTTTCAAATAAAAAACAAGTCATCTTAGAGATTCATATTTTCGCTACAGTTCAAGATCGACTTCATTTTTCCAAACTTACCTTTTCCAAAACAATTTTTATCCAATTATTCTAAAAACAAAAAAGCTAAAAGTTGTTTAAAGAACTTTCAATGTGCCTTAAAATCTGTGCGTAAGCCCAGAATCTGGATTAAGTTATAATATGACGCCTCTTGCGCTTAATTCAATGTAAACAGAATAAATAACCGGAAAAGTACGTGATTCAATTCGTAATATTGGAAAATACCTTGAACACGTGTCTCATTTTACCTTTCGAGTCACGGATAGCTTCTGTAGGATCGCAGAAGTCGTGTTCGTAATGGAACACTTAAAATTCGACTAATAAAAGATATGAGTTCTAAGTTCGTTAAATAGACGCTTAATTAGATATTGAAATTATGCACGTTACATGTACGTATTTTCAGTCTGCTTTATATTCGAGATAATCGCTTATTAATCGGATAAAGGCCTCCAATTTTCTAGTATTGTTATAATACGGGCTGGCTATTGCCTAAAACACTACAATGAAAAAAGTACGTATATATTCGTACATTTTAAAAGTCATATGTAAAATATATAATTAATGTTAACTTAAAAAACATTATTATATTTGAAAAGTAAGACAACTACTCACATAATTTAAAAGAAAACCTACACTTACATTGCACGATTATAATTAAAAAGTTATTTTTTGGAATCTATTTTAAGGATAATTTTTCAAATTGTTAATATTTATACTTTAATTAATATTTACAAAATTTTTCTATATATATAATAAAAAGTATCCTTCTTTTAGGTCTTATATTCAATTAAAATCTAATTCTTCTCCTTATTCATGAAAATTAACAAGAGAACTTTTTGTCTCAAGATCAGTTTTTTGTTATATTTACTACGTTTTTTAAAATACATTTTTAATAGACAATATTTTTATGATATATTTACATATGCAGTCCATCGGTCTGGAGGTGACCAGCCAGGTTCCACCACAGAGGTGTATTTAACAACCTATAGCTGAACCATCCGCTAAAAACATTTTCACAGCGAACGTAGCTTTGATTGATTTATTAATAACAAAATAAAATAAAGTTATTCATTGCAAACATCAATCCTTCAACTTCTAGATACGATTCAACCTGTTGCTCGCGATTTACAAATTAATTGCCACCGTGTAGTACATTTCAAAAAAAAAAAAAAATGGAAGAAAAGGGATAATCGTTTCATCCCAAAGAGGTTGCGATAAAAAAAAAAACATAATAAAGAAAATAACATCAAGTAACAAAGGAGACCGATTTGAAAAGACTACGATGAGCAATTTTGTGAGTAAAAATGTCTTCGCCGACAAGAAGGAATCCTTCCTGTGCTAGCCGAAAGAAACAAAAATTAATTTGATTTCCCCAGATTGAGTAGAAATCCGAAATGAGGACAAACAATTTCGGTTTATTTTCTTTCCGAAGAAGGAAGTCCTCTTTGTACCCAGTGAAATGTATCAATGCAGAAAAGCCGTAGTGTGTGTAATGAACTATCCGCTCGAAAATGGGAATAAAAGTTTTGTACGGGCGCAGGTGCGACGCAGTGAAAAGGAAAATAGGGAAGTTTTTCTATTATTTTCCCAACTTGACAAGGAATTTCCGTTTAGAAGAAGATCACGAAAAAGCGGCGATGGAAGGTAATTTATTGCTGTTTTGTTGTTGCGCCTTTGTGGAATATTTTTCTAAGGAGGATAAATGCAGAAACACAAAACTTTGCGGATGTGATAAAGCAACCAACAAAGATAGCAAAAAAAAAGAAGGGAATTAAGACGTTCTTGAAAGATGTTTTCTTTTTTTTCTCCTGAACATCTTTCACTGGCTTTTTCCTTAAGGGACGTTTTCCTCTTTCACGATCTGTAGGACGACAAGCTTTTCAGATTATTTCTTTGTATTAAACGTAATTAATTCTGTCCATTTTCGAAACATTTACTTTTAATGAAATTATACGAACTTAAGTCGAATTGGTACTAACTCTAAGTCTGTACTGTCATCAAGTCTGAATTATATGCGAATATATACTTAGTATAGTACATTTCTTTCTATCTTACATAATTTTACCAACAAGCCTAATATATTCAAATTTTCTTATTAGTACTTAATTTTTTTTTATTGGCCTAACTAATGACTTATAACTGATACTATTTGCGCAAGATCGAGAAGCAATGTTACATGTTATTAAATCATTTTTAATTTAAGAAATGTTTTATTTTCAGTAAATTTAAACAGAACATGCCTCCACACCTAAAGCTAGTCGTTTCTGTAGAACTTAACAAAACTCCGGGTGTTACAAAAGCACCATAAACTGGGAAAAAGCAATTTTATGAAGTTAGAAATTTAGCGAGTGAAACTTCGTTAGCGACGTCTTAATGGAACTTTCCTGTTGCCTGTATATTACTATTTAAAAAATAAAGAGAACATTGTCTAACAATGTTACTAGTTTTATTGTGGAAATTCGCTATATTCGAATCTAAAAATGAGATAATATTTACCAAAAATTGTTCACCTTTCATAAATTAAAACCCATATGGAAAAGTAATTCAAGCTAAAAGATTAATTTTCACAAAAGAATTCTCTCTAATTCTCTGATTTCTTTTCTTCTTTCAAACCAATTATTGGAAAAATGATTATACCACCTTCATGAAACATAAAATCCTCCTAGAAAGAAAAATATAACATGGAAACCTTTGAAAATAATTTCAAAACAACTAAATATAAATACGGGTATTCCATAACCACATAATGTCCAACAGTAGTCCAGTAAAATCAGACTTGATAAGGATATATCGAACATATTCCTTTGCTAGTTCCGGTGAAGTACTAATTTATCCGGATTAAGTCTAATAGAAATCAAAGGACGCAAATAGAAAGCATGTAGCCATATGGACAAAGGAAACGTCCATGGCAAGCAAAGAAATAGCACAATAATAATAAAATTCCGACTAAGTGGAAATATGTGTAGCCTGCAAAATACCAATGCTGCACACTTAAGCAGATTATCGGATTTATTTGAAAAGTGACTTTGGACGATCAGAAATTGCATCGAAAGAGCATTTTTGATGTGGAAGAACTTTTTGTATTCGAACGCCCCGGATCCACTGATTATTTTGTTCACATAGTTGCTACCTAAGGTAAGTCCTCCAATAGCAATACAATAGCAATTGAGGAAGAGATTTACTACTAGAGTAGCAAAAAGCATGTGGTTTTCAATAGATTTTCTGAATTCTGGACTTGACGTACTTTTTTTTTCTAAATGAAGGTTTAGACGTATAGCACCTTAAATCTGTTAATTCTAAAACTTTCATTACAAAAATGTGATAGGGGACTAGTTAAATCTAACATGCACGTTTTACTGTACAAAAAACTAAATATGCGATTCAGAAGACAATTTGAAACAAAATGGCGTATACTATAAAATAGAAGCAACCTAAACCACTTTGAGAGTTTTGAAATTTAAGATAGAAAATAAAAAATGTTATATGGTAGTACGATTAAAAGACTCTCTTAATTGAATTATAGATAAATCGTTAATCTAAGGTAAGTATTTAATAAATAAAAATATTTTTATTGCTGGATCTTCATATTACATCGTCATGAATTTTTTTTTTTCAATTTTCTCATCGCATGTATATGTCAAAACGCCAATTATATCAAAAACAAGACTTTTGATTCTTTACTGTAAAAGACATACCTTCATTTATATTTTTATTAAATTTCGTTTCACCTTTTTAATTAAATTTGCCTTCGTTGATTTTCTAGCTTTCGTTGTCCTGCGGCAAATTTCTTTAATAAATCCATTTTAGAGTTAAACCTCTTTTGTATCAAAGGCTGAAATATGAACGCTCTAAATCTAATTAAAATTTTCCTTAGATGGTCTGAAGGGCGGCAATCCTCTGTTTCCCTTTCGTGCACACTTCGACGCCAAGTTGATTCCCCTCCTGCATTATCTATCCCATTGTGTGATTTTTGAGAGGCTTTCGATGGGTTATCCTTGTAAAACATAATTTTCATAATACTGGTGTTTTAAATTTGCTTTAAAGTATGTGACATGGATAAAAAGGAATTAGGGAATTAGTTAATGTTTTATTCTTTTAATATCTAAACAAAATTTAATTAAGCGGATATTTTACAGTTTTAAATTTTGAATTATATTTAATATACATATTTAAATTATACGTTTTTTTTAAAGATATATTTACGATTTTTATAAAGGCGATTATACAACTCGACGTAACAACAACTGAAAGAACATTATGCAGGTATTTTGAATTTAATAACAACTTCCTTTTACAAATTCCGCCAGCTCTAATAATAATAAGTTAGATAAATTTTCAATTATACACTTTATTTTATTTATTCCTTATCAAGATTTGAAAAGTTCTGCATAAGCTGTAGAGATTACCTATAGAAAGTATTGAGGACATGATAGGAGTAAAAATGTAAAAGTAGGTTTCTTATATTCTTCTTACTTTTTCTTGTAGTTATAAAATTCCCTAAGGAGTTGTGACAAGTGCATAAGAAACTACTGAAGCAACTACGCTAAAAAAAATTGTAATAACACTGTTCTAGTTACCTTCCATGCACTTCAATACGTAACCATTTTATTTGCTGCTCTAGGAACGCTAATCTATTCAGATCATTAAGGTTAATTTCTAGTAATTTAATTTTATTTCTAAGTACACATAGACCGGAATGAAAATGAGTATTGTTTAACTTCAAGAGCATTTGCTCATAATGATACAAATTTTAAAAACAATTACTTGAAACGCGAAAGTTAATCGCTAGTTCTATTCAACGTACCCTAATATGCTTTATTATATACGTATAAAAGAAAAAGTCTATGCAAACGTTAATTTCTCATTATTATTGAATATTAATATTAAATTTAAAGTTTATTTTGCAAAACACGTGATACCATAGAGTCGAATTGGAACGCAGCTGTTTCCTAATTATGTTGAGTCTGACCCTATTTTCTTTCACTACAAAGCACAGAAGTTTCAATTAAGTAGAACTTCCCCTGCAGAGGATTCGGGATATTGTGAATTCACTTCCACATTGAAATTCTCAACAAAGTTTAAATAAAAGAATACTAAAGTATTTTTTTTCTATCAAACGCATAATTAGGAAACAGGATGACTGTAAAAATACAGTCTAGTGAAAATATTAAATAAAATTAAATTCATTGTGGTCTGCCATTTTCGAAATTTTTGTGCCACACTAGTTCTAGTAAATTATTAAATTGTTCGTAAACTATAGACACTTTTCCATTGTAACCCCTCGGGACCTTTTACTCGTTGACAGGTTTTATATCTGACAAATTAATTCCATTGATTAAAATTAATTGGAAATAATTATAAGCTATTTAAAGTCTTTTATATTAAAGATTAGTCCGCATTATTGTAATCTATAATAGTTCTATAATGATTAAAATCACGTGTCGCTATAAATCAATCAATGAATACATGCATTTTTGTGGACAAATTAATTTTTCATTACGATTATTAATCTTATTTAAAATATTATAAAAATGAAATATATTTTTGTTATAGTCGGAACACTATTAAGGGACTTTTACGGTTTCCAAATTGTGGTCTTTAAATAGACAAGGATAAAATTACAATTCATTTCTAAGGGTAATTAACCTTCTTAGTACCAAGGGTCAATTTTATCTCCAAAAAACAATACGATCTATGCTTATAGTCAAAAATTCGCCTAAATCATGAATTACATCTCGTGTATCCAAAAATAACTATTTGAGTGAAAGTTTGCCGCAAATTCTTATATCTCACATAAAAGCACGTGAAGCGTGCTCTCTTGACTCAGTCAACGAAACCGGTGCCTGGTGAAAACATTCTGAGATTTGTTTTTCGTGGTTTCCTCAATCGACACTAAATTGCGAAATTCTTTCAAATCATTTGAAAAGGTGTCATTCAAATGTAATCAACAAAAGTATATTTCCATTCTGCTTGAATTAATAATTATAAATAATTATTTCTTTTGTTCCATAACATCAAGATGTAGAAGAAATTAGCAGTTCGTTAACTCAGCTACCAGAACGACTACCACTTTAAATATTCGAGAAATTTATTTATAAACTTAGTGGTGAGAGGAGACACCAACGTACACATCTGATGCTCACGAGATAGCCCCACTTAAAGAACGTCTTGATATGCAAATGTTTTAGCAACTTTCTCCTTATAACTTCTTGAGAAAGGAAACTGATTTATCTGTCTCTCCATAATGGGCTGACTGGTCAAGTGGGGAATCTCACATAGGGATTAAACTCTCTGTAGGCCACACACACGGGGACTACGTAGAGCAACAGCAATGCGACAAATGAGAGAGATAAATTCGCGCAAGTTAGACTTCCATGGAAGCACAGAGTATGCTTGCTAGCCCGGCTAGCACTGTGTCTCAAACAGAAGTGTGACCGGAAAAGACTTAGTCAGTGTCTAACTTTGAGCGTTGTAAAGTGGATACGTTACTAGTTTTCGATCGGATTACGTGACCACGTTTCACAATGGTGTCAACAGAAAAAGAGACATACCTGGGCTTAGACTTAAGTACACAAAAGGTAAGTGTGGAGACGCTTCTTTTTACTAATTCAGCTTTAGTTAGCAATTATCGAGACATCGCTTATTTTTTCATGTACTTATCTGTGTGTTAATGACCTTAAGCCCTCGCGCGTTAGGATCTATGTTTGTTTGTAAACGACCTTCAGAATTATCAAAGTTTAAATCTGTTTTGCAGCTGAAAGCTGTCCAATTGGGCTCCAGCCTGGAAACACTTGTTTATGCCGAGGTGAAATTTGATGATGATTTGCCTGAATTTAACACGTCCGGGGGTGTAAATAGTGGCACGCAAAAAGATGAGTGAGTACATTTTCTAAAATCCTGTGGTACAAACTGAATAAGAAGGCCCTTACATGCTATTAAAGGTTTTTCGCACAGCCGGTTATGTGGGTTAAGGCACTAGACCTAGTCTTGAACAGGCTGATTGCTCATGGTGCTAATTTAGCTACTGTGGTCGGAATAAGTGGATCTGCACAGGTAGGTTAAAACCTCTTCAATTCAAGGTAAATAGTGAAATTTCTCTGCATACAGCAACATGGTTCTGTGTATTGGAGTAATGCAGGAGTGAAGGCTTTAAATAGCCTAGATTCTAAGAAATTTCTGAAGGACCAGCTCACTTCTGATGCATTTTCGATTAATCATTCTCCTATTTGGATGGATGGCTCAACGGAGAAGGAATGTGCTGATATGGAAGCTGGTGTTGGAGGGCGTGATCGAATGGTAACCATAACTGGCTCAAAATGCTATCCTCGTTTTACTGGTCCACAAATTCGGAAAATATACCAAACTCACCCTGTAGCATATGAAGCGACTGAAAAGATATCCTTAGTATCTAGTTTCTTGGCGTCACTACTATTAGGCGATATTGCTCCAATTGATTACGCTGATGGTTCAGGCATGAACTTATTGGATATTAAAAATAAGACATGGTCTCAGGATTGTTTGAACGCTTGTGCACCTGCATTGGAAAGACGCTTAGGAAAACCAGTGTATACCTGTTCTATTCTAGGACAGATTGCTCCCTATTACGTGCAAAGGTATGGATTTCCCAAAGATTGCAAAGTCGCAGCTTTTACGGGAGACAATCCATCTGCCTTGACAGGTATGCTGGTTGGAAATAACTGGCTTGCTATGTCCCTTGGCACCAGTGACACCATAATGGTGGCACATGAGCAACCAAAGAAACTCCATGATGGTCACGTTTTATGCCATCCGACTGAAAATGCTTTCATGATTCTATTGTGGTAACTGAGTGGCACATTATAACTATACCCTTTAATTCAAAATAGTTTCAGAAATGGGTCTCTTGTAAGAGATGAAATAAAACGAGAACATGCAGAGGACAGTTGGATAAAATTCAATGAACTTTTAAATTCAACTCCATGTGGAAATGATGGAAATATGGCACTTCATTTTCACACTTTAGAAATAATTCCTAATGCTAAAGGAATACTTAAATGGGATTGCACTTCGCATAATTCGACAAGTAATGGTAGAGAAGTACAAAGATTTACCACAGCGAGCCATGAAGTTCGAGCACTTATTGAAGGTCAAATGTTACAAAGAAAATCGGTTACAAGCGAAATCGGGTTTTCATTTAGTAAGCGATTAAAGAAAGGTTTTTGAAAAAAATTAATATAAAAATTTGTTTTTCAGATTATAAAACGAAAATTCTAGCAACAGGGGGAGCATCAGCAAATAAGTCCATTTTGCAAGTCATAGCAGATGTCTTTAATGCTCCTGTTTTTACTCAGGTAATTTTTGTTTTATTTAATTCAATTTTCAAAAGTACAAATTATCATGAAATAGCAATCAAAACATATTTTAAACAAGTTTAATAATAATACAATTTAATTTCGTAGAAAACAACTGAGGCCGCACTTTATGGAGCCGCATTTCGGGCGATGTACAGTGTCTATTTAAGTAACATAAATTCTAGTAATAAACCCATTGAAAGTTATCGCGAGTACATTCGAAAACGCATCTCAAATCATTTGGACAAAGTGTGTACACCAAATAAGAATACATTAGAAATTTATTCCCCAATGTTGGAGAGATACAAAGAAATGGTGAAGACTCTAAAATCCCGCCAATTTACCTAAGAGAATTCCAAAATAGCACAATCGAAATACATTCCACAAGGACTAGAAGAAAGCAAATTTTTAAACACTGTGATTTATTTTCTACTTTGTACAATTAAATAAAACTTAAAAAATCAATTTTGTCCAGTATAGGATTGAATTAATTCAGATTTCCAATCACTTGTTCAAACTAGCACATTGGATTATCCCTAAAAAACAACAAATGTTGTCCTAACAATAGGCTTTTATTTACTTGACCGCTTTAACATAAAAAAATCCTTGTAAGTCAAAGGAACTCAAGTTACAGGGACTACGAGAGCTCGATTTATCTGCTAAATAGAAAAACAACTTAAAGTCTTTCCTCCAGGAGAATTTAAATCAATCGACTGAAGTTAAACAGTGTCATGCTCCTGTAGGAGCATATAAGCTTCTATCCGAGAAAAACTGGAAACAGGAGGTAAAATAAAAATGGCAGAGATCAACAGATGAACAAATTTTTAGCTTCCGATTTGACGGATTCTTCCGATTACATAGAAAACATTTTCCTCAATTTTCGCCACAGGACAATCAAATCGTAGAGCAAAAAAACTGCGAACAACGAAAATGATAAGGTTCAAACACTAATGAAAAAACCTGTTTCCACCTTCCACCTCTTAGTCACATTCGTTATTTATATTTTCTAAAAAGCTACAATATGTTCTTATTATTGTTTTTAAAGTATCAATTCAATTCAGTTCAGAAATGGCAAACGTTTTTTTTTAGAATCAATTGAAAGGTGTTATACCAAAATTTAAACTGAACTAAACTTAAGCACCAAAACCAGAAAATTTCGGTTTGCAAATTGTGGTTTTATACTTTTTTTGCATAGGGAACAAATTGCCCAATTTAGCATTATCAAGTTGTATAATAGACTAGATAAAAACGCACAGCTTAATAAAAAATGTTAGTAGTGGGCTATGACAAAAAGAGCTAATAAAGATTATAAGTCTTCATAAAATCATCATCTCAGGGAATATTTTTGAGCTATGCCACTCTCAAATTGTGTAAAATCTGTAAAATTCTGTAAGATAGTGGAGCAGTGTACTACAACATTTTAGGTCATGCACTCATTATTAAGATTATTTTACATTTGCATGGGCCAAACTCCCACCGAAAAATCCTAGTATGTTCATTAACTTATATGTAATTAAAATCCTCAAGGTACGTGCAACAGCAATTAAATTGTCAAAACTCGTTAAAACCTTCAATAACTGCTGGAAAATACGAACATGTCCCACTTCCTTGTTGTGACACTTAAAATACGAGACTCCTTCGTTACATCACGTTTTTTTTACGAGACAATTTTATTAAAATGAAAGCCTTTCATAGCATTTTTTTCCCTAGGCACGATAAAAACGAAGCATTCATCCTGAATAATGAACGCGACGGAAAAAACCTAAAACGAGTAAAATCAAGTTTTGCTGAATTTTAAAACCTTTGACGCTTGTCAGCTTTTCTGACGAGTTGCATTAAGGCTGTACTGAATGTGTTAACTGCTCCGGCTAGATCATGCTACCTTTTTCCAGTTCCCGCTTATATTTTGCTTATTTTCATAGAGCGAGGTGCATGCTATGAATTTTCTACGGGTTTGTAGAGCGACGCTAACGTAAGCTTTTCTCGATATCTATGTTGATTTTCGAAGAAGTATTGGTTTCTCTGTGAAGGATCTCTCCTAATAGCCACACATTTTATCATATGACATTGCCTGACTTCATTTATTTTGAATCTCAAATTGTTTGACTACTTCTTTGATTCTGTACCTAATTCGAATTATATACATAAATGTAAAACTAATAAATAAGTATACATAAATTTTTCTTATAATTTTCACAAATTAAATGTTTATACAAATATTTGAAAATGGATTAAATCGGAGCTATAGTTCTTCAATGTATTTTCTAAAATAATTTAAAATGTTCTAATAGTAAATCGCTATAATATACCTTTCGAAATTAACTGATAGAGGAACACAAATAATATCTTTAATTAAAATTGAGGACTAAATAAATATCTTAATTCACGGCTGAATTAGCCACGATTAAATATATTTGAAGGAAGGAATAAGTCAACAGAATTAAGATAGTGCCACAGCAGGAAGCCCAACCGTCGTCCTGAAATCCTTGTGCAATCGCAGCATGTTTATTAGTCACAGTTAACGAAGCATGAAATTGAGTGTGATGTTACATCCCTGAATTTTATCATTCGATCCCCAAGAGTTTTCTGTTGAAGTGTCAGCCCGTTCGTTTCAAGTTAAAGATGAAATGATTTACTCTTTATTAGCGGAGACTAATTTTAGAAATACTCTAGGGTATGGTAAAATCTCAGGTAGGGGATATCGCAGAATCCTTTTCTGTGTTCTTTTTCTTTTTCGGTCTGCAAAATTTAATTTTGAAAGCTGTTTTTATTTTTAACCAAAAACCAACGTAATACGTCTATTTTTGGAGATTTAAAATTTTTGATGAAAAGGACAAAACAAGGCAAACATTTTAATCTAACCCCTCAACTATTTTAAAATTTCCATCAAAAGATACATGCTAATACTACACAACATCTGAAAATTCTATTTCCAAAGTTTAATTAAAAAACTTTACATAGTGCACGCACTCGAACGAAGGTAATCAGCAAGTATTTCTGCAAACTACAAAATACATCGGGTTCTATGCTGAATACTAAGGAATTTTTCCTTCGGAAACTTTTACTTTATTGTCAGCAAATGGGAGAACCAAGAAAAGAAAAGAGATCTTAATTTTACTTTTATTTTTCTTCATTTTGTACCGAATGAATATTTCATGTAATGCAAAAATTTTCAATATGAAAATGCAAATTAGCCCTACGCTAATTAAAGGTGTTATTACACGTCAGAAGACTTTACGGGTAATAAAGTAAATTGTAAAATTTGAAATATTCTTATAATAACTTCTTTTTTCAAGGATGAGTGAAATTATAAAAAAAGAACTTTTTTGAGGAAGCGTATAGCTTTTTTACAATCAAATATGGAAAGATGTTTTAAATGTTTAAATCGTAGTTACCGCAAAATAAGAAAGATTTAAAAACTTTATAAATTTTAAATGGAATGTTTAATACATGGAATTAATAACTTAACCCACTTTCCACTCCTAAATTATTAGAAAGAATATATTTGAATATAAAATATGCACACATTCGAAATAAAAGTTAAGTTTTGTAAAATCCTATCCTATATCCTACTTCGAGATAATTTCTAGATCCAAATCATGTATGAGGTATAAAGCCGACGACTCATCTCAAAAAATTCTCGATTCTAAGTTCTTCGTATCTAAAACTATTAAGGTAAAGCTTTTTGTAAACACCACGAGAATACGTAAAACCAAATTCCCGTCAAATCCGATTATAGAGCTTCTCATACTCAGTCGAATTTGATATCAAACCGCTGTTTGCTCGAAACGAAAGAGCCCAGAAGGAATGAGTGCTTTTGCACGAAGGACGAAGAAATCTAATTTGCTTCAACGGCGGAAGTAATCAATTTAATGGACTGGAAAATTCCTCCTCTGAATCGGTCGTCAGGAGAGTGGAGAGCACGTGTGAACACCCATCGCCATTGGCGCCATTACCAATGAATGTAAAAAAAATAATAGCCCCGCTGCCGGCGAACACCCTTCAGGCGGCTATTTTACACCCGTCGTTAGATTTTACTTCTTCTTCAAATTTAATTTTTCCCTTCTCGCCATCGAATCGACGAGTTCGACACTTCGTCTGTGTATTAACCCGATGGCAGTCTCGCTCCTACGACAGCGACAAAACTCCTGCGGGATGTTTTCGACACGGATGCAGATCGCCAGGGCATCACTTCCCTACAAATTAAGGACATTCGGTGAAGCGTGAAATTAACAAATCTATGGAGTGAAATCATGCAAGAGTTTGTCCAGCAGCATTTAAACCATTCATTTAACCCTTTTGTTTTATACACGACCAAATATTTGGATAATTAGGTGAAACGGATGGTAGTGTTGATGTTGCAAGTATTAGAACTTATTTTAATAAGATTTAGAAATAAAATGTTGACAAAAAGAATGGACATTTTTGAAATATAAAAATGATTTGAATTTCGTTTAAGAAGAACTGCGTCGAAAATTTTTACAAGTCATCAAAATTTGTTTAGCCATTGTAAATACAAAAATAATGATATAAAATGTAATCTTAAAAATAATTCTAAAATTGTGTACCCGAAAATTGTAAAGCCTTTTAAAAATGCATATATCTCGAGTACCATGGTTTTTCTTTGGAAAAGTACAAATATTTGGAACCACGTAGTCTAAAATAAAAAAATAAAAAATCAAAAACCGATATAAATTGTTAGTATTATTATATTTAAATATAATTAATGTATCAATTTTTCAAATTCTTTGCTTAGATTTTTTTTTATCCAAATGATTTCAGTATGTAATTCCTCGAGCTTAACGATGGACGTTGACGAAATTGCCGTACTGACGTGATAGATAGAATTATAGCTGGGAATGCTCTGAAACCACTCGACGCGTCTTACAAATAGAATAAATTGGTGGGCAAAACTACATGGGCGCATTTAAGCTAAAAGCATTTATGGAATTGATTAATGTACACAGACTTGGGAACTTCGGAGGAGGCCTCAGGCAAAACATAGAGTCAGATTTTGATTCAAGAAACTAGCGATATATAACGCTTGAAGGAATTTTGGGAAGTGTATTGGAGGAGTCTTTGATTCATGGAGGAATATGTACCATGGATAAAGGGCAAGAATGTGTGTTCATTATTCATTTAGTAAAACTATAGAGAAATATTGCGACACAGTTAACATATGTGGTTATAATTTAAAACCTTGAGAGTAATTTATTCCATATGCTGGTGGATTTTCGATCCAGGAAATTTATTAACTATAATTTAAAGTTCATTAAATAACGAAAACACACAAAGATTTTTCTCTTATAACATATATCACTTTTTTTATAATTTGTTGATGTGTTATGCCATGATTCAAAACGTTTAATTCCTCTTACTCAACTGAATTTACAGATTTAAGAATAAGATCTTAAGTCTAAGTTTTACTTAGTTAAGTTGATTTTCAATAGAATATACCGAAATCCAAAGATCCTACTGGGATAACTTAATATAATTACTCACGGTACACATGTGTTCGCAGACACCAACTGAACCTTCAAAAGGGATAACTGATTCAACCCTTAAGTACGTGTATAAAATTATCCTTCGAAAAGTTGAGTAGCATAAGCAGCAAATATTGCCTCAGCTTACCATCCACCCCGGGACTTTATCAAATCTGATATCAATCTTCCAAAGGTCCAAACTGGAATCCCATCTTCTATATCGCCAAAACCTTTACAAATTATGAGGGACTTTTTGGCTTTTCTAATTAATATTAAATAAGGAAAGCAATATGCCTGTATACGGGTGGCTTCCTCTGTTTTTCATGTATTTTAATGTGGTCTGAATAGATTATTCCTGGGACTAAATCTAATTTTAAGCTTCTCCATAGCACATTAAAACCTGAGACTTTTATATTTGATGGTTTTACGAAAAATTTAATTTTCGGTTCATCCTTGTTATTCATAGAAAAATTAAAAACAAAATAAAATGAATATTAAAAAAGTATAAAACATCTAAAAAAATTATGAGAGAACTCTTCGATATTATGTTACATAATTGTACCAAATCCTCTTTACGTGCCTGTAATATATTTGCATCCATATACCGTCTACACCTGGACTACGTAATAGGATTAAGTTTATCTGGTGGAACCAATTGCGGTGTTAACGTGACATAATCCAACCAAAAACTCCACACTACCCCGTAGAAAATTTACTGACTTTCATATTTTATGAGAGTTTTCCCAACTTTCGGTTTATCATCGCCACAAATTTATTGCAGTAAAACTGAGCTGATATATTCAGGTATTTATTTCCAAAAATATGCGGATTAGCGTCCAATGCCATTTTTTCTGCAAATAGATTTGACCAAATAGTTAAAAATTGCTTTATAGATTATTTTGCTAGATTGATTATGCTGTTGTTCTGAAAGAATAATCGATTTGACTAAAAAAATAGTTGTTTACAAAAATGTCCTATCTCTTTGGAAATGGATAAACAACTATGAGAGATTATTTGGAATAATGCCCTCGCATTTTGTTAAACACCTGATATTAAATCACAATACATACACAATCATAAATTATGTGTTATTTAATGTCCAAATTATTTTTAAGCATTAAATTAAAATTTTGTTAGAGTATTTTCTGTGCACATCTGCAAATAAATAATTTGTTTTTTTTTCGTTTTTATTATTTAAATCTAGACCCTATAAGGCTTAAAAGAGCACAAAAATTACAAAATAAATCAAAGTTTTCCACGCAAATGTATTTTTTAAGAAAACACAAATAATAAAAATATAATAATTTACTTGAAAAGGCTGATTTTAAAGTATTTCATATGGAATTTACGTACGTAGTTAAAAAACTCAAAATCAAAAAAAGGAAAGTTTTATTTATTGATTAATTTTACAATAATTGCATAATGCTTTTGAAGCTATTCGAAAAGCTTCTTTTGCTCACTGTTGATATATTTCATAGTGCTGAAATTAATATTCAAAATGTTTACAGACTTCTGATGTAAAAGTGATAAAAATGCTATGAAAACGAACATCAATTTTCTAATTATACTTATAATTGTACAAAGTTTTGCACAAAAATTGTTTTTATCCCATTAATTCTTCAATTTGTGAAGTATAGCGAAATAGCTGTATGATGAATTTAAGATCTACGACAAAAGTGTCAAAAATTATATATTTAATCAATACATATACGAAAAGTACTCACAGAAGTAAATGTGGCTAAATCAAAAATGTAGAGTTTAACAGCATGAATTCTAGTAGGTATTTTAAATCTCTGCATCATAATCAACATAATTTGCTTACTCTGAATGTTCCATTCAAACCAGTTGGCGTCATACAAAGCAAAGGACAAAAATTCACTTTTTGCAGACACCAAGTTTCCAAAATAGCAAACAAGAAAAATTTGAAACATCATGGTAATTTGGTAACTAAGGATTGCAGTAAATTTCAATTTGTCATCTATTGGAGACAACTATTAAAAGAATAGAATGTAAAAGGTTTTAAAAGAGCACTATAGAAATTAAGACCACTTACGAAAAACAGTACGTAGAAGTTGACGCAAATGACTATTATAGAAATAGCCATTTGTATTGTAAAAGGAATTTTTATAGCGCCTTCCACTATGTTGGTAAAATTTAAAATAGCGTGATGAAAACGAATCAAATTCTTCAATGAATCTTCAGCTGATACTTGTCCATTTTGGTTAAGACCTTCCTGATTCCTCAGTCTTTCCGCCAATATATCCAATTGTGAGGCGACAAAAATTAAAAGTGATGCCACCCAAGAATCATAAGCGATGTTGATGCCACAATGCATGAGGAGACCGAAGTACTGATAAATATACAACAGATGAAAGTGCTCCTCCTTGTCAATAAGATAATATCCTTCGAGAGGCAATTTCAACACTTTGTACGCCAATGGTGCAAACATAATCGTATTAAGGGATATTAGGGAAATCCCAGCATAGCTGTCCCGTATGAATTTCGTCATAGAGGCTGCCTTTTCAATTATTTTAATTTCTTGGCCATTCCTTGGCTTAAACGTCTCCGAGTGAATTAAATTCACGAGATCTTTTTGTGTGTAATTGTGTAACTTTAATTCCAGAATTTTTGAAAACATTGCAAATTCCGTACTGAGTATGAAAAGAGAGTCCATACACTTATCCAAATTTCCGAGATAGCTGACGAATTCGATAAACATACAAGAAATATACAAAATTGTCCAAAAACAGAAAAACTGCAAAAATCTTAAAATGTGTCCGACCTTTCTAAAAATAGAAGCTGTAGTCTCGATGGGCCAAATTCCTTGAAAAATAAAATAATATCTTTGGTACTTGTGGAAAATTAGATATATATCCAGAAAACTTGTAACTCTATGTCTAGACATTTTTAACAACGTCGTTTATGCAACTGAATCCTTTCAAGACGATTATCTGTTGTTTACTTCTTGGAATCGATTGTGTAATTTTCTTAATAAGGACAATTATACAAAACGTTCTCTAGGATATTCATGGCTCATCGTACTAATTGGAGGCTATTCAAATTTTAGCATGAATCATTTGTTTGAAAACAATAATATAAATAAAAAAGAAAGTAATGAATAGAATAATGCGCTTTATAATAATCTCTCCATATTTATATATTTTTGGAAAAGCTTCAGTCCGCACTAATTGTGAGTATAAAACACCTTTTCGTAGAAAGTAGAAGTAGATGAAGGAAACTCAATTAGGTATATTTATAAAATGTTACGTTTAAAAATGAGTAAACAATCTTTTCATAAATCCATTTATCATTTAGTCATAGAGGCAACAAATTTAACAAATACTATCCGTAAATTTCGATTAAAGCTCGAACCTTCGTTTTCCTATTTATTGGATAATTTTTTGCTTTCAATATTTGTCCTAGTTCGAGAAGGTGTACATCGCATTAAAATTTATGTTCCAGTACACTTTCGCGTTAAATTATATAGCAGCGATTTTCTTGATCCTGACAGCAACGTCTCTGGGATATCGTCCCTTTCCTTTCGGAATAATTTAGAGCACAAGAAGTTATTTCGTTTTAGATTCTTACGTTCGCAGTTGTTTTTGCGCTTGGTAATGCACGTATTTTGTGCTTTCATAGCGGTGCAAAAGAATACATTTGCAACCAAAGGGTCTGAGTTATCTGCAATTGAATAAAATTACTTGCTGCAATATTTCTGGATTTCTAAACAGAAAATAAAAACACTTGCTATTGCTATCCAATTGAATATATCGTAGAAATTTAAAATATTTTTCCTTTATATCAATTTAAACATTAAACACTTTTATTTCGTATGTTCCAGAGATTTTTTATTTTAATTTAAAAGGTTTATTATATAATTTATTGGTATCATAAACAGTTTTGGTAATTTTTGTTTTAAGTTCTGGCTAGATTTTTAATAGTCGTAAAAAATTGATTAATTCGCCCGATTTTGGTTCGAAAATTTTAAATATACACAGCTCAAAAGCGTGAAATCCATGGAAATAATTTCCCTGAAAATCTAAATAAGAAAAACTCTGTTATTTTGAATTTAAAAGAAAATCCTTCTCATGTTGCAATATTTCTTAAGAATAAGAAAACCTAAAACAAATAATGATTTCAAGATACAATAATTCCTTGAAATATTCACTATTTGCCAGGAATTTTATGATAGGTATCATGAATTATTCCCACTACGTGTGTGATAGCACCTTCAGGGCAAAATTAGAAATATATAAAATTAGCTAGAGATATTGAACGGACGGAAACGTCTCAACTTCTACTAGTAGAATCACATGGAATCATATGAATACTATACGGGTGTATAGTACTTGTCCATTCTTTGCGTCTTACCCATGAATTGTATGACATACTTGTAGTAAGTGTGTCCAGTACCAGTAAGCAAAAGGGGACGCAAATCCACTTTGATTGCAAATATTCGTGTCCCTTTATAAGAAATGAAATGAACTGGAATCCATTGGTCTTATGGAAGTCAATTGGGATTGTTGTGGGATCCTTTTTTTTCTTCAGGTTAAAATGTTCTTCCTACGGTAATTTTATTACTCTTAGCCAGATTTATAAGAAGAAATGATGCATATAGTTAATTATGCGATATTAATCTGAATACTGTTTTATAACTTGTAAATACAATTCCAGAAATTACAGACGATAGTTAACAAATTATAAAAATTAAGGTAAAATATTCTTCAGGAATGTGAAACGTATGCGAGCGTTATATAATAACTAATAAGTTTATATTATCAAATTACGTCGACATTAGGTTTAAATTTTATTATAGTTTTTTTTTTTTTTTTAAATCCAGGTCTATGTTCAATTCAAGTCTGTTACATATCCCACAAACTTTTTCTACTTTTCGTAATTTAGACATTAGGCTTTAATTATCTACAAAAACAGTTCACATAGTCTAGACACCCTTTTTATTTCTCTAGAATCTACACCTTCCTCGTGCAATTTTCCTTCTTATTATCGATTTTCCGGTACCTTGGGTTTCCCATTCCCAGTCCGGATAGCACACGTAGTCCCAGCCAAAACTTACAAACTAATTCGAATACTTATTGCACGAGTTTGTGTTTGGTAGCTCCTGCCAAACGTTTCCAAATGCTATTAAGACCGGCTAGTTGTGAGAATAATTCGAAACTAATTTATCGTGGTAGTTAAATTACAGGCACATAATACTGCGGGAGGCTTTGATAAACCTTGAAGATTTTTCACATTACTACTTCATTTTAAAAAGGAAAGTATTATTAAATTAAATTAAAATTATGTTAGCATTATCATATTTAACTTTCTTCTGAAGCTGAGTTGGAACTCTAAGGCTGAGTTTGATCGAAGTTTCACTCTTAGGTAATCTTAAATGTGTTGTACTTTTTTTATGTATTTTTCTATCTCATTTATTTATTTGTTACTGCGTCAAACCAAAAGTGTTATATGAAAAATACACACAACTATCACCGTTGCTACTGTTTTTCTGAGTCACAATTAGATATATCTTAAAATATATTTTTAACAGAGTTTGTCCTCCAATGCATTTCGATGTAACCCTAGTATGAATATTTACAATAAGAATTATTAAAAACGATATTGTACCAGTAGTTTGAATAATTAAAAATAGTAAACAACTTCTAAAGCTCTTAATTGAATTTATCGAACATTTTTATATGCGTCTGCATTTAACCTGCTTACAAAATTTAATTACTTTAGGTTCATTTAATGGCACTACACGTCACCTCGATGGCAATTTTTCCCATTTAGGGAACACAATACCAGGACTAGTCCACCCTCCCGCCGGCATCTACACTTCAATACAGAGCGCCGACGACAAGTCCACAGAAAAACCGAATCACTTGAAAATTTTGGGAGTTGAATTAAATTAATTTCAGTAAAAAGTACTGGGCGAATTGTGAATGAAGCAATATCAAGTGCCACTCGAATGGCTAGAATTCGCTTCGATTGACAGATTTGGATGAGCCCAAAGCGGCTGAAGTGCTTATCCAATTTGTGGATTAAAGACCGCATCCATGCGTTGCCACAGTCATAATTTCATACATATTTGATATATGTGCTTTTAGTAATTTGATAAAGGGTTTTCTCATTTCGATCCATATAAAATTGAAACAACTGAAGGCTTTTAGGATTATGTCGCATACTATTTGATGCTCTATTGTATATTTTCTTTCTATTTGGGTGTTATTATGTTATAAATAATGCATGCAGTAGCTCTTGCAATTGGACGATTTATAATTGCACTCTATTCGGAACTTATATAGTTTATACCTGTTTACCAAACCCAATAATAGAGTTCTTCTGGCCAAGTACTCGGTTATACATACATGCATATATCCATATACCCATTATTCGTGTCCTTGGAAATTTGCACAAATCCAATATTTTACACATTAGTACTATAATCTAATAGATGAAACATGTAATTCATCATGAATCACAAACAAAGGCTTAATCCTTCCTGAGAAAGGTAGGAAGACAGATGTGAGACATGTTTGCAATATCGGTAAAGGTATTTCCGTCGCGTAAGGACAAAATCTGATGGATACGTAAACACGTTATGGAGCAGTGTCACCGAATCTCTTAATAAAATTAAATCTGGTGTAAACAATCAAATTATCATTCTACTGAAATTTACGAACTCAACTGAATTGATCTTTATGGTTATATCCTTGGCAAATAATTAAATAATACTATAAGAGGAAAATTACAAAGGTATGTCGGTGTATGGAAAGCAGAAATTCAATTGGCATATGCTGTAGGAAATACGAGTTTAACAAGCTTCCTCTATTGATTGGGATCAGAAAGGGTTTGAGAAACAATAGCATATAAAATTTACTAAAAGAGAATAAAAACAAGGAGTTAGATTCAAATTCACTTATTCAATTAAGCAAAGATGAGCAGCTGGATGTGATAACCTTTATTTCACCTACATTTATGTAGCTCTTTCAAGTTTTGTTTTTATATAGGGAGTTTTACGGCAATAAAAAGAAAAACTAGAATTCATCATAACCCGAAAGTTTAATGGCTTCACAAGAAGCAGAAGACCCAAACTAAGTAAATTATTAAACTTATGTAAAAATATGGACTATAAAAGGCAGAGAAGCTTTCACAAATTCTAAATAAATGCAACGTATCCATTCAATACCATAACTAATCAATTTCTAGTACCACAGATCGGCTTTTGTTCAGGAACTTTAAAAGGAGTTTAAATATAGAAAATTTATTTAGAAAACCCTCTTCTTTAAGGCATATCCAACCACTTGTAAATTTCTGAGAAGCCATGCCTAGTAATAGCGCTAGCCTCAACGATAGTTAAGGTTTGGCGAATTTGCTTCTTCAGTTTAACCATTTGCAGCATCAAGAGAGCCTCATTTCTCATTTGTCTGTAGGCCAGGTCCATCTTTGATAGCACCAGAAGGAATTTTGTCCTTTGCAATCGTGGTTCAGCGAGAATCGAGTACAGCAGCACCCCTAAATCAACAGCTATTTAATGCAAACTACTCTTTATCACAGAGATGTCTTTACCTGCAGCCGATATTTGGCAGAGATTCGATGTGTCTACGACGTACATTAATTTCTCAACGTTAGAGAAATATCTACGCCACAATGGTGCCATAGAACCGCCAATTTCCAGCACTTGAACTGTTCCCTTAAAGGTGTTTTTCTTTAGATTTGGATCGGTCGAAGGTAATCTCACGGAGAAAATATTTGTCCCCACCGTTGGAATCGAATGGGTAGTAGTATCTACTACTTGGAGATTTTGCAATGCTGTAAGAAGGTGCGTCTTACCGCTCCCTTTAGGACCGAGGCAAATAATTGACATATTGGAAGGAAAGATGGACTTGTTTGGTCGATATTTTCGAATTGACAAAAGGAATTGCTATTCTAAAACTATTTATTCAACAATGAATACAAACATTAAATTTCATCAATTAGTCTGAATCTTTTGTGCTGCTCCTCAGGTATCACATTGAAGTACTTTTTATAAATAGTTTGACCCTCACGGCCAGCGTAATTTCGTTGCACCCATGTGTGTTCCCAGTTTGGGTCAAATTTTTCACAAGTAACGTATACCTTTCCGTGCTCCATTGCGAAAAGCGTCCCATTTTTACCAAATCCAACCTGTAATTGGTAAACTGATGCCATAGATTTCAGTAAATAGTTAACAGTAACCTACATTAAGCCCTGGATGCCAACGGGTTGTCCTTTGGGTAGCTAAGATCGTTCCCGTGGATACATGATGCCCATCCTGAACCCTCCAGCCCCTATGTTTTGGTCGTGGATGCCCCTTTCGATTTCTAGTACTACTTCCCGTCTTCTTGCTTGCATTTCTTATTATACCTGCGAATGGTACAATTGGTACTTGGCAAATTTGCATATCTAAAGGATTCTTGACATACTTAGGAAGGTGTAATTCGTTTTCAGACAAGATGAGATACATTTCTGAAATATATCAAAAGACATCTTGTTGAATCCTCTACCCTATGAAACTTCTCACAATGACAAATCTGGCCAATGTCATGCCGGTTCAAGAAAACAGCTGTTTAATGTCAAAATATCTTGTTCTTTATTCATATGATCCGCAGATTTCAAAAATCAATAACAGTATTATAGTTCATTTGCCTCGTAAGATATGAACAAACGAAACTGGGCTTTAAATAAAAGTTTTACGAATTCACAAACTTAAAACGGAATTCACTTAATTTATTGGATGCCCTAAGTAAAAATCCCCTGAAACTTATCTCAAATTTCGCTGCCACTTTCGTCGTTTACCTCTACATTGTTCGAGGACGAAGACGTGGACTCGTCTCGTTGCCAGTTCTTTCCTTGCTGAAGTAGTTTTACTAAGTCGTCTAACAACACTCCGGACTCGTCTTCAATGGCTTGTTCGAAGTACTGCAAGAAGTCCATCAGCAGTGCGTACATTTTCTCGTAATACCAAATCAGTCCCTCTTGGCAGTCCAGCAACAATTCAAGAGTAAAAAGACGATCTGTAAAGCAAATGAATTTCCATTCTCTAGGGTTTTAAAGTGCTAGAGGAAGGGTCTTACCTTGGACGCGGTCCACGAACTCCGTCGCCCTCCACAACTCGTTACGCCAATTTAAATTCGGTTCTGCTAGGAACAACTCCTTAAAATTCTCCTCCTCTTGCGAGCCGCCGTCTTTTTTTGAAGGGGAATGTTTGGAGGGCTTTATGGCTTCCATCTCAAGGAAATTTTCATCAATTTGCGCTAGAAAAATAAAATTGAATGGTCTTCAAAGTATCCCAAAACGACAAACGAATGCCGCAGGAAGCGGATAAAGTAAGGGTTTGAAGTTGGTAGGAAGCGAGTTATGGCGCAATTTTCAAAAACTTAATGCAGAGCTAGTAATTGTTTTCATGCAAGATGATTTTTAAAACTATCTCTGGATAGTGCTCCCAAATTGCCCAAAGAAAGACGAATATTCAAAAGTAAACAGCTTAAAAACTGCTTTAATTTTTCTAATCTTTCCAATTTATTGTTACGCCACGAAATAAATTTTACAAAAACTTTTACGGTGCAACAAATTTAGAATTAATTAAAAGAATTATCAGAAAATTTGAGTCAACTTTCTTATTTTAATAACAAAAAGTCAGTTTTGACCTCCAAGAGCAAAAGACAAAGTTGCATTATATAAAAAAACCAAATTGAAATAAAACAAATAAATTTGTTTCAAAAACAAATAAATTTGTTTCAAAAACAAATTTAATGCAAAAACTTCTAATGCATGCCAAAAGTTAATCTTTGCCAGCGTCTTCCTTTAGCGTAACCGTTCTATTGAAGACGATCTTTCTTTTCGTGGTGTCGGGATCGACGGAGAAGAATCCACAACGTTCAAACTGGAAGTTGTCGTATACTTTAACATCTCCCAGAGTGGCATCAACAAAGGATTCCAGAACGGTCAGTGAATCTTTATTGACATCATTGAGGAACCCACCCAGCTTTGGGTCCTCAGGGTTGGGATGCTTGAAGAGTGGTTCGTACAGGCGCACTTCCACCGTCATGGGATGAGACACCCATTGGATGTAGGCTTTGGGCTTTTCAGCTTTGCTAGCTTCCTCGCACGTACACACCAGCTCCTCCACGTCCCCATCCTTGGCAACCTTTATCTCCACAACAGAAATCACATAACCAGTGTGACGAAGTCCAACCTTCTGTTCCTCAGTTAGACGACGGAAGCCAGACTCTGCATTTATTCTAAAATCGCTTCTATCTATGTAGATGATCTTGTCGAAGACCACTTTGCGACTCCCTTTCTCTGGACAGTTCGGGAAGTTAGGCACGTCCACCATGGTTGCCTTTTCGAACGGGAAGTTGACCAAAGTTACCTTGAGAGGGTCCAATACAGCCAAGACTCTAGGAGCGGTTACGTTCAGAACATCACGCACGCAGGATTCAAGCATTTGTGGATCCACCGTAACCTGCAAAAGGGATGTGCAGAGAACTAGATATCAAGAATTAAGCCATCTACCTGAGCACCAGTAACACCCATCTGGGCGCAGAAATTATTAATAGCCTCGGCTGGGAAACCGCGCCTCCTAAGAGCGGTCAGCGTAAAGAGGCGAGGATCGTCCCAGTCACTGACGATTCTTTCCGTGATGAGCTTAGCTATCTTCCTCTTGGAAACGACAGCATAGTTCATGTTCAGCCGCCCGTACTCCCACTGGACGGGGCAGTAGATGTCCAAAGCGTTGCAGAGCCAGTAGTACGATGATCTCCTGGACTGGAATTCCTTCGTGCAAAGTGAATGAGTGATGTGCTCGATGCTGTCGCAGAGGCAATGAGTATAATCGTAGGTCGGATAAATGCACCACTCGTCCTTTGTACGGTGGTGTGGGAGGAATTTTATTCTATAAGCTACAGGATCCATTTTACCCTCCTCAAGAGTCACCTTCATTCGGAGTGTGGCCCTTCCCTCGTCAATTTTTCCATTTTTCATGTCGTCGAACAAACGCAGATTTTCCTCAATTGGACGGTCCCTCCACGGGCTAGGTGGTGGGTTAAACCCTTTAATTTCCTCCGAGCTCTGGTGACACACATAGGCCAGACCCTTTTTGATGAGAACCACAGCCCACTCGTACAATTGGTGGAAGTAATCCGAGGAATGGGTTATCTTGTAGGGTTTGTATCCCAGCCACTCGACCATTTCTTTGATGCCCACGAAAAATTTTTCCTCCTCCTTTTCGGGGTTGGTGTCGTCGTATCGGAGAAAGCAGATTCCGTCATGTGCGGCCGCATAGCCAAAGTTGATATTGATGGCCTTAGCGTGGCCTATGTGTAGGATTCCGTTGGGTTCGGGTGGGAAACGAGTGCGAACCTTTCCGCCAGTCAGTTTCAGATGCTCCTTTAGCAACGTTTCGGTGTTGGGCGTGATCACGTAGCCATCGGTTTTGTAATTTTCACCTGGGGAATGGAAATGGACTTTCGTCCTCATAAGTTCTGCAATTGTCGTAGCACCATCGCCGCTGTCGGCATCGCCTTTTCTTTTTCCGGCTTTCTCTTGTGGCTTCGCTTCTTTATCCTTTTTCTTCTCGGGCTTCGGTGGGGGTTTAAGGTCCTCCTCGGTCTTAGGACCCAGCAAGTCAAAGATTTGTACCTCAACTTCGCTCTTGATCGCTTTACCGTCAGCCCATTTCAGCTTATTGCGTACTTCTTGCATGATTTTCCCCACGTTGAACCTGTACCGCTGAGCCAAAATCTCATCTCGGTTCCGCCTGATCTCCTCCTCAACAGCCCGATCGATTTCCTCGGGTGTTATGACTATACCAACCCCGCACGCCTCTTCCAATTCAGCTGTGTTCACTAAGTCTTTCTTACAGCCGTGGGTGAGCAGGTACTCTAATGCCGCGTCCACCCGCAGTGTTGTATCCAGCTTCTTGCTAGCGATGTACTTTGCCAGCAGCGGCAAATGATCAGCTGTTTGTGGCTTGATTTTCGACGCCATGTGATAAAGCAGCATGCCAGCTCCTTCGGGCAGTTCCAGCCCACGACATTCGTGCAGGGCCTTTTGGAGATTGCTGGTCACATTCGCATTTTTCATAGTTTCTTTGGCTTTTCCCTCGCTCATTCCTAGCGACTGGAACTGTGCCAATATGTCTTCCAACACCGTCATCTGCAGAGTTATTTCTAGGGTTAGTTGGGCATATCTTCGAGAAAATACTTTACCTTTTTATTGCTGAACGATTACTGAGAATGCCGATGCTATTTCCGAGAATATTTCATCAGATTTCCCTTTAAAACAAAAAGGGCTGCAGGCCTGCCTACGTACGACAGAATGACAAGTGACAACGAAACCGGTGACCATGGACCTCGAAGATGAGGACTACGCGGTTTTTATTTCATATGATACCCACTGACAATTGGAAAAGCCCTGCATTTAACAAAAATTTACTACGTTTAATTTTTCTTCTGCATAACTGCGTATAATTTTCTTGTTATAATGACGTGTTTTATATTTAGTATATAATTTTAAATAAAAATATTTTGATTATAATTTTAATAAAATCAGTTTTTCCAATCTACGAAATACAGCCTTGACTGTAATTGGTTGAGAATGCTACCGTAAAACTATTAAAATGATTGGATACAAATCATGTAACATGTGACAATTGCTTTGTTTACAAAATTATATGAAATTCGCTTTCGGTTTTCCGTGCAGCGAAATAATGTCTGTACCGCTTCCGAGGCCGATTTTAGCTAAAATCCCTGGTGAATTACCAAAAAGTAAGCCCGAACAGTATGTAGAGAAACTTAGTAAGCTAACAGATGTCCAACTCCTCGAGATCAAGGAGCGTCAAGAGAAGTTGCTGGCGAACAAGTAGGTTGTTCAATTAATTCTTTTATCTGTGCATTGCTTTCAAGGAAAACATTGTTTCCCAGGTGTCGAATCAGCAAACTGCCGGACAAGGGTAAAAAGATCCAAGACTTCTACGACAGAGTGCTGAAGGAGCTGTACCATCGCGATGAAGTCAAGCGCGCTGCAGAATTGTTCTCTGAGCTCAACATCGCCACCATGGGTCAAAAAAAGCTGGCTAACTTGGAGTGGATTGGAGAGTGTGAGACTCGGAATGGAGAGGTTGCTTTGGACAGCGATGATGAGGAAGTAACAGACCCTTTAAAAATCATCGCCCAGAGCACCGCAGCTGCAAAGGTTGTGACTGTCCTCCCTCCTGAAAAGTCGCTAATAACCGAAGAGGACTTGAAAGAAATTGAATCGTTCAAAATAGAAAACGAAAAGGAATCTGTTCCTGCAGAGATTGTAACAATCGATGTAAAGGAGAAAATTAGTTCGATTAAAACAAAACTTGAAGAGAAACTGATCAACTGTCTCTCTAGCAAGAATTCGTCGAGTGCCTCAATAGATTTAGAGCCCCACGTTTTATACCTTTTCGAAAAAGGAGTAGACAAAATACCAGAGTCGGAGAAATTTAAACCACATAAAACAACGAAAAGTAATGTGCACGATCCACAGAAGGAAATTTTAAGGAAGCCTTCAGGGAAGAAATGGGAAGTAACAGCAGCTACACCTCCTCCTATTCAACATCCAGGCACAAAAATTCTGTCTTTACAGGATTCCGTTGAAATACAAGCAACATATCTAGAGAAATTAAAGGTAAGTCAGCACAGATGAAAATTCTAAATAACGATCTCTTAGCATTTTAATACGTTTATTTAATTTTTGAATTTATTAATCTATTAAAACCGGCCCACACAAGAAACTACAAGAGCAACAGGCTGAGGAACGTTTGAAAGCAAAGGCCGCACGATTGAAGTCTATGGGAATAGTTCCGCCTGAGGAAAGTATGGAAAAACTCAGCCAGTTTTTTGGAACCTACAGAGAAGTTACGAAAGGCGAATCGTCTGATTCATCAGAGTCCGAGGAGGATCACCCAGATAGCGACGAAGGGGTTAGAGATGAAGAGGAAGAGCGAGGCGGCGTGAGCTATGTTGTATATAAATAATGGCTTAATTTATCACGGAGTTTAATACATTTTTAAGAAAAAAAGAAAGGAATAATGTTTTTTTTTTAATGCGACCCCATAAAGTGATTGATTCAGATTCAGATTTCCAAGAAAAATGGAGTGCTAGGCAAGGTCAATACATTTCTAAAATAACTAACAGATATAATTTGGGATTTTTCCACTACCTGGACTTTACCATGTCAGCGTCCCTCTAGATAGAATAGAATTGTGTTGCTGTTGAGGATTGCAATTCTATCTGGCCCATTTTAAACTGCAGCCGCTGAAGCCACTTAAGTAGAGCTTCAGATGGATGGACTTGTTGCTGTTCAATGTTTGGGGCGTAGTCGCGTACATTCTGCAGCCGCATGTGGAGCGTTCCCGAGAGCTAATCGCAACGAACAAAAGAAATTCATAAAATTTGCTTCATATAATGAAACCAAGTTTCTCGCTTTATATGCATTTAGATCTTTTGTTTGAATTGGTACCCCCTATAAAATAAATACCTGTGACTGAGAAGATAACACTGGACTCCAGAGAGGCAAAAGTTTTGCTAAAATTGTTGAATGCGTTTCTTTCAGAGCCTCTAGTAAACTTAAAAAGTGAAGATTTACCATCTCAGACAACTAAAAATATATAGACGAAATTTAAAAATTGTCAGACCCAATAAACTAGATTCATACCACTTTTGAGTGTGATACCAATTGCAGGATACAGGGTGTTACCTTTGCCCAGAATTCAAACAAAATACCCATGGTTATTGAATGGGGATCTGTTGAGGGAGCCGCAGTGTAGGATATCTGTTCGAGGTACACAGTCCACAACTGACACAGTGTGAACGCGTGGAACAGTGAAGACATGTGCAATACTGAAGTCTTGGATTGTTCGGCAAATCCGGCGAAGATCACTTGTATGTGATCGGCGATGTGGCAACTTGCCTCCTGCGGGACAGGCTGACAAATTCCTTGTCCAGGATGAGACAGTTGGTAATGAGTAGCGGTTGCTCCATGTGCCCCCAGAGTGGCGAACTTCTTTTGCATTAGGGCGGTGTGAGTGAGAGATCCCATTAGTAGCCAGGAGAGAAGTCTCATATGACCTACACACTCCGTAAACTCCTTGGGCCTATAGAAATCCGAAAAATATTGGGGTAAATAGCACAATTTAAGAAATACGTACCCTTGCTGCAGAGACGATGGAGCATTGTATAGCCATGGAAGATACCTAGCAACGGCCTTATTATCCCGCGAGTTACCTCGTGACATCTCAAGTGCTAAGTATTGAGCTACAGCCCCTTTTAAGACACCTCCCAAAGTGTCTTCAGCTAATCCGTTCGTAAGTTGTCCGTTCTTGAAATTCTAGGAATTATAAAACGTAATTTAAATATATTTTATTTCTCAACAATTACAGTAGGTACTTTAATTTTGCTGAGTGTATGGAAGTCTGCTAAAAATTCTAGTATATCATCCATGTACTGACGCAAGCAATCAGCGGCATTGGTTGTGTATAAGGGAGGATGCTCTGGCAGACCCTCAATTTCTCCGTGAGGTAGTGCACCACCCGCGAACTGAAGGGTAAAGCCGACTATCAGAAGCAAATTCCCGTCTGGGATGTTCGTCTTAAACTTCAGAGCTTGAACTAACTCAAAGATTAATTGGCGACAGAGTAGCATTTTATCACGATCCTATTGAAATGCAGTTTAGTAATAGCCTCAGAAAAACAAGACTTACCTTGGAGAATGCTCGGATGCTTAAAGTGCACAAGTCATACAGGACTTTGTGTTTGATGTTAACGTTCTGGACGCAGAAACTAAGAACTTTCGAAAAGGGCTCCAGAGCCGCCTGAAATCGCTCATTGGTTCAAATTTTAAGAAAATGTGTAACGATTTACCTTTGAAACATTTGGAACCTTCAAAGTGGCGACCATAATGTCTAGTAAATACTCGCTGTGCTCCAAGTTGGGAATGACGAGTAAAATACGTCTGAAGAGTGATTCAATGCCTTGCACGGCACTAGACCAAGAGGATGCGCCTATCCCACTTTCCATTGGGATGCACTGCAGATACTCGGAGATGTTCCGCAAGATCACAGGCAACACATCCAAGGGAAGAGTCTTCTTCGAATTCAGAGCTTCACATACCATGTGAATGGGACTGGTTGGATCCAGCTCCTTAAAGTCGAGTAACGCCTGGGCGATGCTCTTAAAATACTTTCTTCGTACTTGGACTGAAGGAATAAAACAAGAGTTCCTACGAAACAAAAATTAACGGAAAGACCCACCTTTGGTTTGAGTCTGGAACAGTTGAAAAAAAACCCCATTCGGTGCAAGTTGATGGAGGACGCACCTAATAAACTGGTGTGCCACCGATTGTGATCCACCTGGTAAATGAGTTGTACTCTCATACTGCCAAGGATATGTAAAATGCATGGCAAATCTAGAAAAAATTATAGGCTTTTACGAACTCCTTACAGATCAAGATCTTACTTGGAGACTATGGTGAGTATTTCTGGAAGGAAGGGTGCTGCCATGGCTGGCTCACGGTGAATAAAAGTTCCAAGAATAATGATTAAAATACCAATTTCTTCGTCACTGTATTCCTCTAGCATTGAGCCGCATTCCGAGCACCTTGCACAGACACAATCATCCCCAACTCTCGATAAGCTCTATAAAAGAAATGCGGCGCCGTTAGTTATGCCCAATGGATAGATGAATGTTAATACTAACCGGTTTAGTATCAGACGTTGAATGATTTCCATTTCCAGCTTCATCGTCAATATCAGAGTCATCCCTTTGTGACTGTGGTGGCCAGGAGCCAGCGTATCTCGACCTAACATCTGGAATCGACTGAGAGTCCACTGCAAAAGGTCCAACTTTCCTAAGACGAGGACGCTGTTTCCCAAGGACAGCCTCATCTTTAAGTCCAGACTTTTCCAACTTCCCATTCTGAGTAACAGATCGTTGGCCGGATGAACCAATTTCATCTCCATTCTGTGGTGGCGATTCGAGAGCAACTTGTTTTATAAGACGTCGTGGTGAATTGCCTCGGCTGCTGGGCGTAGCATCATCCCTTGTACTTCCTTCGGACTTATCCAAACTATCCTGCTTCAGATGGCTTATATCGGGGATATTTAACGCCTCTCGTACTCTTTCTACTAGAGCAGAAACACCTTCCTTTCCAGGAGGTCCAATAGGTAAAAGCCTTTCGGGAGTTGGAATCTCTAACTGAGCAATGCTTTTCGGGGTTGGAAGACCATCCAAAGAATCGTCCCCGGGCGTAGGCATCACATTCATCTTGGACAATGGTGACTCTGGTGAGCCATACGTTGTGTGTTCTACGCTCTTCAAATTTTGCTTGTGGGAGGGTCTAGAGTTCGACCTTGAATCTTCTGTTGTTGACGACGAAGATGTTCCCAAAGGTGTACTTGCAGGTGTTATAGTCGACTCAACAATTTTCTTTTGTCTTCCGAGTGCTTTCGATGCTGGCGAAATTGCCTTAAGATCTGCCCATACAGAAGGGCCTTCAATAGCCTTGGTATTTGATAGGCAAGATGGCTTTACAGAAGGCGAAGGCTGCACCTCTTGAACCGGACGACTTTCCATCGATAACCTGGGATCAAAACCCGGTAATGATCCTAGTGCCTTCAGGTGATTGGCAAACATCTTGGTCGTGGACATTTCAGGTGTTCTAGGCGGTTTAGACGTGGATGTATTTTGCGTTACCGTCACTGCCCGTTGTACATCTACTGGTGGATTAAGCACTGCTTTCTCTCTTACTTCTCCAGTGACGAGCATCGAGGGTGTGACCATCATTCGGACACCGTCCTGCAAACTGCACTTAGACTGTGCCGTGAGCGTGCCGGATGTTTCACTGGCCTTTGTTACACTCCGAATGTGAGCGGACTCAACAGGCTTCACTGTAGGTGCTGCAGCACTATGCTTTTGCGCCTTCCTACTTACTTCTTTCTTCTGAAAAGATAAAAAAGGCGAATTTAGCACTGCCCATCAAAAGGAAAGTTTGTATCTCTCATACGAAATTTAAGAAAACATTAATCTAATTCATGGAAGTAACATGATATGAATTACCTCGTCATGGTATTCCGCCGCTTTCAGAGTCGATAGAGCTACATGAGCTGTCGCTAAATTTGCTGTAGTTACATGGGCTCTATTTTTGGCAAGTTCGGGCTTTAAAGGAGCCACAATTTCTTCGAAATGTAACGGATCATCAAATGAACCCTATGATAATATTTTAAGTAAACATCTTTAAGAAACTCCTAACGATCTTACCGGAGCGCTACTTCCATGTAAGGTACTATCAGATAGATCGCTTTCAGGAATGGCGACTAATTCCGACTCAGTGTCATCAGCTTCCAAGCTGGAGTCCTGGTACTTCCTGAAAGCCGGCTGAGATTGTTTTTGTGGAAAACTGCCTGATTGAATCTTAGTTTTGGACGTAGCATTGCTTGTCCCTTCCGAAGGAAACATTGGACTAGGTGGAGGGCTCTCTTGGCCCTTATCATCTGGATCTGTTCCTAACGATGGTTGACTTACATCCCTTGATCTACTTGCAGGCTGTATATCCAAAATGGTTGTAGTGGGAATTCGCTTGCACTGGTGAAATTGGGCCTTAAGACAATTGATTACTATGCGGATGGTGTTATTTATGTAACTGATGAAGGGCGGCTGGGTGTACTGATATTTGTACAGAACGACGAGGACCGACATGAGCCAATTGCGACGGACATAGGCTTCCAGGTACCATAGGGAGTAGTTGTGTACTAGATTAGTGATTGCTTCGCTGTTATTTGGAGAACCCCCATTGGATGGACTCGGTGAGTACAATAACACTTGTAATGCCGATGATAGAATCATTCCACCAACGAGATGGTTCTGATCCAATACTTGAGGAAGGTTAGCTACGAATGCATTGAATACGGCAGAACATCTAGAAGTATTTAAAATGAAGCTAGTCTTGTCGGGAAATGCCCATTTCATTTTCACCTCAGCTTAGCAGATGTAATGTGGAAAGTCTTATCCAGTTGGTTGTATCCTAACAAGAGAAAAAGATGTTTTAAGACAATACCCTGTGTTTTCAATATTGGCTTTTCTTCGGAAGGGAACGCTTGGTCCACACGCGACATAAACTGCATCAGCAAGAAGACGAGCAAATGGATTGTCTCTTTATCAGACTCTTCAAGATCAATTATGCGATGTATCACATTTGCCAGATTCGTTTCATCTCCAGGTCCTCCAAAGGTATGGATATGACCGTCTGGAAAATATTTGAAATATTAAAAAAATGCCTCATTTTTCTAAGAATGAACCTATGCGGAAAAACGCATATTTTCTAACGATAGTCCAGTAGAATTTTATAGAAAATTTAGTTTATGTAGGAAAATTGCATAAATTTGGAGATTATATCACAACTCCTACTGAATAAAAGGGTATAAATATAAATAAATTTTTAATGAAATTTTTAATGACTTCATTGGAAGAGTATTTGTATCAATACTTGGACGTAAACAGAAATCCACTTTGGCTACTAGGAGATAGATTTTCCACATAAACGACGACAAATTCGACTGGGCTATGGATATTCGGTTTCCGCAAGCAAGTCAAGTATTAGTCATTTTTCACGAGGAGGTATACGAATTTCACGATCTACTTCTCTACAGCATGCAGCTACACTGATGAAAGAGCAGTTGAGCTGAGGAGGTCTCAGAGAAACAGCACTAGTTCTACGGGGGATGGGGGCGTATGGGAACAGAAGATTTATAGGTTCTAAGGACTACAGGAGATAGTTATATAACACCGCATGTCGCCCAGTCAGATTGGAACACGTGTGCGAAGGTCCAGCATTCCGGAAGTCACGTAAGCGCCTGAGAACACTTGAAGTGGACGAACACTTTTGGTATCGGCAATCCGCGAAGTGCTAGAAGTCTTTGAGACAGGAACAGAGAGAGACAGAGAGAGAGAGAGAAAGAAAGAACAGACCGATCATGCTCTACGACCTACCTGGAGCCCCGGTGGCAGAGGGGCAACCGTCGCCAGAAAGGTGCCTTGATGAGGGCTGTTGTTGGGAGTGATGGGATTGGGATGGACTGGTGTTTGAGGGACCCCCAGGCAATGTTGCCATGGACGCAGAGGGCGCTTGGGAAGAAGCTGGTGCTGAGCTAGTCTGCTGCGAGTGGCGATGAAAATGAAATGAGTGTGAGTGATGCTGAGGGGTATTGTGCCCGAAAACGGGCTGGCTCGGGGTTAGTGTAGCACTACTATGATTAGTTCCTGATAAAAACTGACCCAAGCCAAATCGTGACGTCTTCCTCTTAAGAATTGGGGCTGATATCTGCCGACTGTAAATCTTTTCTTTTTCTGGAAAACAGAGGGATTATTTCATTGAATCAGCCATCCACTAAAAAAGTACCCATTTTCGAATCCTGTCGTGGTATAATACTGGCAGGTGCTGACATTGTCCTCTTGTATGGCCACTTCGTTCCAAAAGAAGCACTTAAGGTCTTAGCCATACTACCTGTGGTATCAGACTGACTCAAGGCTTCCCTTGCTTTGCTGATTTTACTGGATAGGACTTCGCTCCCATTTTCGGAATTCCTCAGATCACGTAAATATGAAATGTCCCCACTCTTCTCTAGGTTTATTTGAGCTTCAACAAATAGTGTATCGAACCTGTTTAAGAAGAAGTCCCATGAAAGGACCCTCCTGTCCGACAAGGAATTGTGAAGTTGGTATAGAGATTGAAGGACAACAGGACGATCTACTATGAACTGATCAAATTGTGATTCTAGACAGAAGAGCAGCGACCTGACAGCATTGTCGTGAATTGTTCCTAGATATAGTGTGGCTCTTTGTGCCACATGGACATTAATATCGTCCATGCCAGCTATCAGATGGCAAAAAGCAGTGGCTAGAGCCGTCTGTAAGCCTACTTCGTCCCGCAGGGGTGTAGAATCCATGAACCTTGTAATTACTGTAACTCGTTCTACTGCCATAAATCTAACTCTCCAATCGGAATCATGGAATGCTTCTTGGACCACTCTCCAGAAAACATCAGAACCAAGAGGAAGAGTAATGCAGTGTAAGAGGAGTGGCACCCCTACTTGGCAAATATGGGAATGCTCAGCATTGCAAAGTTCCCACAGACTGAAATATTAAACAGGTTCTTAAATCTAGAGTTCATATTTGGTTGAATTTTGACCTACTTTTTAATCAAAAGATTTTCTTGACACCAAATAAAGAATCCACGTTGGTCTCGCGCCGCTTTTGTGAGGGCATCTCCATGCAAGGCCATTACATTTAGACATTGTAAAATGTAGTATAGTATGTCAGGCTTTTTCACTGTTGGGATTTCCTGCAAGGGAAAAATCTGTTTGTTAATATCACACCAATTTCGAATACCTATAAATATAAACAAAATAAAAAGCTCACAGTTAGCAACTGGTGTATGTATTGCAAAGGCTGTGGGAGTGATTCTAGGGAAAATTTAAACTTTCCAACGGACGTGTGCCAAAAGTCATCTCCATCCTCGTCTTCAGCTCCTTCTTCAATGATACTATCATTATTGTCGGATTCAACAGTTCCGACCAGTTGAGGTTTCGCTACTTGAACTGTTGCAGTTGCTAAATAATAATTTAAAGCTTATAGACTAATGTTTTTTCCTAGAAATCAGATGACCACCCCTACCAACATCAGCGTCTGAAAGAGTCACAGACCTTGCTACCGCCGTTACCACTTTCTCAGAAGGGATGATGGCGGCCAAGTCAAGTTGTTCAGAAACAGTCTCGACAGTCGCAGTCATAATCTGTGAATTGTTAACACAATGAAACAATATATCTGTGGAACTAAATTTAAAAACACCATTTACCACGAAATAAGTGTTCAAAAAAAGTTGAAATAAATCAATAAAACAACAAAATGGTGCTACACCGACCATTGGACACTGTGAATATTTTGCACACTTAAAAGAAAACCAAACCAATTAAAACCAACCGAAATAAAATAGTGCAAGAAGGAGGAGGGCGGCGATGTTGAGTTTAATAAATATTAAATCAGAGAAAATTAAAATAAGTAATAATAAATATTATCCACACACATACAAGATACTTTGGGGCGACAACATTTAACACATCAAAAGGGTTGATCTGCACGCGACGCGATCCTGGCTTCGAGCCATTTTTAAGCCGAAGTGAAATTTTCAAAATGTTGTTAAATTAACGAAAAATTTTTAAAATTTAAACAGAATGTATTTTTGGATTATAGCACAAAATTAATTTATTCACAAAATGATAAATTTGTTCAATATTAAAAAGCAGTATTTAATAAAAACAAGATATAAATCAAATAAAGTAATAAATAGTATCTGATTTACAAAATTTTTTTAAAGGTTTATTCCATATTTTCTTTTATAAGAATCTTATTAATAGCCTATGTCATATCGGAAACAGGAAAATAAAATACCATTTTAAAAAATAAAATTAAATACTTAGGCAAAATAAAATGCCTAGGATGATTTTCCATATTTTTTATTGAATTCTGAAGTTGTAATTTTACTGATAAAAAACTACTACTACGAAGATTTTTGTGTTATAAACCATTTCTCATATTTTAAAATCAATATAATAAACAATTTTAAAAACAATCGACTTCGGTTTGAATAAGGACTCAAATTTTACCGGGAGGAGGTCGATATATTCACAGAAAGAAATGGCAGAAGATCGGAAGTAACTATTTACAAAACATGGAAGCAGTAAACGACAGGACGCATCCCGAGCTACAGATATCCTTTTGCCGCGCTGCTCCTCCAGACAAAGCCGGTCAAATATGTACAGATATAGGGAGGAGGCGCCAGGAATTGCCCCAGCCTGTTCATATTTTCATAATCATAATATATAATAAAATCACACAGAGTACAAAGTAATTCTATCGAGTTTTAAGATAGCACAACACCAAGGTTCTCGCTTGCTTTTAAACAGCGCAAAGTACCTCGTCTGTGGCGTGGACGTTTCGTGATAATTCGTTTTCGGAACTGCCGCGTTCGCTTGTCTATAAAAAAAACAAAAATGGACGAAACTGAAAAATTTTCCAACATCATGATCAAAATGGATATTGTCCTACTGGCGAAACTGCTCGTCTTGCTGAGTGGCCAGTAGAACGACATTGACCTAGGACGACGTTCAAGCTTAATGAGAAGATCTTTATCAGATTCTGGAGGCTCTGATCATATTCTTATTAAGCTTGGGACGCTTTTCACACCTAAAATCGATGCTACTCACTCTACACGATCTCTTATCCTAAATATACTTTTAAAAAAAAACATTTATAATAAAAATAGTGGTATACATACAGAGCAAACGTGTGGCATATGAACGAGAACCCCTCCCACTGAGTGGGGTTCCGGCTGGGGTACGGCAACAGGAACAGGTCCTAAAAGAGAAGGTTTTCAGTTTAATACAAAATATCGCCATTTTTATCAGCAAATATTTTTCAGGAGATCAAGTGTTGCTAATGAGCGCTCGCTAAAAGAAATATAATCGAACTGAAACAGCAAGTGTTGGTGTGCAAAACATACATACGATCCCAAAAGATGAGAAGAAGAAGAAAGTATTGAGAAGCCATGCAAGGGAGTGTGGTGTTGTTGCTACTCGATAATTTTGCTCTTCTCACATCAGGCCGGTTCACTAGAACTAGCCTAGGAAGCTGTGATTTTTTTGTCATACTGGGAATTTGATTCCTTTTACTACTTTAAAAGTGCAAATGTAGGAACTCCGTCTTTTAGTCTATACTTTGAAAATTTTTTTTAAAAATCTATTTATATGGTCTCTTCCTGAAATACAGAAACTGAAGTAACTATTTTAAAAATATTTGCCTTCTTGTTTATTTCTATACTGTTTCATTACTAAAAATACTATGAATTTTGCTCTTATGGATACATTTACATATATCATATACCAGCTTAAAAAATAAGGTAGAAAGTTTTATCTATTCGCTTGCCTTTAATATCATGCCACAAGTATTAAATGAATCTGTATGGAATATTTACCACTATATTGTTCATATGTCAAATGTACACAAACATCGAATCGAATAGTTTATAAACACTACATTAGATTTGGTTTCATACTGTAAGTATAAAAACTTCCTTTTGCGTAGGTGTACCTTACAAAAACGTTTTGATATAGACTTTAATTTTAGGTATGATAATTTGAGATATATGTTTTGTCTAAGCTTCCAGTATTATACTTTAATTTCGTTTTCGTGAACAGACCCAAGTGAGTTCCTGTGAGCATTATTAAATTAAATTTTATTAATTCCAGGTTTGTTCTGCTAACACTTAGCCGCGGGACTATGACTACGCTATTCTTCTCATAAGAGTTCTGCCTTCTTCGATATTTTCGCTGTTTTTGCCAATTACAAAGTTATATGTATTTTATTATAGTTGAATTTCATTGGATTTGTAATTGGAAGAGTTTTATTTGAACTTTCTTTTTATATCGAGGCCGCAGCCTTGTCCCGAAATGGTTAGTAGAACACCCTCAAACCGAGTATCATACTAGGATCATAAGCGAGAATTAGATTTTATTTCAGCATAGTGTAATTAAGTGTTTGTGTGTTTCATGGTAATATGTTTCTACTTCTACGGAATTGTCTTGTATTTTGTTTTTGGGCGTAATCGTTCGTTAACTATCTGCTTTTACATTAGATTCACCTGCCATAATAATTATTTTTCCCGGGTCATCTGAAAGACATGGCAACCCTTGTGAGTTAATGAGTTTTGTGAAAAGGGGAGAAACAGAAGTTTTGGATTATTTACATGTTAAAATATTTCTTCGGTAAGTTTTGCTGCAAGTTTAATACGAAGAGATAGAAAGTTAGGTTTTAAGAACTAGATAGAGGTGCAGCTAAGATGTCTCAACAACCTTTGCTGTCACAAAGAATGGAATATTTACCTGCAAATCCCCCCAGGGGACCGAGCGGTATAGGCAGTGGTGCCATTGAAAGGGATACGTCACGATCTCTAGACTTCTCCTTATCGTTCTCCGGAGGACTCTTGCGGGCAGATTTTTCTTCCTCAATAATTTCCTCAATCGGTGGCTTTATGAAATTTAACAAATTTTAAGGCTTTATGAAATATAAATTCTTTGTCTTACATCGGGAGGACGCACGGGGCTTTGAGGGGCCATGAACTGAACTAATTTCGTAGACAGCTGATGCCACATTATAGATGCTTCGCAGTAAGCACATTCTCCTACCTAGGAGTAGGTTTTCTTATTTTTAGAGAAAAAAAGGTAACTATCATGGGAAAAACCTTCAAGCAACAAATGTGGGTACTAAGTCCAACTCTTGCGGCCGTTACCATACACTTCAGTAGTTTGCAAACATTTTCTGACACGCTAGTATGAATACCCATATGATGTTCGACGTCCTGAAGTTCCATCTGCTTTAAGAGAATGTCTAGCATCAGAATACAACAAGTCAAGTTGTGCTCTGTATCTGTAGCAAACTCAGTATGTCTAGATGTAGGTGCCTCGTCGTCAGAAATTGCAGACGTATTTCCAGATTCGTCCTCGACTACTGGAGCTAAGAAAAAAATTATTTCTTTAATTTGGACTGTGGCAATTATGTTAAAATTTTAATATTTAAAATGAACGATATGTTTTCAGATAATTATTTTTTCATATGCAAAAATAAAATGCCTACTTTTATTTTATTTTTTTTAAATCTAACAAACAAATTTTATTAATCCATGAAACAACGTACATATGGAACTTCGTCGTGGTGGATGATGATCCTTATCTTTGTCCTTCTGCGTTGTCTTCGTCCCTTTACTTTCTTTTTCCTTCATTATTTCATGCTGTACACCGTACTTCATAATCCTGACCCCATCTCCAAACATGGCAAAGAGTTGTGATAGTGGAATTAGGATTTCTAGCTTGGATAGGATTTGAAGCCAATGAAGCGCCTGCTGTTGCACCTTTGCTGTAGTATTTTCAAAACGAATAGCAACAAAATTGTACATTGTCTTTGGATCAAACCCTAGTGGGGACATTTCAGGATCTAAGATTTTGCTAAGTACAATTTTTAGCTCTTGTAATTCCTTTTCGGCTACATCATTTGTTATGGCTTCCATCCAATGCGGCATTACGTAGTCCCAAATTTCAGATGTTATAACTTCGTATGGAACGAGACAGATGAGTCGTTGTAGGCCTTCTTTCAGGTGACTAGTACGAAATGCTAACGTTTCCCAATGTCCACCCACCCTTGAATACTCTGGAGGATGGGGCAATAGGCATGAGATAAAAACCTGCCAGCAAATAAACAGAAATATATTACTAAACAAATTTTTTCGCTTTCAAATAAAATTATTAAGTAATTTTCTGCTGGTTTAAAAAAATTCCAAAAGTTTTCGAAATGTAGACTTAAAAAATTAGTGTACGATTTTTAAATGTTTACCAACAAAAATATAATTTTCTTTCAATTCATCTATTTTAAAGAAAATAATAAAATAGTATTATAAAAAATTGTACAAGGTGTTAAATAGAAATGAATATTTTTTCTCAACAATGAACTCACATTGTAGTGCATTTGGCAGACATCTTTGAGCCATTGGCAAACGTGATCGATCTTTAGTTTTTCAATAGTACTTTCTACCTGTCCAGCCGCTGTAAAGATGCGCATTCATTCGGTCATACAAAAACATCAGTAAAAATCTGAAAAAAACTCACAGTCATATGAGTAAGCGGTTACATGGAACCAATGGAACAACATGGACAGCAGCCTTCCTAAAATTTCAACTGGAGTATCGGCGGTGGGGGTGCAGCGACCAACCAAAAGCCAAATCCCGTAGCGTCCCAGAAGCTGCCTCTCTTCCAAAGATATATTGTCCTGTAGGCCATTGGGGCTTCCGTTCTTGGGTTCACTAGTCCCAGTGGTCCCGGTGTCCTTGCCCGGTTCAAAGTTTAGTGGTTTGGCTTCCCGAAGCAAACTAACCACAGATTCGATCATATACATCTGCATTTCAGGATCCATTTGCCATGCTGGTGGGAGGCTGCGATGGACTACATGGTCACCCCCACGCCTTGAATTGTGTCGATTTCCATGGCATTGGGCGCAATATCGAATCGGGTGATTCCCATTGTAGCTGGCACATTCCGTCGAGAAGCATATTGAAAATGCCGACTTCTCGGTAGAACGACAGTTCTTGTTTTCACAGACCATCGACACTTGTTGCATAGGGTGCAGGATGTCGCCAAAGGTAAGATTGGGGTGTTCCCGATGAATCTCGTTCGCACACTCTATACAAAGATAGAGCGGTGGCGGACAATCAGGAGCATAGGTGATACTAATCCCATGATCATAGCACACCTTGGCGGCTTCTGCGTTGCCTGCATTGGGACACTGCTCCCGTTGACATACAAAAGGAACTAGATCGTCTAAAATGACGAGAATTAGGTAAGGACTATTTACCGCCTAAAGTCTGGATGTATATAAAACATAATTGATTTGAATGAAAATTAATGACTTTAAAAATTAGAATTAGTCGATTTTTATACTACTTTTATAATATATTATTTATTACTTGTTAGTTTGCACAAAAGTCCTCGTCTGTCGAAAAGATTCGGATCAAAAGCAGGCCAATAGTAGAATAAAAGTTTTGCTGCTGATGATCTAGATGCAGCCGTTCCGTAGGCAATTACGCAAAGAATGTCCTTTACCACGTTGTGTTTTAAAGTCATCAAACATTCCAGGAGTTGACAGTGATGGGCTATTAATTTAAATTAAGAAAGTAAACATTGAATTAATTAGTAATATTTAACTTGCCTGGATTGTTCGAGTATTGGAAAATTAACATAATTACCGCTGATACAGACTGACAAGCCTGACACTCTTGCTCATCTGGGCTTTGTCGAGCTAAAGTAATAAAATTTAATTTCAAATCTGATACAATTTAACTCCACACTTTTAATTTATAAATAAATAGAAAAAAAGCATCTTTAAAAATCTTAAAAATTCTTTTTCCTTTATCCCTCTTTATCTCTAAATCCCGAATTTTCAAATGTAAATAATTAGCTTAAAAAACACACTACACTTACTGATAGTAAAAGGTAGTATATAGTAGCAAAGGGCATTAATGACGTCCTGATGAAGAGCTGGTGGTAGAACCGATATCGTTGAGCTGGTAAGATACGGCAAGTTATCGATCAAATCCTTGTCGAGAAAAGGCAAAATACATCCAAGACACTGAAGCAAAGCTTTACCGAAGGCTTTTTAAAAATTACTATATTTATTTAAAACTCATCGTAAAAGGTTGATTTCTTACTAATTTGCCCGTACTGTATACAAGTAGCGACATCCACTAGCATAGTGAGAGCGTTATATAAATTACCATACTCCAAATTTGGATAGGCCGACATCCTCACTTGATCCTGGGAGGGATCTTTGATCATTTGATGTGGTGAGCTAGGAACATCTTTAAGGACAGCTGAAAGGTTTTACGTAATTTACTAGAGGTAACATTCTACTGATGACAGTTATTTTCTTCTTACTGAGCAAAGTCTGAGAAAAGTACTTAATAGTGTTGGCTATATCCAGCCCAGAAGGTGCTGGAAGGATGTTCTGGAGCAACCTTAGATGATAGTCATGGAGGCAACGCAGCTTTGCCTGGACTGAAATTGGATCAGATTTGAACTTATTTTGTAGTGATTTAGGACAGGGGAAGTAAACATACATGCTGCAGCCCTGGTGCCCATGTTAATGAGCTGAACTTTAAAACTGCCGGTCATTTAGGCCGGTTATTGATTTACCGGACCTTTAACGAAAAACTGTAAAATAAAGAAATTGTATTAAATTTATTATTTTAAATTCTTCGTCACTTTTATAGATTTTTTTATCGTTGTCGCTTTATCACAACTTGTATATTTTCTAGACTGGAAAAATTCATTCACTACGTATATACTAAATTTAGAATTTAAAAGTACAAAGTCTTCCCTATACAATTGAATTCTAAACGAAATATCGGAAGAATTTGGGCAACCCTGCAAATGAATTGATAGGCACCACGTGGATACCACACCACGTGTATGAGCAACAGGGAGATATGATATTAGCCTTGCACGTGGATTTCCCCGTCAAAATAGAATCGTACCGGCTTTCTGGTCAGCTGTTCAAAACACAGCTGATTTTGGTCCAGCCAGATCGCATGTGCAGGAATTTTGCAACATGGAGGATGCTGGAATTCGTAAGATGGAGGTACACCTAAAAAATTGTGTTACGTAACGGTCATTTTAGCAAGTTCTGGAAGATTTCCTTAGTAACTTTCAGATAGATAAATACAAGTTCTCGCGAAAGCTTTAATTGTATATTAAAAACTACATACGATTTATCAAAATTATAGACTCGAAGTTTTATATTATGCTTTATTTGCAGGAAATCGATTTTGTATTAAATTTTCTTTATCAGTCCGTTTCCTTCGTGACACACCTAGCACTATAAAAGAAGCTATTGTGCACTCAAGTCACACCTCTTCGCAGAATCTTCACTTTTATAAAATGTTTACCTTATTTTGGCACTCCGATTAACATTTCGAGGGATTTATATACAAAAATCGCAAAGAACAGTCCACTCCCCAAGATGTCCGACGGGCGAATGAGTTTCCCTGATAAGGTCGGAATATGCGTAGATGCATCCCCCTACTTCTGATTCACATGTGTTAAAAGAAAATCGATTTCGTTGGTGTCAAGACTGGTCGTCCAGCTGGTGGTGGCTTGCGAAAATCGGCTCTACAGGTGGTCGTCTTCGTGCTACCTGTTGCAAGTGATAAGGGCGCACGCATTGCGTGAACCAAAATCACAGGTAAAAGCTTCTAGAAAGCTTTCAGACGTGTGTATCCTCCCTTCCCGTTGAGTGCTCTGGTGAATCAAACTGGTTCATTCAGGGATGTAATTTTAAATACAAGTTTGTATAATTGAGGTAAATTTGATAATTTCATAAAAAATTCCTTTTATTGAATAATTTATTATACAGATTTTTTAAAATTAGTCGATCATCTCTGTATTTTTATCTACTCTACTTTTTTGTAGTAGGCGTTCTTGTCAAATTGTCCTCAAGATGAATTCCCGTGCGAAATAGGAGTTCGGCCGAAAGGTTCTATCCATTAATAACCCACGACACGTCCGAGATGATGCAACGTGCTTTCACGTTTCGACTTTTACACCAGAAAAATTAGAAAACTGGAAAAATTCTGGCATTTGGAGTCGCAGGCCGCAACCAACCGATTCCCACTTTGAGTCACAGACTGGGCCACTATGCAAATCGCGACGGTACAACGGAGTCTGAGAAGTATTAGGGTGCTACGATAGGGGGCGGTGTCGCATCAGCACGACATTAAAAGCAAGAAAAACTTCAAAGCAACGGACTAAATGAAGCTCTTAATATTTACATAAACCAAAGGTGAGTCAAAGGAGCCCAGGTACCGCAAAAGGTGCCCGCTTGGGTTTTCGCGCGGCCCGCCACGCTCGTGAATCTTATGAGTTCCGGTCCTCAGAGCGCTCCCGCTACATGACAGATTTTCCACACTCAAAATATCGTAAGGACCGTCAGAGAAAATCTCGGCGGAGCCAAGGCCCAACATGTGGGTGGCTCCGTGACAAAGTCATTTCGACGACGGCGACGTTTAGCGTTGGGAACAGAAATCTCGCGATTATCCAAAGTGGATTCGGCCTCCTTCTTGAGTCTAAGTCTAAGTCTTGGTTGTGGAAACGGCATCGCTGCCCTATAACAGTGTACCGTTATGTGACGAGGGCGTTTTAATTGCGGATTATGACGAAATCAATGCTCGCGGAGCCCGCGAAATCCTAAGGCGAGGATGGCCGAACCTTCCCCGGCCACGGATCGAACCGCGGCTCATAATTCATAACTCATAACTCATGCGACCGCGAGATAAATTCCGTCGATTTAATTTCCGCCGCTTTCTGGGGGCTGATAAACTGTTGATTGGGTCATGAGTTATGCGATGGGGGTGGCCTGCTTGGCTGTGATTTACCCAAATCCGAGTTGAATTAATCGAATCCAGGTGGGATCGAAAGGTAAAGGTGTTGCGAGTGCAAAAACTGCTTTGGTTTATGGCCTGAAAGTAGCCAAACCTTCATAGTAGACTAAGGGTAAAAGGAGGCGTATCGATAATATGGGAAAACTGACTCCTGAAAGACATTTAAAACGAAAAATCTTTCTTGTATCAGTACGATTAAGATAATCGCTGAATTCCATGTACGTAAGAATAAAATTTTGATGTACCCGCAAATATAAAATATAAAATACAAAATTCACCAACGCTGCAAAAACAACACGTAAGATCCAAAGAGAAGTACTAGGAAGAAATCTATAATTTTCTTTTTTAAAAAGCCTCTTTTTTAACGTGTAAATTCAATTTTCTAAAAAAATCAAAAGCTTGAACAATTTGAAAGATAAAGATACCTCGAATGGCATTTTTTTATTCTAGAAACTACACGAGCTATTTAATAAAAAAAAAAAAGTGTAAAAAGCTATATAATTCAAATTATATATTTTTTTTAATAAAACCAAAGTAATTATTGTCCAATTAAACGTTGAAAAAGTTGAAAATTATTCTATAAAAATACGAAACATCTAAATATAATATTTTAATGAAAAATCTGCATATTTTAATATTTATTCAAATAAGAAATGCTTAATAAAATTTAGTAAGAAGTCATTTAAGTTATAGAAGCAGCTAAGCAGGTGCGATGCTTATTCGGTTTTCACACAGGTAAATAATTATGCTTAAATGTAGGTCATTGAACTTTTTGGGTGCAGAAACTTTAAAATTGGGTTAGGTCCACAATAAGGACGAGGTATGTTTAGAAATCTCTTGAGAAGGCAAGCCATTACCGCAGGTGCTCGAACAAATCCACGAGCCGGCAAAGGGAAAGCTAGTCACATATCATCCGAGATGGCACTGGATCAAGCAAGAGAGCATTGTTTGAAAATTGCCATCATCAGTCGTTGCTTTAGGAATATCGTCGCGCATCCATAGAATATCGTTCACCGATGAGCACACCGTGATTAGTTTTCTGCGAATCATTTTATTATTTCTGTCGTTGTATTCCCCTGGCTAAGCCGAGCGAGGAGCAGCTTGTGTGTGCGATTGCAATGCTTTGATGCAACCCAGGTAATCCAGGTAATGTCTGAATTAGCCGAAACGAGCCAAGTTATGGCAAGCAGCGGCCATTGTGTGTCATCTCTCGCGAAATATTTTACGATTGCAGTCCAAATGTCCGGAACGGTAGCGGCATAGAGTGCTATCGTGCCGTGATTACAACCGACGTTTAGTCAATTAATTCCCAAATCTGGATGTAACGGGAATGTAGCGGATAAAAGAGTAACATGGGGAAGGATGCAATGACTGCCTGTACTTTAAACCTCAATTTAAATGGGGGAAAATCCATAGAATCTGATAAATTTAACAAGGCTTCCACTATGGTCTAACAATGGGAATGTTCTTCCCAAATTACCTGGTAGATGGTGGTAGAAAGATGATAGGCCAATCAGTGCAGCTACATCCTTGAGAGTCCGTTTTGAATTTAATTGAAAGCTAGACCACGAACTTATTACTCGGGACCATGATTTTATATATTTGTGATTAAACCTAGAATAACCCCGATGTCTAATTGACATTAGGAATTCTTGCCTAGTTTTTCCTAATCTATTTTGGTCCTATAGGAACTTTCATTTCCAAGCTGATTTAAGTGATTAAGTTAGAATTTATACAAGGATGAAGTTTTTTAAACTTCTTTTTAGTCTATCAACTTCCAATGTACTAAATTTCATAACACGTTTATTTCTATTCACATTAAGCTTTATATAAGTCTTTGGCGAAAAAATAAATGTGTTTCTCGTCTACCTTGTAAAAATGATCACAACTGATCGATATCGAACAGCCTGGTAAATCACTTTAGAGAGTATCTTACACCAATCTTGTTAGATAATTGACGACTTGGCTACAGGTAAACTCGCGACAATAAACGTGGCTGATCACTAGGAGAATTGCTTTTGTTGTCCCATAAACCTATGGGGATTAAGTGATCGACAATAGATTACTTGCTGTCAGAAGCGCGATCTACGGCAGGCGACGGATAATTGTTATGATATCAATCTCAATCATTACCTGACTAATCAACAGGTCTACTTTAGCGTGCAGAAGCCTCCGTGAAATCGCATCTCACACGTGTGAAAAACTACCTATGATTCACTAAACTCTTCAATCTTTAAAAATTGATATCGTCCGAAATTCATAAGGTCCAATTAATTCTAAGTGATCTCAGGATGATCATTAAAATACCTCAAAAGAGATTCGCTAGGCTAAGACGATAAAGGTGTCACGCAAATGGTCCTCCGATTTCCTGAGGATCCTCAATGCGTGGGTTGTCTTCTTTTGATCAGATGCGCATTGACCGTGATTTTCTTCTCTGGGGCTTCTCGGCCGTTTCCGCAATGAATGGATGCAAGTGTTTGACTCGTTTCGGCGCCAGACAATGGCTGTCAATTAAATGCAAATGCACCGCCTAATTAGGCAGTGCAATCTCGCTTCCGCGCCCACCCCCCGCGCTCCGACGACTCGTTTTAAGACGTTGCCTTAAGAAGTTGCTTGCCGTTCGGGTGGGTTAATTGCCAACGGGCATGGCCATGTAATTTCGTTAGGTTCATTTTCATTGATGGATCGTACTTAATCCGCGGCAGCTACTTGTTTTTGCACGATATCCACTGTCCGATTGTTAGCGGCATGCAACCTACCTGCCCTCGAAATTAAGCGGTTTCATTCTAGCATGGATCGAATGAGGGCTTCCTGTCTTCTGAGAATCTTAGACTGCTGAGGAGGCTGCGGCTACTTCTACGGTCTTACGCAAATCGGTCTGGCCGCAAGAAATCGCCATCGGCGATTTATGTAAAAGTGTGATAATATGTGATCATCTTGTCATGAAGCATGAACGTTCGTAAACAGGGGCTCTTCTTGATTTAGGACAGTCTAATTTAAAATCAAGAGGCTCTTATGGAATTGCCTTCTTAATTTTATAATTCTTTTATAAAATTGTATTTATAATGAAGCCAAAATCCGTTACATTCGACCTTGTACAATTTTGTCATTATTGTATATATAAATTTCTCATTATTTCTAAATAAAGTTATAGATATTCAAAATTAGGTAATGCTTGATACTTGCTTAATACGAATTTGAAATTCTAATTTAAAATTATTTTCACCTCAGTCGGTTACCCAGTTCTTAAGAAGTCGAAGGTAAGCCCAAAAGCCATTAATATCATTCATAAATAGGCTATTTTCGCAGGATATGGGTAGTCATAATCTAAGATTAAATTTCTGAATATATGAAAATAATATCTTCAAAAATGACCAACAGCCAATTGAAAGGAGCCCACTGAGCTCTGCTAGACACGATCAATTTGGTTATAATTATCTAATGATCTTGCGTAAACACAGATAAGAAAGGTTCTTCTTAAATTTCATTTGAAAATTAAAAATTTGCTCTTCCTCTTTTCCCCAAACACCATCCACTCTTGACTGCTATCTTATGGAGCACTATAAACAATTTTAGGTGGCGAAATGTTCTGGGCTTTTTCAATATCTTACGGCACCATTTGCTCCATGAGCTGCAGTCTTGGGCGTCTGGGTATTGCAAGCCGCCGTCCATCAGAGCATTATCGTTTATTTACCGCGTGCAATTAAGATATCAAATTTTAAATGAGCCGGCTGGTGCACTCTATGGCCACTGGTGGACGAACACAAATCTTGAAGACAAATTTTAGCAATTTGTCTTGGGATCTCCTCAGTTGCTGAGAGGAACACTGCGGGTCCGCCATAAATCGCACTTTCGCTTCGTCGAAACGAAGCACCGCAGCGGTGGCGGCGGTGGTGGCCGTGCTGTTTTTTACCCTGCGAGCGGATGGGTTACACCGCAGATTGTGGAGCACCTCCGTTAATGGGCTCCGTAACTCATTTACATCAATATCGCGCCGGATGGCAGTTTGGCAAATTGTTTCCGATGAAGTTGTACCTGCCGCACGTTAGGGCTCAAGTAAATTACTATAATCGATAGATATGCCCCCGCGTAGATGTTTCAGACAACAAATGAAGGAAATTAAAACCGATATCTTCATACTAAAAAATGCCATATTGTAGTTTATCTAACACAATAATAAAACTGTAATATAAATTAGAAATTTTTTAAACATTACAATATAAAATTACATACAGTTTATTAACAATTGTTTACTCGTTTTCGAAAAAGACATTTTATATGCATTATTTAATATACATTTAAAAATTATTTCATACTTAAAAAGTCCTTAATTTTCTTTTCTTTGAGTATTAAAAGTTTATGAAAAAATTTCATTTCGAAAAGAGAAGGACCAAAATTTCAGAGATTTCAAAAAACGTCAACAAGTGTAGTTTTACTTTTCTACTGTGTACATTTCTGGTTCTAGAATTCGATAATTTTATTCATAGTTTTATGAATTGAACTCTGGACGAAAATTTGACAAATTGTTTCCATTCGAATTATACCTCTACCTACGTATAATGGCCAGGTAAACAATACAGGTATATCTCTTCAGAATGAATGAATTGATTTAAACAAATGGCAATAATTGCGGACAAAATCGTTCCCACTGGTGCATAACAAGGTGGCGGTGGGGACGAAATGTCCGGGTGCTCCTGTTCAAGGGGGGCAAAAAACAGATGGTCGCAACGATGCAAAGATATACCTGGCAAGGTAATCTCGCGATCTCCATAAGTCGTGTTCTGCTTGTGGCTGACATGATAATTAAGAGAAGTCGCGGATCCCACAAGTCGTCGTCGACAGCCGCGAATGGCGACGGCGAATAATGCATCTGCGGCGGCGACCACAGGTGAATCGTCAGGTGAAAATGTCCGCTCTGTTGGCGGTGCGGTGACTGCGATATTATGACCATCACAAAAACGTTGACGGCGTACACGTCGACCGCACCGCACGATCCGATTAATGTAGTGCGGCTAAGCGCATTCACTCACAATCGCGCATCTTCCGCGGTTAATTAACGCACCTCGCGGATCGCCCTGAAAGCCGCTGATGTTATTATTATCGCTCGCTAAGTTGTTGAACATCGCTGACATGACCACAACTACATGAAACATGTGTCGGCGGTCGGAAAGAACTAGTTTTATTGTCGTCATCGCCGGTCAGATTTGCTTCCTACATACGGGGGGGCGATCGCTTAATCGCACCGCCAGCTCCTTGTTGTGGTCGAGATGTCGCAAGACTGTCGATTGGGAATTGATAATGCGCGGCCCTTTCCCACGCGATAGCACGCGTGTTAATAAACCCAAAGTCCGATAAGAGCTTATTTGTAAACGACCAGCCACATCCATTACGCGATAAGCACCTCGTGCTAAAGAGCGATATCCTTGAAGCAGCCTCTTCTGCTCGGCAGTGACACTCCGAAGTGCTAAATTTAAGCCGATGATCGCACCGAGGTATGTCAGGCCCTCCAGCAATCGTCGGAGCAATGTTGACTAGACTCATCCGCCATAAATTACATTCGCGATTTCTAATTCTATCTAGCAACAAGTGTTGTCGGAGTAAATCACTCATGCGGCTCGGAGGAATCGTCCTCGCTGAATACTTCGCAATATACACTAGACCACGTTTCGACCTCGTCGCTGCCGTCTTTGTTGTTTCACTTTTCATTCACATTTTAAGGTACATATGAATTTTTTATTGATCTTGGGGATTCTGGAAGATCGATGAAGAGTTCGAGACCGGGAATTCCACAACGGAAACTGCTAACTAATTAACGTAGGGTCAACTGGAACTACCATCACAATGCTTTAGATGCTCATATGAGGTTTCTATTCACTTTTATCTTATTTTATTTTTTCATAATTTATGTGTGTTAGAACAAACGACTGCACTCAAGTTCGTGTTTTTGTGAGATCTTATTTTGATGCTATCCGCAGAGGTTGGGCTCAGAAATCCAGCCATTAATTTGTGTATAGGTAATTTAATATCACAGATCTGACTTTTTCTAGCTTTTAAGGTTCTGTGAGATTGAGTGAGATTTTACTTGGTATTGATAAAATTTTAGAAATTCAATACAAATTGGAAGTTTTCGTTTTGTTTACGCTTTTTTTAATTGTTTTTTTTTTTAAACCCATGATATCAAAGATATTCGAACTCAAAAGATGAATGGAATCTCTTAAACCCCATGTGCACTTATTGATCCACTACGGACGAAATATTAATGTAGATTTGTTAATGTTTCTTGTTATACAAGCCTTCCTAAATAAGTTTTATAGTTAGATTTTTCACCTTGTCATACCTTGTTTTTATTATTTCCCTAATTTGCAGTGTGGCGGTATTTTTGCAATAAATCAGTTAACCTTCCCGCAGGCGCATTAAACCGGGACCACAAATGGGTCTCCTCAGTGGACCACGAATTTATAGTTTTTCGGTTAATTGAAGTCATCATAAAGAGGGACAACGTCATCTTTCGTCAGAGGGGACTGATTGGCGGTCGTTCAATGATTTGCGATATAGTAGAAGGTATTGGCCCCGGACACTGCCCAGATGTGAGCTGTGGACCCGCGCAAAAAGTCGCTGAATTATTTATCTACTCTCGAAAAAATCGCAATTTATTGATGAAATTACAGGAATGGGTCGGAGAATGAATTCATTCGAAAGCGAACTATAGCCACCCTGAAGGCGCGGCTCTCCGGACCCTTCCCGTGACGGTTCCCCAATAATTCCACAATAATTCCGCAGCAATTTAGCGGACACCAAAAGGAGCACTAGGTCTCGGCTCTTGGGCCGGCTGCGTAAAAACCTGTCAGGGGACCCGGTGATGCAGCCGTGCACTACAACCCGGGTTCCCACACTTTTCTTTCAATTTTTGTTGGGGTCCATACACCTGGCATACGCGAAATCCCGAGAGCCACTGAACTGCTCCGTCCGCCGTCTCCTCCGCCACTCGAGAGACGGTGCCTCGAAAGAAGATGAGTTAAAAGAAGACCTTAAGACAAAGGAGCAGAGGAAGCGGCCGACCAAACGTGTCGCCTGGGATGAATGACGATGATGGACAAAACTCGTCAAACGTCTTTGCTAAGTAGCGGGGCCGGGGACGCAAGGCGACGGCACTGACCACGTCCGATCGATTGCCTGCTTTTGCTCGATATCGAGCCCGTTCGATAAAATCAAATCTCTTAATTAGATAATTTCGTTTCTGGCCGACGAGCACAGCATCCGCTCTTCAAAAAATTCTGATTTATGGGGGCCGTTCCCGGAGTCGATGCAACTGTCGGATTTTCCCACAGCTACGAAAGGGACCAATGATATAAACACGAACACTTAAGAAATTTATAAATAAATATGAATAACAATAAGACGAATTCCGATAAAAATAGATGGACCGCAATATTAGTGTATCTTAAAGTTAGGAAAATAGTTGTCATCATCTTATAAGCAGGTAGTTATACAAGTCATCTCATAAAAGACACAACTGATATTCAATTTTTCGTTTTTTTAAAAAAGTTAGTTTCTTTTGGATGAAGTTGGACAGTTAACCCTTCTAATATTTCGGACATCTCATAAAGTACAGAGCAAAATAAATTTAACATATCTAACATTAGACATGTTTGGAATTCAACAGACTCCAAAATGTTTGCTTAAACCCACGTTCTTGTTAGAAATATTAACATTGAAACACAACAGCGTTTGAAAAGAAATTATATAAAATTATGTACCCGAGTTTTAAATATTTAAGGTATACGGTTGAGATTTTTTTTTATTTTTATTTGAAAAGGGTCGCCCACATGGTGACCACTATGACCAAAAAGGCCAGACCGAGAAAGTCACTTTACTTCCGATTTTTTGTAATTAAAAATTTTTATAAGGAAAATACTAATACCTTTACATTTTATCCAACAGAAATAAAATTTCTAAGTCTTTATCGGTATGCTAACTTGTATTAGTAGAAGTAACATAAGTGCTAAACTCTTATGCTTATTACTAAATCATCCATATTCTTTCCTGGACTGTGAATTTGTCTCATTATAAATTTTTCGCGTCGTAATAAATCGGAGTAATGATCTCAAAACTGTGGAGCTATCATTGCAACTCTGAAAACCTACAAAACACTAGGATTCCGCAAAAGGTCGAAAAGAAACCCTTATGGTGACTTCGGTGTCTGTCTGTATGTCACGGCCGTGACTTGAAATTTGGCATAGTTCTAGAAGTCATTTGTTCTCACTTATTCGCCATGAAAAAATTTCAGAAATATTTTTATTAAAATTAAATGGGTGGAAAACTAGAAAAACATTTTTTTTATATATCGTGTGGGGTATCATTTGGAAGGTTTTGCTTCAAGGATACAAAAGATTTTTTTTTAATTTTAAGCCACAAATTGACTTATGGCCAAGAATGTGCGAAAAATACCATTCCCGCCCCCTTGTCACCTAAGTTTGCAAGCCAAAAAGTCTGAAATAATTCATACAAATAGAAGGTCTGAGATATATTACAGAAAAAATAAAACTAAGACAGACATTTATAGTTTCTGAAGAAAATAAATAAATCTGTTAATTTTTTAATATTGTACGGAGCGCTCAGTGCATGAGTCTGACTCTTCGGTTTTTTTTTTAAATTGCAAAAATCAAATGAATCCAGCGAAGCCAGAGCCGATCGCGCACAGCCCGTTTACCTGGTCACAGTGCGCCCCGGTGGACGGCTGATGTCCTCACGGATTGGTCGATAGTTGCTACAAGAGTTCTGCTCAGGCGACTTGGACGTTCTTGTAACCGCTTGTAAGTCGCGGAGATGCAACTCTCGAGCCATTAGCCATGTACGTAATAAATAAATTTATCGGGACAGAGGATCTCGCTGTTTGGCGTGCCTTTTCAATTTATTTCTGATTGTGCCCCGGCACGGCGCGACGTCCCAGCGAACTTGCCGCGGCAATCGGGAGACCGCGTTTCCCGTCAGTTCTGCGCACGCAGCTCGCAATCCGCGTTCGCCTTGTTCACATGCACCTACACTTGCAGCCTGCACATGATCGTGCGATCTTACGAACCAGGAATGCTAAGAAATCACAGCCAGTGCGCGCTGATGTCTTCATTTCTAGATTTCGCCGGATAAATCATTGCGAGGTCGTTTTCGATTTGCTTTGCACTCCATCTAAACCAGCAGCCATGTTGACCGCGACCTGTTTCCCCAAAAATTTACCACCACATTCCTAGATCGACTCTAGCATCCAAGTTCTGTGCCGATAGCTTATTATCCATTAATAAAAATCTTAAAATTCGCGATTTTGGAACATTGTAAATGCATATAACATCATATTTTTTCTGTTCTGTTGTTGTTCTATTTTTTAATACAACTATAAATTAAAAATTGTTAAATAGATTTCGCTATAGACCACATTTAGGCAGAATATCTGTACTAATTTAGTTTAATTAGCGAATTCCTCCATAGAGTGGAACAACACATAAATGCATAAGGACGCATCTTTCTGCTTTGAATTTCGACAGACTGTAAGACGAAGTGCAATTTGAGTCAAATTCAGGTCTGAAGGTATTTTCCCGGTACCAACAGTAAACGAACAGACCCCCATTCATTTGGCAAAACCCGAATCCGGATGGTCTGCACTCATCCGGAGGATTTGCCTCGATTCACAGAATTTCTTGAATGAATGAGACCCCGACTTCCGCCTCTTTCGCATAGTGCGTACGATTCTGGATCATCCTTCTACTGCTGCGGAAAAGCAAGAGGACGAGGAGACGGGGGGAGGCTGTTTCCTTGTGTCCATAGAAGATAGATCCTCCGGGACAATGCGCTTCTTGCATCGGATTTCCATTGTAAATCCACAGCATGTTCGCCTGCTCGACCTGTGCGAAATCTTGAGGAGTTTTGCTACTGCTGCTGGCCATAAAGACTACAAAACTCGTCTTCTAGAAGGAAGAGGCTCATCCATGAACTTGTCAAGGAAAGACGAACCCGACCGCGGCCCAAGAATACACGTAAGTGGTTCAATGGCATAAAAAGTGGTTGGCTCACGGCATGCATGAATGTATGAGGCTCGAAGAATGAGGTACGAGGATTTAGGAGGAAACTCTGGAGCTCTCAAATGCAATTTGGCGTTCAGGCGCCGCGTTTATTATGTTGCCCGGGACCATGGATCTGAGATCCGGGACGAGCTCATACTTTTTCCACTTGTACAAAACAAGGAGACCTACCTGTGCTGCCCTAGGACCCCGTTATGATAAGGGCTCGATGGATGCTGTTGGTGACAATGCCTCTCCTGATGTGTGATGTGATGTATGTACTCGCACAGGAAATCCAGGTGAGGACAACTGCACTGTCGCATGGGGAGGATGGAGACGTGGGGTGGGACGATTCCTTTGGATGGTGTCTTGGCTCGAAAACAAACGCAGTAAATTAAGAACAATTGCACTTCGGAGATGAATGGGCCATGGTGTCACGCCGCGGTGGCCATTGTTGGCAGATTCAAGACTTTCCGGTGATTTACGACGTTGTGGTTGGAATTGACAAAGACGATAGTCAATTTCGCGTTATATGCACGGGGTGACCATCGCGTTGTAATCGTCACTGAGCACCGTCACCGGCTCAATTAAGCTCGGATTTGCATAATGCGACATACCTGGGCCAGGGACTGATTGGATTGTAATCACTCACCGTTCGGGCTCTCGCGCACCATGCTCATAGTACCCATCGTAATTGGGCTCCTAGCCGGCTATTTTTGGTCAAATCTACGCCATCAGATCTCATCGAGGCTCCGGGTGACATGGAAATCGTGTGTGCCAAAAACATTCGATCGATGGATCTCCTGCTCCAACCGTTGCTGTTGCGCGTTGGCATACAACAGACTCGTCAAAATTTTTCCGTCACAGTCCGTCAGGCCTCAATCAAGCGGTGATTGACGGCTGAATGCAAATGTTTGGCGACATTTTCCATATTTGACCGCGCGATTCGCGACAGCGAATTTCTTCGCGGTCGCCGCGCCACCGCTAACCGGCCCGCGCGGATCATTCACGCGCACCGAAACGCGACTGTGCCATGCCACTCCAGTCGAGTGAAATGTTGTTAAATGTCGCTCTTGTCCGACATGCTATTTTGTGGCGATTAACCTGCTGCGCGATCGAATTAACCTGTTCTGTCGCGGGATGGGAATTCGGTGTAATTGGACTGATCGCCTTTTTTGGACCTACTCCCGATGGCGTTTTGCGCGGTCCGAATGCAACAAAGCCTGAGATTTTTTCAAATATTTGCACGTCGCTGATTTCATGCCTCATTCGCTGCAAAGCGGATATATTATCCTGGAAATTTAACTTATTTTGTGCACATAAGTATGTCTAATAATATCTAGTCTTAATAGGCTTTGCGTATGGCCTAAATGATTTAATATTAATTATAATATAGTTTTATGTACATAGTCCCGTTAGACTTATTTTGTATAAAACATTTCAATTAAATGCAGAGAAAAACTCTATTTTAAGTGTAAATGTATCATATAAAATAATTTTAGACAGTTAAGAATTTAATTTACCATGTAACTAATTTCTACAATTTTTTGTAATTTTCTGAAAAATATCGTAAAGAATAAGATTGCATGTTTTTTATTTTTAAATAAATATTTAAAATTACTTCAATTTTTGTTTGAATTTCGGCTTTTACATTGCTTTTGGTTATTAATCTCTGTTCTTTTTACCTTGTGAAGTCCAACAAGATTCAAATTCATTTTCAAATGTTAAAATGAAATTCTTAAATATGTTATTAATTCTCTCAAGAAAGGACTTTTATTTTCGCGTGGTATTTGTTCCATATTGATAGAGGCACTTTGGTAGGATTTCCAATAAAAGGTTCGCTTCGCTTCTAGGTTCGCTTGATGTGCTGTCATTCCCAAAAAGTGGTGTAGCAAACGCATATGTCCTTCCAAATTTGGGATACCTTGGAACTCGCTTCACGTCACGATCAGCGGTCGTAAATCTGCTGGCCAGGTGCGATAATCGACAAGCGTTTTGCTGTTCCAATGCTAATTAACGCAAACAATCAATTAAGCCGCCGCGGCTGGCAATAAGTGGCGCGATCCAATTTCGATTTCAATTACAAAGTGCTGCGGAATGAGATCAGGTTAACATTTCGACGGAGTTTCGGACCGCTGATGGCGGCCGCGACTGCGGAGCGGCGTTGCTATTTTAAACGCACATATCCGACTAATTAGCGTCTTTTATAGGTCCGATCGATAACGCAGCGTCGTAAATGATCGTTTTGCGTTCACATGCTGTTCGACCACTTCATAGGCCGCTCCGCGCGGCAGAGGAAGAGACGCGGAGATGCCCGGAATTCTCCATCTAATTGAAAGTCCAGCAGTACGGTAGGGCATTAATCGCGGATTTCTGATAGTGGAGAACACGGAGGCTCATTGGCTTAGGCCATAACTTCGCCAATTGGCGTGAAAAGCAGATGCCAGCCTTTCGCCGCGAGCGCTACAAAGTTTCAGTAACCATTCGTTGACTGACTTAGGAGACAGGGTAGCGATTCCCGACATCAGCGAATTGATCCAGTGCGAAATAAATTTCCGCGGCGTAACTTCCTTTCTAAACAAATAAATTGAATTTCGACTCAAATAGAATTACGATATTTGGGCCTGTGCGAATTGGTGCTAGATGGTAATTGAACTAACTGACGACGTCGCTAAATGGACATAATCTTGTATTTTATCACCTATACCCTTCACCTTCGACTAATTTTGATCAACTTTCAAAAACAACCATTAATATCACTCGACACTAATTAAAGAGATAATAAAATTAACAAAAATGTCTTCTTGCGACTATGATAAAAGTACTAACAAATATTTTATATAGCAGATATTATAAAGCAAATGGCAAGTCATAAATAAATTACTAACAATATTTCAACCTTGGAAATGGTTTTTAATTGAATTTTAGAAATGTTATTTCTAAAACTTAAAAAAGTAGACTTGTAAAACATGGAAAATAAAATTAAAAATAGTTAATAAAAATACTTATTAAATAATAGTTAAAATTTGGTAGGACTTAAGAAAAGTTACGATTTTGTTTTAAATATTTTGAATGATCAATTCAAAAGCTAGAAATAACATTAAAAACTTATTTAGGTTCATGAATAAACGAACATTTTTGGTGCAATTGCTTTTCGATTATAAATAAATCTATTAATTAATTTTTCGTAATTTTATGTAAATAAATAAAATCAAATTATTTTATATTTCTTACTCTCAGTTTGAATTTTCTTTTTACATACTCAGGATAGTATTACAATTCTCGGTCTTATATTTGCATCAAAATTTATTTTGCACTCTATAACCTAAATTAATTAACAATCTTTGCTAAGTATAGTCTGGCTAGATTCATTTAAAATTTTCCAGTTTTCGAAGAGACGGTTTTTTAACCCTTGATGGAACTACAGAAATAATGAAATCGACTTTTTTGCAAAAGTTATATACAAATTTCGTACTTCATTACATCAAATCACTAGAAAAAAGGAAGTATTCAACTTTCTAGACTAGAAGAAGCGAGCAACTCTCCAGGTTTTTTCCGGTCTGCACAATGCGGTAGTAAAAGAGAATTCTGTTCCCGGTTCCCACAGGAGGTCGGGTAACCGTCGCCAGTTATCAATTATCCGCCAAGTAGCCGGAATACAAAGAAATTAATAAATTGTGGTAAAAAGTCAAATCGGCTAATTTGGGGGGCCGAAATTACATTGCGAGATAAGCAGCCTTCGTGATCGCGGCCCGCGAATAAAAAAGGCCGCTGAGCGGGCGGAGCGCTAGGGCGGCACCGATGGAAAAAATTCCCACAATTTGACACACTTCGCATTGTTTTGTTTGGCCGCGGCTGACGACGATCAAACGCAGCTCACCTCTAACGAAACGTGAAATTAAAGCGGCGAAGACCAACGTGATCGCTTTATGGGCATTCGCATTAGACGAGGCCTCGGATATGCAGCGGCGCAAATGGCAGTCCGCGCTATCGCGAAATAGAATTTAATTTCGCCGAAATTAGACGGGTTTTTATTAATTTAGCCGCGATTGTATCTGCCCGGGCCCTGGCCAAGGCTCGAAGGTCTACCGGCTTTCTCTTCCTTGTGGCGCATAATGCGCAACGGATTTCGGCAAGGTGTGAAACACGGCCTTGAAGGGGAATTAGAGCAGTTAACATTACGACTGTGATTGACCTACTAGGATCCCGATTTCGTGAGATTTTAATAAATGTAATAACATTTGAAGAAACATGGGCAACAAATTCTGAAATGTTTATATCGATAAATCATTCTATGGTCAGTTTCATGAATTACTAAATATAAAATTATAAATATGCACTTCGTATATTTCTAACTAAGAAGTTAATATTATAAGTTCAAAAAACAAAAGAAAAACTTAGCTCAGTAGAAACAGTTTAAACCATAATCGCCAACTGATCTTAAATTATTGAGTCATTTTTACGATCATATACAGCTTTCCATTTAGGACTGTATTTTTAAATTTCATCAGAATTTAACAAAATCGCAAAAAATAATTTGGTCCCAAAATGTTTTTTTAACACAAACAAATAAATACAAATTTATGATGCATTTGGGAAAATAATTTTGTAGAATGTTTTGTATCGCAGTCACCAGCAAATAAAATGACAAGTTTGTAAAATGAATTTCTAGAAATTTGTAAGACCTAGGATTATCGTTGTAGTTTCCCTGTAAACTTTAAATAAGGCGTTATATTCCCTGACTTTTATTTTTTTTTAAGTTTAGGTCCAGTATTTTCGGGAATAAGGGTGGAAGTTCTACTTTTGCATATTTTTCAGAATATCTTTTTAAACATGCTTTTTAAAATTATGAAAAGAATATTATTGTATTCCTTATAACAAGCCCTTTTAAATGACACGTGATATACAAAATTAAAAAAAAATTTCTAATACTTAATCTCACTTTGATTCTTATATGAATATTTTAGTGTTAACTAGTGCAAAATACGTGGGTTAATAAAATCTATTACTATGCAAATTTTGCAAGTTTCTTCGTTGCGTGGTTTCTTAGAGAATCGGCATGAGTGGGTCTTATAAAGGTTCAGATACTCTTATCGAAAAAATATGAGTTGTAACTCAAAAATAAAGCACGAGTTGGACTTAGATGAGAAGTGGCCCGTACTATAAATAAATTTCTATTATAAAAATAATTTTAGGGAAATAAATAATTAGAAATTAAGGAGTTTTCTTTTATGTAACAAAAAAACTATCATGGGAAATAAGTTGCCGATAATTTTCGTTCCCTTTAGATCTCGTTACAAACATGGATTTTTTCCAAATTTCTTTGAGCGTATTTGAAAAGTTTTCTGGAGAAAATGTTAAAAAAAGACAAATTATATTTTTTTAAAACTTGTACTTTAATAAGCTTACCTGAGATACCCAACACGGGTGTTGATCTTTCAAAAATTTCCCCTCTTTGCAATCTAAGCTGAGTAATGAAGAGAATTATAAGTGCTAATATAAGACCTTCGCAATGATGTCATTTATTTAAATTAAAGCGGCATTTTTATTTTGCAGTTTGTAAGCAAATTAATACGACTTTCGTTTTGACTGTATTTAAAGCGTTAAAAGACATCGTGGATTGCTTTTAATCACATTCACATCACTTTCTGAGTGTTGAAAGAAAAAATTGTCACCAAAAATATCAGACGATTTCTATGATATTTTGTAGTCCTTTTAATAAAAAATAAAGTAGTTTTGAAAAATGCCTTTCGACCTCGAACATGTTTTGTAAAATTCTTGTACATGGTACTCTAATATAAATTTTGCAGTGTTCATTTATTCTTACGAATACAAAACATTAAAATGTTTAAATTAAATTATTTTAAGTTGATTTCATCAGGATTGATATAAAAGATCAGTAAGTGGTCTGATTTCTAGAAAATACGCTTAGAAGTCTCTACAATATCAAGCGTTGAATAAAAGTAATATAACTTGACACAGCATAGGGTGGCAACTACCTCATTAAAGGTACTTTAGTATATACTATTGTCAATCGAGCATCAACAGTGTAGGAAAATATTACTTATATAATTTCATCGAATATAATCTCATAAAGCTAGAAAGACTCCTATGCTTTATATTCAAAGTGCTAGTTTTGTGTTTCGCTGACCTTTGAATTCCTCATCAGAGAAGTTCTTGAGAACTGATCGCTCCGACTTGTGGAACTTATTCTGCCTCTTCCATGAGACCCAGGTCGCGTCTGCATATGAGCTCATCGCTCACATTCATAATCCGTGAATCATGCGGCGATGCTGATCGAACGCTGGCCGTGCCATTAATCCGCTGTCCGATTATGACCGAATCTCGCTTTATTAGCGCCAGAGATTTTATAAATCTCAGCGACGGACAGACTGACCCATCTCGGTTTCAGTCGCATTACATCCGTCAATCTGACGGACGTCAAGCTGGCCGCATTGTCCTCGCCACTTAGGCCGTTTTCTTAAGTACATAAAAGCCGCGACTGGACACCGCTGCGCTGCTAGAGGCTGCGTTTATGACTTTTGTCTACTGCAATTTATATGCCGATAAATGGTCTGAAGTCCGAGGACCGAGCGGGCAGAAGCTTTAACGTCGTCGTCCAGCGATTTCCGTGACTGGAACAGTTTTAACGGAGCTTAGATGGATCGCAGCCGAAATGAGAAACTGTTCCAAATTCAACTTAGCGGGCTGATGAACGGATCCTATACACTATCTGACCTGGTCAAGACAATTCATATGAGAATCTTACGGGTGTTTTGTTAGGGCACTAGCGCATAGAAGTCCGCAGGAGCCCAATTTTGCAAACAAAAAGCCAGACTCTAATTTGATAGAGTTTCAGACTAAGCTTTTGGGTTTCAATTGTACTACTGGGCTTTCGAATAACTTCGATCACTTTTAACAATTCCGTTTAAACAAAGGCACTTCTTCGATTTCTTTGTTAACTTTTCCTATAAAGAATTTTAAAATAACATCTTATAATTTTTCCCAAACAGGCAAAAACGTTTCAAGTAAACTTCAAAATTTATGCCAAAAGAACTTCTCAAAAGCCCTGAAAATTTGATTAATCTTAAACAGTGCATCTACAATTTCAGTTTTACTTTCAGTATGTACAAAAAGTTGGATAGCATTAATGAATAAGTATTTACTGCTTTTTAGGGACCTTATTTTAAATGAGTATATCATTTTCAGCTTTTCAGTTCAAAAACAAAAATCACCATTTAAGTTGTACCTGCTCTCTCTATTGGTATATTGCAAATTTTAAATAGTGAATTTTATTCTTGAACATAAAATAAATAACATTTTCAGATTTTTTATATATTGGAAAAAGTAAAGAAAATCTTTGTATGCGTTTGGTAGTAAGCCAAAAATTCTTGTGTTAAGAATAAGTTATAGTTTTTTCTTTTCTCAATTAAATCTTCAAACAAACTTTACCCAAAATTGTCTATAGTATTAATATCGATCCAAACACTTCTCCTTTTACCTTTCTTATGCACATTTATGATATACATTAGAGATGCATGTCCGTTCAGGAGCATATCGAGAAATTAGGTAGCATGATCTGTTACGTTTTAATTAGCTTGCTTTTTAGCTACTTTTAACGAGCTTTCAAAATTTTCATTTGACCGAAAAACTGGGCTCTTCTTAATTTCTAGCTGCTCCACGGCAGTCTGGGAACTCGTTTCCTCCTCGGCGACCGTCGCCTCGAATGGGAGCGCCTTGATAGCTTCAAAGGCGGTTCCGTTCTAGACCTGGAGCAGGTGGAATGCCGCGAAAATTCTCCGCTTTTGGGTAATAAGTTTAGGTTGCCAAACGGAGCTGTTGCCGGATACGCGCACGCCACCACCTCATTAAAAGCAATTAATTAGCGCGCTCTCGCTAGCGATGGTATCGCGGACCAAGATCTCGCGCGTTTGCGTTCTCGGCGCTATTGCCGCGTTAGGCTTGAGTGCCACCCACAAATACCGTTAGGTGGAGTTACCCAAGTCGGGAATATTACATATTTGCCAAGTGCACCTTGCACTCCTCTTCTTGTTTGTCAAAAAGCCAAAAGGGTGACCTCGAAAAAGGGCGGTGGCCGCGACAGGCAACAATCACACGTTTGGCAAAGACCCGCCGAGCGTCAAATTAACAGGTAGAACAACTAGCGGTGCACATGGCGCAGGACGGGTGTCTAATACAAAAGCTAAATAATAGAAAATCGGGCTCAAGTAGTGTTAGAAGCGGAAGTCTCACCTGTCGTGCTTTGGAGTACCTTCAAACTGGTGGAGGACCGAAGAAGTCGTAAAAGAATATTTTGGGGTCATCCCACTCGTAAAAAGCCACGGCACTGATTTTGGTGGCAAATATTGTACAGAAAAATGGGTTCTTCACCTTTAATGCTATTCAAGATTTTAGAAAAGTCATTTTTAAATGAAATTTTCTAATTTTTAATCCAAATGGAAAACTCGGATTAAGAAAAACAATTTTTTTACTAGAGCACCCATTTTTCAGAGTAAAAATATTTATAAATATAAATATAATAAAATATAATATAAAAAATATTTTCCTGTACCAATTATACCCTAGCCCCACTTGGAGTAAGATGCCATGTCGAAGATCGGTCTTTGCCGGGGGCTCAGAATTGAATGAACTCCAAATTGATGGTTCCCTGGCAGGTGAAGGAAAAAAACCGGGGGAAATTGCGAATCCACGAAAATTGGGTTAATTGGGCAAGTCAAACTCTTTTCTCCACGCATCCAAGGAATCCCGGTGCGGAGCTAGTGGCGGCTTTCCAATCCGCGAAGAAACTCGGCTTCTTCTAAGGTGGTCGATCCGCGGAGTACGTGAAGACAAGTCGCGGCGTTGCGCAACTCACTGTGGCTAAGCGGAAAATTACGAAGCGAAGCTACTGCCGATTTTTAGCAATTTCTGCAGCACCGGGCCATTTCGCAACGATAGTGCGCGTATTCAAATGCTGGGAGCGATCGTCGGTTAGTTCCACTTTATGCAAGAGCGGCACAGCGCAATTAAGGTCCACCACGTCCGTGTTAGCCTTTCGTTGTTTTTGGGTAAACGAGGAAATCAGGGCTGACGGATGCCCTGACCTTCTGATCGGTTTAGACCGCGGCGGTGCTAATAGCTGCCCGGTGGCCCAAGGTCCGTCGATCGATCGGCGCAGGAAATGACCGAAATAAAGTCGAAAGAAATCATCGAAAGGCCTGGGCTAAGTGCAGTTTCGATCGGCCATCAATGTGGTACACGGATTGCCCAAGTTCCCAAGAAAACTCGCGGTAATTGTCTCAGAACTAGTCGCGGGGCAATTAATCATGTTGGAGGACGGAGCTGGATGGCCGGGCCGAGATTGCGCGGAGTCAAAGTGGACCTAATCCAATAAAATTCAATTACACTTACAAAACAGCCGAAAGTGATCCGCCCGGACCCGAGGCCCCTAAGTGGCGCTCTCGCGGCTCGGCGACGGGGTCCAGCGTAGAATCGGATTCGTCACAAACCTTTCTTCACCGGCCAACACGTCCCGCGGACCTTTGGCAACTTTGGGCCAAAATTAGTTTTCGCCGCGAGCTGATGCGTTTTTTGAGCAGCCCACTGCAGCACCATGTGATTATCGCAAATGGATTAACCACACTCCTATTTCGGTGCGGCACCGTCGTCCGCGACTCGTAAAAGGTACCAATTTCGAGGCGCTCACTAGAAGTGGGTTACATTGCTTTTTACATGGTCATTTAATTACGCTACAACAATCGAGACCATCGGTGTGATAAGACCGATCGCCGCAGACAGGCCGCAATTGCCGTGCCGCGGTTGTTAATGGATCGCTCCGTGATCTAGCCGAGGCGGTCACTGCTGGGCCCTGATCTATAACGATCACCCCGGACCAGTCCGCACGGCACTGAAAACGAGGTGTGAACGAAGCATTAAATCGGGGAAATTAAATCCGAAAAATCACTTTGTGATAGAGGAACGTGATGAGCGCGATCAAGAATTATCATTAGTCGCCGGTTCTAGTGCGCTGAATCACTTGCACGGACCGTGGAGGCAAGCGTGAAGGCAATTGGTGCAATTTATCGTGGCACATACATACGCTGATTTCCTGGAATTCGTAGCTCTATTACTTCGTCCAATTGACCATCTGTCGGATCTCAAATTTGAGAAGGTCACGGGCTATACATATACCTCTAATTCCCCCCTATTTTTATCCTTTGCTAATTTAAGCAATTTCTTCAAATTAGTAATTATTATTTACATTAATGAGCTATCAATTTCAAAGATAGCTTTTTATTTTTCTCTCTTGTTTGACGGCATAGTTCAAAAATTCCTTTTTCAGTTTTTATGTTAAATTACAGATAAAATACGACCAGAATATTTCTTCGAAATTACGGCTTAACTTTAAAAGAATCATACCCAGTTTTCATAATGAATTATTCTACATTTCTACATTTTCAACATTCGAGCATTCGAAATACTTTGAAAATATACCCCAAAAATGTTAAGATGATAGAGAGAAAATGAACAGAATTTTAGACCTTTGAACTAATCTTTTGTTTTACCTTTAAAAATTACAGAAATTGGTTTGTAAAATTAATAAACGGATTATTATTTCTACATATATTAGAAAATTGGATAATGTAAGTTTTTATGGAAAAGAAAACAGAAATAAACGTATCTTGCATTTTCAAAGATGGAATAATTAATTTATTCATCCATTTAATTTTTGGCACATATTTTTTATTAAACGAATTTATTAAATAATAATAACTTATTTTAATCATTTTTATTTTCTTCTTATTTAGAAAGGCAGGGTAAAGGCAAAAGTAAAACCATAAATAGATTACCTCAGCAAAATTCTGTTCTAGTAATTTAGTACGATTAAATGTGCAACAATCATCGTCACAACTATAAACGTAACTAGCATTTGTCTTCGTTAATGCGTGCTAAATCATTTCCCTCACCTTTGAAGAAAATTTTGTTGGCTGCGTCGTTTACTGAATAATGAAAAGTTTGGCGACATACTCTTAAACATGTACCGGAGACAGGTGGAAAGTTACATTTCATTTTACAATTTAAAATTGTCAAAGCGCAGTTTTCTCACGTTCCAAATTAGAGACCCCATGTGAATTTTATATTTCCGCTGTACGCTCTGAGAAAATCAGAGAAAAAGGCTCTTCGGTAATTGATTCCAGCTCATATAGGTATAGTCAATTGTACCAACCAGAACGCCTCAATTGGCAGCTCCAAATTGCGATAAGCACTCTCCTTTGTGTCGGTAATTTCTAAATAGACCATTTAGAATCAATTTTTGCCACTCCAGAATAATTTGCATCCACCATCTTGGTCGCAATCGATTGCGGACCAGCGCGGCTTACCAATCAAAGCATGGAGATAGCCGTGCACAGGTGTTTCGCTACATGATTGCGAATCGCTAACGGGCGCATCGCCCGTAAATCAGAGTTCCCTGGAGAAAAAGGGTGCTCGATCTATTGCTCCATTGATTGGCGACGCACATGCATCATCGATCGGCGATCGATCACCGCCGATCACTAGCGATCTTGCACATATCATCGCGTTGTCTAGCGGCGGACGATGAATTATGCAATTTTCTGCTTTTCGGAATTCCACTGCGCTCGCAGAAAAAGCTCGGACGTTCTGTCGCGCGGGATAGCTGCGAACAGTGCGTCGACGATGCAGTGATCGATGCTAATTATGATGCATTTCCTCTTCGCGTCTGATAAGAAATCTCTGCGGCCACTGAGACTGTAGTATCCCATCTTAATGTCGCGGTTCATTGGGCGCGCTGATTCTCACGTTGCAGGTGATTGTGTCGATCGTGCTGTCGCCCTGCCTCCGGAGCTTTGCTTTCAATTGTTTCTCTTTTTCCTTTCTTTAGCGGCCGGTTCCACAAATAATTTTCGCAACTTTTAAGCAATAGCAGCACCACCGGCCCGAAAGGCAGCTTCAAGACCGCGAAGCCGGCGAACTCGGAAACCATCTATGAGCTATGAGGCCAGACTGGCCTTTGAGAATTGACCCAATTAATTTTTCTCATGCGGTCGCGATCAATTCGGATGGCCAATTTATGTGAACAGAGTGCAGAGCGTTCGGGTATTATCTTAACGATCCCCGAAACGAGCGTGACATTAATTGTGGGGCACTTGCGCCCGGGCTACGTTGATGCTGGCACTCAGGTATTCCACCTGTCGAAATTAACGATCGTGCCAGATGTCCAGGTGCTTCTAGGTACATAGATAGCTCTGGATTAGATCAAATTTACGTTATTGCCTGCGACAATCTCCCCGGAGACTGTTCACGTAACAATAACTCTCTCGTATCTTGTTGCGATCTGGTTTGGCCTGCGCGGACAATTAACGTTTCAATTCAGGTTGACAACCATTGTCATGGTGCCGAATGGTGCCCTCCCTGAGGTCTGAACCTCACGGACGGCTAAATTAAGAGGACTAGTCTGATACTGACCCGGTGGTCCTGACTGCAACAATGTTCGATACAGGAGAAGAGAGGAGCTACAGAAGTTTCTTTTACATGTTCTAACTAAAAATAAATAAGGATATAGAAATAGATTTAATTGTAATTTTAACCAGTCCTCATAGAAATTTCGTCAATGATAGACTAAAAGTTCCTTTGTTTAACAATTTCCTCGAAAAGTAACAAACAAAAGGAATGGAAGGCAGCCAGGAAAACAATTCGTCTAATTTTGTAAATTAAAAATCGGATGGATTACGACTTAGATTAGCACACTGAATGTTCTGTATATTTATTTGAAATTCCACACCAACATGCTATTATAATAATGCTTTATTTTTTATGTTAGTATTTACGCTATGCAGTACATCAAATAAACTAGGAGTTTGACCTAAAAGATATAACTTTTAGCGTACCGAACTCTAAATATGATAATTCTTATGTATTTTTTCCAAATTTTTCAAATTTTCAATATATGTAAACATAATCAAGTTTACCAAAACGGATAAAGGGGCACCTGAAAAAACTCCCAATTGTCCTTTAATCGTTGTTTAATTTGGTGAACTATAGTATTCGCAATATTGAATTTCGAGACGTACTTCTGGTGGGTCTTTCCATAACGCAGATGAAATGAGTCTGGGTGGCAATTACTTAGCAGCCTTTTGAGCATTCCGCACGTACACACGTTCATGTAATAAGGGTCTGAAAATGACCGAAACCACTTTCGCATGGCTCTCGGCTTTCATAGGCGGGCGCTTAAATTGGAATAAATCCCTTTTACGTGCAAACAAGTCTTGTCGGTGGTAAAGGGCCACTTCGGAGCATTTAATCATCCCTCACGTAGCACCAATTTGGGTACAGATAAGGTGGAAGCCACGGGAATCTGAGAGCTCTCCCAGCCAGGGATGGACAATTCTACAGGAAAATTTCTACACGACCATAGTTGTAAGCTAGACCTTTCCAATTCGTGGAAGATGAGGGGCACCACTGCACGGAATGCAGTACTGTGCATGCGCATGCAGCTCCGCGCACAGTTCTACAGCAAGTTCCTCCACTTCGATTTGAATGGCCGCGCGCCGACCGGTGAGCGAGCCAGTTCTAGTTGACCTCAAGCCGGAACGGCAAGACAATCGTCTTTGCCTGATTTGAGGCAAAAGTGAAGGACAAATCCTCAATTGTGCAGTAGATGCTAAAGCACTACTACTGCGGCCGTCTGATTCTATAAATAAAAGCCCGGCTTCCGCGCACCTCCTCCGGGACTTGTCGCTTACTGCAAGTAGATGGCTAGCTAGTGGCTTTGGCTAGTTTTTCTCGCGACTTGGAACACGAGCAAGAACTACGATTGCTTCGCATGCGTTTGAGCTATGTCAACCAAGAAGATGTAGGCACCGGCGCTTACCCGACCTGTAGATTCCTTTTGAAAAAAGCAGCTATTGAAGCTCATCGCAGTGCGCACTAGCCGAAGAAATGAAATGTCCACAGGTATCACCAATCGATATGCAGACGTTGGGCGCCAATTAAGCAAATTACATAGGGATGCTGGTTGCATCGTTAATGAGGTGATCTACAGTCGCTCGACTGACCATGTGGCAACAGTGTCGTGCAATGCTATAAAACTTGGCACAGATATCGAAATCGCAGAACATTTGGATGATGCTTCAATGGAATGAATGAGGGCTACTGTTGCCAAATGGTTTTAGAGCTAGTTTTTTTCTTTTTTTGTTACTTTAGACTACTTCAAAAGAGGGGATTGTCACTATATCCTGAAATAATAACTCATTACCAGTTAATGTAATATGAATTTTGTACTGTTCATTTATTTCCAAATATTTAGAGTAAAAGTGCAAACTAAAGTAAGCGTAAAGTAATTTCCCTTTATCTTGTGTGAAAAGTGTTCGCAAAGAGACCATTCAGTTTTCTTCGTACGACATGATGTAGCTTTTTCAGGGCTCTTGGCTTTAAACAACTGATGTAATTTCAACAGAACTTGATCTCTATTTAACGATTATTATAGATGTGGAAAACATAATACAAATTTTCGAAAGAAAGAAGCGTCAATCAACGTCATAGGAATTAAGTTCATGGCTCACATGAAAGTCAAATTATTTAATTTAAGTGATTAGGGGCAGTTAGAAAAAAAAAACCACTTTTCTAATTTTTGTAAAATTTGCGGTTTTATAAATATTTGTGATAATCTGGAGGAGATTAGATAAATATTGACGGATCTACGACCATAAATGCAAAGGGAACCGGAGCAGCTTGAAACTTTAAACGCATTTTTCTCGAAGCTATGTTTTCAAATTCGGTGATGACTATTTCTCAAAAACTGGTTAAACGACTGTTTTAACATTTTTTTCACGTCTTTTAGGTACAAAGAACTAGTGCTTAATCGAAGGAATTTTTGGTGCAATGTATGTATATTTAAAATATACATAAAATTGAGAATTTTTCCAATTAAAACCAATTATTTCACCTTGATCCGCTGCCATTTTCTTAAAACATATTTTTATTTCCAAAAAGCAACAAAATTTATCTAGAGTATTCTAATAAAGTTAATTAATAAATATACAAAATTGTAAGAAAAGGATAAATTACCTAGAAAATTAATCTCAAAATTTCCATTTTTGTCCTTTCTAATTGCCCCTAACCCCTTAAAGTACAATCTGACTAAAATCAGAGAATCTCTCTATTGGGTTAGAGACAAAATTCAGTATTTAAATTATTTGCATTCGTAGAAATATAACGATGACAGCATACTTTTCATTTGTTTTCTGCTTTCTGCTGATAAATTCAAATTTAAGGTAGTTCTTTAAACATCAGCCATGTCTGTGATCATTTTATACATTTTCAGAGTTAATAAAGAATGAATTTGTTTTATTTTTTAATTGTGGGTTCTAATTTGGTCTAACCTGCTGGAAAATAGTAAGTAAAATGTTTTTATAGTATAGTATAGTATTTAGGAAGTGATTGGTTCAGTTCCTGCTATGACACCAACCCTAAGTTGTCCGCGAATATTGCTAGAAAAAAATCGCTTACTTAGAAATACCAAACGGTAGGTAGGTATCGTCCAATGAGTCAAAACCGCAAGCATGCCGATAAAAGTGGTACAATGACCTAGAACGTGGAAGTGGGAAAGCAGTGCTCTTTTTGGCAGTTAATCAAAAGTATTGATTTTCTACGTCTTCAAATGTTACGTACTGAAATATCCGTCGTTGTAGATTTAATTTGCCAAAAGAGAAATGGATGTAGTCGAAAATCCTTCGCTTGCTGACATTTTGGCTCATATAAATGATGAGAAGAATACTGAAATGAGTTGCACAACTTCCGGTCGACAGAATCGATTAAATTTGCATAATTATATGCATTAATAAAAAAAGGCTTATCTCAATCGCTAGTCATTAGCGCTTCGCTAAAGTGCAGCTACTAAACGCCGGATGATTCTACGACAATATTGATCCAGTGGTCATTTGTCGTACAAATTTGTTTTCTTGGGAAAAACGCGAAAGATGGGCCAGATTAACGACGAGCAATAAGACTAAACTAAAAGAAATTTTATGCAGTTACGTTGTCTGAAACCAGCGAGTCGTGTGAACCAGAATGTCTAACAAAAAGTGCTGACCGGCGGCGCTTGGCGGAATCTTGGTCAACGGCACCAGTGATGACCAATGATAGCCACACCAACGTCACTTTTATAGGCAAAAGAGGTATGCCCCGAAAATCGCCAATATCCGCTTTGCTTTTAGATAAACACAAAACCCATTTCGCGGTCTGTGCAAATTTTGCCTTTTGGCGGCGCATTTGGCCACAAAATGGAAAAGTCTCTGAGTGGTTATTCTACGATTTGCAAATAGCCAAGAGGCTCCGAAAGCCAAGTAGGAATTGTAGACGTACTTGCGCCCAGATAGACGAGGAAGTCGCGCAGAGACACGAATTGCATTCCACGGTGAAGATGATGATGCCCAAAAAGAACTATTCAAAGAAGTCGGCTTGACTCGAGAAAGTTGCATTACGGCTTTTCCTGGCTCAGGTGCCTGCCATGATGATGACTTATACTATTTTCCGAAGATGGATAATGGTTCTTATGCACTTTCAACCATTGTGACGATGACGACGAACGACGTCAACGCGGTTTTAGCCTGTGACCCACCATCCCGAGGAGAGAGTGGAAAAAATCAATTTATTGTTGATCGTTTTGTCCAAAGGTCGCCGTAGGAATAAGATGGCGGTTGTCCCTAATTCAGACCCGGAGAAAGGTCAGCGGAGGCCTCGGATGCCACAAATAGCGACCGCGACTCATCCTCATCACGGCCTAGAAAAAGATCGTGGCAGTCGCTATCAGAATCTGCCATCTGTGGCATAAGGCGAAATTCGTCTTCAATTGAAAGCGACTAGTTCGACACCGCGTTACGGAGCACTGCCTACCTGCCCCGAGCGGATCCCAATTTCAAACTCCCATGTACCGCCGCCGTCGCCGCAGCCGCAGAGTGATACTTTGGGCCTTGTGAAGGTGGTACAGGTAAATGATGGGGCTCTATAGGTGTGGCGTAAAATTTTATTGTTAATCCGAAGACAATTCAGTGCGACGGCGTTGGTTAGTTCCCTCATTGTCTCTAGTGGATTCCAGCGCTTTAAGGTCTGAGTCCCACTGGCGGCGGTGCAGTGTGCGGTTCCGAGGCAGTTAATCAGCTGCCTGGGTGTCTTTTTCGGGTTTTTGCTCTTCTTATTCTTATTTCTATGATTTGCTTTATTTTCGTCTATTTGCTATCGCAAAATGTCAATTGAATTCGCTTAGTCTGCGCTGGTTAAACAGCACGAAATGATTCGTTACTTTGCATAAATTATGAGACTCTAGCAAGGAGGCTCCGGCTTTTGTTTCATTATTGTTGTGGGGCCCCATAAGTGCGGAGCACTAAGCAACGAAACGAGCCCTCAATTATTCCTGATGGGTCTGCTCGCTTCTAGCCGCCTCTGCCTATTTCCAATTCCCAGTTATTCGCGGTGAAGGTAGAAATTATCGCGTTACATGACGGATGCCAAACGATGCGATCAAACAGGGCAATTTGCTCGATCCCACAAAAAGTCACTTCTGGGTGGCTTATTCTAGCCGATGCCAGACGAGTTTTAAGCTAAGCGACAATGGATCATTACAATGGAGTCTTTAAGCGCGCCCCCATGTTGTTTAAGAATTGGGAGGAAAAAAGTAGGGAAAAAAATAGATCAATGTTTCGTAGCTAATGTATCCTCTTAATAATTACGTATGATTAAATAGTATAGACGTTTTTGGGAGTATGCTACGAAACTGTTTCTGTACTGAACATCCGACACTTCTTCGGGAAATTTTCGTAGAAGGGTAAGCTGACTAAACCCCATTCTGAAAATATTCACAAAAATATATGTTTTATTTACATCGTACAATTTTAAGTTTTAATTTATAATCAAATTGAAGTACTATTTACAAAATTATCATAAAGGAATTGAAAGCATAATTTCCACAGAAATTTCTGAACTTCAATACATTTTACATGGAATAATTTTTTTTAAAAACAATCTGTTCTGTACCTTAAAAATTCGGAAGAAAATTTAATATGCTAAATATACTTTAAAATGTTGGTCTATTTTTTCCGCATTTTGGAATTCATATTGACTTTTTTTCTTGTTCAATATTTGAAATGGACAAATCCTTTACTATTATTTTCGCCAGCGCTTCTTTCTTACCTCTGTCTTACGCTACCGACCGAGCATCAGGTGCATGCAATCAAAGTGCGATGCAGCGAGACTATTCGAATGTGACTTTCTTAGAAACTTGCTGTCCCCAATCCGGGCACCTGTTGTGCACGTCGTCAGTTGCGTATAGGTGTGGATTTTTTATCGACTGTTTCAAATGTGGAAAATCGATAAATCAATTTCTCGCTCCTCGCCGTCAATGGAAATAAGTTTCTAACGCCATTAGGTTCTCAGGCGGCTGATGCCACTTGCACTTTCAGCCGAACGGCCCTCTTTGGTGATTCTGGGGTCTTGAGAGGAATCGAGGGCTTCTTGGACCCAACAACTATGGCACTCCGTTGATTGGGCAAAATAGACCAGTACGTGATGACCGCTGGTCACTACCATAGATCGCTGCAGAAATGTGCCACCGGTCAGTGCTTGAGGAGTTGCGTGCATGAGTAAATAATCTTCGAATAGCAAGTGGTTGCCCAGGTTGGAAAGACTAGCCGGAGGCTGCCGCGTGTAATTTGTAGCATTACACGGTGAGTTTGCTACTGTTGTTGCGTGTACGCAATACGTGAGTAGCTACCGCAGCAACGTTTAGACCGCTTCAGGCAAAACACCTTGCTCACGGAGCCCCTGAAAGGGCTCATAATTTTGTAATCGCCTCCATTTTCGGGCACGAGTACTGCATCGGTGTTGGAGTCTCTTTAATTCAATTAAACTCTAAATAGGGACCGCCGAAAGTTTTCAGCTCCTTGTCGAGCACGATAAATTACGACCTGCCCGTCGAGGAGGAAAATTCTACCCACAATGCATTTATGCGGTCCCGTGTACCTTCCTGGTGGAAAATTAAAGCGACAAACTTCGTCGTACTGCACTTGATGATGCAGATATAATTTTTTGGTAAAGTTTCCATCTGGGAGCAACCACAGTGGCAAGCGGAAGTCTAAAAGAAAATTTATCTCTTCCCGGGTCCCAGGCAGGTTCCTGGTTTCTGGAACGGTCCTCGAGAGCTCGAGTCCTGGAAATTTTCGCAATTATTATTAGTGGGCTTCTGCCGCTGAGAGCTCGAGATAGTTGTTGTAGGACGCTTTTTCGGCTTCAGAAACTTTCCAGACTCAATTTATATGGGAAATTGCATGCAAGGAAATAATGTGCACCACATGAGCTCCTGCTCCCGCCCTCTTTCCCGCAGTGCCTCGAGCTCTTCAGTTAGGAGCTGATAAATTATGGAAAATGGCTTCCGCAAGGCACCACAATTTCTATAGTGTGGCTCCAGCAGCAACAGTTTTTGCCTCGGGAAGTTCTGGTGAAAACTTCTCGTCTCTTCAGGATTGCAAAAGTTTGCCGGAGTCTAAAGAAGAACATTTTCCTCGTAATGGCCCGATCGGTATTTCATCGAGACGGAGACAGAATCCCACTTGCTAGTCCACTTTCATTAGTGCCTCGTAAGACGCATTTGCGACACCATCGGTTGCAGTCGCAGTATCATCATCATGGACCGGACGACCTCTCTAATCCGTGTATATATTAAAATTGATCCCCCTGCGGCTGTCGTCGCTGCCGCTGGTCACTTCGGGGGCCTTGTGAAATTCCGTTCGCATCAGCGGCTAAGAATTGCTAATTGTTGGTGAAGCGGTAATTAATGCACCTTGGGCGAGCGTCACTTACGTGCACTACCATCAGCGGCGTCATCGTCAAATGGGTTTCCTTATAGGTTTTCTTAAAACAGGTTTACCTGTCTCGCCCTCCGCCGGACCGGTAGCAGCGCCTTCTTCGTTTATGCAAACACCAAGAAAAGTACGGCAGAAGCCATTAGAACGTTACGTAAAGATTTATTGTCGCGAAATTGAACTGCTCCAGCAGCAGTTTCTGTCTCGCGTGGGAACTTCACCTATTCAATGAGAGTCGTAAATCATCATCTCCGAGGTTAAGCATAGGGTCGTCTGGCTAATGAAGATTTAATTAGATCCCGGACGGAAGTTCGACGGTGGAACAATACAGACAGATACCGGGAGATGTACACTATCAGAATTGCATATTTCAGAACACAGAAGCAAATGTTTTATGTAAGGTGCAGTTTACTGATTCTACTTTAATTAATAATTCCACAAATTTATTGAGCAATAAACTTTATAGCATACGATAGAAACCACTTAGGTTTAATGCATATGAAATGATCCCTCTAAAACTCCTAAAGAAATGTTGACCCAAAACCTGCCGACAATTTAAATGTCCTTATTTGCACGGAACTTGTGAAATGACCGCCGTTTTCTTTCAATGAAGTGCAGGTAATAATAAAAAACAAATTTTTTTGTATGAATTAAAAAACAATATAGAAGATAATCAACTTACTGAGTGTATGTTCTTTGCAGCCTCCTAAAGTCCATTTAATCTCAAAACCAAATGAGCTTTAGTATTTCATTGAAACGAAATACAAAATTAAAATAAAATATCTGGTGAATGCTCATTAATAAAATCATCAAAAACGTATAAAAATAGTTTCACGTACCTTTCCGTTTATCTTTTCTAAAAAAATATTAGAAGTCATATCGTATAGCAATGAAAGTGTATATAACAAGTACTATGAGAAATGACGTCAGTATCGGCCAACTTTTCATGATATTTTATAAAGCAAAGTAAATTTTCAATACGGTGTTTTTCTCTTTATATTATATTATAAAATTTAAATAAAAATTATAAAATAAAATTTAATTTGTAAAGATATAAAAAAGGAATTTCTAAAATTATTCCTCGTTGAATTTGTCTAGATTATAAAAGTGGTTAAGATTTACTCATTTACAAAATTCGAATTTTCTGTGCAGTTTATGAGAGAAAATTCTATTTAAAATTAAAAAAAAGTCATAAGAACTGAAATACGTACATAATCTTTTCTTAGTCTTCATTTTTAAGAGAATACTTTTTGTACATTTTAAAGTGAACATTTCTAAAGGCAAACACTGAAATCAAGAGGTGAGGAATAAAAATGAAAGCGAAGATTTTCAAATTTAATTTGGCTGAGTATGTGACCCTTACACTGATTTACTTTAAAACAATAGACTATGAAAAATAAATTTTCGAAATTGTTTTTAATGCTTTTATAACACCGTGCGAAGGTGAAAATTCAGCGGAAATCATCAAAAGAACCAAGGGCTCCGCTAATTAAACATTTCTCGACGTAAATGAACGCTATATCACAAGATGTGGCTTTGTTCTCCAAGGGTCGAGTCCAATTAGGCGCTCCGAAAATGAAACATTAACGCGGAATTTATGGGGATCAGTCGGATACCGCACAGTATTCATCTGCACCCTATAGACCGGCTCGTTTTTTAAGTGCCCTCTTGCTTTTATCACCTGGTCGAAAGGGTTCATCAGACCGACACTTATTACTCTTCGAGTTTGGGATGGGAAGAGTTTATTTTATAGCGGGCGGATCGGACACATCTGCCCCCCCCGGATGGCCATAGATCACACTGCGTCGGACCGACCAAGGGATGATACTGACCGTTTTAAACCTAGAAAATAGGCCCAGCTGCAGGATATGTCACTCCTTTTAAAATTAGGGAAGGAATTAGGCTTGATTGCGTATATAATTCACAAATTTGTGAAGATTTTTTTAAACAGAAAGTTTCAATATTTTATAAAAAATGGAAAATTCAAATTAAAATGCTAAAAGTTCAAGTGAATCAAAAATGAGCAAAAAAATCATTTATATAGAGTTCCTTTTTCGAATGACTACGATTTTAACGAAGACTCACAGGAACCATTTCAAATACAAATTAAAAAATTGCTATAAGGAAAAACTACTAGTAAGAATTTCTTAGTGCAGAAGTCTAGTTACATACAGGTGAACCTACATTTCCGTAATTTTTGATTTATTTTAGTGTAAATCTTCGTCTCTTCATCCAAGTTGCTTGAATATATCAAAAATTAAACGACAGAATTTTTGGGAGCCTCTAATTGTGCTTCCTTCTTTAAGTATTACTTTTTCTGGTGGGCTGTGCGGGTGTCTATCGCCATAAGTAATTTGAATCCGAGACAAATTCGCGACATTTTTTAGAGACGACCTGCCAGCACAGTTATCAGACCAGTCCCGGCGAAGGAGAAAAATGCCCTCGCGGCCTCTACTAAGATAAATTATCTCCGGACAGGTTCGCCGGTAGATTTACGCGATGCTATCAGTCGCACGGCAACGAGGTGCAATCAGCATGTGCATTGTTGGCCCGGCCAGGTATGCGGTGCCACCTCTGACAGTTATTAATGCCTAATGAATGGGACATCGAAATGTGTACGCGAGATAGTCCCGGCGCGGTATCGGCTTACAGCACTCGCGGCGTGCCCACCGGTCCCAGGGACACCGCTCATATTGAACACCTTTATACCTATATGCTCAAATATTTAGATAACGGCTCGTTTGTCCGTTTTTAAAGCGCAGCGTTTGTCATTTTCGGTTTCATTCGACAGCCTCGCGTGACATCTTCACGTTACATCTCATCCCGGGGTTGTCTCTTTCGCTGCGGGAACAACGGTGGCCAAAGTGCGAGTAGGTAATTTTCATTTTTAGAAAAATTAAAGTTTCTATTGCATACTTCGCCAGTGTATGCTTTACTATCGACTAGCGCTCTAGCCTCGAGTTTTGACCATAGAAATAATTGTAACTAGCTTTTTGGAAAGAGGAGATCTTCTTCTAAAAAATCATACCAATTTTTAAGTTTTGAGGATATTTATTTGCTCTTGAAAAATGATATACGCCAAATGGTTTGCACGGATGTCACAGGTTACGGGTCGCAATTCTTGAGCGATTTTGATTTTTTTTTTCTATCAAGAATAGAAGCCTATTGATTTTCATAATGATCTGTCAATTTGCATAAGTAATTTTCCACGAAAACTCCATTTTTTGGTGCTTGGCGACAGTTCTCGGCCTTCGTTTGAGTGAACCTTTTTGGTTCTTCTGTCTTATAACGTTGAGGACGTGACACAGTCGGCAAAGACTCCGGCTTTCACGCTACAGACTCAGATTAGCATCCGGTCCCAGACCTTTTTTTATTTTATTTTTAAAATAATATTAATAAAAGAAAAAAAATTAAAGCGGAATGTGCACTTTTGGTTTTACCAACGATTTAAGTTTGCTATAATTTAAAATATTTAATATTAATTTTTTCTTAAATAAACATTTTAAAGGAGTAGGTAAAGAACAAAATTTCAAGCCTTAAAAGAAACAAAACGGAGAAGAAACAGCATTTTTAAAGCCATATTTTCTAGTAGAGTGAAAGAAGTTAGTTTAGGTGTAGAGCGACGGTCAAAAGAATGAAGCTATCGAAATAAGCAAAGAGAATTAATGCAATTATAATTATAATTTTTTATTGCAAAAGTCGAATACGTTACAAACATTTATAAATATAAATAAAAGTATTGCTATATCGCTTTTGTTGGATGATACAATATTTTACGTATTTGCCACAATGAGGGATTTTGATTACGGGCGATTAGTAATTCCGACGTTAGGAATTTCGGGTAGTATTACGTCTTTGAGAAATTCTTGGCCCCCTTCAAGGAGCAGAAATTCCCATTTTGCAACATCGACGCAATCGCTTAAAGGTTCGGTTCGCGGTGATTACACGTGGGTGTGAAATTACAACAGCACCAGCATCTCCTGCACATTAATAATCTTGGGAAGTGCTTGTTGGAGCACCTTTCGACGACTACCTCGTGCTCCTGTCCTCCTCCTGTTGCGGCTTTAGATGGGACCATAGCCGCAACGTCGACACCCGTGGTGGTTTTCCACTTGTTCAGCAAATCGTCTTCGCACATTTCGCGGATACCTCCAGGAGATGAAAAGTTGTCGCTCAGCGAAATGATGACTCTGCAGCCCAGTGGGTGGGGACACCTGATAAATTGGACTTAATTTCCTTTTCAGGTAAACTGCGTCCTGGGTGCGTCCTGAGCTACCAGCGGCTACCTGGGTTTCATTTTCATCGAAGCGTCAAACGCACCGGCGTTCTGCGGTGCTTCACACGGCTCTAAAAAACATGGCTACGGATGATTACTAATTAACAGATTTCCCGAGAACTCCAGCTTAGGTAATTTCGTACCGGTTGCAGTTTCTGATTGTCGCGCATTAGTAAGATGGGAACTGGTACTTGACAGAGGCTGCTACTCAGGGTCTCTTAGCCTAGACGACAAAATCGACATGGCATTTACCTGCTTCACGACCAAATTGAGGAAGACTCCACGGCATTGATCGGAGCAATTTTTATCGGGAGCCCCTTGTATCTCCGCGGAGAGGTAACAGCACTACCCCTCTGCGAAATATTCCAATTCCCATTAGCGCGACTCGTTGTGGCTCGAGGAGTCATCGGTCGCTCCCATTATCAGCGCCTCTATTATGTAAATTGCGCGAGTCAACAGCCGCCGCTAATTCCCATGGAAAGTGAATCAATCACGAGAGTGCGACCGAGGTCGCTGATGCGAGGTCCGTAAATTAATTTTTGTCACCTGCTGGTACGACCGATGTTTGCCTTTTTTTCTGCGACATCTCCAAGACGGAAGATTTGTCTTGTCATAAAAGTGACCAGCGGCAATCTATCCAAGTCCGGCGGTGCGAAACGACTGTGAATGAAATAGCCAACGACGCTTTAGATCTTATCGCTTTCACATTCGCGAAAAGAAAAAAATCTAAAGAGGCACAAAAAGTCAAATGGGACCCTTGGGGCTCCGGGCGCCGCGGGCTTGGGGCTGCAGATAGTAATGTTTACCTGAAGACGAACGGACTGTTGGATTATTGTGGTTGTACATTTTTTTCCGTTTTATGCAAATTGGGGTGGGACTTTGGATTGTTATGAAAGGCTCTTTTCAGCAGGTGAGAACTTATGAGGGTAGATGTTGTAATGGATGTGCAGTGAGGTCCCATCCTAAATTTAACTTCGCGATTTTTAGTTGCTTGTAGACTGAAACTATTGTTCTAAGAGAAAATAATCTCACACAAAACAAGATAAAAGGAAACCTTCTCTACAAGATTCAATATGTAGAAAAGTGTTGTGTAATTAGCTCTTTTCAGGTATATGAATACAAATATGCACTTTAACCAACTTCGAAAAAGAAGGGCTTTCCTAATTAAACCTCTTCCTTTTTTAAACACGTTGTGTAGTTTTTTTTACATACATATAGTCATAACTTTCTTGGGAAATTTTAAATTGAGACCAAAGAATATTTTACATAATCCAGTGAAGTTTAAAAAATTTACTTACTAGAATTTATTGTGTCTGCTCTTAAGAAAAGAACCTTAAATTCATGCTATGAATTTTTTTTTACTTATTTATTTTTCTGTGCATCCTACCCGGTTATAAAATAATACATTAGAATATTGATTTTAATTAAAAAGATAACAAGTGTTTAAACTCCTTCATTCTCATAAACTTGACCTTTGATTTTCATTTTGTTTCATACATTGTGTAGTTTAACCTTAGCCAAAACTGTTACTACTAATATTTACCTTTAATTTAAGATGCTTATAAAGTAGCGATACAACACAATAATCAATCAATGGTAAATATTTCTTTTATTTAATGGATTGTCAAGGTGCACCTTCACATACAATACTGAACGTTGAAGATTTGCAGAACCCCTTAACCTCTTTTCATATCTTCAGGTCGATTTAGTGTTGGGATCTATTATTTAGTAATACTAAAGGTATTCGAAAGGGTGTTGTTCTATTCTACCTATAAAATCTATCGGAAAGGGAGCCTAACCCGTATACCAGCCTGGGCGAAAAAGAGGTTCAGTTTCCGTGAGTACACCCGCAGCTCATAAATAGTTAGCGAGATGAGGTCACAGTGTTCATAGAAACGCGTGGACTCACCTTGAATTGATCAGATGCATTTGAAGTCCGCGTCGAACAGCAGGCATTGTGTAACGAGCACGGCCCATGGCAATGGATCCAATGGCTGCAGATTTATCACTCCATTACCGCCGAGAACCCACAGGCTTAATAAATCAATTTACAATTAACGAAGATCATATTTCACCTACATCTGAGCATACGTCGAAGACGCGAGACTGAGAGATTCTACCAGTCGCGCGATCGATCGCCTTATAGAGCGTCGCACCGCCACCGCCGCCTGTCGCAGTTACCCAATCCGTCGCCGCGCATCTTAAACTGCGGTAATTGTGGACGCACGGGATCCTGGAATCTGATAAATCTGCATTTCGTATTTCTATCCGCGCCCAATGGCTGGGCTTGTGCTGGTGGGTAATTTGCGCGACCAACTGACATCCGCTTACGAAGCCCATGTCACTAGATGACGTCTTATCCCGCGGGAATTGCCGCGGTCGTGGCATGGTCATATTTGGTCCAATTTAGCTATTTGCGGCACAATTCGCCAGGGTCGCCGATATGCATGTAGTCTATGAAGGTGCAATCATAAATTACGAGGGACGATTTGCACTCGAGAGCGCCGCACAAATTGAACACGAGAAAGCCATTAAGATGTCCTCGAAGACTGCGAGCCAGCAAGATGCTGCGGTCCATGTAGCTGCACTAAGACTCGAAGGCTAAGTACGCTAAGCACTTAGAACTATGTGAGAAGTGTCTGCCGGGCTGGTGCTAGTTCCGGTTATCATGTGTCAGCCCGTAGACCCTAGTCCGCTGGAATACCGTGTTTTCAAAGTGAAGAGCTGTGTTGGAACATATCTTCATCGAGGGACAATCATGTCCGCGGGGAATAGCCGCACATACCTGCGGAGTTATTCATCATTGCACGATTGCTATTTACAATCGTAATTGCCGTCTCGAGACGCGTCACGGAGCTAATTTACATGGATTTCGCCATTCACCTGTAAATGGTCGGATTAGGCTTCTCGTCAGGTGATCGAAGAGGGTACTATTGCTGAATGATGTGATCTGTCCGTCAGTGTCCAAATTGAGCGATCACTCACCTAAGGTGCGCGAATGAGCACACCGTGCCGCCGCCGTAGCATCACCTAAATTGAGTTCGTGGAGCCAAACATTCAAGATATCAACGATTTGGAAAAGGTGGGACCCAACTCACTAAAGGTGGCTGAACTTTGCGAATGTTTGCACTTTTCGAAGAGCCACCGTGATTAATGGGGCCTTCGAGGCGCTTTGGCATGACACCCTGACCTACACCTTAAGCTTAAGTCTGATCGGATAACATTTGACGAATTGGCTGCTCATACGGTTGCTGTCAACTGTCCGATCACCCGTGTTGATCACCCATTGCTCACCGATCGATACTGCTCGTTTCACCTGAAGGCATTTCCTGTCATGTAGTAATTATCTTAAATCCACTAAGAAAACTCCTAGATTATTTTCATATTGCACAAACAAAAGTACCAAGCTTTTATAATTTAAATAATGATATGCCACTAGCCGGAGCAAAACAGCAATAGTATAAAACGTATAAAATAATATTTCCTCTTTTATGTATATAGAGGTTTGGCGTGATATGTTGGTATGTTGTTGTTCCAATGGCCATTTAACTAAAAAGGTGTTTAAGTATATTTCTGACTAGATGTTTGAACCTTGACGTAGATTATAAACAAAAATCATAAACCAAACAAGTTAATAGAATTATAACAAGCTTGCTTAGCTAGAGCTCTCAGTTAATAAAATTTCATCTTCTATCTAAGGCCTTATGCGATTGAGGTGTATCTGTAAGTGTAAATAGACCTGTTTTATAAATATTCTAAGAGTCAAACTAAAAATTAATAGTACTTTTTTGAAAGTAGTTTTGAAGGTAAAAATACAATTAAAGATATTTTTCTCATTGAAAATAAACTATGGAAGTGGTGTCGTCGTGTTTGAGTAGAAGACATGCAGGTCTCTGAAGTGTTTATAGTTGAATGTATACTATACGATGTTGAAAATAGGTATATTCATTTGAAAAGAATTATAGCTTAAAATTAAGTAGGATATTGGGAAATTTTATAGATGTATATTTATATGTGGGGTCGTTTTTATGAATATAATTTTAAAGTCTCCGTACGTTGTGTTTCTCTTTTCTAGCGTTAAAATAAACGTAGCTTTATAGAACTTTACTAGTACTAAAAAGAGACAACTTTTTCAAATCGGCGCATTTCAATTTTTCATGATAATTCTTTTAATTATTGTACAAAAAAATAACCAAATTAATTTCCCGGTTTGTGGCGTCTCCTTTTAAGTTAATAATAGTAATTTTTTTTATTTTGTTTATTGTATAAATCGACCACAACTTGAGATAGTATGAAATTTTAATTATAAAATTGTTTTTAAAAAATTTGCAATCCAAGTATTCCTTTTATCTAATTACAATCAAAACTCCATTAAGTGACATTCCATTTAATTAAAAGCAACGTATCAAATCACGTACGGTGGTTGTTGTTACCTTCGAGGAGCCACAAAAAAGAAGCATATAAGGAACCTCCGGGAGGCGTGGGGTTTCTTAGCTTTCCCAATCTGTCCCAGTGATCCGCTTCGGTCGATCAATCGGGCGATCAATTGGCCGGTACTCTGGATCTAGCCGCTCGAGGTAGCGCCGATACTTATCGGACTAAGCTGCGGCTTATCGCTTAATCTCGCGGAAGGAGCTTACCGCTAATTGGAACCATTCAACGGTCCGCGCCGCCGCTAGACCGCCGCGATGATTTGCGCTTTTGTCTGGCGGGCTGTACGACCGCTGTGCACGACGGAAACCCCGATGGAGCGATAACAATAATTTCGGCTAATGATAAGAGAAAGTGGGAAGCGGCACGCGGACTCCATGAGATTGACAATGCACTTCCGGGACGCACCAATCGATCTTCAACCTGGGAATCGCATAAGCGAAAGGGAAATCTTTCGCCGGGAATCTCAGACCTTAGGCTTAGACGCCTGGAATAGGAGAAGCCGCACTCTGCTCTACTTACCCATTCGCGAAGGTGAAAAAGCAAAGAGAACTTTGAGGCTTCCAATTGTCCATCCTTGGGCCGACTAACGGGAGAAGCCACCTAATTGCCCTAATCCTTTTTTCGTAATCAAATCACGCATTTCCTGTCGGAATTCCCGTCCCATGGCCTGCAGCGCCACTACGGCGGCAGCAGTGTGCGAAACAGGGCAGTCCCATTGAAAGTAGCCAAACGGATCCCTTTGCCAGGCCACCAGAGCCCACCTTCGAATTACAGGTGAGAGCTGGAACGGTCAATCTGTGGGGCATTCGCACAGCAGAATCGAAGGTAGCATTATGGACATGGACCTCGCTCTCCGGGGGTCATAATTTCTTCTTGCCCTTCGGCCATGTTTTTCTCCAACCAAAGCTATAATTAGGTGAGCCTCAATTCACCGTTGTCGAATCCTCTGGTATAAGTAGCGCTTTCAGGTGAATGCGCCCGATGAAGGTGAGTTTCTTCTTCTGAATTTCGGATCCCATTCAGGGCACCTGCAGGATGATATTTTCGAGCTCCGCAGGAGAGAGATGAGAGTTTTGTTTATTTCGAGATTAGCCGAGGCCGGAAAAATGAATTACCCCGGGGAAATTACAAGGGATGTAACGGTTCATTAGCCAGCTTAACTTAATTTGCAGAAATTTATGAGTTCCCAAACGTTTCACCTGATTGGCGGTGAATTTACCGGTTTCCTCCTCTTAGCCGCGATGGACTGTCCGATTTTAAAATATCGACGTTCTGTCCGATCTGCGGACTGCGTTGCCATGCGTTGAAATCCAAGCCGGCTAAATGAACTTTTACGCGCGATTAAGTCGATTGGGGCGGCTAACGTGTCCCTAAAGCCCCTTTTTGCGTTTCACATCCCCCAGAGCGGGAACTTGTAGGTTTTCGATTTTAACTAAAGGTAATTCGAAATTTCTAAATCAGGGGACAGTCGATTCCTGGTCCCTTTGTGTAAAGGTTTTGATTTATTTTGATCGTGTGCGTTCTGTTTTATTTTTCAAATGTCCTAAAATCGCAATAGAGCGAATCGTAGGAGACTATGAAATTCGTAGCATTCATAGTCAAGGAAGCACAAAACACACGCTATTATAAAATTCTTAGTTCGGGAGGGAGCGGGGTAATAGCTCACTTACAGTGCAGTTTTAACATCATCAAAAATAAGGTGAATAACATAAACTAAAATTTGTCTTAAAATTTATTAATTAGTAAGTATTAATGACTTAAATATCTAAATAAAAGTACAAAAACAATCTTTGGAACTATATTCCATGTTCAAATAATTCACAACCTTATCGTTGTGCATTTTTTATAGCGTTTTGCAAAACTGATACGTAGAAAAAAAATCTCAATTTATAAGAAAGAATGTCTTAGATTTTTTATAACGTCTTGGGAAATTAAAATGCATATTCAAAAAATCCCTTTTATAGTATAGCGAGTATTTTTAACTAAAACCGAAGATTTTCTGATGTAAAGTAAAATAAGATTTTGAAAAAAAACAACAACTTTTAACGTTACGATTGATGGACTTAATTTTGAAGCACTTTGGCTATTAATAAAAATATTTGAAGCGTCTTGTGACCCTTCAGGAGTTATTCCGAAATAATATCATAGGTGCATATAAACGAATTATATAAATACGTGCTCAAAAATATCTCAAGCGATTTAAGGGGGCCGGGGATACTCTTTTCAGAATTTTGGAGAATAAAACCAATCAGATTTAAAAAAAGTCAGTGCAGGTAATCCGCATATTATGCAATATCTGAGCCATTATTTACATGCTTAGTTATATTTTTATGCGTTTAGGAAATAAAAAAGAAACAATGCGTAGTATTCCATTTCTGTTCATCATTGACCACGACGCGACGTGCCGCCTTTCAAAGCAAATGATCAGTTCAAAATAGATTAACGACTTTCGGTTTGATTCCCATCGAATTAAACGATGGCGTTCAAGAAAACACCGCCATTACCGTTAATTTTAAGGTACTTGTTCTCGGTAATTTCTTATTTCGCGGACTGCGCGACACCTGGAATGCAAATAAGCCCGGGTTTTGCGGTGCCATCGCAACGACTCATGCTAGCGGCTTTCTGGCGCATATATCACAGAGACGTCGATAATGAGGGAGATGTGACACGACCCGCTTATAAATGACGACGCGAGGCGCAAGGAATCGTCCGCGTGTGATCTCGCGCGGACGACGCACCATCCACGAGAATCCCACCGGAGGATCCGTTGAACTCGCGCGGATCGGCGCTACCTGGCGCGATTGTAATGCTGCGGACGCGCTTGCTCTGATTGCGAAATACCGCACGTAGCGAATACACAAATAATGGGAAAATTTTGCAAATATGGGGAGATAGCCGGCCCCGGTCGAGCGTCTATATCGGACGGCGGGACGCGGCCATATTGCTCTCGCGATCCGCGGGTGCAGGTGATCGACAGTACCGCGGCCGTAGCTAGTGCGCGGTCATCTCACCTGTCACTGGCAGATCGCAGTCTCGTTGCCTTTAAAGTCAGGTGGATAGCGCCACTGCTGACTCCTTTGCTGGCAGCTCCGGGAGCGCCACAAAATGCACAGGAATGCCTCGGACCTGAGACAGAGAGCTCACTAAAGAAGGTGATGCTGGTTGCGTAAGATTAAATCTGATTGATAGGCGACCACTGGACCGTCCGCGGGAGGAACAGAATCCGCGGTGCGGCTTATTAATTAGTAACGAAGAGCCAGCGACGCATAATTACCGTGACAAATTGGTGCCATTGCCTGGGAACGAGCGGTGATCTGCATAAACAGGCTAAAGACGTGACGAGCATATCGAGTTCCACGCCAGCATGCCCACATGCACCAATCCTAAGCTATACCCAAATGTGAAATTCTGTGTGTGGATGGAAAAAATCACCTTAAACCTTTTGTGACACAAAAAACCCATTTTCTCAAAGTAAAAAAGAAATTATCTTTATTCCATGTCATTAAGATTTTCTTCCGCATTTTTTCTGCAGTTCTGAAACCTGGAAGTAATGACATGTAAAAATAAGATTCACTTATTTTGGTATTATTTTTAAACCTAGGCTGTTAGTATTAACTATCCTCTGGCGTTCGGAGATTCTCATCTAGCATTCGTTTAATAAGTCTTACCCAGGTTAATATTTTTAAATTAGTATAATCAGAAAATTGATAGCATAAAATTTCACACATTAATGAAAGAATTTAGTTTTAGTGGAGCAATTTTAGAATGCTATCGTTGACTCACAACCTACTATTCTTTTTTGATGACAACAAGTTTCTTCTTTTTAAACTTTTCGTTTTTTATTTAATGTTTCAATAAAATTTGTTATTCCCTACTACTAGTAGGAACAACAATCTTCGTACAAGAATATTTTGAAAATCAGTAGGGTCATTTTGATCCACGATGGTAATTATTCTGAATTGTAGCCACGAAAGGCTAGCTGAAGAGAAATATAATTTTATGGTTTCTATCTACTACATTATATTTTGAAGTTTCTTAAATCAGATAAAATCTTGTGGGATTATAAATTTCTCTCAAGTATCATCAATCTTCTTTTGGCTAAGTTTGTAACAGAACAACATGCGAGATCCACCTGTGTATGACACATGTGCTGGGAGTCGTCGAGATAAAAACACGCCGTTTTAGTGATCAAATGAGACCATTTACCTAACCTATCGACTAACACGTACCACGCAACCGGCACTAATTGCCCGAAGCATTAGGTTCCATCGAGGAACGTTTAGGCAGCTCTTTAAAAACAAAGTGATTGCCGCCGGACCGTAGGCCGAAATTGACCACTAAATTCACAGAAGTTGACAAAATTTTCGAAGTTGCTATTTAGAAACAGGCCGGTTGAGCTGGTCGAGCGCCTCAGCATAAATCACGGCCGCACCTTTAGATTGCTCCGGGGCATTGAGGCACCTCCAGGCACAAAAGGTGTGAAATTTAATATTAAATTACGAAGCGCTAAGCATCGTAAAGCGCTGCAAGCAGATCGTACTCGCGCAGCTGGAGCCGACCTACGGCCGAGAGTGTGCATAGACCATCTAAATGAGATCTAGAATCGGAACCTACGAGCAATATGCACAAAGTAAGAAACGATTCGATCTTCGATCGCTAACTTGCACACCCAGCCAACACCGATCGATCCGGCTAATGGGACCCCAATATGGGTTTTCCGGGCATTGTGCGTGCATAGGCTCGGGAATGATGCTGGAGCTCCTTTTGTGCTGGACTGCTCTAAACGGTTCAGTCAACAGTCGACGACAAGCCGACTTAATTATGATGGGCACTCTTTTCATCTAAAAACGGTTAACGCCTAGCGATGTCCATGTGATCTGGATTCCTAAGCACCTGATCTCTCGAGTGCCTCCAATTTGGGCAACGGAGCTACAAATTGGTCTTTAATTTATAGGTCATCACGTTCTGTGGCAAATCAATTCATAGAAGTTCGTGGCGCATACCAGCACCACTGATCGGTATCCCAGCAGGGACCTAACCAGGCATGGAAGGGGCCCTTGGACAACTCACTCAGCCAATTCAAACTGTCTCATAATCTCGGTGACTTTGTGACACTTCTGGACAGGTACTCGCCGGTTCGTGGGACGCTAATTGAAGCATCAACACTTCTTGTGCTAGAGCACATGTCAACGCACAAGCCAGCGCGGCTAATTAGAACCCGTTTCATTAACTAGACGGAATTCTTGGATTCCTGTAAGGGAACCCTACAAATTAGAAACTGGCTAAGAGGAATGTAAGCTATTGGAACTTGATAATTTCCATTTGTGCCTTATTTTGAATGCTCAAAAATGACCCTACAATTTCAATAAGATTAGACACGCACAATGGCCAGAAATGGGATAGATAAAGAGGAAGTTAATGGAGCTAGGCAATAGTATTGAATGCTAGATCGATTACTTCATAAATCTGTCGGAGATTAGAAAAAAAATTCCATGTTTAGGAATAGCACACACTGTGAATTTTAATAAGACAATAAATAATTTAACAAATGTTCGAAATAGGCTTTTAAAGAAGGGAATCAGAATATGACGACATCAAAAACCTTCTCAAACAACGCGCAGAATTTTCTTATTACACCTTAACTACTCGACCCCTAAACTTCCGCCTCTAAATCTAAGAAATCCTCAAGATGCAGTTGTCTTTACACTTTACACTTTATAAAAAAAATATGTAGCCCAAGTTGACTAATTTAAAATACACGTCCCATCCGATGATGAGTATCCCACAAAATTTCATATTGCTAACAATTCTGGAGAGCCGCGTGGGTGCTATCGAAGGGAAAAGCCAGCAGACAGAAAGTGAAAGCACTTCCACTGTCGGACGGGAAGAGGTCTAATGGGCAGCCCGTTGCCGGTAGCTTCCTACTTAGGGGTCCGGGCATGGGGTCCCTCTTGGACTCGATCTTCCGGGAGGGAAGCATCAAGTGGATCGTTGCACGCGTCGTCCACTGAGACGCGTAACGAGCAGAGAAATTTAAGACACTACCGTCGCGCAATTGCCGGGCGAGCGGCAAGTGTTCCTTGTCGCGATTTATGGCATTTTAATTGATGAAAATGATTCTCCTCGTCTGATGCATTTCTCTACGATTGTTTATGGGCATCATCCGGAAATGAAAGTGCACGATCACATCGCCAGCGAAGAAAAAACGCGATTTACCGAGTTAAATTGCAGACAAATCCATCGGACTGGAATCTCACAAATTGCAGTATTAACACCTTTGAGCAGTCGAATAGTAAACATAAATCAAACTTTTGCAAAATACCATGAAAATGCAAAATAAAATCAATTAAAACATGCAGTGGATACCCTCCGTCCGATTCGATGTTTATTTGGGTGCTAACTCAAATTTTACTTTAGCACTAGTGATTAAAATTAATCTAGAATTCAAAATATTTAAAATTTAAAGAATTTTATCCATTCCTTATGATGAAGTATTAGTTCAAAGTGAAATAAAAGAGCTAAAATTGGCTTTAGAAAAATAATAATCGAATAGCAATAAATAAACGCAATATACCTTTCAATTTATACTACAAGATTTAAATTAGCAACTCTTTCGAATGCATTAAGATTTTATAAGAACGAAAAAACTTGGCTCTACAAATTTAAGCATCACTTTGTTAAACTAATTTTTGAGTTAGGCTTCGACGTTAAGGTAAAACTCTTTTTATTTTGTTACCTTCGTTAAGAAATTAACTTGAATGGATTACAAGTTACACTTTTATCTCAAAATTACGAAAGTATGTTTTTTCTAATTCTAGATATTTCGAAACATTGTCCTGATATTATTTTTTTATAATAATTATTTTTATTGTCTTACTTTATCATTTTAGTAAAATTTTAATTAACATTGAATAAAATATGCACTTCCATTAAATTAAATTATTTACCAGTCCTTAATATCAGATACAATTGTTGATAACAAAACCACGTACGGGTAAAAATTGTGCGAAAAATAAAAAAAATATAAAGTGAATTTAATTGAAAGTATGTTACGGAGAAAATTAATTCATCCGTTTAGATTAAACTAACTATCATTATTTACTCGCAATTAAATTAATTGATAATAAAAATTTATAAGTCAGCACAGAAATAAATGAAAAGAAACTTGGCATTTCATTAAAAAATATTTGAACAATTTTGATCTGTATAATAGAAAAATAATCAATTAAAAATCTGATTGATTAATTGTTATGAACTGCTTTTACACCTAAAAAGCATTGTTCAATTCATAATAAAGAAAATACACTTTTTTATTAATTTTTTAATAGAATCTGCCTGACTAGTTAATGGTTTTATTGATCAATTACACTGATCTCCATTTTCGAATTATTTTATGGGATAGAAAAGGGAATAGACAGTTTTAATAGTATTATTATTACTTTTTTGTTGACTATAAAACCAAAAACGTAAGTACACTCTCGTAATCTTTTGAGATACACATTACTCCCAAAAAATATATTTGCCGTGGACTAATTTGGCGCCACGACCTCAATTAGTTAAGGTAATAGATTGACGCTAGACTGGAAGCACCTCTTAATTAGTTGGCACGCCCTAATTTTTTTCTAAACTCTTTTAACATTCTGAAAAAACGAATTTATAATGATCTTGCCCGTAGTCTGAATTCATTGAGTGAATTACCATTTTTCTTGCAATCTTGATAAACTTGACGTAATCTTACATTACTTTTTTTAATTGCATAGTGAAACAAAATTACGTTTATCTGGATTTCGTCAAGGTAGACAAATTAATAATTTTTGTCAGTAGTTTTTTGATATCTTCCTACTGTGCGCCGAGGCCAATTAATTAAAATTTTTTCTCATCTTTATTACCGCGACTTACATCACAACAAACTAGACTCACTAGACCAACCCATCAATCAGAGGCGGATTTGAAGCAGCATGAGGCACAGACGGTGTTTTCTACCCCGATTGAAAGACCTCCAACAGACTCCAACGCATTCCGTAGAAGCTGCATCAATTTGAATTGTCATTTGCATGCTAAGCTAATTTTGAGATCTATAGGAGGACACCTTCAGACAGGAACGGCAGCCGCCTTAGTAGCTCCCAACATCGGAAACTGGGGAGGAGGGCGTATCAGGGAGCTTGGATCTGGGATTGGAATTGAAACAATCGCAAGCTACAATAAAAACAATTTTCGTTTATTTTCTCGCAAATGTTTTTTTTTTCTTTATCAGTATCATTACAGCTATGTATAATATTTACAAAAAATGTTCAATGTATAATAAAAGGCTCTCTAAAAGTTTACTTAGTTACACAATAGATGTATTCAAGTAGTGGCTAGGGCGTGCACCGACGTCTCCGCCGCGGCGCACGTAGATATTTGGGCATCCTATCAGTACTAGACTAAGTTCACGCGAGTCCCGCGTCTCCGGCTCGTTTGTTTTGCTTTATAAATAGTTTTCCTTATTAGCTACGAAAATCTGTGTGTTCTTCGTTCTTACTCCTACGTTTTTTTTTTTCAGCTCGAATTTAAATTAGCGCGAATTAGAGGAACATGGATGATTCGAGACTCGAGTCATTCTCAAAAAATAAACAAAATTATTAAATATAGTGTGATTTATTTTGTTCTCCCGTTCTGCATCTTTTTTACTTATTTCCTTTTAAGTACAAACCACCACGGCTGTGACCGTCTGTTTGCGAACCGCAGGCTCGTGCGTCCTCCCCGGTCGATGCTATTTACAGTCAATTTAAAGTTATGAGGAACCATTTGTTTTTTTTATTTTTTATTTTCGATAATAAATTTACAATAGAGAGCCCAAGGGCTGGCACACGGCAGTCACAACTGAGCAGAGTTCTCGAATGTGCGCGAACGAAAATGAATTTGCTTATGTACTATAAAAAAAAAAAAAAAAAAAAACTTGAAGAAAAAAAAACTGTTTGCCTGATCCGGGCTAGATACACCTCAACATCTCAAACAGCTTCCGGTGTTTCCTAAATAATAAGTTAGTCCTGATACGATTCCTACGTACAAAAATTTGATCACAATTGTTGCTGTCTCCTAACTTACAGAGCTACAAATTAGTCGGTTAGTTACGTGCTACGCGAAGGGGGCTTCTCTCCTGCTTCACCTCAAAGTCGAAAATTTGTTCAAGACGTAACGGCACGAATACACCGATCCCTTTCACCATTAAGCAAGCGAAAACTGGGATTATGCAAAATATTTACAATTTCTTTATGCGAAAGGGATAAGTATCTCCGGCCGCGGCGGGATCTTGAGCAAAGTTTCAAATCAGAACAAAAGCGAACGAAACAAGAAATACTTCAGTCCTACATAGCAGGACTGTGCCGTGTGGCGTAGGTGTAGTTTTGTCACCATGGGAAAGGATCACACATGCGGTAATCCTTTGCAACAGCAAGAAAACTGCACATCAACCATGTGAGGAAGGAATGTACGGATGGTTGGTCAGACAATCAAAGTTGACCAAATACCCGAACAGTTCTTCTTCGAGGAATAGTACATCACTGAAATTATATACACGGGAGAGGTGCGACTCCCAAGCCAAGATAGTCCAAGTCAACATGCACTGACCAATCAAAGGTCAATCGTCTTTCAGGGACGAAGTCGGGTCGGGATAAATGACAATTTTTTTTAGGAATTCTTTAGGGGACATTATTCTTTCAGAGTTGGGAGTTCTTTGAAAGGTATGGTTTATGGAGTTGGGAAGAAATTAATTTCTGCAAAGTAACTCGGTGATGCCAAGCCTACGAGTCGCCTAACCTACCTAATCTAGCTAACGGCTAGTCCTGGGCTTGCTCGCTCGCGCTACCACTAGTCTACCAGAATGTACATTACACATAAATAGCGTTATATATACTTTTTACATAAATAAATTACTTAAATATCAAGTAGCTCTAAAACTTAGGGTGCGGGTTAACCGAATGAGCAAAGGCCTGGTTTCGTCCTAAACTTAAATAGTAAGCAGTCAGTCAGCGTCATTTTCACCTGGTTTTGATTTCTCTCCGAGGGTTCCTCGCAATTTCGAATATTTTATTTTTTCCTCCAAAATAAAAATAGTCCGAAACTTTCTCCGAAATTCATACAAAACGAAAATTTTTAAATAGGGTGATCAAAAACATGTGGGTTATAAGCGTTGGGCATTTCTTTTTTTTTTTCGTTTAATTCACCAACCGCCAAGGAGGGGCTGATGGATAGCGTAAGATCACTACATGTGGGGTGGGCTACAGATGGACCGCTGCGGTGATTGTCCAGCTGCGGCCGCGGCTGTTACACCCGAGACTGTGGTGATGGCGGATGTTGGTGTCGGCCATCGAGGACTACAGAAGGCCGACGGGTCGCCTAGGACCGATATCCTCTTGCTATCCAACATGTATTCTTTGGTAATTTGCTGCTGCGGTGGACCACCGATTATCTGAGACGCTCTATGCATCAATGATGGATCGGTGTTGAGCTGCTTCTGGGATTTGGCTCTCTGCAGCGGCGGCACTGAACTGAAGCACTCGCTGTTCGCGTTGTTGTCGCTGTAATTGGACATAGCACCATAGAGGCTCGTGTTCATCAAGCCATCATCAACACTGGCCGAACTCGATATGTTGTTGACACTCTTGTCCCAGGTATTCTTGATGATGTTCGGATTCGAATTATCGAACGCTAGACCGGTGCTGGAGCTGCGCTTTGAAGACATCGAGGTGCCATGATGAAGATTCGCCGTCGCATTCTGTTCATTCTGCTTGCGAGCCTCAGCATCATCCTTTTCCTGGGCGCGTTTGCGCCTCCGTTTCATGCAGATTACAACACATGCTGCGATTACAGCCACCACAGGCATCGCGACGGACAGAATAGCGATTAACACAACTTGGCCGCCGGTGAGTCCATCGTTTTGGGTGGTCTGAGTTGATTCAAATTGTCGTGCATCAAATGTGGCTGAATAGGCTTCTTCCTCACACTGCGAGCCCCTGAATCCTCCGGGACAGACACACAGGAAGCTGTTTACCCGGTTAACACAAGTACCTCCGTTCCGACAGGGCATGGAGCTACATTCGTCTATGTCCACGCTGCAATCCTTTCCCATAAATCCAGCTCGGCAAGCGCACTTATAGTCATTGTTGAGATTCGTACAGCTCCCGCCATTAGCACATGGCTTCGTCAAGCATAGGTCCACCTTTTCGCCGCAAACTGATCCGATATATCCCGGCACGCATTGGCATCTGAACTGGTTCACCATATCCACGCAACTTCCTCCGTTCAAACAGGGATTACCCTGACAGTCATCAATGTTCTCCTCGCAGTTAGTACCCATATACCCTGAAGGACACAGGCACTGAAAATTGGTGCCGTTGTTCATGCAGGAACCTCCGTTTTGGCATGGGTTGGGATTACAATCGTCCACTTGAATCTCACACGCTGTTCCACTAAATCCAGGAGGGCAATCGCATTTGAATCCCGTTTTCGTGTCTTTACACTTCCCGTGAAGGCAAGGCTTCTCCGAACAAGTGATAGTCCTGTTTTCGCAATGCTTGCCAATCCAGCCCTTATGACATTCACACCGATAGCTTCTGTTACCGACGTCCTCAATACAAGTACCGCCGTTTAGACATGGCGAGTTCTCACAGTCGCTGATCTGCTTCTCACAATCATTTCCAGTAAATCCAGGTGAGCATTTGCAGGTGTAAAGGCCAAATCCTGTGTTGAAACATGTGCCACCGTTTTGACACGGCTGATGGTTTGTACAGTAGTTAAGATCCTGATTACAGAAAAGACCGCCCCAGCCTTCGTCACAACGACATTCCCAGGGCTTTGTGCAGGTCCCATGAACACAGCCAGGATACCGTTCGCATTCACTGCAAGTAGGTCCTTTCCAACCAGGTAAGCATCTGGAATAGGAAAAAAAAACGTAAATAATATCTCTAGTATACTTTAAAGACATTCAAATATGTAGGACTAAGTTATCGGCTCCAATTAATAACCTTCTCCTATGATTACACCTTAAAATCAGAGCTCTAACCCCTAGTAATAAGTTCAAATCTATCACGAGCTATAAGTTCCATTTCGATCCTTCACACGACCGTGAACTTTTTTGACTAGCCTTATTCTTGCAAGTGTCTATCTTGGTGTGAACAGTTAACGAGCCTCCGGGACATTACACGTACTACACTGGCTGGGCAGATGCATGAGGTCGCGGCAGATCAGTCGTGAGCACCTGGACGGCGACAAGAGCAGCACAAAACGTTAGCTACAGCGTTGCGCCGTGAACTTAGGCATGCGCGAGTCAAGGTAAAAGAAATTGTGTGCGAGTAACACGTAAAAAACAACAACGCAAAGCTCCGCAAACAAACATAATTGGAATTTTCTTATTCCATCGGCATATACGCTACGGGACTTTGCGTCTTGAATTCACAATGCATTCCCACACACGGTAGACTCCCGAAGGCTCTGAACTTCTTCTTTACCATGCTCCCCGTGCCGTGCCGCCCTCGACCTGGACACCGTTGTCTTCTTCATCGTCGTCGCCACAATGATCGTTCAGCCTTGCCGGGACGTCACCATTCGCACAACTTTCCTCAGCCGCTCCTTTCTTTGGCGGACTAGAGCGAAGCAGAAGAAGAAGATTCTGGGGAAAGGTCGTCGTCAGCCCGAACAGAAGTAGGTACTAAAGGCCCCATTCGAACATGGAATGCCGCAAATCAGAATTCCCAGCACGCCCACGTTCTCAATTTTTAAGAAAAGCACGCACAGCAACTGAGCCCGAGCATAGCCCGGACACAGTAGTCCATTAAAGGCCATCACCAGCTCCATCACTAGCTCCATTATCATCATCATTAGCTGCGAAGCCACTAGATCACGTCGCTATCTCTTCATCGCCCTGACGACGACAACAACGACTGTCGACACATTCGCTTCCTTCATTAGACTCTAACTGACTCTAGCGCGCATGAGGAGCGGGATCGGCAATTGCTCCGCGAACTGTATCAATATATGCGACGGCGCGGATCATCGCATTGTTCCCCAGGTATGTTCATATGATCCTCCCGTTCCGCCCACCCTGTCCAGTCACATCATGAAATATAGTGAATAGATCTCAAGACTCGAGCAGCTCATCACCACGCCGTGGCGTGAGAAATAATTCGCGAAAATGGTCACACAAAGAGCACACGTACCGCCGATGCCGCCAGCGTGGCCACGGTCTCTATACGCGAAGGAGGAAGGTCCGAAGATGGACAGAACGGGACCGGCACGGTTCAGCCGTATGCCCTCGTGACTCAATCGATCCCCGAACAGCTCCTCGGACGCTGGCCGCGGAGTCATCGATCACGCGCTGTTATGACAGTGGAAATGACTCGTTACGCGACACCCCAGTTTGACCGCTTAAGATCTCGCGACATGCAAATGTGCAGTGTCCGCTAAGTTGTGCCGGATCTCGTCCATGATCGCACGTCTTTAGAGATCGATCGATTTCTCAGTTCCCATGGTCGTCTTCGCCTTGGTCGTCATCGTCGCGCTGGACTCGTCATACGACAAGTACGCATCGTGCGGCAATTCCGAAAATAACTTACGTGAGAACTAAGCCGTCCGTTGACGAAATTAACCCGAAACGCTTCACCTTCGTCGCCATTAGTATGCATAACTTGCCGGCTACATTTGTTTATTGAATTTCTTATTAATTTTCCGCTTCGTTTTGTTGTGTCGCATGGGAGCAAGAGTACTTCGCCCGGAGCCTCCCACTCGTCTGTCTGTCCCCCGGGACCTCCCTCTACTCTGACGAGGTGCGCAATGCACAAACTGGACACCACAACGAAGGCGACCACTCTCATCATGAGAAGTTGGTCGTGCGAACGATCATCCGTCATTCATTAAATTCATTCAATGAAGCGCTTTTTGTTCGCGATAAATGGCACGGCTACAATTGGCGAACGGAAGGGGTCGTGGTCACTTTTCTCCCGAGAGCGCTTTTTGCCCGCCGGGCGATATCATCTGGTCCGAAACTGGACCCAGAAGAGTTCAATTCCGATTGTCGCTGTTGTTGTTCGCCATTGCCAACTAGAATTACTTAGGCTGTCGTTTACGTATCTTAATCTAGAATTAGCTTGGAGCACTGCCTGTGAAAACATAAATGGATCTGTTTTGTGAAAAGCATAAAGTTTAAATAAAATCATAATTTACAATCGGAAATGGAAGATTCTCAAGAATTTCAAAGAGGCAGAAAAGTCGTCTCTACACAGATAACATTAATATTTGCGAAACTATAGCAAGAGGTCGAAAATCGAAGACAACAACATGCATTTAATGTTCCTCAAGGAGGCTATTCAAGACCGCTTCTTTTAATGATTTATATAAAATACTGTTCTTTTTTATACAATTCATATAAATCGTTACTCCGAACGAAAGGAAAGTCTTTGTAAAGTAATTTTGCCAAATTATACTGAATCAAACTTCTTTCAAGGCAAAATTTCTAGAGTTGGTACTACTTTAAATGAATTCCAAGGGAAAGTTAATTTATGCGAGCTATTGAAAACTTTTAATCATCCTGCGTGCTCCCTGCTACGACGTTCTCCTTGCTAGAGTTCTCCTTAGATGAATATTTGTATATCTTCAAGATTTCTCTTTTCAACCGAGCCGCCAGTTTGATTATATTGACTTCTCTCTAGCATAATTTTGTTGACATTGTCTAATTTCGTAATTTCAACATACAAAAAATAAATAAATCAGAATAAACAGCACAGAAAACTTGAAGCTACCAGACAGACCTCATACCGCCTTAAAAAAAAAAAACGCTTCTTATGTTTCAAAATCTGTTCTATTGCCACAATTCCCTCGCCCTATGACGAATCCCGTGATTCAAGAAGGAAAGCAAAACTTTTGACCCCCATAAAAGTCACCCGAGAATCCGATGGTGGAAAACGTGGGAACCCAACAGCGATATTTGCCCGGCATTAGCATTTCCCTACGTGGTTTCGTTTATGCACTCACACACTGTCTCTAGTCTATAATCCGAGTTCTGGCAGGCTACATTTATACAGTGTGTTCTTGTTTCCTCCCTTTGGTGGCATTTCCCCACTTCCCCGTACGTGTATTTCGCCTGATTAAATAACCCCCCGAAGGTGTGTCGCTTAGCGCGTTCGCCGTGCCGTGTAAACTAATGAATTCCGAGGCGGACTTTCCTTGCATCGCGCGCTTTATCTCCTCTTCGCTCGGACATTGTATCTTTTAGCAGAAATCAATTAAAACGTTCTTTTGGCCGCGGTCGAATTGCATTCGACGACGATCTAAGGGAAAGTGACTGGACTATTCCAACTGTCCTGTTCACACCAGGTGCAGGGCGTAGCACGGTTTTGGCTAGCTGTGCGGGGGCGTGACGCGAGACGCTACTTTAAATCCCAAATCAAATAAACAAATGGCCTTAATCAGTGCCGGCAGGAATAAACAAATGAGGTACTTACGTGCATTCGTTCGGCTTGTTGCAGTGTCCGTGTTGTTCGTCGCAGCCTTTTAGACAGAGCGCTGAAAAAAAAGGAAGAATTTTATATTAATCATTTCGGTCGAGTCAGTGTTCTCTAAATGGTTTTTGCAGAAACACTCTGAAGGGCTCGCATTGATCGCTTTAACAACAACAGCACTCACAACAAATATGTAGAATCTCCAACTATCCGTTCCCTCCCACCGCAATAGGCGAGACTCGAAGCCGATGATCATCATCTTCTTCGAGCACTCGATTAGACCCACTGCAAATTCCTCCTTTCGAAACAAAGAGCTTGCACCTCGAGCCTCGAAACAATTTGACAGCTCCGGGTCAGAATCCGCAAGAGCTGGGCAAAAACGGCGCGGCCAAATGACGGCGCAGGCTCGGAAGAGAAAAAGGATTAAAAATTCTCGAAATATCCCGACTATTAGAAGGCCTCCTCTCATGGTCCCTGCACGGACCACATATACCCCGGGACACATCCGAGAAGCAGCAGATGAAGCTCATTTTTATGAATTTCCGAAATAAAAGCAAAAGGCTAAAGGAAGAGCGAGACTCGAAGAGGAATGAAGAAATAACGTGAACGCGACTTGGGATAATGAAATGGTTTGAGCCTCGCAGTAAAATCAGTTTCCCACCGTTTATTTATACACAAAGCGCCGCCAACCTGAGGTAGTTTCTCGTCGTTAGCCGTTCCCTTGTCCGTTGCGCTGTTGGTCGTTTTTGGTACTCCTTTTTCCAACTTATATTAAGAAGTGATCTCCGTGCACCGCGGATCGCAAGATCGGATGTAGAATGGGAGAGGAAACGGCAATAATGGCAACAACAGCAACACAATTGAGATAAATTTAACATAAGAAAAAAAGTTAATTTCTTACTGAACCCGAGCGGGGCCGGGAGGGGAGACGTGGACATGGAGGCCCAGCTGGAAGAGGAAAGATATGGAGCACGACAGCTCGGATTACGAGGATCGCTCCGAGGCAGTGAGAGATGGTAGCTCACACAACGGAACTTGTTTCTACGCCGATCAAGAAAGAAAATATGCCAGAAGGCATCCTTTTCTCCCGTCCGTTTCCTTCGTTCTGTCCTGCTGATGGTGCTGCTGCTCCTCCTTCTTGAGGCGACTGTGGCGCATCTTCACTGAATCGGCAACTTTTGCCGGGAAATAAAGCATCGAAAAGATACCGCAGCCGTACATGCATCGCGAGAATTTGCTTTAGGATACCTTTCTGGAATGCCTGGGACCGTGATGTAGTTTTCCAGTGATCAACTGGGAACAATCGGTTACAACTTTCTATTTCAGGCAGAAGTAACATTGGCTATAATCGATCAATTGCTTCTGCACACACATTCATACAAGATCAATTATACCTGCCGTATTAAGAGACAAATGTTAGGGCGTAACTAACGAAAGAATTTTCTCTGAAACTGTACTAGAGATCAAATTGTGGTCTAAAGTAGTTACCATGAAAATCTGAACAAGGCGCCGGAATAATTTCAATATATTCCCAGTTGTATAATAATTTTTGATTAATTTTCCATTCGTCAGGTAATTAATTTACCAATTTTCTCAACTTCACTATCTATATCTTACTAATACTAATAAGAGGCGACTTATAACAATTTAAGGTTTTTCGCGCAAATCTGAGAAAGTATTGATGGGCTGATTTTAAAGATTCAATTCGAAGAGTGCATTAAAATGTTTTTAATTTGCTTTTTAGAACTAATCAGAACATTGTTTAGTTTATAACATTTTTTAAGAAAAGATTCGTATTGTATTAGCCAGAGTTTGCAAGTAACTTATTGAATAGATAGTAACTTCGAAGTCTTAAAAAATAAATTCCTGCGCAGTCGATCACAATTAAATGGATCTTTTCACCTGCCAATTTACCTTCTGGCTGATTCTTTAAGATCTCCGTTTGTGTACCGCTGCCAGGCTAAAGAATGCACTCTGGCAGCGACGCGGTAATCCGATTCCGATCGCCATGCCACATGCTTCATATGGAAGTGTATCTAGTTTTCGTCAATCGCCGCGCAGATACGTTACACGATCGCTTTGTGTTATTGGCACATGCCTTCGGTGATCATTGACTCTTATCAGGTTGTCCCTCCGCCACAGAGAAAACATCCAAGCATAATTCAAACAAGTTTTGTTACTTTCTAAATACAGCTGCTGCAGTTGGCTACCGCGATTGGCTGGACATCGCATTTAACTGCCCACAGGTGGCATCGACCGATGGATTCAACCTTCCATGGGGTTGTCGAAAAAAAGCTCTTCGGCGAATCATCTTTTTCATATTCGTCCGGAAACCGCAAGATTTCGCACATGTGCCACTATTTCAGACAATTACATAAACCCCAGTGGCGCGCAAGATGTTTCACCGATTGTGTTTATTTTCGCAGCATCATCATCCTAAAAAAAATGAAGGAAACCACAAGTGACTCCGTCAATTAGCCACTGCCAAGCCGTCGTCCTTCGCGATCGGTCCAATTCCCAAAAAAGTACAGCAGATCTTACTTTGCATGCCCTCCGAATTGACTTATTATCAACACCTGAAGTATGACAGTCTTTCTGCAACTCGTTAGTCGCCCCGTTAGTGGTCCGATTTCAGGCCACGTAGTCCAATTATAATACAAAAATGATTGACAAGCGGCAAGTGTCGCGCTTGTTGGTTTTTCTCCACCTTTTTCTTGGTATTTTTTTGTTCGAAGATTCTTCTGGAAGAGCTGTGAGATACACATGTCTCTATGCACCCCAATGTGGCGACGTAACGCTTTCGGAAATATTTTTGCGGCGCTGGAGCAGCTGGAAAACGCTCCACTACCATCCGTCATAATTTTTGGTTGTGTTTTTTCAATGACTTCCACGTTGGAACAGAAGCATCGGAACAAACGAGGCACGGGTCCAACACCGCCCTTTCCCTCCGCGACCATAAAGCGGACAGTCAAAACAAGATCGCTTTTTCTCCTCTCGTTGAAAAGACTCAGGCTGCTGCCCTTATTTAATTTCACGTGCTTTTTTTTGTTCTGGTTATTCCATTTTCGTTAATTTTGCAATATGATGTTGTCGCCCAGCACTCACGTGCCGAAACACTTTGCACCTGCCAATTTAATGCATTCGATTCGAGGTGCCGTTCTCTCAGCCCATCAACATTTTATGACCAGACGACAGCCAGTTAATGTTCAATTTTCTGAGAGTTTTTAGCTTGGCTGGGTAAGGTGTTTACATTTCAACTTCCAGAGCACTCAATTCTATTTTTAAACTAGCCCCAACACGCCTTGACCTTTGCGCCTTGTGACCCCCGATTTGTGCTGAGTAGCACCTAATGCAATCAATTTTACCTTCATAGCTGTCCTATTTCTAGTAACAGCAATACAATAAAGAACTTTGTTATCCTCTCACTGAAGTAGTTTAAAAACTAGCGTAAATATACCACTCTGAAAGTGGAAAGAAGGCTAAACTAGAGTCTTTATTTCGTAATGTAGAAGAATTTTGTACGGATTTTGCCAAATTATCTGTTGACCCAGCGAAAGATCGAATTCATTTAGAATCAAAAAAAATCTGATCTGAACAAACGATCAAGCTGGGTTATAATAAATCTTACTAAAAATAAAACATTTTTAAAAATGAAATAGACAATATTTGAAAAAATTGTTCCAAAAATACAATTCCTGAAGGTGCTTTACAAACAAAGAAATCATCAGATAAAAGGAAAAGGTCCACATGAGATATTGTAGTTATCAGAATTTTTGCACCTGACTAGGGTACAGGCTTCATTAACTTTAATCATATACGTAAAGTTGCCTTATTTAGCAACAAGCCAGTAGTTGAATTCAATAGCGGATGCTTTTTCTCACATCCGATCAAGTGCGATGATATGAACTCACAATTTCCTAAAGATAGCCAGCATCTCGCTAGAGGTGCGAAATGAAATCTAGCCGTTTCAATAGTAATTATGCAAATCAGAGCCCCTGTCGCTTTGCAACAGCTTCTCACGTTAGCTGGATTAGGTAAGAAGGTCCTAAGGCGAAACAGGAACCGCAGCAGCAGCAGCCAGGCCGCTGGACCACTTCCAAAGAAACCATCGACAGATTATGTATGATATCCCTCTCGGCCGACAACTGGAAAATTTCGATAAACGCAGCAGCTGAAAAACATCATCCATCGCGTATATACGAGATGAAGGAAAAAAAAAAACTGCCACGGGAAGAAGACAAGCAGGAGCACAAGGCTGCAAAACAAAAAGAGGCCCACGAAGCACCTTAAAACTGGTGCAAGGTGCAGCCTCGACTCGACCCGGCCGACGGCGATGACGGCCAGTGGTGGTGGTTGAGAGGAAGCAGCCAGTTTTTGGTGTCTCGAGATAAAAAGGGAACGATACAAGCACAGCTCCAGGCGTGGGAACTTTTCTTCTTCGAGACTTGAGAGACCATCGGCAGGTTCTTTGGTTCGACCGAAAAAACGACAGCAAACAAGGAGCAACAACAGCATCGGCAGCAACCTGCAGGAAGAAGTGCGGCCAGAGGCAGGAAGGCGGTGATGGCACATTTCCATGAACGCACCGGACGAGTATTTTGGGTATCAGCCGGGATTAAATCCGATCACTCGAATTAATTCGTTCTGATAGATGAAAATCCGTTGACGATGCGTGTGCAGGGAGCTGTGATGAGGGGTTGGTAAGAAGATTCCTTTGATGCTCCTCTAATTCGTTCCCGATTGGAAGAAAATACGAGATTAAGACATCGATGACAGCGACCACTTTCCGCTGCTAGACTTAAACACTGCTGTTGATTGGGGCGTGAGAAAGACAAGTTTTTCGCGACCAGTGTCTGGGACGCGTGTAACCACAACTACCTGAAATTAGCGCCATTTGCTCATTTGGCAGCATTAGAGGAGCTCCATCAGATCATTAGACGTTGTAATGCGGCTGTTTTGCCATTCAGCTCAAAACACCATCGGTCATGGGCTGGCCGTGCGCATTAGCCCGATTTGCCCGATTACTAATTTCGGCTAGCCGCTGCTTATGGCTGTGCGGTTGTCCATGACTGAAGCTTCCTATCGCCCATCGATCTAGGCAGCCGCAGATTTTGGGCAGAGAGTGATAAATGCCTCGGAGTTTTTCATCCGTTTCGGAAAGTCGAAACCAATCCCCAAGAATAAAGAAAGAGAAAAAAAACAAAGCTTTTAATTACATACATCTGCGGCTGGACTAGCGGGCAGTCGCGGACGGGTGGGGAAACGCGCGGCTTGCCTAATTCGGCTGGAATAGTGATCGTGCTACGATCAATAAACTTTTTTTCGGCGGAAAATTGCCAAAAATTATGGGTTATGTGGCTGGATTATACGCCTTCAGATTGATTGGGAAGTGATTGGGTTTCTGTGTATCGCGGCCGATCGTGAGCGGCCACTTTCGACGATCGACGATCCTCATCGCGCTGCTCGTCAGCATTGTAGCGGTGGCAGCGAATGTGAATGGCATCGAGACGCAGCTTTCGGCACATACTGTCATAACACCGCCTGATTGGATAATGCTTAAAACCCACCCAGAAAGCGATCGACACGATACGATCCGAAGAAGTGATGTAAAGCGATCGGATAAGAAGACAATAATAAATTGGATGATGTGACTTACCTTTTGCACAGTAGTCTCCCTGCCAGCCAGCTATGCAGACGATTTCACCTGTTTCCGAACACGTGTAATGGCCAAACTGATCGTCACGCGGCCGGCACAGATTAGCACAGCCTGAGCCGTAATAGTTCGCATCACAGGTCACACGAAAATCATACTGTAGCCAAGAATGGGGCGATTCATGTTTGTCTTCAGTCCAATCTGTAGATACCTCCAGGATCCTCTGAATAGACAGTCTTGATATCAAGACACCTGCAAAACAGAAGAGAAGTTTTTTTTTAATAAGGGTCTTGAGACACTTACGATTTAAAAAAAAAAAAAATCTTTTACGTTCCCTATGGCGAGAACTCAAGTTCGACGCATGAATCCCCTGATCATAAATCATGTCAATGAATTGCAGAACTCCGTCGTCACAGGCTCTGCATATGTGACCGTTACATATGTAGGTAGTCAGGTACAGCCATCAATCGATGGTACAATGTTTAAGATGCAGGTGTTTTCCACACAGCAAGTTCGCTGTCGTACAATGATGGGGGAAGGTCTCTTCAGTTCCTTTCCGTTCTCCACTTTCAGTATCAGCCGTTCGTACGATCGGACCTGCGTCTTTGTATTCATGCTCGCAGTGTGTACTTGTGCAGGAAAATGCAAAATTCCGCAACAAAAGTCATTTGAGCATGCGCGCTACGATCTCCCCGTCTGGCTAAGGTGAAAATCCAGCGGTTATGCTGCTGCAGAAATGCAACACCATCGCCGTCGATCGAAACCACCTCGAAGGTGGCATACCAGACAATTTAGGTTTCGTTCATTGCACAGGCGTGCGCAAATAAGCAACAAAATACACCGAGAATTTTGGCTTATCGCAGGAGCTCCACACATCGTCTCCCTCCGCCCCTTTACGAGGGTCGTCGAACATGTCTAGGAATGTACCTGTTGTGCTGCTCAAGAAATGCAGCTCAGCAAACTGCCCAACCTGGCCGTCCACTCATGTGAACTGTGCGCACCTTACCCTCCTTCTCTTCTGCCCCCCTTCAAACTGAGTGCCATTCATCGGGTGGAATGTCTTGAAATTTTCTAGTCTAGAGAGAATGATTTCAAAGATTTTTTCCTGAATATCCAGATGGGTTCTTTGCTTTACTCCCGAACAAGGGGGAAATTTATTACTGATCACCGAAATTCGATAATGACGACAGTTATGAATTTATTGAGATTTATTTCATGGGAATAAGGTTTCATAGGGTAGCCTGATTCCCATGGGAGTCGAACCTCTTGTGCCTTAGCCCCTCATCTGATAAGAAGTGACCGATAACAAGCGGAAAAGGAGATTAGAAAATTCTTTAAATTTTCAACGTTATTTTGATGAGGATTCATCAACTGTAGATTAGTTTAAAGAGCCGTGAAATATTTTTATTAACTATCGTTTAGGAATTTCGTATTTTAAAGTTCGACTTATTATCTTAATAGTTTCTAGATTTCATGAAATATATTTCCTCTAGTATAAAAATATTTCTTTTTGGAAATAATATTTTTAAAATAATAATTTAAAAAGATACTATGAACAACTTACTGCTGTTAGATTTAATCCTAGAAGCTCAATCATATTCGAGTGGCTACAAAACCCAAACATACGTCATTTCGACGTACACAATTATACAAAGGCCGTTTGTAACCTTTTGTGTATTATAACATTATTATTGTTGTTTAATGATTTTTGGGATGGTATCTAATAAATATTTTACTGAGTTAGCTCGAAAGAGCCAACAAGAGATTTGATCATAAGAGAATAATCGCCTGCACACACGTCGAATCGATTTAGATTGGGCTTCTATGGTAAAAAACAACCGTTATAAATTCGTGTCACAAAATCTTGAAAAACGAGTCTCGAACAAATTACGAATAAATTTTGACTCGAAACAGTTTGTGATGTACAATTGAATTTAAAAGCAGATCTTTCTGCTAACAACAAGTTTGCCCCTGTAACTAGCTTTCCACTCATTTTTTGTATCACCTAGTGATGTAGGCAAAACAATTTATCAAACATAACCGCGTCCCCAAGGAGCCGAAATTGATGTGCCGTGAAGGTAATTTGCATAATCTTTGAGCACCCATTGTTCAGTTCCTTAAAGGTTGCGATCTCAACGGTCTTTCACTCTAGCCCAAAGAACCGAATCCAGTTTGCCGGATCGTTACTCTTCCTGGCAAATGGAATTGCTTTCTAATGCAAATTCACACCAAAGGAGCAAGAATTAACCCATTGGCTAAATCTTCTCCTCGTGATACAGACTGTAGTAAGTTTAATCTTTTTTCACCGCCTTCACTTTATGTCATTTAAAACCTTACCGGAAGCCGCCGCCGCCATGCTAACGAGTCTTGAACGAATCACCACAAGAAGATTCACATCCGCACGCGCATACCTTCTTCGAATTTTACACATTTCCGCACTATGCCGACGAAGACGACTCATTTTCTCGTCATGTGTGTTTGAATACGTGTGTCTCGCACGAAAAGTGAGCTGCGCATACGCAAAAGAGCGAACTTTTTCCATTCAAGAAATACCACAAGGGTTCCTTTATGATCCTATGCCCTGGGCACTGAGGCGAGCAACTCTGTATCGGGTGACAAGTTTTTTTTTTCCAATTTGTATCTTCTTTTGTTTACTCAAGCAGAGTAGAGCTCCTGGTCCGAAAGAACCAAGTGAGCAGCAACTGGCCTAGTGTTTTGGGTTTCGTCAACCAGGACCGGGGCAGGAAAAACGTGACAAGGACTGCTGCTTTTAAGGGCCTTTCTAACTTCCTCATTTTTTTGGCGCGCTTTTTTGTTGAATATGTAAAAAAGTGGATTATGTATCCTGTTCTGTACGATAGAGGCGAAATTTATATGGGCCAGGAACCACCCGCAACTGATGTTTCATTAGAATCATATACACTGGGGTAACAAACTAAGCGCATCCAATTGTCACAGCATCTAAAAGACGCTTTCAGCTGAGATTGTACCGAAGTAACCCTGAGGTCAGGCTGCTTCATTCATTAGACCTTTTTCTCACCCATTTCTGAATGTGTCGAGCGGCTCTGTACCTAGCTCTTCTGCGGCTCAAAGCGTTCAGAGACCTTCAGAGTTGGCACTGAGAATTCCTTTGTCTCGTTTTTTCCTTGTTCAAATGTTTTCTCTGAGTCGACCAACAAGAACTCAGCATCCCAGAGCTCTCCTCTGGTACATTTCAGTCTTGTGGCAAATGGTAATTCTTAACCTTAAGGTCCTCGGCAGAAGCCGTGAGCGCCGATGATGAAAAAGAAGAAAAAAAAATTATGGTACCTCCTCCCCCTCCTGTTGCTCCTCATCCGACTTTTTTCCGCCCGTCCGAGTCTCAATGCCAACTGTGGATAATTTCTTAAGGAATGCAGGCGGAACAGTACATTCCAAGAGATTTCAAGAATTTTTACAAATTTCTTTGGGTGGAGTAGTGCCAAAAGTGATCGTGTCCTGCCGTAGAATCCCGCTCCTTTGTCCAAAGCCCATAAATCCTTGGTTCGAAAAGATGCCGCCACTCCGGCAGATGTAAGACGCTTGAGCCTAGGTATAGAGGACCCTTACCTGAAACTCGGACAGATATTGACGAAGGAGTTTCAAAGATTCCTGGAAATTCCTCAGAAGAGTAATTACCGCCTTAAACCTGCAGCTGTGCGACGTTTTTTCTTTTTATTCTTCTTATTTCTCTTGGTACCTTTTATTCCCAGGCGAGAGAATAAAATTGAAAAATTTACCTTGCCCGTGTTATCACTTTCCGTGATATCGCACCAAAAGGATGACGACGACGAGGGCAGGAGAGGAGAGCCCTTTCATGGCCCCAAAACAACCTCGAGATTTCGCTTTCAAGCTCATTACACGGCGTGAGGGTCTCGTCCTGGTGCCGGTCGTCGTCCACGTCGACGTCGTCGTTTCTCAGCGTTCGGCACGAATCCCAGAACGTTTGCTGCTTTGGACCGCATCTTCTTGTTATCGCGTTTCTTGTCGTCTGCAGCCCAAGGAATTAACATGAAGGGAATCTTGTTCGCGTGAAGGTGAAATTAAAATCTCTGCTTAGGAACTCTACCCTCTGTCCCCCTGATTCTTCCCAACAGTCCCTATCACGTCACAACTCGTGCGGGGCACGGCACAGCTTGAATTCGACGCGAAATTTATTGTGAAAAAGCAAATTACCAGACCACAGCGAAGACTCTGGAATGGAGCCGTCGAGGAATCTTTTTCGGTTAAAGGTATTTATAGGCATACTATACACAGTGTGCACTGCAACGCCGCAATCGCACCAACACCGTACGATGTGGACTTTGCGACTTAAGACTTTTGTCTGTATGCGCGCGAAATTCCAGAACTTGAACATTTTCCCACCGAAAGCAGACAACTAACACGCGTAACTGCATATAAGACATAAGAAGTCTACTGATGTAACCAAGCATCTTCTAGCGAAGATAAAGACTTCCTTTGGGGCAGAAGAATAAGAAGAAGAACGACCTCCCACCTCTCCTGCCCCGCCTTAGCCTCTTGCCCTTACTAGACTCACTTCGATGCCTCGCTAATAATGGCAGTGAGCCCGTCTGTGGCCCATTGATTGGGATTCCGCCGGCGCGCACTGGCTGCAATGTGCCTGTCTGCTGCTGCTAATGTGGCCCGGTATCATGCAATAATTCTGTATTACACCTGGATACCACCTGGACATTATTATTGCTGCCGCTGTACGTTGCCCGCCATTAATTTTACCTCCTACAAGGTCGGCCCGCATCTTAGCCGGCCGCACTGTGCTGTTGTCTCGTAAAATTAGCAAATAGTCCAGCCGCAATCCGTCTTGGACGACGGCGGAGCATCCTTTTCACCGATCAGAGCAGATGTTTACAAAAATATTTTTTCTGACACTATCCAGGTAAGTCGAATAGTTGTTTATTATAGGCTTGATTCCAGACCTTTTTGCCCACTTTTGTAGAATTTTAAGGATAAAAATCAAAATGTTCTGACCTCTTCAGGTGTCTATCGTTTTAAAAAATGTGCTCCTTTGTGCCGCACTTCCTTTAGCTGGTGAACAATTCGAATTCCAGGTTTCATCACCATATACCTGTTCTACCCTGGGACCCAACAAAGGCATGAATCTTCCTACCTGGCGTCGAGAAACGTGACATGACATCCCTCTAAGGCTTAGATGGAACTGAGGGCAGGGGTCTCTGTCGAGGACGATGACAAAAATAAACAAATGTGGACTGGAGAATCGTTAGGTTCCACATCCAATCAAGTCCTACCTAATAATTACCATGGATGGAAGTTTTAATTAAAAACGTAATTAACAGCGAGGAACCGGTAAGACACAGGATGGTTGCAGCAGGGCGGCGGCGGCAACGAAGGTAATGGGATCTCAGACCATTCCCAGTGATAAATGGAGGAGGTCTCGGGACAGCAACAGAACTGGCCAGCAGGAAGAGGGCTCTTTGCTTTTATTTCCTGTATAGTGAATGGTGCTCTGATGGCTCCTCGAGCTCATCATCATCTTCTTATTATTATTCTTTTGCAATGACGAGCAATTTTATTAAGAAGCACCGAACGAAAGCTACCTGCTGGGAACTTTATGGTCCGAATTCTTTTCCGTCTCAGGAAGATACGTTGCACACCTTATTGCGATTTCGATTATATTTTTTTCTTATTTTGTGCAAATTCTTTCCCAACATTTCAACAGACCCCAACGAAAGGTAGCGGATGTCGCGATTGAGGAGAATTCGTAAATAAAGAGGGTCCCGGGATGCTATAGTGGTGTGACTTACTCCGTTCAAAATGAACAAGGGGTCCTGCCCAATACACCGACCACAAGCAATACCTGGCAGAGATAAATGAGCAACCGCCCGGCAGTACACCTGGTTTTTACCTGGCCATAACTTGGAGCCTGAGATTTTGCCGTTGCTGCCACCCATCTTTTTCTACATTACCACTTTGGCCTTGTGGCTATCTTGAATTCAATCAAAAAGTTTAGCAAGACTCCACCGCGCCGTGACTTGTTCCTCGGCCTATCTACCATACGAGTGTGCGGTGCGGTGTACGGTGTGATTTTTTTGCGCGTCGCACTCTCCGCGCGAGAAGCCGCCGCCTTGATTAATTTGATGAACACCTCGTGATATATGTAAAGTAATAGCGGTATTAGATAATGCTATTAAATCAACAAGGTGACTCAAGCATTGGAACTAGTTTGGTTGGTGCCGTGCGATTCGCCCATTTGACACCTCGGCCTGACGGCTCATTTAGAGCTGTAATCCCGACTTCACGTTTCCCATTTAACTGGTGCTGTGGCGGCACCTTGACGGTAGTGGTGGTCCCGACGTAGACCCCACTTTTACGGTCCGTTGCTGAATTTCCTTGAAATTGAAGAAAATTGCCTTTTCGTGTAAAACACCCTTCGCGGAATTGACGCCCTTCAACAACAACTTTCTACCACATTTTGATCGGTACAATGGACTTCTAGAGCATGGATCAAAGATCGAAATGCTCACTTCCCACCCACCCCCTGGCTAATAACAAACAGGCCGGACATTAAAATTTGACCCCACAGAAACTTAAAGAGAAAAACAAAAAAAAAAAAAACAACCGGAAAAAATTAACAAGAAAAGTTACTTACCAGGTGATCGTGCATTAGTGTCGTTGGTGCCATGCCAAGCCTCCACGATGAGTGTGAAAGTCCCCTGGAAAGAACAAGAAGGGCAAAGCGTTAGAAAAGAGCCAAGAGTATATTGGCAAAATGCAAGTTTAAATAGGTGATGATAATTAAAAAATTGATATGTAGAAATCGGTGGCAAGTCGCGACGAAACCGCCCTCGGTCGACGCGTCAGTTCAGGTATGGAGGTGGGCAGGTATGCAGACAACAGCCGCACCGCGCTTGATACCTAGCAACGCTCAAATGGAACATCTCTGCAACGGCTGTTTTAGTCTATGATCGGAAATTTTCATATTGACAGATTTCGCCCGCGAGAGACGCGCCACGGTAAACAATCAACGGTTCATATGCAGGTGGGAGGAAGTGTGGATTTTAGGTGAATTTTGAAATCCCGACGACAAAAGCCTATAGAATAGTTAAAGCGAGAAACGGTGAAGACGCGTGTAGGTGAGATATACGCCACAGCCGTGTGCGAACTAGCTCCACGTGTGGGATGCCGTTTAGTTATATAATTACCGTGCACGGACGCGAGATGAAAGTTAGAGATATCCACTGAACGTGTGTGTTCCCGTTTTTTTTTTTGTTTCCCGGAAAAGACTAACCAGCAGGTGCCACTACTTAAAAGATTTACCCCGAGTGGAAGCTGTTCCTTGGCGACGGCCTCTTCGCCAGAACTGCGGCACTCAAAAATCGGATAGCTTTAGAAACAACTGAACTAACTTCTCCTCGTGAACTCTCGGGTCTAATAAAAGATGTGAGTATCTCTTTGCTTTAAGGATCAATTAAAAATTCCCGATAAGCCACTTAGATAGTGGCGAACGCTTTGAGTCAAATGCTCCAGATCCGAAACTAATTAGTTCACTAAGAAGCCGATGAGATCCCTGTTCAAAGACACGAGGGTGCACTAGAAAAATCAGCCCCCGAGAAACCCTCCTGCACTGAAGCCTTCCTTCAGTCGTGTAGCGCTCTTACAGTTTGAAAGTGATGAATTTTCAGGTCATTGCTAATTAAGGCGACTGCTAATTTTAAAAATAGCAACAATTTGTTTATTTGTCCACGCAGCTACGTCGGATCGAAGAAGAGTCCGATTCGCGACATATACACAATCTGGAAATAGTACAGATCGTACATCATCTGTTTATACAATCCATGAACGTCCAAGAATAAGTTTGAAATGTATTTCTAACAAATTTGCATTTCTTTAGATACATACATGATTTCTCTATAAAATATGCTTTGCTTAATCAGGAATGAAATTTAGACGAATGCTCGAGTTCCATTCTAATGCATGTATGGCTCATATTTGAAATTTAAAGCTAAAAATTGTAGTGACCTTCAAATAGCAAAATACATAATACTATATGACTCAAGTATCTCAAAACTATCCAATTAACAACAGGGGCATATTGTTGAGGATATCATCTGTAACGGGATGCAAGTCTGGGCTATTTCCTCTCCGGGATAGTCTCGCCCGAAGCTGGACTATTGTATGTCCGAAAGATGGTTTCGGCGCTACTAGCCGTGGCCTAGGCCGAGTCTCCTCCATTCACTTGTGAACCAAAACGATTGGCCAGCGATGTCGCGCTTCGCAGCCACCAGACGATGCGATGCACTTGACTAACTATGGAAATTGCTGTGTAATGAGTGAAACGTGCAATCAATGAAACATTAAATTTATGCAGCAGGACGACGACTGGTCAAGTATTGGCCATGTTTACCTTTCGACTCCAGGGTAAATCACTCCAAGGAGCGCCTGCCTGCATTTCCAAGTATATTTGCATTCCGAGAAACTTAAATAAGAAGCCTCCGGCGAAATTAAGTGTGTCCCGTTAAGATCCATTGAAAGTTCCTGTGCTTCTCTTCTCCCGTCTCATCCCCCCGACGTCGTTCCTCTGCACATTTGAACTTCTTTTTAAATTTACGTTAAACTAAAAAGCTCTATGAAGGTTTTAACACCATTTTTAAAATGGGGCCTTTTGCTGGGCACTTTCTTGCAACCGAAAATGTCCCAAATAGACCAACAAGGTCATTCCAGCTCTAGTACGCGACCACGGTCGCAGCAACTAATTCTAACTGCTGAAATACTAAAGTAGCTCGACGAAGAGCAATCCACCGCCTGAATCGACAGCAGTAATCGTAGAAAGACGCCAGAAATAGCCCAAAACAAGGACAATTTCGAGTATATTTAGGCACGAGACACCGAGTAGACGACGGCCTCTGTTACGGAGCCCGCTTCTGCAACGTTCGAGGAGCAATTCCTTAAGTTCCTTTTTTCTTTTTTTTTTGGCGGGCCAAGCAATGGCGCAAGTCGCCTCGAAGTATCGTACAGTACTGTATATGATAAAAATAGCGGAAACAGTGTGCACTTAGTAGTGCGAGGGAAGAAGCTTAAAAATCGAATAACGAACAGGCAACATGCATCTGGAGGAGCAGGAGATATTCATGGGGAGCATTCCGCGAAAAAAAAATACATAAAAACAAAAAATCTACCCATGTCGCTTTCATCCGTTTTTGGTTCATTTCCTCAACGACCGCCGGAGCAGACCTTAGCACGCTCGAAAGTGGGAAAGCACTCGTTCTAGAGCCCTGCTTGGTTGTGACACGAGTGCCTGCCAATATAGCCATAAGCTGTGCCACTAGATGGATGCTAGACTGCACTTAGAAGCAGAAGTTGCATCGCAGCAGTGCAATTGCATCGCGTACCGTACCTATAGCCAATCTGCTGACTGAGTGACTGACTACTGGTAGCAGTTCACCTCTTGAGACTAGATCCGGGATGCGGAGTATGCCTCGGGTGATACAGTCTTAAAGGGGGGTTCTCAAATGCATGCTGTGATGCCGTGCCATCTCATCGCCCAAACACAACACTCATCGTCGCCTTTTACAGTAATTTCATTCGAAGAGATGCAAATATTCCATCGCGACTAGACGAATGTGCCGAGCACCTTTCGAGCTCTGGGGCTCCTCCGCGTTGCACCTATGTCGCGCCGGCAGCCACCAGCCGCCGAAGCATCCATGGGTTAGCTCTGGAGGTGGCTGGTTGTAGCTAGAGACTAAGAAGGTGTTTTTTTAGCGGGGCGGGAGGAATGTAGGGGCACAGCGCCAACAGGAGTGTTATGCAGGGGCGCGTAATGCATATCCAAAGCAGATAAAATTTTTGCTACTTTGAAGGTATTCTCTTATTATGCGCTGCTGCTCGGATTTAATTACATTTGCACGAATATTTAATTACAACATATAAAGCAAGAATCAGCTCAATTCGACTTTCTGCCGTGTGCCCCAGGGGGGGAAACTGCAGAGGTACCGTGGGGCCCGGGTGGGCTGTGAGAGAGATCTGACTATCTCTGACTTCAACGGCTCTGGTTTCGTTTTCTGGGGTTGACTTTTCTGCTGTTCTGACGGTTTTCCACTACTTTGTATATTTGGCTGGATTCACTTTGGATTTTTATGCAGACGAAACTAACCCAAGTGAGTCACAATCTGCCTACAGTGAAATGCCCAAGTATTATTCTATTACCTAAGATGTTAGACAATACTCATATGATAAAATATGACTTAAAAAACAAACACTCTTACTGCTTAATTTGCTTACGCCGTTAGTAGAAAACGCTACACTTCATGGATAATATTTTCTATTGAATAAAAATCCGTTAAAATAACCTAGAGCTGGCAACACTTTGGACCCATAGAATCTTGTCACTTGTTACTACATCCGCTCAACCCCTCGAATTATTTGATTCACCCTTAACCTGCGTGTATGTGCAACACTATTAGGAATAAGTGTTTTTCTAACTACCCCTGTGTAATAAAACAGCAAGGCACTATCATATATAGTAGGGTTCATTTAAGCTAGCATGTTTAGAACCAGGATCAGGGTCAGAAACCAGTTCGACAGCGTTTTCAAGTCGACCGTTACTGCATAACGTACATTTATTCCGGGGTTCTAGTTGTCTAATTTCTCGACCGAATGAGGCCACTATTATATCTTGGCGGATCAGTCCACGTGCCGATGATGGCCACCCAGGTGCCCTCTCGAGCATAACGAACATTTCGAATTTTCAAGATTCTTCAGTGTACGCGCCATGCCGCCGCGTTCTTTCTTATATACCCCCGACCTCGGCCCCGCCGTACTTACTAGTCATAAAGTCAAAATAAAATGCAAAAAGAGCTTCGTGCTGCAAAAAAAAAATTACACGGAACAAGGGGCACGAAATGCAGTAATGTAACATCGTCGGCAAGACCTGACAGGGAGGTACTTGCGCACCTCGCGACGGTACACGATCGATACCGCGAGGGCTTCTCCTCAATCCAACCCTGTCCTGAGGTCCCTGCGCACGCAAACAACACCGACAGATGTTTCCTCCCGATAGGAGTTTCTGCGGGTCGAGCACAAGGGGACAGAGCAACACGAACGGGTCTTGCACCACTCGAAGGACACGACTTCGTTTTAAGCCCATCGCGCACGTCTGGTGCATGTGCGTAACGTGCGCGGTTGAATATTTTGCGTTTCACGCTCTGTTGCGATATGAAGAAAATATTGAAAATAATTGAAAATAAAGGCGGCGAAGAAAAATATAAAAATTTACTTACCGGCCACGCAAAGTTAAAGGGGAACGGTATCGGGTTGACGAAATCCATTTTCTCTGGGTTCACCGTTGTCAGATTCACTGAGTTTTCGCCGAGCACCGGTGTCACAACGTCACCATAAGTACAGGGTGACGTCGTATCGATTTTCGCCTGATAATGTTTTAGACAGACCCGGAAACGGGTCTTGCACGTCCCAGAACACTTTCCAGTGATCGGGTCCAGTTCCCCACTACAACACTTCCCTTCGTGGTCTCTACCGTTGTCATTGTTAAAATACTTCAGTCGCAGCTCGAATAGTCCGGAGCTATGGACCTGCAAAAAAGCAGAAAAAAAAATGAAGATAAAAATTAAGTAAATTAAATTCGTTAGTTTAACCACTTTTCGTGATGCTTAATGAGGAGACCTCTTCGTCGTTTTTATGCCTGTCCAAGTAGACTTCGCTCGGCAATTAAAAGTTGCACAAAGTCCGTTTAATTAAGGAAGTTGTCTGTAAGCTGTTGGAGCATAGCTCGGGAGGTCCGCGCGGGACTAGTGACGGAGGGCGGCTGGAGGTTGTCTTCACCATATCGACAGGTCTGACTCATTCCAGCATTCAACTGGCAACCGAACGCTAGCCGAGGAGGAATCTGCGAGCCACATCTGGTCGCAATAAAGCTCCTAGCCGCCCCGAGGCTTACAACAATTTTTCTGTTCTTTAAACCGAGAGAGAACAAATATTAATCCCCAAACAATTTTATGAAGACATAAATCAACGAGTTTTACTTTTGTTTCCGCGCTAAATCACATTAAACGCCGCGTCCGTCGCAAAAAAAAAAAGATATAAACAAATTACCGCTGCAAGTCGCGTCAAAAATAAAAAAAAAGAACAAAATAAATAAAACACGTTTTTTTTTTTTTTATTATCGACGGTCGAAGACTCGCGCGGTGCTTTTTTATGGCGTTTTTATCGATTCAGAATGACCAAGTTATTCTAATTAATTTATCGAGCGGCAAATTAATTTTTAGACCGAACCGACTTCCGACGACGTCCCTCCGAAGAAGATAAGATCATGTCATGATTTTCACCGCACAAGGCGAATTCCTTCTGGCCATTTTCCGTTCTCATTCCCCCGATGATCCCAAAATAGAATTTTTGCTGTGCCGTCAACACAGCAGAAAGACGCCTTATTTATTTATTCAGATGAACTAAAATTCTAATTACAATAATAAAACAAGATGAAAACAGTCTGTGTGAATTTCTGCAAAGTGCTTAATATTTAAATTGAAAGAAAACATTGGTATACCGTGTGTTAATAATTTCAAATAGAATCGCGAATTCTCCTATCTGTCTTAATTTATTTCAGTTTAAATTTGAGGAACATTAATCCGGTTAAAGAAGTGCTATATTACTAGTAATAATGTTACTATTAACAACTTTAATTAGTCGTTTTAATTCGAACGAAGTCGAGTCGAGTCAAGGCAGGCCATTACGAGTCGAATTAATTCAAGACATTCGTAACCAGACGAACCGACTCGAGTAGAGTCGATTAAAGTAGAATTAAGTTAACTAAATTTCAAGCAAGGGCGAAGCGATCAGAAAATATCATCGTCTTTATATTTCCATAAACAATAAAATTTTTATATTTCACCTGATTATAAATCTTACAAATATCGGCCTCGAAAATTTTGACTGAACAAGTTTTTATTACTTTACGATTCCCCTTGATTAATTCAGAATTACCTGGCGGTTGCTGCTGAGCACCAAAGTACTAGCACGTACTGTAATTACAAAGTAACGACTGAATACTTTGGTGGATATTTTTAAACATGTTTTAAATTGTAAATTGTAAGAGTGGTATGATAATTAATGATAACTATATTTAAAGTACAAAACCTAGGGCCGTGTAGTCATTACCTGTATTCCGACACTTTAATACGAAATATTAATCACATAGCGAATAATTCGATTAAATTTTATTTTTATATTTTTAATTATATTGATCCATTGCTATTTACCGAAATGTTCTTGAAATATGCAAATCGTTTCTTAAACACAATTTAATAAAAAGAACGTGAATATATTATTTTTTTAATCCTAATAAAAAATTCCCGTAAAAATACTAATATACACTATTTTAAAAATTCGCCGATTTTTATAGCCCGATTTTTTGTTTTAAATTTATTTTTAAATCCAATTAATTTGAAAAATGGCATCTTTACTATCGCATTTAAATGTAGCTCATATAAATTATAAAAATTTGCAATCGTAAAAAATTTTACGCGTAATTTCTCCCAAAATAGGTGGCCTATTTTTTTAGTTTAACACGTACGTACCCTACGATCAAATTGGAAACTAATACTTTTATTTTTTTTTTTTTTTTTAGTGAAGAAACAAAATTGTTCGACCTCAAAAGAGTTGTTGTTATACAACGAGATAATAAATAAGCATGCTTAAGCGAATCGTGTTCTCGAAATGCTCAACTTTTACCGATTTCGACTGGTATTGGATTAAAAACTTGTCCAATCTTCTGACAACAGTTTTGACCGCAAAAGGCCAGACATGGGGACAAATCAAGTTTGAGAATTCCACAATAATAATCTCGACGTTTTCATAAAGCGTCCAAAACCGTCGAAGCCATGTCACCCACGCAACATGATAGAATTAGTAAAATAGGAGAAATCTGATCGTGCCGTTTTCACCTATAGCCGGAATTCATCTTTCTGTACTAGTGTCGAATTCAATGCAATTTTACACGCGTAGCAGCAACAGCATAAGATTACACCGTTTGACGAGGGCAGACGAATTGGAAAATTTTACCAAGTCTACTGTGTCTTATGTGCTATTTAATTATTTGCCGGTTTTCGTTTGAAGACAACAAAGCCATGTTGCACCGCTCAGGTGAGCCAAAACTGGTCGCCGCCGCCGTCGCCATCGCCATCATCATCACCTACCGCCATCACTTGACTATTATGGCTAGACAAAGGTGGCTAGATGGCCTGCTGTATATGGTTATTGTAATGCAGTGCGTTTTAGAAGTTTACCGTTCGAGGTTAATATGCACTGCACTATGCAACTCTATCCATTATGCGGCGAACTGATGCAGTGGCGACGGTGCGGTGCGACGACGATGGCTAGTCTCCCGGCTTCCCGGCTAGTTAGCTGTGCGCCACCAATGTGCATGCGCTGGATTGACCATGGGAACTGGCTGGGAAAGCCGCAGATACTTCATCAATAGCCTAGCCTGGCTCCGAGGAAGAGCATTTGCGTGAAAATTTTTGATTGCACTGCCTTTTGTTGTTGCCTTTTGCTAGACTGCTGCTGCTGCGGTGCAGCGGCTAGTTTGCCGCGGTGGCCGCGGTATGGTAATCCTGCGCCGTGGAAATTATATATGCAACTCGAACCGTTCAGAGGTTTTCTCGTTTATTCGATTCGAATCGTCGTGGTGTACCAGTTTTGCGGTTGTCGGCTTCTCGCGCATTACTGATTGAAACTTGTTTAAATTAAACGTAATTAGAGGGAGTTACGGCTGTGCTTATGTTTCTGCAGTTCCAGTGCTCATCCTCTTCTCGCGCTGCTGTGTCAGAAATGGAAATTTCTTAATTTTTTGTGCCACTGTAGAATTCGAAGAAGACGAGATAATTTGGCTGTGTAGGTAGCATAGGTATTTGACTGGAAGCTGATAGTCAACCCATTAAGTCCAATCTTTACTACGTTCTTCAGCAGCTTTTTGTTTCTTTCGAATTCTAGAATCTCAATGACCAGGCAATTAGAAACTGTTAAGGTGCCAATGATATGGGAAACCTGCTCCAAATAGAGGCACAAAGTGATCCTCATTAGGATCTCAGCTTATCTTTCACTTTCTATAATGTATGTTGTAATTCGTAAGACAACCCAAGATCCAAGATCACTGTTCACTTTGTGGATGAGCAGTGATTTATTAGGCGAACACTTCAGTGGCGATGTACCAAACTTTTCGAGACCAGATCATCTTGAGATTAGACAATTCCCAGAAAACACGAGATAAGTAATCGCTCACCTCTTTTTGCCGAGGGCCATAAAGTAGGTATAATTACCCCGTGGGCCTGTGAAGCCTTCGTATGCATACGCGGACATTTTTTAATTAATGGCTGGTCTTCTTTAACAGACCCTCTCGCGCGATGGTCCAAACAAGCGGCTTTATGTGCACTGCTATGTTTATTCGCTCTTAAGACTGAAAATTGTAGCATTAAACTTCATAAAACTCCTGAGAGTCAGTCAATTATTTTCGCGGTGATGGCTGCTGACCCCCTTTTAGTCGTTACAACGCAAGCGAAGTTATGTAGTAAAAGGTTGCGTCATTTTCTTCAGTATGTGACCGGCAAAATTAAATTCTCTCTATAATATCCTCAAATTCAAGTCAAATTTCGATAATTTTTACCTACATTTGTCTTCTGGAGCTATATCGTTAGTTTTTTTTCAAATTCTCGCGTGAAAAACAATTATTCATTGAATGTGGCTTATGACACACCGGTGGGTCAGCTAGACTTAAATGTGTTGAAAACGGTTTGTCATTCATCTCTTCTTTAGAAGGTTTTCTAGACTGTTAAAATTTAATGCAAATCTCTATACTTCTTTATTCACTTTATTTTTACTTGTAGGCTATTTTGCAATGGAAAGTACAAGTTCAGCGAAAGACAACAGATGCGGACACAATAAAAAAAAGCTGTTGGGATCAACAAAAAGTGGTCATCGTTTCCGATTTTCCAATCCTACCTTTGTCAATCCTTGTACGATTCCTTCCTCTGCGTCAAGATTCGCGATAAGATCGATCATATGAAAGGTGCGACTGTGTACAAGTGTAGAGTCCCTATGTACTGCACTCTCTACCTCGTTAAGGTTCAATTATCCTGTGACCGGACGCCGGACGGGCGTGGTGTGGGGAAACTTATCAGTCTTATTAATATCGACGCGCAGGGTTGTGCACTTTTTCTTACAAGACAGAAAATCCAGTTTCGTTTTACTTAGAAATGATAATTCCAGAATGCCGGGCATTGCTGGCGACCGCGCTGTAGGTAGTAGCAAGTGCAACGAGAGGATCTCCGTGCGTGCAGCATGCACTCGAGCCGTGCATTGCTCGGTCGGCCGACTGTGCCGAGCAGTGCTCCTCCATCTAGTTCCAGTGTGATCGTGCCTTAGATGCGAGACACGATCACTGATCCTCCCTAGCGATGGTGGCGGGGCCCGGGGATCACGTCTGCACGCTGCTTGAGACAAATATAGCGATTTTCTCGTTTTCTACATTTTTTTCCCTCTTTCTGTGATTTTCGCGTTTCGTCATATGATCACTGACTGAAACGACGTCGACAGAAGGAGGTTAAGACTTTCCTCCAGCAGCAGCGGTAGTCCCTTTGGGTTGGTCGTTATTACGCTAGCGACAATTGTCGCCACCTCTGGTACCTCGCTGTATGATAGATCCCGTTTTACGGCTGCTAATCTTGTTATACCTCTTTTCCATTGTGGGGAGCAAAAACTTGCGATCCATTGCGTCTTTTTGTTGCGCCTGCTGCAGCTCCTCATTTTTCCTCTTGCTGGAAGGGAAGGAAAAATTCTTCTTTCGTAAAGTTACTGAGAAGAAAAAATCGCCGACGTCTCTTGTCCAGGCGCCATCTCGGCCGGTGAAAAACTGTCTCTGGCACCTGAAGATTTTCAAAACTTCAAACGGCAGATATTCTGAGACATTTTCCAGTAAATCTTTTGTTACTAGCGGGTTATCAACCTGCTGTACAGCAACGCACTCGTACCAGCGCGGTCCATCTTTTTTTGATTTATTCAAATGGACCCGTCGCCATGTATGAGCCGCGATTTGAATATGTTTTGATTAGTTCCACTTTACGTCTCCTCAAAGCTGCATAAATTTTGAGAGCTGTCCAAATAAATTTCACGGAAATACAGCGACAGCTGTCGAGGTGATCGCTGCCGCCATACTGCCCAGACATTTTGCGTAATTCATGCCAAGTTTCCAAGGTTCTTTCTACACTTTTTTTATTTTGTAATTACCGATCAGAATAGTTCTCAAAAGGAGACTTTGGGTTTGCGTTTTTCCCACCCTTCCAGCTTGGACAACCAGCACCGAATCGGTAATTGCGTTTAGTCGGAGGAAATAGCAGAAATCACGGAATCCCGCCCCTCAAACGCCGCCTAGACAAAGATTTCCGATACTCGCGTCAATCACCGCAAGAATGCCTTTGTTTATCCATTCTCGCGAGAAACCTCAAAAGAAACGCCGCGCACCCCACGACATTTATCGGGCGAATTGGCATCTACTGATGGCCTCCGTTAGCCACAGCAGCATCCATCCGCGAGACCGACAAGCCGGTGGCGTTAAAAATTGGTTACTTAATTGGTTAATTGAATTCTGTGTAACATGCAGCCCTCTGGGTCGCCTCTGCAGGTGGATCAACACCCGAGATCTCGCGGAACACCAGTTTTAAGTACAATAGATGCGTTCAAGTTCTTTTAGTCGAAGCGCCCCACTAGCAGCAGCGTCATCAAATACGTTTTTATTTCTTCGAGACCGGCAAAGATGGAAAAAATCGGTAATTGGTGTCGAATCTCAATCTTTGAAGGTTAAATTCCAACCTTTGCTGCGGAGCGGCACAGAAAGGTCATCGATTGATCGATGTGATGTGGAATGAGGGCATGTCGGGGAGCGAACGCGGATATGTTATGCAAGACCAAAGATGGATTTTTGGCGTGGCTCATCCGTGGCAGTAGTAAGTGAAGGCGGGGGCAAACGTTTCGCGCCCTCGTGAAAATGTTCTTCAAATATTTAAAGACCACCTGTGCGGCTGCGCGACGCTTCCTATTGCGCATTCGTCAATAGTAAACGTAGGTCGGAGAAGATATCAATATAATCTGCCGCTACACTGGACAAAAGCCAAATTTCTGCAAATCCGCAATAAAACTCATCTCGCATTGAAGAAACAGTTTTAATTCGCCATTTTGATTTCCCTTTCACTTTCCCTTTCAATTTCATTTTAAATGATTTAAATTATTTTAAATGATTCTGATGCTATTTTTCGACGATTCGGTTGATACGATCAAATTTTGATTGATTAACTAACTATCGAATATTTTTCCATCCAAATTTATGCAATTTTATAAAATACTTATAAAAGCGCAGCCAAACCAACAAATTATCCTGGTTAGTGATTTGATTTTGAGGAAAAATTACGAAAATAAGCTGATAACAATCGCAGGAGCAGAGTCATTTACGCAAGAGAAAGGGGCTATTTGGGTTTGGGTCAGCTGATGCGCACCCAGGCAGCACTTCCGAATCGACGATGCGGTGCGCAGCATGGCACGTTCTCCTCCACTTCCTGGTGCCTTTTGTTTTTTCTATGCCTTTTTTCATTTTTTTTTATTCATCTTCAGACGCAGTATGCGCACAGTAGCTCCAGTAGTATCTAACGATTTTTTTCCGCGGATCAAATCGCTTCGTTTCATCGCGATAATAATAAAAGGCAACTGTAAAGCTGGTCTATTTCGCGGATTCCGATGGATTCCGCTCGATTCCAGCAGCGGCACGGTTTGCGGTCGCTCGGGCGCGCAGGGGCGGAAAAGGAAATTTTTCTTTTAATACATGCAACGACGAAAATGAATTTGGTTTTGATGGCACGCAATTATCTTGCTCATTACCAGTCCGTGAAAAGCACTTTTATCGCAATAACTGTAACGAGCGGTTAATTATAATTTTTTGCTTGTCCACGGCACAAATTGCGGGAGGGTTGCGAAGGTGCCGAACTAACTTTTTTTTCTTACCTTAAATCCAAGATGGAGGAGAATGACAAAAGCAGAGAGGCGCACGGTAATTAATAGAGCGTGGATTGGATTGGAAACTGGAAAGGAGAAATAGCGGAGCAGTTGCATCTTTTGTCGGATTGCATGACAACGTGAGTCATTGTTCTGCTAAAAATCCCTGAGATTTGGCTTGCTAATGCCATGGGAAATGTTTGGTGACTGGTTCGCCACTGCTGCCAAAGGCACCTACTCTTGTCTAGTTGGCATTTAAAACCGTCGCACACAAGCGAAACAAAGAAACTCACCCGCCTTCCCGAAAGTGAAATATTCTCATGTTCTGGGGGCCCCCTTCCGAAAAAAAAAAAATAGTACAGAGATATAAAAAAAAACGTGGACCGCACCACGTCCCCCCGATAATTATTCAATTCAGCCGTGTAATTCATCTGTTAAAAGGTCTCTTCGGCTTCCTTTTCGTTTAGCCACCTTCCATAGCGTCGCGGCTCGCGGCCGTTGTGCCGCGCGTGTTCGCCTTGCCGCACTGTCCGGACTAAGTACCTCTCCTTATCTAAGCACGTTTTTTACCGCACTGCGAGAAAAAAGTAATTCTAATTTCGAAAACAGCCAATTAAAGGAAAAAAGAGGAAGAATAGGAAAATAACAGATTGCGGCAGCACACCTCTGGCTCTGGTTCTCGATCGCTGCGCCCCCTGGCAGGAGGAGTGCTGTGCGAAAGTGGATGCGGGCACTGGTGCTGCCCCCGAGCGAGGCGGAAGTGGATCGAACAAGAATCGAGAATCGAACGAATCATCCCTTTTTGATTTTGGACGCCGCACGTATGCAGTCGATGATCCTTCTTGCATCCGTCGTAAGGTGCTCGCAGTGATCTTGTCGTGCATATCTCGTTCGTCACCGCCGACACCCTTCCCCTCGAAAGCCTACCTGGCCTCATACCTGTGCACTGCTAAAAAACTTCTCCGAGCCAGGCTCGCCGTGTGCACAGTTTATCTCTTTTCGTTTTATTGTTTTAATTTAGCGCCCGCTCCCCGTGCGCGTACAAACTCCTTTTATTTATTTTCCGTTCTGTTCAGTACTCTCTCAGCAGTCAGCGCGCTACTCGTACGCGGTCGTCGTTGTCTTTTTGAGCTGCCTTTTCCCTGTCTTTTTATTGTACACTTAAGATGGACTGCGATTCTATCTCGCTCGCACCAATGCAATACCGGTCATACCGTCTCAGGTCGGATTCATTCCGAGCCGAAGAAACGAATTGTTTCCCACGGCATGCGATTTGCCGGTCAATGTAGGAATTTTTTTCTTCGTCTTGCCTTGTAGTCGTCTTTTTATAACTTCATAAAACCGTGGTGTGTCGGCTATGCCGCACCGAGCTCGTATGTGTTTCAAACCTAGGTTAGTGTAGGTGCGCGCTGGATACTTTGCAGCTGGCAGCACCTACCATTTCTGCACTTAGCCGATAAAGCAGCCGTATATCGAGACTCGAGAGATCCGTGCCGTGCCGGTGCACCATGGCCAACACTTCGAAGATTGTGACTATGCGCAGATGATTGCACCGCGAAGCCCACCTTCAATAATTTTATTTATTTATTACGCCATGTGACCGTTGCCGTTTGCTGATGTAGTCGAGCTGAAATATATGCGCCTGCTTGGGCGCTGTGAGAAGCGATCGCGGTGTGGCGATCATTCCTCAAGTTCTTGGATTTTTCCTTCGCGCTTTCTACTTTGTCCGGCACAGCTCTGAGGCTGTTGTGTGTTGTGCGCGACTACGACGAAAGCGACTTCTTTCCGTGGCTTTTATTTTCTCAGGTTGTGAGAAAATGGGTCGATCATAGAATTATTCGTGCGGAGGCTGGCGGTTCGGAGATGCGTGCGCATCTCAATTTACGATCAGCAATCGTGATTCAGGAGAGGACGGTTTATGGGCATTTTTAACGGCCGAACAGACGTTTATGCTGTTCTTCTAAGTGAATTAAAGACAATTCGAAGGGCACTTGATGACCGGGCGCCCCGACAATATCGATTTGTTGGAAGCGATCGCAGCTGCTGAGATTATGGCCCCGTGCACGGGCAGTTCCCTTTTGACATTTTCTTGATTGATCGCTTTCGATGGTGTGCCCGACTCGACTCAATTCCGCAAGCCACAAAATTGAGATTGAGACGGCCGGGAGGGAGCGAAAATTTGGTTAGAAATATGCAACGATCGCTACGATACGAAACGTACGCCTAAGGTCAAGGGTGATCGCGGCCCGGCTGGCCAGATCAGCGCGTCTTTGTGTTATTCAACATGCCTCCAACTCGGACACTCGGTCTCCGACGGAAGAAGGAGGAGATCGAGCAAGATCACGGCCAGATCGTGAGCCTCCAAGTCTTTTAATTGTGACTTGCAATTTTGAATTTGTCTCGGCGGCGTGGCAAAGCGACTAGCTGTTAACCGACCATTATCTGGCAATCAGCCATCGTCAAGAAATCTGACAGCGCCTTATGGGAACTCACTTTCCTGGCCATATGACATCACGAAAAAGGACATTTTTTGCAACTGCGCTCGCCCCGCTTCGCCAGTCGAATTACACAAGACCCCAAAAAATGGCACTTATCGATGGAACAAGTGAGACGAAGAGGATGAAAACGGACAATTTGATTGAAGCTGGCCAGTGGCAATGGCCCAAGTTGAGCAGATGTTTTGACAACATTTTCGAGCTTATGTCGTCGTCGTTTTTTACAGAAGGCAATTTGGCTCGGAACATGTTCGCCTCTTTTTAGCCGGCCGTCCGCTGTAACGCAATACGCGCATGCGCAGGGTGCACATTTGCATAGGAGTTGCCAGGCAAATGCTGCGAAAAACTGTGACTTTATGGGGGCATAGTTTTATTGTTTAAAAGAAGAGAAGACAAAATTATGTTGACCTGAATTTCCCGCACCTATTCATGAGCTGTCGACTGAGATCGCGAAACGTACAGGCCGTTACAATCCGTCATTATAGACAGCAAGCTATCCAAAAGAGAAGACTTGACACCTTTCGCTAAATTCGACATGGAAATTGTTTAACAACGGCAGATTATTAAGGAGGAAGACGACAATGTATCTGGCTAATGGCATCTAGTACTGTGCTGGAGCGAACTCAATTTGGCTACTAATTTGACCCAGACCTACCCAATTGCCATTCGTAATGAGACGAAAATTGCACTATTCAAGTGTGAGAAATAACGAAATAGCTTCAAGCAGTGGTCAGTAAGTAAATAGGGTCGCCGGGTTATTATAAGGGCTTTGGACCCTGCGAGCGTATCCAGTATCCAGTATCCAGTTTTTTCACGAATTGGTTTTGAATTAGTGTGGGAGTACATGTAATGTTATTTTCAAACCGTTCAGCTAGATTCTAGATTTAAAAGAGATTTAGTTTAGAAGAATTTCATTTACTTGCGACTCCCATATGGTCTAGTGGCTAGGATACCTGGCTTTCACCCAGGAGGCCCGGGTTCGATTCCCGGTATGGGAAGTCCTCTTTTCCTGCATAAGAGCCAGACCATTGAGTTTTTATTTGTATAAGCCTACAATATGCTGAAGGGAACAATGATATAAAAAAGTTATGTAAAGTCCATTAAAAAGATATTTTTAATTCCTAAACAAGAACAGAGAATTTGCGTATTCCTATAATACGAACAATCGAATTCTGAGTCCTTGCTGACTTACCCGGTAAATGAAGCCTTGATCACAAACCTTCAATTAAAAGTTGTATACGTATTTGCAAACGTTCCCTATCTGTTACTTCAAAAGTGATAATGATCAGCGATTTAGGTTATAAATTTGCACTTTCAAGAGGGATCTTTTTATGCTTAATGTTAGAATTTATTAAGTGGCAAAATTGCCCCCTTTAAGAGCGTTTAAATTGACGAACTGTGAAACTGAGGGTTGCTCTCAATATCGAGTATCGAACTTGTAGTTTAGTGATTGGAGGCGGTTTTGCGCAGACTTACCTGATTGACGAAAATCACTAAATTTAAAATCCATGCGAGCAGGCAAACGTTAATCCAATTCATGTTGATTCGACTAAATTGTGGGTGGCTGCTGGTCAAGAAGAGGAGATCAAGGTGGCCTCAGTGGTGTGCAATTGTGTATGTGTGTGTATGTATGTTGTTCCACGCGCAATTTATCGACGTTCGATTCTGTGGCTGGGCGATTTAAACTTCTTTTTCAGTTCGTCATATTTTTTCATTCGCGAGATTTTTTTCTTAAATTCAGATGAAATTTGATCACATTACGCGGAACGCTTTTATTAAAAACACTTTCTTCTTAATAATATTTATTTTTTTCCTTTATTTCTCTCAAGCAGCACAGCACAGAATGCACATCGAACGGTATTAATTTTCCCTTTTTTTGACTATTATTTATTACAAGAAAACGCGACTTTTCCTTAACTAACTAAACAGAACTAGACTCGTGCGCGCAAAGCGAGACTTTGGTAATTCGTCGAATTAATTTTATTTAAATTTAATTCACAGGAGAGATCGGGGGTGGCGTAGTATCACAAGGAATCCGCGCTACTTCTTCGGCCTCGTCACTTTGGAGCACATGCTTTTGCTTTTGCGGGCGGTCTCTATTCCTGGTTGTTAATGACCGGCGTAACGGTAAAGTAAGTAGTGTGCCGTGTGGTCATCAGGCGATCCACGCAATTGGCAGCACCACCCTCTGAGCGGTGGCGGCGGTCGAATGCGGGGGAGTTCTTGTGACTTGACCCGGTTTGTCTCCTCTTCGACGGCTCCGTCTGCGGTTCACAAAATGCACTGGGATGCGTTGGCTACGCACGACGCGCGCGTCAGCGTACCCAAACAGAACGTCTTTTTGCACAGGGGTAGCGGTAAATCGGCGTCCAGCATGCAGCTCGTAATCCGTTCGAGCAGGTATCCTGCGTTCCTTGTCGACGACACGTAGGATTTCCTTCCTGCGCTGCTGCTCCCCGTTTTCTTCAAGAAAAGAGGAAACGAAAGGAAATTTGTTGCGCGACTCGGTCCACTACAAAAAATCCACAAAAAATTTTTGCTTCACAGCCGTACACCTCCGCAATCGTTACACATGAAAATCTTTTTATCTTCCTTCCAAATAATTCAACTCCTTGCTTGGAAGGGTCTACTGGGTTGTCTCACAATTCCTGGCAACAACAGAAAATAATCCAAAAACTAATTCGAACAATTCGCCAGAGAGCGTCTCACAGTGTCAGCAGTCCGACCCGACAACGACCACGCAATCTTCAAAACTGACGACTGGGTGCCATGAGAACCGATTCCGATGCCATCCGCCAGGACGAGAGATGAAGGCGACTTCTTCGCGGTCGGAGCGGGATGGCGCGATCTTGTCTTGTTTTGCTCTGCTTTTACCACCAACACACACGCGCTCGAGCGACAGCTGTTCTCAGTTTATATGGAAAATGCAGTCTGCAAAGAGTCGTTGCGAGAGGAGGGGAAAAAATGATGCCGTACTCTCGCACTCTACTCTCGCTGCAAACGTGCTCCGACTCCGCGCAGTGGTCCAGGTTCGCGGATCAGCCGATGGCGGCGGTAGTGGCGTCCTCAACGTTTTCACAGTTGCTGAAGAGCGAGACCGGCAAAGCGGCCCCTGCTGATCGACGTGTGGTGGGGGTCTCAGTCACTTCTCGTAAGTGCTCGACAACCCTAACTCGTGTGGCGGGCGCTACCCTCGAACTGAGGGGAGTTTCGCCCGGACCCATATTTATAAGTTTTCCAATTGCCAGTGGCTCCGCCAGGGGATGTCCTTCTTCTTCTTCCCCTGGCTTCCAGGGACTTTTTCAGGACGCGGGCGAGTTGGTAAACGACAGCAGGACTTTTCCGTTTCCTTCGCCTCGACAGGAAATTGTTCCGCAGATTTAAATTCAAGACATCCGCGTAGAAAGTGTGATGTGAAAAATTTATAAAAATTAGACTGGGTTAAGGACAGAGTTAGGAAGGGGATTAGAATCCGGTTTCTAGTCATTAATTGTTTAAAACATTTTAAAAATCTATAGAAAGATTATTTTCGAGTCCCGTACCTCAAAACAGGAAAACAAAGCCCTTAGAGGAACACTTCGTCCTCCGATTTTTTTATAAGGAGTGCAAGGACTTGCATAATAAGCGTTCTGTATCAAAATTTAATCTGTGAAATTACGTTTTTAATTCTTAAAATATTCTTTGATTTTGTTACTTAAAAATAACCGATTATAACGTTACTAGATATGATCAAAGTCCTTCAGCTAGATCCTTCAAGTCAAAATGCCATGCCTATGTCCCAGAATTGCAAGGCTTCATGTCTCTCTACTGCAGCCAAATAATTTCTAGCGCAACACGCGATAGAACACAGTGGCACTACTCGACTAAGAAGTTGGGGCCACGGGCCGCAGATATCCAGCGACCCACATCGCGGCAGTCGCGAGTTTTTGGCACCTTTTAGCGAGCAGCACGTCAATTAGCTTACCGCAAACTACAAGCCGATAAGCCGCAGGAGCTGGCACATAATCTATTGCATCGGCGATTCGCGCGTGATAGGCCATCGCCAGGCCACCGGTCTTCACTCGGACTTTCGAAACCTTCGACCGGAGATGGTTTATGTGACTGATACCCAGACCCGCACTAATTGGTTACCTACCCCCGGCGAACCGCTGTAGTGACGATAATCAGGTAGAATTGACTGGTGAACGTCAATGCACCAACACCGTTAGTGGCGAAATCTCGTGGATTCCTCAACTTCAAGAAGGAATGCGCCGTTTTAATTGTTTCGAGAAGAAAACGTCTTGACAAGCACAGCGACAGTCCATTAACTTGCTAACGACCATGGATTTAGATGCAGATAAGTAGCAATCGGGTCTCAGTAAATGCAGACGTTCTTCTTCCGGACTTAAATTTGCTTGCTACTTTTATAAATTTCAATTTTGTTCAAGATGAACCATTCTTAAGTTGCTTTTGTTGTAGTTATATAATAGTAGAGTTTTCAAAGTGTTGGACCTAATTACAATAAAATCGTATTTGAAATCGAAAATACTTTTTACTATTCCCTGGAAGTAAGAAAGCCAGTTATAATAAACAATCTCACTTACAGATGTTTCGTCAGAACTAGAGGTCTAACTTCAAAAATATTTTCTTGTTCGATAGCTCCTTCGTATACATAAAACAAACCAAGTAATTCAAATACATACATATTTTATAATTATATTATAAAATAAACTAAAAAGTATAACTGTTTTTAAAAGTTAGTTAACCAGCTAACTGCTTTATAATTTAACTTACTGAACAATTTACCGACTGACTCGCTGTTCTGCTGACCTGCAAATCGATTGACCGCCTGACCACTTGACCCACTGTCCTCTGACCTCTTGGCCGGCTGAGAACTTAAGTAACTGGCCACTCGTCTATACCACTAGCCAGATGAGCCCGATGAGTTAATCCACTAACGCAATGACTATATTTTTATATTTAATTCAGAAAAGCCGATAATCGGAAAACTGGCGATATACGGAGAAATAACGATTTTCACCCAGCACCTTAATTATATTATTGTATATTTTTTAATTGACTACATTAACAATCTCACTAGACTTTTTAGTTTTCAAATAGTATGCATTTCTTGAGGTCTGATCTTTTAATAACACGATTTCGAATTTTCTACCATTAAATTCTTCGAAACGTAAAACGCAAAACATCCAAAATTATTGTAACGACTAAAATAATAAAATACGATGCGTATAAACAGGATCAAGAGACCTAAGATGAGAGAATGACTAAGTAAATGCAAAGGAGCTGATTTAAGTAGCTAAAACCTGTCTACCGGACACCTTTCCTGGAAAAGCATTCAGACGAGGTGCGAAAATCGATGCTAGCTCGAATTACGGTTGTAAAGACATTTGCGGCAAAGGTAATTAACAGGTATGACCTTTACTAAAAGAAGCCTTTTCATGTTTGCAAACCACCGGGGCGCTGCTACCTTAAGGATTATCACCTCAAGTTCCCAGGAACCAGTCCGGCCACCGGTAAGTACCTCAGAGCATCTGGCAGCACAATCGACACATTTGCATCTCTCATCGGAGTCACCGATGTGAGCCAATCGATTATTTCCATTCTTCGGGACAATAAACGGAAAATCCTTTCTTAAGGCGACCGAATTGCATAAGATCCAATTATTCGAATCCCTGTGAACCGAAAGGATTCTGTGGACCGGATGGATGGGAGCATTGTACCAAGCACAACCCTATCTCCCTGGCCATTGTCAGGTCGGCTTTTGTGCCTTTTTGGAAGACTCCTTCTGGATTCCTATTCAAATGGAGAAAGACTTAATCCTTTCGAACGGAGAAATCCTAATCCTTATCAGATAGCTCAGCTGCTGCACAATGGATCTCGTTCATAGTTGCGCGCCAAAGAAGGAGATCCAAGCAAGACATCAACGTCTTGGAGGGAAATTAAATGCTTTTGGGTAGTTTACATAGAGCGTGATGTTCCTTAATCCTGATGTCTATTACGGCGAGGTTATCAAATGGAAATCAATTTCTGTAGAGTATCTAAAGATCGTACTCCAAACAATATTATCTTAAAATTGTTATCAAGAGCTTTTGAGACACAATTCTATTGAATATGATTCTTTGATGTCCTCTGAAAAACTGTGAACCAAAAATGAAATTAATAGGCTTTCTATACAAGACAACTTATAGATTTACTCCAAAATAATTTATAAAATAACAGAATTTTTGGATTTCAATACTTTGATAGTAAGTCTATAATTTTATCATATAAAAATGGCAATTTCAGAGGAACAAAACAAATCTGAAAGTAACTAAAATTAGATATTTTTAAGATTCTAGCTTCTGAAATGGGCGCGAACAAAGAGGTTAATTGAAGTGGAAATGAATGACTAAATTTCTAACTAAAATTAAATGATTTTTTTGTGGATTGGGGATTTTCGAAAATTGACTAGTTTTTTATTTTTTTCAATTTTGAAGTAGTTTTCCTTATTTTGTCTACTCGTATTTATATTCACGTCGGATCTCCGTCCCATTAGCATCTAAAGCGACTTTGAGGTTACCTGCGGTTTTATAAATTACAATGTTACAACATTGTAGCTGCGCAAGCGTCAACACCTCTGGTCGTCCTACGTCGACCAGATGGCAACAGATGATACAAAATCCCTGTTTTAAGATCAACACAGAACTTCAGGCAATCATGAAAGTTCACCATAAGGAGAAAATCCCGGAAAAACAGATGGACTCATTTCTTGCCACTTCGGGCTAAGACAAATTTACTTATTAAACTTTTATTCCCGCAGGTGCGACGTATATCGGAAGGGGTATTAGTCCCCAGACCGCCTGCTGCCGATATAATTGACCCCGAGCACTTCTTGCGATTTCCTGGACCTCAAAGGGATATGGGCGAGGAGTGTCCAGATCATTTAACCAAATGGTAAATTTGCAAGAAACTTGAGGTCGGAGCAGGTGATTGAAACCCCTAGCCCTTAATTAGAGGCAATTATCCACTTTTGCATTGAGAATGAATGGTTAAAGATGCCAGAAGTGTCCAAGGCAAATGGTCAGAGCGTGTTTCCTACTAGAGTCTGTGATCTAACTACACTTAAAACGGCTTATAAATCAATTAGATGAAATATTAATCTGTAATGGAACAAATTCTTGGCGCAGTCTATCAAACTCTCATCAAAAACGAATGGAGGTCTTTTGAGATAAATGCTGGCATTGTTCGAACACGCAATTCGATGAAAACCAGGTACCCTGATTCCTGGAAAGAACCTTTGCAACAATACACGGCTGCAAAAACATCCTCAGGCTGGAAAGGTGCAAATTATCTCCGGGGAAAGAGAACAAGACTCCTACGACTTTCTTACAGGCAATTGAGCAATTTCTTAAATCGACAATTGAAGAAATCTTGGGTTTAGCCAGGTGGTTGTAGCATTAATTCCTTCCTGGTTAGATGTTTCAAATTGCATTGAGCTACCAGTTTTTATTTGAAGTTCTATTTCTTTCATTAATAATCGAATATCTGCAAGTACTCACTTGGCTGGCCGTCTATGAGTTGGCGGTATTTAAACTTAAATGGTGTTTTAAGTCGAAGCAAAGTCCACATTGACTCAAATCCAAAACACATACCTACTAATAATTCTAAAATTTACACTCTGCTTTTACATTTAATTGTTGAATTGAATAGACGGGTTTGGAAGAAAACATTTATAGAATGATTTTATAGTAATTTTTATTCTTTCGATTGTAATTTTCTCATACAGTTTCTTTGTAGTCTTGATTCTTAATATTACACTTTTGTTCAGTAACACTTAATAATAAGAAAGAGTTCTTCACCTTGTGACGAGACATCTCCTTACCTACAATTAATCAAAAAAAAAAGTGCCTATCGTCCAACTGTTGTTATCGTTTAAAGAGGATACTTAATCCTCTCCAATTTCAGGCGTAAGTCCAGAGTCCATCTGTGAAATATTTTGCATCATACTCGAATGAGATTAGTGTGGTGTAAAAAAGCGACTTTTGAAGCTCCATGAGTCGTGAAGTCGATGTCCCAGATCCACAGGCGTATCGCTTCCAGAAAAACTAACATCGCTGACGGCGACCGACGACAAATACAGGAGATCTCGATGTCGCCCTGGAGGGCTCAAAAAATGCAACCACAGTCGCGTGGCAGATGTGTCGAATGCACCAAAACTGGACACACTTGCAGCGACGACGCCTCCGAAGCCTGAAATGAGTTTCGCAAGATGCGACCATAGTCTGTTTTAAGGAGACGCTCCTCACTCCGGGAATCAATTTCGCTAGCTGGCTTCTCGAGTCTCGTCGAGTGCCAGATGTTTTCTTCTTCTCCGTCGTCGTCTACCTCTGCTCCGGGTGCAATTTGACAAGAATTTGGCAAAAAACTTAAAGAACACACGCTAGTGGTACGATGGTGTCAGTTTCATCTGGTAAATACTCCAAAAATGATGGAATTATAGCAGCTACCCCCACGATGGCTAACAGGGTTCTTCAGCGAGGCACCCCAAGAGTTCTGTAGTTAGCACTAGATTGTGCTCACAGCTTTTCTGGCCGCGGATTTGCTTTTATTCTGCGCTGCCTGAAAAATCTTCTCTCCGGGGCAGGTGAAACGTTCTTTCAATGGGGTGGAAGGTGAGTTCCCTTGTCACTTCTTTCCCGTCGATAAATTAAATCGATCTGGCCATCGGATCAGGTGTAATATCAAAAACCACCCTAGTTCTTGGCTTTAGAATTTTTTTTTCCCCAAAATCTTTCTTTCCACCCGGCCAGGGAAGCATCTTTCTCGGGTTGACATGTATGTGTACAGGTGTGGTCAGGGCGGACAAGTCTTTTACTTTTTAACATACACCAATACATGTAGGTATGTGTCCATACAGCGGCGCATAAAAACGCTGAGGCAAGTGCATATGCCCTTGCTGGACTGATTGGGTCAGATTGCAGCAGGACGCAAGGTGTGCTTGGTCCTCAGTACTGTGGGATACTTTTGCAGGATTACAGAATTTTTAGACGGGAGATTAGAAAGTAGTAATTAACCTGGTTAGGAATAAACATCTTCTGGCCTTCAGTCGCCAACTGGTCAAGAAAGTGCTTCTCCTTTCGAGAAGAAATAAAATTAACGGAAACGAGCGATTAGTACAAAACAAAGGAACAAAATGATAACAAAATACGTTGATGTTAAAACCTTGAGACTGTTAAAGTAAATAATGGTAATTTCCTTTAATAGGTAAATTATCCAAGTCGATGGAGCACACTCCTTGAGAAAAAGGAAGGACTTTAAAAGAAATGGCCTAGCATATGCCTTCAAAGGGGATTTCCTTATTCACCTTCCACAGACCATTAGTCATCGTAATAGGAGCAATTTTAAAAAATTACGAAAATTTTCGATTAAAAGAAAATTACTTCCTTTTAGCCCATTTAAGAAAAATATAAACGTTTAGTCCAGTAAAAAACTCATAGTACAATTCAGTTTAAAATTACCTCATCACCTTTGATAATTTTCCTAAAAGTACTATCAACTAACGGAAATAAGTTACTATTACAATTTAAATCAAGATAGTCCTACAAGAAGTTAAAAATTAATTATTGCAAATAACCAATTAAAGAAACGGATTTCTTATTTTTCGAAACGAATTCACCATTTTTATAGTCTAATAAAATGGTTGGTTCACTTTTAATTCTAAAGATTAACCCAAATGAGTTATTTATGGGTTGGTAGTGTTTCCGACAAACAGAGGCAGACAATTTTGTAGTTGTTACTTTAATTTTACACAGGAGTCATCTAACTGGCAGGGGTTTCGGTCAAATCCCTTCTATAGTTATTGATTTAACAGTCATAGTTTCAACGTAAAAATAAGGTTGTTAGAAATAATAGAAAAATTGGTCTATTAGATTTTCTACGCTAAAGTAACATAATAATTCAGAAAATGGTTATTTTGGTTTCTGCGCATTATGAAGCAAAGGAATCGAAAACCTGAATTGTAAAATTTTCGATAACACAATTATTGGCGATTTCTTCCACAAACTGCTTAACAAGGTGCCGACTTGTCATCTCAAAGATAAGAGCCACCGGCGAGGTAACAAGGCACCAAAACAACAAGCCCCAACCTGACCGGTAACTTTGCATACCTGTTCACATGTAATCTAATTACGTCAAAGGTGCTCCCAGAGAGTGCAATTAAGGGGGCGGCGGTAATATGGGTGCATTGCCCGTGATAGGTGTAATTTAACTGTTCAGCTGTATTCAGATCGAGCTATGTTTTGCTAAGACGCTTCATACTCTCACCTCTGGCAAGCAGGTAAAGGACATCTGCTGTCCTTCGTCTCTGTACGGTGGTGTTTCTCCGCAGGCAGGTAAGACCCATCGAGAAGGAAATAATTCAAAATTCAGGGTAATTCGAACCTCTGGGGCTCAAGGTGGACCATGCTCACCTTATGGCACACCGACAGCATCCGAGCGGCAGCGAACGTTTTCGGGTCGCGTGGCCACCAAGGCACGACCAAAGATGGGCGCGAGTTGAATCAGCGGCTTCGGCTATGGCGGGGCATACTGCAATTACTCTACATTAAAAATTCATGGCAAAGGAAAGCCTTATCGGAGGTAACGAGAAAATGACATGAGTTCTTATTTTCATACCTCTTTCGCAGTGAAAAGGTACCAGCAGAGGCAGCCGCGCGTATGTGGGCTTACACCTCGTGGTTACCTGTTCCATTATAGCACTCTTCGGTGATCGAGCGAAGAAACTTTCGCGGTAATTAAGTGCGGTGACACGCGACTGATAATCTTTTCGAATTGCCCCGTCACCTCGACATGTCGGTGTTTCAAAATCAGTCCTCAAAAAAATGCCGCGACTGGAACTGATCTGATTGGCCAGAGAGCAGTACCTGTAAGACCAATATTAACTGGGCGGGATGCAGGTGGGGGACCAGGAGTTGCGTGTGGTGGATCGCATCGCGCCACTATTTCTACCTCAATGGATTTGATAAAGCGGTAAAACACCTGCACGTTGACGAGATACCGCACTTGAGCGAGCACGCGATCATCTGCCCTCTTCGCTGAACTACCTCAATTACGACATCACGAGATAGGCAGTCACAGTGGCTAAGTTCGAGTAATTGCAGGCTAGGAATTCAACACACGGGTTTTCCTCCTCCCACTACCATGGCGAATTGAAGAAATGTAATCGTTAAGCATGTCGCGCGACCGTCTGTCTTAGCCTAAGTATACTAAGACATCTGACTAAATCTCTTTACACGAACGACGTAGCTTTCTAAAAATTTATTTGCCTAATTTACCCTAACACTATGAAATTACTCCGAACTAGAAATTATGGTGGTAGGTCTCAGAATTTACTAGACGACCTCTGTTTTTTTTATTAGTTTGACGTTCCTGGTCAATCTAACTGTAACCAAGGCTTGAACTCAAAAGGAATTCTCATTGTAAAAAGACAATCGATTGCAGGAGCGTGTCTTTTAACTTTTATAAATTAATATCAATACCTAATCAGCAGTAAAATCGATACAAACTTCTGGAACTTATCATATAATAATAACGCCGAAATGTTTTGATGTAGTATAACTATGACCTCAATAATCCTATTGAATTAGAGCCTCTCAAAAAGAGTTTAGGAGAAGGAGGATTTGGGCATTAGATAGTATGAGTATCATACATTTTATACATCAATACAATATATTATTTTTTTTACAAATTAAAAACTATGTTTTGGATTGTTTCCAGTCATGTCCATAGAATTTATAAGAAATCAAGATACAGTTCAAATGGAGAATTTGAAAATGATGGACCAAAGAACGCTTGGTTTGTTCAATTCAAAATAAGAAAAAATCGTTGAAGAGACCATCACCTTTTGCTGAGTCGCGTGTCCAAGGTGCAAGCGCATCAATCGTCGAGTGATGGATTGTTCTAAATTTAAAGGAACCATCAATTCCCATCAAGGGTTCGTCTGATCGAGAGCAACTCCCGAATACGTGCTCAGACTTGGTCAGTTTTTCATCAGAAGTCCGGCAACTTCTTCTCAGTTAAAACAATTAAAGTGAAAATTCCTGGCTTGGTTGCTGTGCGCCTTCGGTTCCCATGAATAAAGCCACGATTGAGCCACCACAGGACAAAAGGGGCTACCGGGGCTAGCCATGTGTGAGGCAAATACTCAGGTGATGCAGCACTCCTTTGATCGGTGCTCCGATCGACTGAAAATGGAATCCGCGGAATGAAACCAGCTTTGCAAGCTGAGGCACTAGAAAAGTCCCGGCCACTGGCCAGGGCAATTGAATACCTGGACCGGTGCAAAAAACGACACTCGAATCGCGCAACGATCCAGAGCGCGGCATTAATTACCGATCGGTAAAATTCAGCGAATTTTTTTACTTCCGGTAAGTAATCGGTCTTCGAGCGTCTTGGACGCCAATTGGCTGCGAATGATTCGCAGTAATGACACAATTAGATCAGCCCCCTCCTGTCCGATCTCCCGGGTGGCCTGAAGTTGAGTGTCGCGGCCGTAGACGCGACCACCCTAGACTTAAGATTCTTTTCGGTCTTATCTCGACCGATTCCGAGATATTCAAATGAAGCCAAATATTGACACTGGCAGGGCTCGTGCCAAGGCACTAGATATAAACAGAGACAGCTGCAAGCTAAGAAGTGCCTATTTGAGGTCCGAAGCGTTTCTCCAAAGTCGAAGCTCCTCGATTGATATGGACTGGGAATAAAGCTGAGATTGTTGCTGGTGCTAATCTCGCTAACCAGAAGAGAATTTATTTGAACAGATGGGGAGCGCGTTTATCACTGAACGTGACTTTGCCGAATTCCAAATTTCAGGGCCACCTTGCCTCAGGGGTAGCCTGAGGGGGTCCTATTGCCTGGAAGTAAACAGGAAATTAACATCCTTCCCTCTAACCTGCAGAGCATATAATAGCGATGCGCATCTGTGCAGGTCAAATCAAAGTCTGTTCCTTCCCATATCCGGCGGTTCACTTCCGATTCTGAGCCTGTTGCACAGAATTTCAGCGTATTTCTTGACGAAATTCACAGGTAAATTTACGTTTCATCTAAGGTGTGATAATAATCCGAATCCCACGCCCTCTGTGCAGGGTAAGCTGCACCCTTGTGTCCTACCTCTGGAGGAAGAGGGTGTAATTTGCTGATAGTCGCATTTCGCTGCTGATTCCATTCACATCCTCCGACACATGCAGATTTATCCCATGAGAAACTCAAATAGCAGCTTCCGGCATCTTGAAAGGAGCCTCACCGATCTTGGTCTTTGCATCCTAAGGTACTTGCTTTTTCTGAGCGAGAAACAATCGTGTATGAGGTAGGGAATGATAACATTTTTTTATAGTGCAAGATATGACGAATTGTGTACTATAACTTAATAGGAATCTTTTGTAACAAGATACTGTTGCTACATTTTTGGTTAAAGAACTTACCCCTAAGACCTTTTTGCTTTTTAACGAGTACATAATTTGTACGTAAAATTTTTTTCTTCATTTCTTCAAAATTTACTAAAGACCAATTAATAAAAACTGTCTACTACATTTTTCAGAAACTATAACAGTTGAGTTAAGTCCAGATAAAAATACAGAAAATCCAGACTATTTAAAGGTCATGGCTGGCACTCAATTCAAATCTACACGTATCTCCACGTATAAATTAAACTTCTTACTGGAGCAAAGGGTAATAACATTGAGTCTAATTCAATAAATTATTTCACTACGAATTTTATGTTTTGAGAATGTTATGCTCATCTAGAGATTATTTCAAATTCAATTTTCTTTTCCCTATGTACCAAAATCACGCAGATTTCTCCTGTTAGATAGAACCGAGAAGAATCCTTAGTTCTGTCCACATCAGCCATCTGCTCGAGCTTCTTGAAAGATTTTCAATTTTCTTCAGGCAGTGAATTGTTTAAAAGGTGTCCTTACAACAAATGCTCGTGGCACTATTCTTTGTTGGCCTGGTCTGACATATGTTTCCAAGGCCAAGAAGGTGATCCTTCTCCCGAGGATTTATGAACGGAGAAAGGACTCTTAGACTGAGGTAAGATCTCGTCCAGCATATTGCGCAGGCATAGTGATCGTCTGCTATCAGTGACGTCCCGCTGAGCGGTTTTGCCGCGTCACTGTTGAAGAAAGCGGGCCAAGTCGTGACATAGAGCTGCAGCAGTTGGCTGGCGACGCAATTGCTCCTTCCTGGCGCGGAATTCACCGAGATCACTGATCACTGCCGACCAGCATCTTAAGGGCTCCAAAAAGAGGAAATTTAGAGTGATGCAGCCTCATCTGTTGGCAGTGACAGTTTTGATTTGTGTTCAAGTAACAATTCTGCCGTGTCATGCCTCCAGTCGAGACCGAGTTTGACTTGGAGAAATTCTGCGGGAGATGCGCGAGGTCCGAAGATCTCGGGAACTGCAGCAATTAGAGCCGCAAAAGATCTGTTAATTGGGTCCTGATTGGGTGCCCGATTCGCGCAATCTATCGCCAGCCAATATGTGGCTTACAACGAGACTGCCTGGTTTGCGCGAGGGAGCCCCCGTGTGATGCTCTCTTGGCCTGCTATAACTCACTGGCGACAAGATCACCGGATCGATTCTGGACAAAGCACCGATCTGCCGCATATTACCTGCGAGATCGCCGTGCCGATCTAGAATCAATAAATCTCAACTCAGAGCGATCCGGCTGCGCAACGTTGCCAGTAACAATCCCTTTCCAGTTCAATGCTAGTTGCAGCAGTGCAAATACAGACCAGGGTTCACGGTTCAAGATCACATGGGGCTGCATTCTTCCAGCGCTCGCAGACCTTCTAAAGAAACTCACCGGGGTTCAGGGCTGCGAGACGCGGGATCGCGAAAGACGATCATCGTCTACAGAAGTCGGAATCTGATTGAGGCCACAATCGCCATATTCGAGATCATCTTTGATTGAAATGTAATACGAATTCCCTTGCCCCCAGGGGTGTCTTCCGATTGACGGAAGGTGACGTATTCCTTTGTTGCGTGTTTTCGGGTTCAATGCGCAGAAATCGATTATTTGATCAACGGACACGATCGCAGGGATTAGTGGTTTGTTGGTTTCAATTCGCTATCAGTTTTCCCGGAGCCATCGCTTGTGTGATTGACAGGAGTCGACTGACACGGTCCTTTGTGCCCGATGCATCCCCTGAAATTTGGGAAGATTAGACAGTACAGCGTTTAATGGTTTTATGAAGACACCATGGGATCAGGGGCTGCACTTAATGAGCGATGAACTCTAAAAAGCATGCAGATCGGATGACTTGGGACTATCTATTTGAGTGATGGAACCTTCTACGAGGGGGAAAAAGAAGAAACAGATGCTTGGTGAAAGTACTATATTTTCTTTTAAATAGTAAAAGAAAAACATGTCTGTTCATTTTAGCGCTTATATTCCAAAAAATACCATTCAAATCGAAAAGCAAATTCTAAAAATTTTTTGATTAAAACTGAAAGTTCTACCGGGAACTATTCTACAATTATTTTAAATTTTATTCAGTTTAAATTCGTGGCAAGTATTTTTGGATTTTGAACCAGTTAAAGATGCGAATATTCAAAATTAATATTAAAATACTTTTCCCAATTCTTCTTCAGATTATCTGTCATAAAAATTTCCTAAGAATCTAGATATTTCACAATTTTTAAATTTGTGTTTTATTAAATGGATAAGTTGAGGAGTTTATATGAAAATTTCACAGTAAAAAAAAAAAAAATTAAAATATATTGGCGATATTTCAAACACTATTCTACATTTTTATTCTCTCGTTTTGTATTTTTAATTTTCTATTCTACCACTTGAGTTTCAATGTACTATATTGATTTTTAAAAAACAAATAATGTTTCACTGGCATTTATAACATCAAAACAGATCTGAAAACCTCTCGCTTCTTGAAATCAGTTCAGATCTTTGAACTGTAGATGGTAACATACATAAATATTGCAGAACATTAACATCTGTCTCCTTGCATGAGCATTTCGCCCTATAACTTTATGAATTTTGCAACAAGCTCCAAGAGTGTATTCCTAAAAGGTAATAACGAAATACGATATCTTAAAAATTTACCGGCACCAAAATTACTTAACCCCTTAATTTAAAAAAAAATTAAATTTCTGTATAAAATGTCTGAAGGGCACATTATATTACTTTTTATAAGATCAGTTTTGACCCCGGCCGTCGTTGATGGATGTTGTCATAGTGGCGTTACGCTAAAAGCCATGTGTGAACCACATATAGTGCGAAAGAGTGTAAAATAAATTTTGTTTAATTAGTTGGCACATCACACGGAAATTGTCCAGGGGAGAGCAGATGCGTCAGCTTTCCTGTGGCGATCGTCAATATAATTTTCTGCCGAAAATTCAAATTATCCGGCACGGACCGAAAGGAGCACCCGAATTATGCGCGATAAGATCTTCACGGTGGGCAAAGAGGCGCGCTTCATGCGTCGTACACTAAGAAGCGTAACGGCACCTTGGCTGTTCCGTGTCATCTTTTCAATGCACTCACATGCCGAGGAGCGTGTAATTTGGCAGGGCAGGGAATGATGCATCCCATCAGTGTCTCATTAGACCTTCATGGCACTGAAACAAGCGAAACGACGAATTTCTTAGTCAGTGCAATTTCATTCGGACCAATTTTGATTACACTCGTCCGATTACAGGATTTCCGCGGCAAGTGATGGGTGCTATGTTTCAGACTCTGTACTGAACTTCGAATTTCATGGGAAACTGGACGTCTTCGTCTTGTCCACTTGATAACAAGAGGTCGTCTCTCTTTTCGGAATCCCATAACAGAATTGTTATGACAACACTCGCGGCCGGACTGCTTCCCAACCTGCACTTCACACGACATACCTGCTAAGGTCCCGGATTGCATGAATTTCGCTGTCCGAGATCTGTTTTGGCTCCAAGAACGGATCACTTCTGCCGGAGTGCCGCTGCTGTCACCCTGCTCTTCTACCTTTTGCGCGACACGACGAAGTTCTGCACCTGATTCGCTACAAGGTGGTCATTAACCCAGTACCTGTCCGGGAAGACAATGCTCCCAGGTTACTTTTTTGAGAGCTTTTGATGTTACTGATGAACCCCATGGCCTTTCTATGGCACGGGTGCTTATTTTTTCACAAAATATAAAAATAAAAAGATTTTTTTTCGCTTGTCTAACTTTAATTCCAACTTGTTGGAAATTTTGAGTAAATTAGTGCCCCACGTCTGTTCGAGTGGGGTCAACGGAGGTCTTATAAAATTACCTGCGAACTGTTAATTCTACCTAATTAGAAATTTAGTACAAAAAGTATTCTAAAAATGGCATAAAAAACCAATTATATAAAATTAACAAAAATTAAAACAACTGCAGTTTAAAATTAAAACAAGATTTGTCTTGGCTCTCGAATGTACTACACTTGAGTTAATAGAAACAATAAAATGTAGTTCAATAAGAAAGAAAATTAACAAGTTTTCGTTTATCAATTCATCAATTAAATATTTTATACGAAACCTGCTTAAAAATAATTGGCTTCTCCTTGTTATGCTTTTGAATCATTAAAAAGAAAATAACTGATTTTAAAAATATATTTTTGGGGGGAAACTATGAAAAACTGGGCTAAAAGTTGATGTTAGTAAAGTTAAAATTATTGTTTAATGTTTATTTATTATGCATTATATATTTAATGAAGATAACCATTCCTTTTGGCAGTAAATTACTCTCCAATTCGAATTATCTACAAACGAAGCTGTTAATTAATTTATTTTTTAATTCCTTTCTCAAGAATGTTAACATTTTATTATCATGTATTACGTTTTCACGGGGTTGTAATTGTAATTGACTTTAATTTACCCAGGATTACCTAAGCATTGTTAAGATTTCGATTGTTAATGGTTTAAAGGATGTGGATGCGATAACTTACTGATTACTCGCTAGACGCTTTAACATTTTAAAAGTTAAAAACAAGTGTTTGTAACTGCGAAATTTCTTGTTAAAGATTTCATAAACCTGCTCCACCTGCTCCATCTGCTTTACCTAAATGATAGCTCCATTATATGGGCTGGGCACATACCTGTACATGGTGTGAGTTCATCCATTGGGAAATTTGTTTCGATTTAATCGCGACAATTGTGAGAGCTGCTGATCTTTACCAACATCGCTATCGATTGAGTCAAGGCTGTTTGCCGATATTGCCATGGTGCGCGATTCGCTCGAGCAAATAGTGTCGCTAGTTAGGTTAGGCTCTAGCGCTAGGCTCTAGTAACGAGACAAGTGCGCGTAACCGCATTCCGCTAGTGAACTAACAAAAATTTATGCACTCTGCCGGTTCATTACGGCGAGAAGTCATCCAGCAAGAGTTCGGTCCGGAAAATTGCCCTGGGATCTAGATAAGGGGGGAGCAAACTGGGAATACAACAGTAAGGTATAGGCAGTTAACTGTGCCGCATCGAAGTCACGGTGGACGGATTCACCTGAATTATTCAGAAAATTGAATTTCTGAAGACGAATGGATCGGTATTAAGAGGTTGCGAGAGACTCGTTTGCTGCTATATTATCTTGCACAATGCTGCTTCCTGAACGGGTATACTCCCAACGCGGAAAAGATGCGTGTCTTGGACTAGAAGACCCATGGCTGGCAGCAGACACCCCTCTGAAGAGCATAATCCTGAAAAATTGATATCTGTCCAACTGCTGGAGATAATGACCTCTGGATTTTTGCAGCTTGGCCAATTTCTTTCAGTTAAGAAGGGCTGCTTCGATAGCGCCTTAAGCAGGAAGTCAAAGTACGGTAGCGGGATGGCAGCAGATTACCATTAGTTCCAGGCAACCGTTTCGCACCCCATTCTGCAGCCCTCCGACGGGCAACAATGCTAAAGCCTTGGGGACACAGCGGTCGAAGGAAGGAGGGCATTTGCACGGCTGTCGCGTACAAGGGACACGTCCCATGACTTCTGATAAGATTTATTTCGTCTTGGGCATTTCTTGACGGCTGGAACTGATTTCCGAGAATGATCGGCAAATATTGACAAATCGTAAAAGTCACCACAATCATTGTCGCGCATAGGCTGCGCGGGGACGCCGGGGAAGCGCGTCGCCGGGGACATGAGCGGCTCTTTGTATGCATCGCAAGAATCGCGTCGGGACGGTTTTTGGAGGATTCTTACAATGTCAGCTTCGATAGAAACGATTCAAGATAGTAGCGTTTGTTTTCCCAGCTGTTGCGTACTGTGGTCGCCAAGAAATACTATACCAGTACTCTAAATTTCTAAACTGTTGACTATTTTATAGTAAATCAATTAAAAGTCATGAAGGGTTAATATTAGGTATTTTTGTTATTGTAGTGATAAATGAATTACGTCTGTATCTAAAAACATGAACCAAAAACTTGGTCCACGAAAGACATAAGTAAAAAAAATAATTTGTAACCCATGCTAGCTTAAAATCTGTGATCTATTTGATAATAAAAATTTCTCACGGATGTTCCTATTTAGTACATTTAAGTGAAACAAACAAAATAATTGAGCAAAAATATAATACAAAAATATAGAACCTACATTTGATGAGGAAATTCCATGGACATAATCTTGACTGAAGGAAATGTTTAGACAGACTTAAGCGCAAGTATTTGCAGTGGACACTTATTTTGGGCTTAAAGTGTAATGTAGTTTGTATCAACCATATTTAACAAAATAATATAAATTTAAATTTATAATAATAAAATAATAAATTTAAATCATTATAAAGTTATATGATGCTTTTATTATTACTTCAATCACTCAATTAAACGCCATCAATTGTTAAAAATTCAAAAATTATTTTTTAATGTCTTCTTGTATGTTTCATATTAAATGCTTTAGAAAAAGTTAAAAAGTAATTTAGTATTTAGTATTATTGTAAAAGTAAGTTTAAATAGTTTGATTATTTTTTTTTAATTAAATTCCTACTTGTAGTACTATAAGATTGCTCTATTTCTTTAAATTACAAACGTTCAAATATTAATTTGAAATAAAAATGAAATAAATTAAAAGTCTGCTTATTTTCATATCTAAGTTTTTAATTAAAATCATTCGCCATATTGCACCACTGAAGTAATTGATGTAATTAATTGTGTGTTATGTAAACAATGATAGTTAATGTTACTATTTTGAAGATGTTATAGAGGACAACAGATTAAGAAACGCGTTTAACCTAAGTACGTACTTCACAAATTTGATCCATATTTAATGAGGCTGGGTTAAAAATTTAATTACTTTCAATTATGCCTATGCAAAAGGAAGTACGTAATAGCAATAAACAATTTCGTAGCAATATAAAAAAATTATTGCTTTCCAACGAATAAACGTGTTCATGCCAATTAAACTGAGTTCATAAAACTTATATTTTGGAAAGTAAAAAGTGTGTGTGTAAAATATTTTAATTATTATAAGAATTGTTTATTATACCTGTAAATGATTTCATTAATTTTACGTAATTTTTAATACGCATCGTCGCCATCAAAACGCATATAGAAACAGTTAGCATTAAATCGGAATATCACTTTTAATCCTTTGAGTATCGCGTAGCGCGATCGCGCTCCTATAAAATTTTTCTCAATAAACTGCAAAAATAAACATTTTTGCGCAGTAAAAGTAATTCGAAATATTAGTACAATGGTATTGTTCTATATAAAAAAGTATATAAAAAAAAATTATATAAATTATAATAAATTTTCAAACTCTTAAAATTTTCAAAATGTTTTCAATTAGTAGTAGTGATAGTGAAAATAATCTGGAGGAAACTCTACATTGTACTCAACGTGATGATAATTATAGCGATGACAATAGTATGCGGGAATCTGATAATGTTATCAGTGATAACAGTAAAGAAAATGAAAGTGAAAATAGTGAAATTATACCTAGAAAGCGGTACCGAATTGGTGAAACACACCGCACAGCCGAAATATATTATAGTTCTGAATCGAGTGAATCCGAAAGCGATTCAAATGAAGTACCCGACTTCAAAGAAATTGAGGGAATATTTCAATCGAGTTACCGCATTTTATGGAAACACCAGGCCCAAAACATGCACCACCTTCAACAGCTAAACCTATTGAATACTTCAATTTATTTTTTACAACCGCTTTGCTAGAACTTTTTGTAAAGGAAACTAACAAATATGCCAAGGAATTTTTAAACGATCTAACCTTATATGCTCAGTCTGCAAGAAAGGGCTTCATGGATTGTGTATGGAAGAACATGAATGTCCTTGGAAATGATTTTAATTTTTGCATATTATAAATTATGCGCAAACAATTAATAAACTATGAATATAAATATACTAATTGGTTCATAAAGTCTGTTTTCATGTTAAATACAAATATTTTTTCAGAATGATGTGTCCTTTTCTACAAGGGTTGAAACTTTATTTATGTATTTTGCAATCCAAATTATACTCTAATATGTTAGATATAATATGTAAATATTTCTAAAAGAATACTTCGAAATTGACCTTGATAGAAAGCATTTCTCGTGCCACTGCAAAAACGAATAAAACCGTCGGTATTTTTCGCATATGTATGGAAAAAATCTCCGGTACTCAAAGGGTTAATATAATTTTTATTATCACTTAACGTAAAACGAAATTGTAAATTTTATTACAATGTACAATAAGCAAGTTATATTCAGATTTAATTAATTCTTTTCTATTGGTCAATGTGTAAATTCACAGGGAAAATTTCGAAGTGCAGAGTAGTCATATTTACCAAAATTCTCTTTAAACTTCTTTTCTGAAAATGCTAATTAAAGTATCTGTGAGATGCGATTCCGTCTTAAAAGCCGCGTATTTCGCGCGGGAGGATGACGCGTTATTTTAAGGACAGGCAAGCTGCCAGCCGTTTGTAAGAGACTCGCATGAAATCGGAACCTGAGGAGGAAATAAACTCCAGTAGATTGCATAACTTCCTTCCTCCCTTCCTCGAAAAACGACGAATCCTTGGGAACCACATAAAAACTACGAGCCTCGCGGTCCCCATGAATGGGACTTCAACCTGCACCATTCATCCGCGATTGCGGAAAGAGACCCAAACAAACGCTAGCGAAGGCTGTCCAGCACCTTGCTTCCTTATTCTTCGCAGGGCTGTACGTTTTTTGTAGTAGCCCGCGGCAAATTTCGCGGGATCGCATCTCATATACTTGCATCCTGTTTTTCTCGAAAATGGGTTCTTTTTCTCGCAACCAGAACCATACCAAGGTCTAGAGGGGCGGAAGGGACAGAAAGAAGCTCCCAGCAACATCTGCGAGATTCGCAATTTACAAACTTCCTTTCCGGAATTAAAGAAGATCATACGATCTGTGCGACTGTGGATGGGTCACAGGTTCCAGGTGATAGGAAGACCGTCGTTCCCGCCCGGTCCTTCGGGAACACGTGCAATTTTTCACTGATGATGTCGACGACGACGATGTTTTCTTTGATTTCTAAAGCAAACTTACGCACGGCACCATCTGCCTACGTATGCCGGCCGCGCGGCAAAACACCTTGCGATGTTTTGCACCTTGGCGCTGGGATCAGAGACGAGTTTGATTGGCGTTTTATGATTCGCCAATGCCTTTCACCGCATCTCACTCTGCTATGGCATGTCCAGCCGATGACTGCTGCACCCATCCCCCTCCTGTCCCGTCCTTCGGTTCAATAGCCTGCACCCGGAATGAGGAGCATAAGCTACCCATTTCACCGACGATGTCGTGAAACTTTTGACATGACCATGGGAATTCTTACAAGTGCTTACCACCTCGTTACATGGTCATCATGATGCCCAGGTGAGCTCCAGGCAGACGAAGTGTTGTTTGGCCTCAACCACACTAGTGTGGTAATTAGAGGCCATCTCGAGGTCCGCTATCCGATGTGGCGGGGCAATTAGGATGGTTTTGTTTGCCGAGGAATTACGAAGGTGTGAACAGGGTGTTTGCCATCGCTAGATCTAGTCCGCGGTCTGGGAACCCAAGCTCGATGACTTAATTGAAACGTTACATTTCCCTGAATGCACTGACAAGATGCTCTGTGGGATCGCGTAGATTTTCGATCCCTCGTCTCCCTGGCTTGGCCGCCGCCGACCCAGATCGATTAGCATCGATATTCCCTCATCTGCATACTGAGAGCTCCAGTTAGCAGCTCGGCGTGGCGCAGACACGAAGACCTTCTCCCGTACCTGATCTGAAGGAAATCAATTAGCGCTTCGTGCTGTGTTAGCAGTTCTTCAGGTGTACGCTCCGCCGAGTAATTGACTTGTCATTATCGGCTGTCATGAGTGCCCACTTAGACGGGCATATTTTGTTCAATTAGCATACCCGACGAGGATCCAGCATCGCCGATTAAAATGGGAAAATCACGTTTTCGGCGATAGCCCTCGCGGCCGAAGGTTGCTCTTGGTCTGCGGATTGTGCTGCAGCCGCGGCCCAAGCACTTCGCTTTATTTGAATATCTTCCACGAATTTCACCTTTTTTGAGGAATCGAAAAAATCCAAGTGGCACTCTGCAGCAGATGTTTGAGAAAACCACACAAACCTTCCCATTGAAAATTTTGCCACCTTTTCCTACCAGTTGCTCGCTCCCCGCCCTCATTTTCGTAGTATCGCTTGATAAGCAATCACTGCGTTATCGTAGCGCCTGTTGCAGGATGAAGGACGCTAGAAAAACGCGGGCTTACCTGCACCAAACCGCCTGTTGGACTTGGACTGATTTTCAACTTACTGCACCTTTCGAATGCCTTATCACGTTGAGCATATCTCCACCCCGTCGTTCTGCCCCATCGGCTATCTTCTCGGCAGAACATCTGCCTCCTCCGGATTGGCCTGCCATTGAGGAACTTTTTACTATTCAAATCTTTTTCAGCCAGGAAAAAAAATTATACAAAAAAAATGCGTGCAGGCTCCCATTAAAACGGACCTTTTTCTTGGGCACATCATTTTTGCCCCGAGGAAAAAAGAAAGCAGAGACTGGCAGATGTCCTGTGCTGTGTGCGTACGTGCGTCTTCCTTAAGACGCTACCTTGGCTTGGCTTGATGATAATACAACTGGCGTGGGTACAGCTAAAGGAAAAAACTTAGGTGTTTCGCCCATGGCACGTGCTCAGATGCCTTACAGAATTTTGACGTGCTAGAAGAAATCTTTGTCTATGAAAAGGACATTTGTGCAACTCAAGCTACCATCCGGCAGAGCTATGCAGGACCTTCATTGAATGCAAGTGGTGTGTTGGAGTTTTGTGGTTTTCTGCTCAGATGGAACCTTTCAGGATCTTAAGATCCCTGCTTTTCCTTTAGTTTCTTTTCAAAACAATGATGCAGAAGATCCAGCGGAAGCTGTAAAAATATAAATTTCTATAGAGGCTCCTCTTTTAACTTTTAAGGTAATGTACTAAACAAAATTTATATCACTGTATTTGATATAATGATATTATGATTCAAAGAATGTTCATCGACAAGCATATATAAGCATGCACTTTCCATATACCATTTGGGCTGCATATCTTAATTCTCCTTACTAGTCATATTTTTACCAATACTTTAAAGTATAGATAAAAATGATTACTCCTATAAAGAATCATTAAAAAGGTTAGTTGTAATTTGTAATACAAAAAATAGAGAGAAACCTCATTTTGCCTTCAAAACAACCTCTGAATAAAAAAAAAACAATGCACACAGTTTAGTAATAAAATATATAAAATAAATTCTGAAATTATCCCAGCTTGTGAGATAGCAGATCAAATCCCTGACTTTGATAGAAAACATTACGCTATGAACAGGGCCATGTAGGGGCTGTCTCAGGCCGGGAGTATTGGACTCTTGCCCCACGTACCCTTAGGGTAAACACGGAACTGATTATGAAAAAAAGTTATATAAGAAATAGCAAAAAAACAATATTCAATATAATTCAGTCTACTAAAGTATAACTGGCACTAAATTCAAAATACAGTGGTACCTCGACTTCAGAATTGCTCTACATACGAACTTTTCGACAAATGAACTTTTTCTGTAATCTATTTTGATTTCTAGATAATTTTGAAATACGAACCGCGAGATTTCCGAGTACTGTAACATACGTTTACCTCGCTGGATAGCTTCCCCAAACCTCCTTGACCGCAGAGACAAAAGGAATCATCGTAGGCAGCACTTTTATAGAAAATTCTTTTTGTTTTTAGACTATATAAAACCAAAAATCTCATAAATAAAAATGATTATATTTTTGAAACAAACGTAATTTTTCCAGAATTTCTAAGTCTGTAAACGGATTAATTTATTTGCCCTAAAATATAATGGAAAAATGGGCTTTGAGATAGGAAATTTGGACGGGAACGAATTAAGTTGGTAGGTCGTATACGTGTTTCTTTTAATGATGATAAAAGATCACTATGAAATAACAATGCACGATGGTAAATTTAATGAAAATAATATAACCTTGATTTAACATTGATCTTTTCTAATTTGAAGAACGTATATCTATATCAAACGACATAATGTAATTAACAAACATACCACTTAATTATACTCCAAAAGGAGAGAAACAGAAAACAAAGCTTACGAAATTTACTGACTATTATTTATATGCTAATTTTTATTAGTTTAACACCTACGTAGAAAAAATATTTTCCAATAACAAGATACCCATCCAATCAATATTTGCTTTTGATTTCGAGTTCAGTACAGGCGGAAGAATAAATGGTATTACTATTAGTAGATCATTAAGGCCATAAGCGCCAATATCGACGCGAACAAAACAAAAGACTTAGGCGACGAACTCGCTTCAACAGAGTCAATTCGAGTGAATTCATTACGCTAAATGAAATAAATTTTGCACATATTCACAAGTCAACAAATTGATTGAAGATTTTGTAAGTGCCACACCTTCCAGGTAATGCGTTAGTCGGTGCTAGAGACCGATCTCGCGGAGCTTGTTAGCGATATTTCACGGCTGCACCGAAGCCCGCAGCTATCAATCATTGCCCATGCCCGGTACTCCCATGGTACGTTATAAACCCATCCAGCGCAGGGTATAATCATGCTATGACACATATTCTAGGCGTATGTAGCTTATGAGGTGTCGTTTCTCACGTTCGACGGTTGAATTAAAGTGTCGTCATCGCATCCATCAGTTTTCGCCTTTTGGTGTCGTCCCAATTGCTTCTTACGATGTCGTTCTTTTAGTTTTGTCATCAAATTTAGTTGACTGGACCCTTCAAGGTATTTTGATTGTTTCGAGGACAATTTACTGCTTTTATGTCCGGGATGTTTACACTTATGCTCTCAAAGAGGCAGATGCATTTGGACATTTCTATTGTCCTCATAGTTTAAGAGGTGGGAAAGCATCCAGGAAATTTGGCAATTTATCATGCTTGTAAGGAGTCTAAAATCTGAACAGGACTTTCAAAAGTATTCTGGCCACGCTTCCTCCATGGGAGGTGCTTAGCACATATAGCCAGCTCCCAACTTACCTGATCACACTGGCGGTTTTTGCCAGCGAAAATTTTTCGAAATTCAATCAAGTTGGAAAGCAAGCCGTCGATGCTGTGGCCGGCCGAAGTGCACTAATGAAACGCAGAGAAAACAGCGAATGGTCAAGTAAACATGAAGCGCTACAATCTGAAATGAATAATTCATTGCCGCCATTCATTACGCAGGGCAAAAACTAGACCCCTGCGGAACACTCTCGTATGGAATCCTGCAGGTCGGCACACCAGCAGCAACAAATTTCTTAATGTGCCGCCCCGGGTGGAAATTTCGCTTATCTCCAAGAAGTTGGCTACCGGCAGCAGCGGCGGTGCCGGCACGGTCGTTAAAACCCGACGACGTGATCACACGTCGTAGTCCAGTTTCTGCGACGTGGTGCGCCAGCTCTTTGGGTTGGTTTTCCATTGCAAATAACGCGACGAACGTAGGCTTCCTCCGTCGTCGGGGGGAGGCGGGGAAAACTCCGACTGATGTTCGATGTTGTGTTTACGTTTCGCCAGCTGCCGATCGCACTCTCGACGCGTCTCAGTGATTTTTCTTGAAAAAATTGTCGCCGTCCAAGAAGCAGGAAGTCTTCACTTGGACCCATGCGTCTTAAGCCTAATAGACATTCCCAGTGGCTCAGACTTAAGATGTGCAAGTATCGTCGCAGCGACAACGAGAATTACACGCCATTATTTTTCTCAACGACTACGCAAAGTTATGTATTTGGACGTGTCCATTTTACCTGGAGTACGTTCAGCTTTGTTACTAGAATCGTGGTCTGCAACTAATATACATGATTATAAAATAAAGACGACGAAAATTACATTGTAAACCTTTTTAAATAAATTTGTCATATGATGTTTGTCTAAATGCAGCAAATTTTAAATATATAAAAGTTTTTTGAACTTTAAAAGAAAAGTTTTATATGAAAATCGAGTTATACATTGAATTTTAATATTGGATTCGAATTTCAAAATGGTATTGGAATTATAAAGAGTTTTTGCACTTCTTCAATTAAAATAATTTAATTAAAATTTGATGTACTTGAATGTAATGAGTAATGAAAATAAATTAAAACAAAAATCTGTTTAACACTATGAAATTTAGAAATTACAAAGCGGAAGCAGTTTTCGCCAAATTGCTTTAATTTCTTTTACTCTTAAATCTTTTCAATTATCTTCAGTTCAAAAAATAATAAATCGACAAAATGTTTGCTTCATTTACTAACTTCTAGTGACTTTGCTCGCCAAGCATAGTTAACGTAATACTTAAAATGTAGTATATTTATCACATTAAAAAATGTAATTATATTTTTAGAAATTAGAAAAAAACCAATACGGTCTTGATTGGGTCAGAGTATGTTCTATGCTATATTTGCGAAATATTTCTGCAGCTGTTGCTAATTTTATTATGAAATATAGACCTAGCGGACCAATAGTAAATCCACCCTGATTCTGTTTTATCTGAAGGCGTCATGCAGCGTTTCCTGTAATAACAACGAAATTATGTTCATGATGAGGTCCTCACGTAATAAAGTACCCTCCCGGATAAAAGACGTGCTCTCAAGTTGAACTGCACCCGGTTGGACATGACAGGCGTAAGTGGCACATTATGGTCACATTTGAAAGTAATTCACGCGTGCTCACACGCCGTAGTCTTTCGTTCGAGGCCGGCTTTCATCTCTTGCATCGCCAATGGTACGCGGGGCCCAGTTATGATAGAAATGGAAGTAGCGTGTAGCGCGGCCAACAATGAGCCATAAATTTTGAAATAACGTGAATTTGTGGAGATATCAGCAAGATCTGAGTCTATGGGATCTTAGACCTGGAGATATTCTTCTTCTCGACTATAGCTGTTCAAAGAGGGAAATGGAAAAGAAGATCACATAAAAAGGGGCTCCATGTGCTGCTTAGTGTGCTACATGTGTCCGCTCAGCGGTTCCCACACTCAGCCTTTGTCCCAGTTCGTCTCTTTTCAAATTGAGTTGTCAACCGGACTATTGTCCGCCAGCACATGAATACCTTTGAATGGTCCTCCAAAAAATCTTTGCAGGACGAGAGCCTCATAAAATCGTTAAAAGGAGACCTATTATTGCGTGATTTGGACATGGCGAGGGAGATCCATTCGACACAGCCCGGCTTAAGACATATCGGGCGTATTTTTTCTGATTCTCCTGCTTAAATTCAGTGATAATTACAAAGAAAAAATTTTCGAAAATAGCCCAAAACCCGCTGCCAAAACCTTCTGGTAGAAACATTTGGCAGCGAGAGTCAGGTTGCATCGCCTGCACGTTGCGAGCGGTAAGCATCTGCGGTACCACAAAAAAACTCGCACCGAAAATCATTTGCATGCTCAGCCGAACCTGAGATCGATGCAGGATTCCTAAGATGCAGCCTGGACGCGGCAATTGGTTTTAGCAGGCTGTCTTTACAAAGTTCCTTAGAACCAGAGCCTGATTCGATATGGCTTCACTTCTTCATATTTCACAAGAGGTATGTGGCTCCAGATTCTAACTATCGAGCAGAGCACGTGCCATTTGCAAGATTAAGGACGGTGCCAGGTGTTTCTGCAGGGATGTTTTTCTGATCTACTTGAAATTCACTTAAAAGGAGCCCATTCTTCCTGCATCTTTAGAGAGGTAGCTTGCACGCATTGTAAACTTATATCCTCTGATCCTAGAACACCGGAAGGCGCTGTATGTTAGAACAGATGAACTACGATCAACAGGCTGCTAGATGCACCTTCGTATCTAGGCGGGCCACAGCCTGTATTCCTAGGCTATATGTGAGCTAGGTTTCTTTCTTAAGCGTTTTCAGCTTGCAGATATAATGCGTAATTCAATAGCCATGAAAAGTACTTCCTATTGTGCCACCCACTACAGTCCAAGGGGAAATTGATCTTCTGTATCATTACCTGCTTGAGATATATTGCACAAATCAAGAGAGACTTTCACATGGATATCAGGCTGTGCAGGGTCTCTCGAGTCTTTAGAAGACATCTACTTCCTTCTACTGCAAGATTCAGGCAGGCAGGTAAATTAACACTCTTTCCCGGCGGATACTCAGATCTCTTAGCAGCAGTCCCTCTCACCTCCCGTGGATAGGTGATCTGGCCGTGATCTGCTCGTGTATTCTGTCGTATAACTTATATCATTATAAACCTGCTTCCCTCGACCCCAACGTACCCATTCGAGCTCACTCAACGTACTCTTGATCTCAAGTCACAACAAACTCTAAATGACCTGATGGACGATGACAGAGCAATTGAGCTTCTTCCTTCTGCTTGAATGATTAATGGCCCCTGTGGCCGCCTTCTTAGATTTCTTAAAAACTCAGCTCTTATCTCACAGCTGCTGCCGATTTCAGTGCCATGATCGTCGGCGGGGGTAAGACCAGCTTTACCTTGAAAATTGGCTTCGATGGCTGCGACAGGATATGCGATGAGTACGCGTTCTTGTCCTCAGAGTATGTGTACCGATTCAGCAGGATCATATGGAAATTAAAAAAAAAAAAAACGAAGAGACAAGCAAGGTTTGAGATTTTCTATGAATACGCTTTACGAGAGCTTTAGTTTTATTGTCGTCGTTATCAATATTTAACAAGCATTAGTTCGAATTATGGATTACTTTCGTCATTGTATACATTTTTTTCTTATATGTTCAGAATACCATACAGAATTGACTTGGAATCCTGCAGATAAGCGACTGTAACGACTAAAATCTCTTACTAAAAATTAGAAAAATTAATATTGTGCCAGACAAATTGCAAGTTCATTATTTGTTATTCAAACAAAAAAGGGCATAATTAAATAAAATAGTATCATTAGACTCTATTGAATGTTTGTTCGGCTACCGGCGTCGGTATGTAATTAAGCAAAGACCATACGCGACAAAGGCATGTTACATCTCTCTTACAAAAGGCAATTGTTCTGTGACACTCCACAAAATTATAGGGAACTGCTCTAATTGGGGCTATCACATCACTTACCATGTAGCGTAAAGTAAAGGCTAATTTGCGGCAAGGCAGCTAATGCAGTTCCCTCGAAGACAAGTTTAATTACAGTCCTCCGGACTGGCTAGAATAAATAAATTTATTCCGAGAAGCGCCCCTGTGCAATTCCTGACAGCGAACTTGATTCTCCCACTCCACTTTGTTTAGTAGCGAATTTTGACTTCCTGTAACACCCACTGAGGGTGTGCTCTACTTTGTACTATGGTAGCGGAAATTCCTGCTTGTCCCCTATTACCCAATGCGTGGGCCCAAGGAACTTCCTGTCCAATGCCCCGCACCCTTGGGCTTCCACACTCAAGGCGACGACCAAAGAAAACAGGAAGAACTTCGAAATGAGATTTGCAGTACAGCAAAGCATTGATATGTGGAATCAACAGGCACCCCGGAAGGCCGGAAATGAACCTGGCATATGTGGACTGTGAATGCATCAAGAGAACAGGAGGAGTCCTGCTTTACACATGTACACCCGCTGTCGCTTCCGATGGGATTTTGTCGATTCCCTCTCATGCATCAGGGATGCAAACTAATTTACCCTGCTGCATGGTATCAAGGATACGTCTTTGCCGAATCAACCTGACCTGGGTTTTCGGATTTCACATATAACATCAACATATCTTGAGAAGGGATCTCAGGTCTTCAAACAATTTCTGTGCGAGGGGGAGTTCTGTGGCACCCTGAGTGGAATACAGGTAGCCCTCTTGCCGGGATTCGGGAAGCATCTGGTGCTACTCTACTTGTTGATTTATAACTTGCTACGGGAAATGGGATCTACGAGATTTGTTTTGATAGATCCATTTCGGTCGAGGCAAACTGTTGCATTTTGAGAAGGTTTCGGAAAAAGATGGATGGGCTTATTCTTCCAGATACAGATTATCATGGACCAGCTGTCGTTGCTTTTCTAGAATTTGCATTCTAGCGAACTTTGCGTTCATTTCCATGTCTGTTTTCATAAATATTTTCATGTGCAAAATAAATTTGCATTCTAGATTTGAAAAAGAAATAAATTTTTCTTCTTTGGGATTATATTCATAATTGTTTCTAACATTAGTTCGAAATATTCAATCTGTTATAATAATTTTTATTAAGTTTTCGTAGATAAGTAGCTTCGAGGCGCGGCAATAATTTATATTAAATTTTATTGTTTGTCTATTTGCTACTTTATCTACTTTTTTCGCTGCTGGATAAAAATGAGGGCTCCTTTTAATTCAATAAATTATTGTATAAATTAAATTTCAAGATAAGGAGAACAGTTCAGGAAAAAAGAGTAAATTTTGAATTACTATAGCAAACATCCGTAAAAGCATATGGACATGGTTGAGAATATATTATAGCTTTTTTGTTAGAATCGTCATAAATCGTTTTCCCTCTTTCAACTCATTACGCGCTCAAAGTACGAAATACGACAGGATTGGTCTAATTTATAGCCAGAAATTGGAAACACCTTGCACCGGCTTTGATACCCTTAAGGACATATTTACATTGCTTTCATCTTCCGCGCGGGTCCTTTTTAGAAACAGTGGTCTGTCGGTAATCATTCCCCTGTTGCGGCTGTCGATTTTTGAAAATTGACCATAACCATAGACACGCACTGTTGGTCAATAGAGCATGACCTAATGAAGACACTAAAGAGCTAGCAACAGCTTATTTCAAGTCGGCTCGTTGTCATGATAATTTTGTGAAACGCTCTGGCTAGAACTTTTTTTAATTTATTGGCCTCCAATTAGGGGAACTTAAGAGTAGTACTATCATCAAATGGCATACTTACACTTAGTTGATGAATAAAATGAGCCTGGCACCGCAGAGGCCTTTGCTGACAATGGATCTAAATGCAGACTGTTGTCTTGGCTCAGGTAGGACCAGCAATGGGTCTTGAAAAAAATCATCTTTGTTGGAAATTCGGCTGGAAAAGAGCAAGACTGATCGACCGTCAGACTTTAAAGAATAGAAATGAGAATGGTGAATTCGGTGACATTTCTTTCTTCTTTTGTCTGTTGTTGAATCGAATAATTGCAGGGGAATGTTCCAGGGATAATCTCCAGAAATGTATTGCCTCTTCTTTCCGCCAGCTTAGTTCGAGGTATATTTCATTATTTTCGCAGGTGCACACCTCAGAGTCCGGGAATTATTCTCTCATGCATCTTCCAAAATACGAAAAAAAAGATTATTTTGAAGTACCCGCACAGTAAAAATATGTTTGTAAAAACAAAGATTTCTACAAAGTGTGATAGAAAACTTGAAAATCCTTTCTAATTCAGAAAGTAAAAATATCGAAATAAAAGTTAAAAATTTAAAATAAGAGTTTTGATCGGATGATTCGAAGACATGTATAATTTATCTAAAAGAGCTTATATTTTTAACTCTATGTAATTATTTTTGGATATAAATTTTACTTTTTTTCATACTTTAACATTTTTTTTTCAAAGTCGTTAGCATGAATTTTTGAGAATATTATATTATATGTACATAAGGGTAGATATCGCCACCCAAAATAGAATAAAACAGGAAATATAATTTTTATAAATCACACATTCTTAAACATTTGTCTGTGCTTCCAAAATAAGATCTGAACATGTCCAAAATAAAGTCAGCTTCTAAAAATAATGTTGGAATTAATGGACGAGTCGGTTATAAATATATTAGAACCTAAACACCTTCTAAACCGGACAATGTCGCATAACACACATGGGAGTCAGGTCGATAGATATTAAAATCCTCTCCCTGATTGCTTTAATCCATTATTGACGTAATACCTTGTATATTCTATTACTTATTTAGTCCCAAATTCTCCGTAAGGCTATGTTATTGTTGTTTTTCACCATTCCACAATCTCTAACAGTGTCTCAAATGGGGCGCATGTGAAATTTATGCGTAAATAGCGAGCACATGTTGCACATGGTGTGTCATACGCACCACGGACCCTTGCCATATCCCGGCTGAGTGAACAATATGAGCGCGTGATATGAGGGTTTCTGAAAGGGTTGAGACACCTTGAGCCGAATATGGGGGTGGCGTATTATCCATATCATCTAGAAGGCAATTATTGCGAGTTATGGTGCCATTTAGGTTGCAGCACATTTCGACAATTGAGACGTCTGCCTCGACAAGCTGGGCCCAAGATTAACCGGCAGATGGGTGCCAAAATTTGAATTTGGTCAGATTGCGACTAGAAATGAAAGGATTTCGCCAGCTGGAAGAGATTTACCATTGACTAGGTGTCTGAGCATTGAATGGAAATTTGAATGTCGAATATATTGACAATTACTCCCAGCCTCGGATAAGCTGGTTAATATCACCTGCGGGCAGGGATAGGAGTACGAAAGTTCGGAAAATATTGCGTCATCCGGCGCGTTACAGGCTTAATTTAGAAAGCAGACCATAACCGGCTTCCTGTTTTCATTTTTTCTCATAATTCCGTTTAATTATTAAAGAGTTTCGTGGCAAATTAATTGCCGAAAAACAGCCGCGGTCCATTGTTCCGGATATAATGGCTGATTTAATTAATTAATTAGCTCGCCTGGCCGTGCCGGTTCCCAGGGCATCATGGAAGAACAAAAAACCATTGGCTCCTAAAACGCCAGGTAGAGTAATAAATTGCATTACACAAAACACAGAATCGGTATGATAGGCACAGGTAAAACGGTGTCTTAGAGACAAGACAAGAAAAAGCAGTCGTAGTCGTCGTCATCCGGAGGTGAATCAATTCGCTCTTAATATCTCCCCTCGGTTTGGTAAATCTCCTTACGAAAGCGCGACGGTTGAAGTCCATCATCCGAAGAAAAAGTAAACATAAAACACGTCAAGGCACATGCGCAACTCACTTGAGCGTGAATCTTTAAGACTCCTAAGACAATAAGATCAGGGGAAACGGCAACATAAGTGACTGTGGGGATCCGTCTTGATATCTCGGTGAACATCCGGTCGGTGGTCAGCACACCGGCCACCATCACGCTTCACTGTCTCATTCAAGTCTAGTGATTTACCGCGCGTCTTAGTAACATAATTCAGCGGCTGCTGGCCACCTCCACCGCCGCCGCCGCATCGTGTCCCATGCCTTGGAATTTCCTGACCACGTTTTCGGTGTCTTCGACATTTTTCCCAAAAAAAAAAAAAAAAAAATCCTATCCGCGCTTTACGCGCTGCCTCAACGGATCCATTTCAGCGCACCTCGCTGACCCTGAGCTGCCCGGCCAGACCCGCAAACGTAGATTTCATTACCAAAATAAAAAAAGAAGCGCCTTACTCGCGTTTTTTCCGACCGCGCATTTAAAAAACGCGTTACCGTCGTCAACGAGCGCTCTTTATTCACCTGTGTTACACTCTAACGCGGTAATGAGGTGCGTTTCGTTGTTGATTCAATTAGATTCAATTACTGGATCTCGCCTGGGATCGGGGTCCGGGGCCATGGCGATCAGGCTTTTTTTATGATTTTGATCTGCAAATGAGCTGGAAAATCGGTTAGCACCTCTGGTGCTGCTTCTGCCAGGTACATTGACGCCGGTTTATCGTCGGTTTTACTAAGCCCGTATGACATCGTCGTGTTCTGGCCTTCTCACAAGTTATTTTTTTAAATTATGCAGGCAAAAAACAACTTTATGATATATTCTTGAAAGGCATGACTAATAAACTTTTAATTTTTTATAATATTAACTCAGAGTATTACGTAAGTGTTAAATGTTACATTTAAGATAAATTCAAAGCACCATATTTACGCATATTTAAATATTTGAGAATATCATTTTTCTTATTCCTGTCAAGTAATATTTAATGCTATAGATTTATATAAGTTTTTTATTTCTAAACCCTGCTGAAGAGTGCAGACTAAATAACTCTGGAACTAATAATCTTACTGACTAGAAATTTCCAACGCATGTTGCAATTTATGTAATTTCTACTTCATTAACTCCCGTGGTGTATGTTTTCTATTAATTATATTTTGTCTTTACTGCAATCGTAAAATATCACAAAATAATTATTTCTCTTATTTTATGTGATGCTATTTTATAGTGATTTTTTGAAAGATACTAAATTCTAACATTTTGTAAAGTTTTGCCCCATTCTTTGCTACCAAAGAATGTGAAATCCATTCATAACTATTTTAAAGTTTATATTTAAATATTATTTAATAAATACGAACACATTTAAATACTTCCGTTTACTTCTTCAAGTTTTAGTTTTAGTTTTAATGCGATCTGGACTGAGAAGGGTATTTAAAGAGGTACGATGTTGAGGCATTCTCCTTTTGTTTTTCTTGAAAGTTTTTGAATCTTATTGAAAAATATTTTTGGAAAATTTGTATTATGATATTATGAAAAATGTTTCCAAGATTGTAAAATAAAAATAAAAAAGGTTTTAGCAACGATTAGAGATTTTAAGTAATTAGTTAGCTTATTTAAAGAGAGAAAAGGTACTAAAATTTAAGTCATTTTCCATGAATGTAAATATTTATGATTAATTCAATTAAAGGTGGGGTCTCAGCAGGTGTGTTAGAGAAATAAATAAAGCTGCTAGCTCTTTAACATATATCCTAAAAAGCTAGGCTTGACGAGTATCCTGATTCTTAAAAATACTGAGAATGACGTCAACTTCAACCAGTTCTTTAAATAACCAGTTCATATGTTTAACACGAGGTTGCCAGAAAAACGCTTGATTATTTTAATATGTATAAGTAGATGTGTTATATTACGAAAACTCTTTGGTAGTGTATGGAATACAATAAACGTCCTCCACTCACATAAAATCGAAGGTGAAATTAATTTCTTGTTTTGACAGACAATAAGTCTGAGAAATGATTGCGTAACGCAGATTGTCGGCACAGAAGGCATAGAAGGTGTGATGCAGTAATCGACGCTCAATGACAGGATGCAGCAGCCTTTCTGGGCAACTCTTAATTGGCCCCGCACCCAATTAGCGATTTGGTGAGAAGTTTTCCGCCGATCGAGGAGATTTCAGCGGGGCTAAGGTGCTCCAAATCACTTCGACGGCCTATTACAGTCCGACCATTGGCAATTACAAGGCTCACTAAATGTCTGGGATCAGACACCGCGACCCGCCCCCAATTAAGGTGTAAAACGTTTTGTAACATCGGCGCGGTCGCTAGATCGCCGATAAACGGCTCAAATTGCTCCGCAGAATTGTTTTGTGGCGCTTTGCATATCCGGTAGCAGGTCGCTACTCCGACGTTTTCCACATTTCCATGTAACCCGGCGTTGGACAATGCTGAGATCGCACCGATAAAGGGTTGAATGGGCTAATTTACAGGTTCACGTCCTCAGGTACACCTTTTTGTATCGCTCTGATAGAGGCCAGAGGATGGGCTCGAAAAATTAGTTAACACCAAAACATGTGTTGTACTTCAACCCACCGCAGTAGCCTCGTTAAGATCTTTTAAGATCTTTTCTGCTTGAACCCTTTTCTGGTATAGGTGCCACGAAGAAGTATTGGATTTCATATGGCATTTGCCCAATCTCAAGGATTTCACAGAAACAAGTCACTCTAGGGCATCAATACTACTAAATCCCTAATTATTTATTTATTTAAGGCAGTGACATTAAATGCTCCACTAGTGGGATTTATTTACTAGCCAAAGTAGGTGCTAGATAGATCGGTGTAGCGCGTACCTGCCTAGGTCAGAGGATCGTTTCGAAATTTTCAAATATTTCCAGGTGAGCTCCATTGCACACACCATTACTAGGCGGCTCGCACCGATGACCTTAGAGCTGCTCGGTGCTGGGATTTCACGGATTCGCTCCAGTTAAGGCATCTGTCGGAATCGGTGGAATGGCTTGGAACTGCATAACAAAAGCAAACAAGCGCAGGTAATTGCAGCTCGCATTCACCTTAACACTACGCTAATGAAGCGACGGGAAGACGTCTCAATAGCGCGCGGCCCATCCAAATCCATCAGTCCATCACTCGGACGGCGGCAGCCAATCTCGGAACGGACCGCGGTGCCGCACCAATGAGCGTGAGATTCGCCAATTGCTAAAAAGTGAAAATTGTTGCAAAATTCATTCACTTTTACACGCCTCGAACAATAAGAGGAAATGTTCGCGGCTGCAGTGTTCTCGTTGTTTTTCATTTCGCTTTGGCCGCACGGCGCGGCGGTGCGGTGGCGATGTGTGATGCAGCCGGAATGCGGCAAGGTGTTGGCTCAGGAGGTTCGATGCTAACGCCACACTGTGCCGAATCGAAGGCCGGCGACGGATAGGTGCACGGTACGAGATGCAACTGGCACCCACCATCTGCCGCACTGGCAAAACCGCGCGGTCACAGCCACGTCACAGTCTATTACGCCCGACATGCAATTTGCATTTCAGCTCTTTAATGCAGCCAGCGAACGCCAATCTACCATTTTAGCAGTTGGCTAGATTTGCTGGCTTTCCGGGGCTCTGGGGGCTCAACCAGCTGCCGACGCTATTCCAGAGATTTGTGAATGAACCTCGCCGAGAATGGCACTTGGCACTATTTGGGAACCTGTCGCGCACCCAAGTGAGTGCCAGGTGAGGGATTAATAGATATTGCTTAATAGGCTCCCGCACTGATGGCCCACTTATCGGAAAACTATAAAATTCCTTTTTTAGCCAAGGTGCTAGAGAAGCAGGAAAGTTAACGTTCCGCGCAATTGTACCTACATGAATAATATTACGTCAATTAACTGTTACACTCCTCAACACTCTGACTCCAGAATTCGATAGTTTTCAGGTACGGTCGAAAATATTCTGTTGGATACTAGACCTAGACTTGATCACGCATTCCTCGGAAGGTCATTTCAATCCATTCAGTTCACGGAACATTTGCTATTCTATTTCAGCTCGCAATATTCCAAGGTATATCGATATTATAATAATGCTGTCGCTGGATATAGCATAAATGGCATTTAGTAAAAATTGTAGTCATCGGGTCGAGAGGATCAATGGTAGTTCGTGACAGTTCATAAAAGTGTATGGTAATTTATGCACCTTAGACTTTTGTTTATGTTTTGAATAAATAAATGAATTGACTATGACATTTAATTAGTAGTAATGTATTGAGTTTGTCGTGTGAATAAAAAAATTTAATAGATTTTTTATAAAACACAAGTATTTACTACTTAAAAAGTTTGCATTTGGAGTTTAATTGGAGAGGTTAAAGGTTAAATACTTAAATATCACCTTCATTCTTAACTTTTATAAAAAGTCGATAATACTAGAAAATTTCTGCGAACCCTTTTATCAATTTATAAATATGAATTATACATTTGGTCTATTTGTATACTTCTGACTTGATCGTGCCAAATCTGTAAGATAGCTTTATACGATTTTTTTTTTTTATATTTATGCAATCCAAAAATCAAACTACAATATGGGGAAAGTGGAACCTTTCAAGAAGAATGTCTACTCTTTTCCCTAACATGTTTCTTAAAATTAGTGGTGTTTTTTTCAAAATTAATTGGAACATTGGCAACATATCTTCCATTTCATAGATTTCATCGAAGTACTATAATTTATTCAGAAAATCCAAAATTCACATTGTCCTTGCAGACGGGTTCTATAATTAGGAGTAAAAAAGGTTTCCCCTGAAATGAATCTGAGATTATTATTCTTACCTTTTATTTAACAAACTTGATAGAGAATTGAATATTTGTCTACCTGACGATTGGTCTATTGATTGTCAATGGGTATAATGTGGTCTCAAAATTTGCCATGTGCCATATGTGCAAGCTGCTCGGATCTGTTGCTTCAATCAACAAAGGGATTTTTATCAATTTTGGGCCCATTATCCTTAGAAGTCTCGAACCACAACCGCCGGGTGCTGACAATCAGATCACTCCCTTTCCATTGTTTGGGGGACAATGACGGAAAACACCTTCGCGCACCTGAACACACCAACCACCAGCGTTTCGGCAAACTGTTGAACGCCCGGAAGACATGCAAAACCCTAACCAAATCGCAGCCACTACTGGCTCCTTTGGTCCCTACAAAAAGTGCTATATAAAAAGCGGAGAAAGGTGCACGGTCTACAATCAAGTATTTGTTGCTGCGGCTGTAGTCCTTTTTTATCGGCCACATGAATCGAAGAAATTTTTAGGTGCTGGGACCGGGACAAAAGACGTGTGCATCCTGCAGGCGAAAGAGTTGCTTGCATATGCCGCTGCTGCCGCGTCGATGTCTAATGACTCCTCCTCGGGCACGTTTTTTTTCCCGAATTTAAAAACAACTTCTCGAAGATTTTTTGCCCCTTCAAGAAAGGGTTCAAATTGAAGACCCATCGACGCATCTGGTGCCGAGGACTGCTAACAGTGATTAAGGTTGCTGTCTCATCATTCTAGATAAGGCGATTTTTGGAAATTTTCAGAATTTTCCTAGAAACTCTGCCTTTAATACACCAAATGTTTTTAATTGGGATATTTAAATTTTAGAAAGAAAAAGTACTTTTATTAATGTTCTGATAACAGAAACTATGCATCCTGGGGAAATATCCAGTCAATAGATAAAAACAAAGGAAAGGCTATGGAAATAAGACTAGACAGAGCTAAGAGAAAAAGAATACAAATTATGAACTTAACTACAACTTGTAGTAGCAACAACAACTTCTATGATTTTTACTTATGTTTAAAGTTTAGGAACTACTACTTTTCCACAAATTCTAAATACTATTAATTTCCACAAGTACGTTTTTAATTGCATATTTCATTAACCATCGAGAAATTGATATTATTGCGCTTTCAGACTACCTACATCGTGTACTTTATTGGTCTAAATAAACTTAACACGTAATTTACTATACTGCTTCCAGGATCGAAACAACTTTAAGTAAAATCTTATTCCCTAAGAACCCTAAAGTGTTTACTGAAATGGTCCTTATCACCAAAAAACTGCACATCTCAGTCGGGTGGAACCTTTTATTTAATTTCCGCCCTAATTTTTTCACTAGAGAGCCATTTATCCACTTTTTGCACAATTATCGCTATTTTCCTTCTTTAAGAAGATTTACTTCGTTTTGGGGTTGGCTCTTGAAAAGAAGGGGCTGTTCTAGAACCCGGATCGGGTCTATCGACGTGCACTCTTTTGATAAGGGAATTATCCTCAAGAAATGGGCGATTCTAAAAAGAAGATTCACAATAAAAGGTTCTGCGAGATTTTCTTATCCGAGGAAAAAAATCTTGGGAGGGAAACCGCTTTAAGTTGAGGGAGTTGCATGTTTCTAAGGAACCCCTCATTTTTCAATTAATTTTTTTTTATTTCAGTTCTGAAATAGCACAACACGCAGTACGACGGTATTTTTATGAAGTTTGAAATATTTCGAGCACCCTCCGATATCGAGATATAAGGTCACCAGAAAGGGGTAGGACCAGACCGTAAAATATTCATGACTAGGAGCTCTTCACGTGAAACCGGAAGTAGTTGTTATGTACGTCTGGGTCTAGTTCTTGAGACGTTCTCGATTTTTTACTGAATTCCGTGAGGTACCGGGCTAATGAGCACCGAATCCAACCCTTCCACGTCTCAAAGCCTGCACCAATGAGATACTTATTCAATGTCTTACACTGTCGTATCGAATATCACACAAATCATAGCTAAAATTAAACTTGCAGCGACATGGGATAAAAATGGGACACCCGACTGGATTCCGATCTGAAAATAGCCCTGATTCAAGCTCCTGGTGCTGTCGCCGCATATGTGCGATCTTCGCGGTCTGGACAAGATTCGCAATTCTGATCGACGTCGTCAAAGGATTTAAAGTACCAGCGTCTTATAAAAGAGAACCAGTTGTCGGGTGGCGGTGGCACCACGATAAATCGTAATGTGCCAATTTGACTCGCCGGCAGCACCGTGGCACGGTGGCACCATCGCATCCCGAGAATTTAGAACGAGAGGACTTGGACTGGCAGCTGATCCAGAACCGTGCGGCGAATGACGGGCAACAATGTTGCAATCGCGCCGAGAACATCAATTGATCCCAGCAGGAAAGGTGTACTGTGTCAATCAATTTTCCTGCCAACAAAAGGACTGCTTTTGGGCGATTTTAACCTGCGAGATATTATTATAAATGATGGCGAGCTGAACAGGTTAATTAGCAACTGTTTCGCGAATGGTGCCCTGCGTGAGTCTGCAAACACGAAAGGTGATGCCGCTGTCTCTTCTCATGATGGACGATTCGACTTTGTAGCAAATTTAAAGTGCTTGTAACTATCTAAAAGCGATCGTTTTATGTTTTAAATTATCTTTAGTGCTAATATTTTGTCGTCCTTTCAAGTGCAGCATCTGGTCTTCTTGAAAACAACAATTAAGGGCTAAGAAAAATAGCAGTCCAATATTATTTATAGTCAGTCATTGGAGGAACAAACGAAAAGGGTCTCAGAGGACCAACCCTGACCAGGAATTAATTTTAATGAAGGTCAATGATGCTCTGTACCTTGCTGAACGTTTAGGGTATCAAATTTATGTTGGTTTTTCATACCTTTAAATTATTCTATAATATTATTGATATTTTAAAATATCGCAGAAAACATATAGAGATTTTTTCATCAATTTGTTTTTGCAATGTGTAAATATTCCTGTCTATTAATTGAAAAAAAAAAAAAAACAATATTAAATATTTTCCCAAATTTTCTTTTTGTCTTTTAAAAACTGAAATTTCGCATTACAAATTTTTTCTCTGGATTATTTTTTATATTATTTCCTATAAAATCTCTCCAAATTAAAAAAAATGGATCTAAATAGTAATACTAATAAACTTGCAAGTAGTTGAATTTTTAAAGGGATTCGAAAAATATAGACACGTAAACTTCAGTTAATTGAAAATCTGCCTAGACCTTTTTTTATAAGAAAGGGTAACCCACATGGTGGGCACTGCGACCAGAGAGCACTCTGCCATCCTGAGGAATGCTAGAAGGTCTTTTACAGTAGCAGGTCTAATGTCAGCTGGGCTCAAAAATTCTCAACTGAAGATCCTCCTTCAAGACGGTTAGGCAATAACGTAAGATGTGTACAGTTACAAAGGCCTTAATACTTTATAATTTTTAAATTTCTAAAAATATATCAATTGCAAAAGTTTTTCCCTCTAATTAATTTTATATATTTGAATTAACTCCATGATTTAGAAGCTGATTTATAATCTGCTTTAATTCGTAATTTCAGTCCCTCATGATGAACTCATATTAAATAAATAATATAATAAAAAAATATTTTTCAAAATTTTTATTATTGTAGCTGCTAAAGTATAATCCTTGATTTTATTATATTACATATTTTAAAATTCGTTTTAAGGTTGTGGGAATGGTCTGTGGTGATAACTTGAAGATATCATCACTTTATTGCTTTAACGGGAAAAAGCGCACTACCTTAATAAAAGTGATTTAAGATTTAAAATCCTAATGAGAATTAATGTTGAGAAATCAAAATATCTCCACAAGATGATGAAAAACGACATTAACTGACTCAGCCGAGATGTATCAATAAATAAAAACGATATTTCAACAACCTTTCAGTGAAATCATATGTGGTCAGGTGAGAGGTATAAAATCCCAAAATTCCGCACTTATGCAAAATGGCAGTGTGCAGCTGCAGGCTACTCGTCCCAAGCCAGTCTAGCTCTAGCTAGTTGGGCGCACCGCATACTAGCGCTGCTAGTGAATGCAAAATGCAATGAAGACTGGGCGGAGGATGAGAATGGTGCATACCGCGAATGGTTGCATGCAACATTTTGGCAAAAATAATAACAAATACAAGGCTTTGAATTAGCTTCTACCATTGCTGCGTTCGAGCAGGGAATGTATTAGGAAATTGCACGTTGGCGACAAGGTAAAATTAAGCTAGTGATGTGATGGCAAAGAAAATTTAATTGAGATACCTCTGGGAGCGAGCCTAGGACCGCAAAAATTTCCTACCGCATGCGATGTGTCGTCAATTCGCCATTTCTAGACAGTCGTTCGAATACCACATTCCCCGGCAAATTGCAAAAATCGCCATAAAGCGCGAACCCACACTTAACTGAGGAATTTATTGGCGGGTATATCTGGCGGAAAGATGTGCCCATATTCGCGGGACCATTTAACCTGCCTTGAAAATTCTTGGACTCACCGGAGTTTTCTTCGTAATTTATGAACTCTCCGGTCGAGTCCAGGACCTGTATAAACGTGAGATGGCCTGGCCACGGTGGTGCAGGTACCACATTTTACCTCTCAAAAAGATGCAGCATAAGATGCTGGATAAGATCTGCCGCGAGCTCAAAGCCCTTCTCACCGGCAGAACAAATTGTCAAATTGTTTGGGGCTGTTGCGCTTTTAATTGCCACAAATCGAATATTCCCCACCAGACTTTGGTTTGCGCCCGTCTAATTGCTTCTTAGTTATATCGGGTTTCTTTCCGGTGGGGAACTTCTTCGTGATATCTTCGTGTGAGGAAGAAGCCCATTAACAAAGATCTGATGCACTTAAGTTCTGTGGCGAATTTACGCTAAGAGTGTCGTTTGCGGACTTCATTCCGACACTGGACCCCGGTTTGGTATCATCTTGGGGTACAATACCGGAACGTCTGGTTTTTATGGGTGTGCTACCAGAGAACTGTAGTGGTACATATATACCTTCGACTTTTGGTTGTTCTGCTGGAAAAGCATCTGTGGCCGACAACCACTCAGCATAAGAATTTGTTCGTTTTTCTTGAGGAGCATTAAAATTGATTTGTTTTCATTCGATAGCGTGAAATTATTCCCCGGCGGTATGGCAGAAAACCCCCTTGAACGTGCAAAAGTCTCGAAGAAGGAATTGAGCACATAGCAATTGTCTGGAGGTCACAGATTGTTTATACATAAAGCGTCATCATCCTCATCTCCGTTGCCTTACAGCTTACATATGACTTGCGGAAGAGAAAGCAGCAGTCGACCGGTTGGTTCTCACGGTCCATTGTGCAACATCTAGAGTGACTATACAGCAGCCTGAATCCGCGTGCACGTGTAGGGCACGGCTGGTGATCGTCCGCCGTCCGTCGCTCGTCGACCGCTTCGGAAATTAAAGTGAAATCTGCAGTGGGTGGCGGACTTTGTGAATGAGTGCGCATCTTCTTTAAGACGGCACAGAAGAAACCGAGAATGAATGAAAAGACACCCACCAGCATGATGACCCAATAGTTGGACCCCGTCCTACTACTGCCGGCGACCGCTCTGACCACATATGTGAATTGGGGCCCTATGTCGGACGGGACCGCGCCGGATCTCGCTATCAGGGCCATACCGCACGCACATTAGGCTCCCTCGTAAATTATCCGCGCGGCCAGTGGCCATTTGGTTGATGAGCTGCGGATGACACTCGCGTTATGCGTGTTGTCTTGTGTGTTGGCCCACTTATGGGACCAGTGTCTTTGGTGTTTTCTCCGCCCACGTCAGGTGTCAACAAGTGTCATCGCGCTCTCGACCGTTGCGGTCATATTTCAGCAAGAAGATGCTGCGAGATGCTACGAGATGCACGAGATACCCATGGCCGCCAGGCGCGACGGAGTAGGAAGGTGGCGCGAGACAACTACGGGAGAAGACGCCAGAGCCAAGACCACGTCCAAGTCTCGTCTCGGTGACCACACGATGGATGGTACAGCCGCAGCAATTAATCTGCCCGCGAGGAAGATGATCTTTGGATCCCGTTAATGAATCTGTCGCTGCTTCACGGCAATCAAAACATTTCGGAGTTTATGGCCTGATTCCTGGAGCCGTTCGCCGCCGCATCGGCTGGTTAAACCAGGCTTTGGCCGTATAAAATTGTTTGGATTATTGGTCGGGATGGTCAATAAATCGCTTAATTAAATTTGACTGCTATTGAACCAATCCTGGATTGTTCACAATAACTTGTTTTGTTTGTTTTTTAAACTTGCCACAAAATGGGCAATTTTAATTTCTTGGGAAGGCATTGAACCAACATGGGAAATGGACCAGAATTCCACAGTTTTAATCAACCCATTTCCTGTCGCTGTCGGATCTAAGCAGACTATAATAACTAACAATTCAGTACGAAAGATATTTAAGAGGGATGAAGGGTTGGGGAATCTACTTTAGAGCAGGACAGTAATCCTGCAGGATGATATCACTTTCATTAGCTTGCAAAAATGGAATTACCCTCCTCCTTCAACAAAACCACGTGAAATATTCTGTTCCTCTTATAATACCTTACAAGAAAATACCCATCTAGAAGGTAATCTTATCTTTTATCTAGAATTTTCATTGGAAAAAATCGATAATTTCTTCCTATTGGTTTATTCTTAAATATGCACACCTGTGAAATACGTCTTCTAGTACTTTTAGCTATTACTTTGCATTACTGCACTAAAGTTAAATTAAATTAAATACGCAGTGAATTTTGTATTTATTTCTACACAAGATCGTGTTTACTATTAATAATGATATGCCTACGAATTCTTCCCAGCCTGAATGTGGAACCCGACTCATAACTAAAGTGCTCTTGACACTGCCTAAGTAAATCATCTTTAAGTCACAGTCAGCTGCAACTTCCCTCCTGACCTATTTCCACACCGGCAAGAAAATTTTTTACTTTTCCACCTAATCCTTCTGAACGTGCCTTAGACACTCGTTCGAAAGGAATACAAGGAACCCTTTTGCACAGGGAGCAACTGTTCGAGTCGTTTTTTAAGACGCTCACAGTCCAGACAAAAAGCAGCTCCATCCGACTCAATAACTCAGGCCGGCAGATGTATCTAATTCTGGAGCCCGTCCCGAGGAGTTACATTTTTCTTCAATTAATGCGCCCAAAACCCTTTCTCGAATCGGTCGGTTCTCCTTAAGGATCACGCCAGGATACCTTAAGTCGTTTTTAGAAAGCCCAGCTAATGTCGCCTTGAACATCTGCGGCCAAGCTGCATGCCTTTTGTTTTTTACGCACAAATCGAATGCGTGCTGGTCGGGGTTGTTTTCAAGCGGAAATTGAGGAGCAATCGGGAGCTGTCCACTGTTTCGCCATTATTCAACGTTGAATGTTGAACCCATCCATCAATCAGACACCGACAGTCCGATCACGTCCAGGGAAGACAATGGCTACTTAATGAGTTGCCTGACACCTCGTGATTTAATTTGTCTTAACTCTACCACAACAAACATTTTCGGGAAACGCGCTCCCAACAAAACTGTCTCCATCGTACTTTGAGGTGTGGGAAGCTATTCCCACCGGGCGAGCGCTTCTTATCATCCCACGGCACTTCTACACTGTACCTGCCGGTGGAAGACCATCCAACCAAAAGAGACCTACGAAGATCCAGGTCATTTGTCACGTTCGCGACTTTTAAAGCGTATAAATTTCGTTTCAGAACAATCCCGCGGCTGCGTCCATCCCCCGATGACCAGCTACAAATTGGGCAGTTCGAGACCAGAATTTCGTGGTTTTATGGAAATTCGATTTAGTTGTAATTCAGGGCGGGCACGACAGTTCAATTGAAAATTGCTGGTAAAGGTATCCTCCTCGGTAATTTGTCAATCGGCGGGGTTGGGTGCTCTCTGAACGCGTTTTAATGAATCGACCGGGGACTGATTTGAATTCCTAAAATCCCGCCGATGCAAATTGTACTGCCGAATGTTTGAAAAAATCGTGAATTGTCTACAAAGTTCTAATTCTTGGAAAACTGCCGAAGACGTTGGCCCAAGACTAAGACTAATTTTGTCGTGACTTAGGAAGGAAATGAGATCATAACATGGTCGGGTGGAGAAGAGAAAATTCTACTTTGCAACTTTGAAAAAATCGATATATATTTTCTTTATTTGTATAACACGTTGTGTATCCTACTCTAGAATCTTCTGTACTTGGCTTGGTTAAAGTTACACTGTCGAAAACTTTAAAGTATTATTATATAAAAAGAAGACGAATAACACAATTTTATTCAGAAATGTGGACCGAGCAAATTTGAGCTGAGTCCAGTTTGAAAAGGTTGTTTCTTTTCTCTAATTCTTATAGCGAAATAAATTTTACATATTTCGATATTCGAGCAGAATATTAATTTTAAAGCTCGATGTTCCCATTAATTCTCTTCCAAATAAGGCAAAATTAAAATTATATTTCACGAGTTTTTCAAATTAGAGAATTGAAATAGAATTCTTTATTGTTTCGAAATAAGATCTAAAAAAATCGGAAATTTAGATTTTGTAATCTTTTTAATCACTTTTATTTTTTCCTTTTATCTTCTTCTAAGTAACAAATCTAATATGGAATTTTGGTTTGTTACCATAAGAATTAATTTTTCAGTTATACCTGAAAGGTAACCTCTTTTATGTAGAAAATGTGCAAAGATTGTTAAATGAATCGAGAGTGTTTAATTTGATTTTTGTATTACCTCTAGCTCGATGAATGATTTTAGAATTAATGGATTAAATTTTCACCTTTACCTGTTCCTGCAATCGTCTTCTTTCCTAGACTGTTTATCTTGCTTGACTTTAAAAATATTAACCGAATGTGATACCTAAATGGAAATTTTCTCCTTGTTTAGGACATTCGTCATATTGTAAATTATTTTTTACAAAAAAAAAATGATATGACTTTATGTTGTCTTTCCTTTTAAGCATTATTTTGAAAAAATAATTTTATGATACGTTTACCTTAAGTCCGTTCTAAATATCGCCATTTTATGTCAAAACTAGGATAAATTCTCAAAACAAAGACAATTTTCTATTTTCGACCATGTCCTTAAAACGCTACAGCTTGCTGTTTTAGATTCTAGAGGAGAACCTTGGTCCCACATAATTTTTGCTTGAGAAGCCATTAAAAACGATTCAGTGAACATCTGCCTAAGGTTCACATGCCCTGGTAGCGGGAGTAGGTAAAAAACTAAATCCTAAGTGTATAAAAAAATTTTTAGAAAACGAATCCCCATAGTAGAAGACTTGATCCTTGTCCTAGATCACAACTGCAGCGTAAAAGCCGCAGGATAGCATTTGTTCCCACATATCGTGCGGCACTCTTCGTAAGGATTCAATTTCAATGCATGGCTTCGATCTCGAGAGGATTTTCATGGTTAAGATGGAAAAAGGATTTTTTGGCTAGATCCTTTTGTTTCCCAAAAGGGTATCTACTACTGCAACCTTTCAGCGAGTAGAGGGTTACGGTAGCCTAAGGAAATTTTCTTTGCAAAATATGCAAAATGGGACGGATCTTTTAATGATGGAAGCGATTTCACGCACAGGCTGCAGGGCGCACAGCCGCGATTTGAAATCCGAACACTTCCGGCAGATTTTGTTCCCAGAAGGCGGACGAGCAGCCTGGCCTAAGGTTCAAGTGGTCTCTGGGAAAACATGTGTTAAACGTTAATTAGTCCGTCCAGCTTCTAAGAACATTTTCTCGACTGTGTCATCCTTAAAAAGATAATGATGAAACAGATTTTCCCTTACCTAAACCAATACCTAAAAAAAAATATATAAAATGGGATCTTCGAGGACGTCACAACATAATACTTCAGTTCTACTTTATTGTCTCTTAAATTTGTTCATTTCTTCTTTTTATATGCAACTAGCATACTTTTGCTTATTTTAAAAATAAAAGGTTTGTGGTTACATAAAAACTCCACAGAAATAAAGATTAATAAAAAAAAAACATTACTGGAAAAGGTAGAGGTGATTCTATATTTTTATTACTTTTTATATTTCGCGGCATACGTCTAAAAAAATATTGTTTGAACTCAAAAAAATTTAATGACTTAATGAGTTCTCAGTTAAATTTTTTTGGTTCACAATTTCCAGTCTTTTTAATTTGCTTCTTTCGTTATTTTGCATGTGTGAAGGGATTTTTTTCCTCTCGAGAATGCAATGGGTTGTTTTTTATAAAAAAAACTTATAATAGAATGAAAAGTTCATCCCAACAAGAAAAAGATAAGAATACTAAGTTATGATAAGTTAAAAGAAAATATTGATAAAATATTATGAAGACAAAGGTTTGCGATTTTGTGTAAAACATTGCACATAAAATAAAATATATTTTAAATTATTTTTAAAGGCAAATTTTTAGACTGTCCTATTGAAATCGTACAAAAATAAAAAGGGTCGCCTTGCCATTGAAAAGTACGCAGATGAAAATCTGTTGATGATGTTAAAGAATTTTCGAAAATCGGCACAGCAAAAGAAAGTGCAAGATCCCGCGGTGGGATGTTTGCGCCTCAGTAAAATGCTGACGCGACTTATTTTATCGTCAGAACAATCTTTCGGCGTACAAAAAGTACTTGCTGGAATTAATAAAACCCCCAGAGGTGCACTTCAGCCTCCAGCCTCCAACCGCCGAAGCCCCGGCAGAGAACGACACAGGCGACTGTAGAGTCGTGTAGAGTGGAGTAAACTCCTCTTAACGATCACTTTTACCGTGACCTCAAAGGCTAGCTGCTGCGGCAATAAAAGCCGAGATTCACCTGCGATTCACCTGTACAAGGTTCCCCTAGCGGTGGGAGCTCACTGATGACTGCTACCTGGTGTGAAATGTCGGGCTATTTACTGTGCCGACAGCCGAATAAAACTGTTTTAGAGTCATTGAAGGCCCTTAAGTGCCACTGAACTCCAGACAGGGCACCGCCGCGGACTACCATCGGTAGGTGCGCTCAAGTGAAATTATAAAAATGTCCAAGACGTCGAGTAGACCAGGATGCCTAATGGGCATCCATTTCGGCTCAGTGTGTTACTGCATATTCGTACAAGTGTGCTTCTAAATTTGGTACATGATTAGTCTACATCATCTTGACATTTTTGGTAAATTGCAGCTTTCACTGCCGTAATCGTGCTACACAAATTTTTGCCTTATAAAGATTTATGGATATATCAAAAAAGTTTCAGAAAAGCTAATTCATACAGGAATGCAAAATGACAAGATTTCTATGTCACATATTTCGCTAAAATGCGAAATTTGAGATCGCTGATGCAATTCGAACGAATTCAATTGAGAAAAACGCCAAAATAGATGAATCAGTAAGTTTAGAAACTCCACGTGTTACATTTTTAGCGATTTGAGTTAGCATCGGATCCATATTCTTTGTTGATTTACCTACAAGTTACGATAAAGAATCCGCATAATACACCTTGCTATATCTTTCGAAATGTCGTTGGAAATGTGGCGTATCTTATAGCGGTTTTGAACACATTGGATTAGCCATTTTATTTATTTATTGGTTTTAAATCGAGTCGAAAATATCCTAAATTTCAAAGATTAATGAAATAAATGTTATTAAAAAAATATCATATCAATTAAATTACGTTCAAGGCATATTGAAAGAGGCGAAAAGGAACATCTCAGATATCGACACACACGCATTTTATGTTTAAAAAGGGGTACGATCATTGCACTCAATTTCACTGATAATTATAGAAAGTATATCTTTAAATTCGTATGGAAGTCTAACATCTTTTTGCCATCTGTGATGAAGATGGTGTCCCAATTAATAATAAAAAAATAAATAAATTCCTCTACACGCCTTTTTCAAAGGGAAACTTGTAACGAAGAGACAGTGGAAAAAATTAACTTTTGTTATATTTTCTATTATGAAAGTGTGAATTGAATTACTGAACACATTACAACATTTACATAGTCGCGATTTGTTTTACATGTAGTCAGTTGAACATTTTTTTTTTTGCATTTAGCTCATTCATTCAGAAAATACTTTCAGTTTTTTACTACACTTTCTGAAAAAACATTTCGCATTATCTTATTGGAGCCAAAAGTTTCAAAATACACCAATAATTTCATAGTTTATTTTCTCATTAAACAAATAAAAAGTTTTTTCTTTCTCTAGTAAAATTTACTTGTTGTAACATGTCGGGTTTCTGAAATCGCTGATTCAAATTTTTATGAGCTAAAGTGCTTTAAATGTGAACAAAACCAGAAGTATAAGTATGTAGACTGCGAATCGAACCCACAATTTTTGGAATGGTAAATCAGTTGCATTGTTAGTGATCCATCGAGACCTTTATTATTTACAATATCACACTCAATGCGTTGTTATGAATTAAATTACGTTACAAGAGCGTTGGATTAACTAAAATATATTAAGCGTAAGAAACGAGAAACTCAGCATGCTAAATTTCCCAGCAGAGCGATGATGACCTCTTCGGTCTTCTGGATTTATTTCTTTTTTTTAAGTTGAATAACAGCGTTTGTCCAGAAGCCGCTGCAAATTATGGGCTAAGTTATCTATCCCCGTTGCGAAATACATCTCAGTCGGGGCGGGCAATAGAAAAAATCCGCGCGTACCGCACATGTTCCCCGGATGGCCGAAAAGCCGTCTCGCGGCCACATGCTGATATCAAAACACTCCGCGGTCGAGTGTTATTTTCATTAATCAAAAATAAAACTATCTGAAGCCCGAACGCGCTCCCCGACACTATCTCTTGTCGAGCAGTATAGAATCCAGCAAGACACGTGAGGATCATCATCGTCTTTTCTGCTAAAGATGCTTCCAATTCCATCTGAGATGGTCTGGCATCGCGCATAATCAAGATACCCGCACGAGGGGAACTTTCTTAAGTGTCTGCGCATGCCCGGCTAACTAATAACTTTCCTCGGTAATTTTTTTTCTTGTTTTTCTACATTTCGTATTATATGGAGAATTTACTTGGCTGCGACACGATCGAACAAGTTTGCTGAATACTGTGGGAACCTCCTTGGTGCCTCAGACGGGCTTGGTGGCATCCTCCCCACTAGTCTCAAATGAAATAAATTGATCTGTCGTTGAAGTAATTTTTTTGTTCAGATAACTTCTTTCTTGCTTTCCTAAACACAGCTCAGGTGGGCTATGGGATAATTATTACCTGAAGCTGTTCGAGCTTCTGTGTCTAAATGACTCATCGCGAGACACACAATCAAGTTTCTAAGTTTGATAGTTTAGCGCGCGCGCGGCACTTATGTAAATCCGCAAAGAGGGAACTATTTCGACATAGCACGATCAAGTCTTTCGTAATTTAATGAAATTATTTTTATTTGAAATTTTCCCATAAAAATTCGCGCTAAGTGTGGGAAATATTCTGAAAACGCCGCAACGAGAATGGGTCGGCACCATCGCTCGGCAAATTACCATCCATCGGTGGCGAACAGTGATCTATGTCGAGAAATTCGTGGTATGTCTGCAGCCGAAATATTTTCGCTTAACATTGTGAGAATCTAAAGGCATTTGAAGTTGTCCTTCAAGGTATAGCATCCAAAGGGAGTCTCCGATTAGTTCACTTCTTTCAGGATGCTTGTAATGATTCCACAAATTAATCCGACGAATCCAGACATTTCCCAGATTTCTTGAAATTAGGTTCACATATAGTTTTATGGCTTTGCCGTATTAATGTGAAAAACTTTATAAAATTTAAACCTTTTTAAGTATATTGTTAAAAAGTTTTATTGATCGTAAGCTCCTTAAGAATAGTCTAAAACAGTTTTGCGCGACATAGGCGCTTTAAAATTACCCTAAACCTATTTTACTGGGCAAATTAGAGCTAGTGACCTATTCCTAGATGACTTACTTAGGGAATTTTTTACATTTTAATTTCAACATTCGTCAGTCATCCTCGACAGGTTGATAAAATCCAATTCCGCCACGTTCTGGAGCTGGACTTGGAGCTGGACTCATTGCTGGACTACGACTTAGGGGTGTGGCAGCTGGACTATGACCAAGTGGCACCACCAATGGACCAATGGGTTTTCTAGTTCTTGGAGCTCCTCGATATCCTTGATGAGGAGGACCGCCTGGCTTAAGTCTCGGTCGTCCTGGACCACGTTTTACAGGAACCACAGTGGGTTGGAATGCTCCCTCTCCGATGTTGGTCAATGCTTCACCGCCTGGCAATTTGAAAATTAAAATAAACAAAATCAATCAAGTATCTTTTCATAATCATTGTTCCGTACATAAAGTATAATAAATACAATAAATTTCTAAATTGTTTTCCATAAAATAGAGGAAAAATCAAAAACTTAATTCAGTACATATTGAGCAAAAAAAACAAAAAACATTTTAAGAAAATAAAAGTAGTGTCTACGGTAATAAGTATTTTTTTTTTGTTTCTATTTATTATATGAAATCCTAAGAGGTTCATTTCAAGGAAAATTGGCTCATTATCAATAATTTATATGCATCCAGGAGTGCAAAACAAATCTAGCCCTTAAATAAGAAGCTTATCAGGGTTTTGTTTTCCCAGACCGATAGGGCCCTTTACCTTTTGGCACTGATTTAGCTCGCTTGCATCGTTGTACCTAATTTAGAAATGTTTTTTCCTTTCATGTGAAATTGCTGAAATTTGGCACCCAATCTGCGTGCTCGCCAAGAAGTCACGTTCAGACAAAGAAAAGGGCGTTCATTTTTTGGGGAATTAAATGTTGCATGTCGTATTTTGAGGAGATTATGGTAACGATGCATGGAATTGCGCGAATTTCTTCCAATTTACTTCGCCATTGCAAATGTAGCAATGGACCACAGGCCAGACACACATAGGTGTTGTATTCGGACGATAGCATCTATTGTCGGTCACGTTTTCCCAACGTAATTTGAATGAAGCAATTAATTACGCTCATCGCAGCATCCGTCGTGTTATTAGGCGATGACTGTTCAGGTTTTGCGACAGCTTTCCTGATAATAAAATGACGCAGCGCGGCCGGAGAATCTAATGAATGGCCTTGCAGAAGGCGCGAATCAAGATGAATCACGAATGGGGCCCGACAATATTTAGCATATCTGAGAAAGAATCCCCTCCGACGTCCCTTCACTTAGAATAAATGGCTATTTTTGGTGGCTTACATTTTTGTACTGTTCTGATGTCGAGGCAGGGATCTGCCATTGTCATCATAAGCACCCAGATTGAGATCAAATGTCAGCACGTGCCCGTGTCAGCACGCTTATTGAGAACCACTTTTAATTGAATATCCCGCGAACAAGGAGATTAAATCGTTCAGTGCAACTGGAGGGTTCCTTAAATCCCTCCATATTACCCGGGAGGTAATGCAGTTGGGGTCTTTTGAATGGGAGCATCGGAGTGATGTATAGTGCTTGAGCAGGTCCTCATACTCCTCTAATCCGCGGAAACGTGATCAATGTGATGTGATATGAATTCAATCAGGATAATGAAATCCTGTTCGATGACAGGATGATGCACGAACGTGTGTTCGGAACCTAAATCTGATAGGAATGTTGCGAAACAATCGAATCCCGATAGGATCGAGTGGCCTCAAAGGATGTCTACCATATAGCACAAAAGGATTTTGTAACTTACCGACAGAACTGATTGTTGCAGGCATTTGGGGCGGTGCATCCGTTCGTCCAAGACTACCTGCGCCACCGCCGCGCCTCGAGCCCCTCGGCCGACCACGTTTTGTCCCACGTGGATGATGTCGCCTCCGTGGTCTTCCCAACGTGCCATATGGTGAAAATGATACTGAAATAGAAAAGGGCAAACCATTAGAAGTGCGCTAAAAAACTTATGTCTTATGACACTAATTAGAAAGTCCGTTACGATGCCAGGTGACTCGATGGAGGAATAGTAGGACGCGGTTGTTCCAGTCTCCCGAGATTTTCATCTTGTGCCGGAAAGCGATTTCTATTTTTGGGACCCCTGATTTTTTAACAGTAAAAACGCGTCTGAAATTCTTTTTATAACATATCAAAAGGCACGTGGACGCACTTCAGTGTGTAATGAATCATTTTTTTGGGAGAATCGATAGTCTTAGTAAGCAGCTGAGAAATTCCTTTAAGCGGAAGAAATTTCATCGGTTCAAGGAAGAAGTCATTTGGTTTCTTCCAACGACTTTTCTGAAACATCAGAGGATTCTTTTTTTTGTTTCTTAATTTTATTTCTAAATATACAAGCAATTTGGTTAACAAAACATTATTCTGAATCATCTTGAGAGAGAGGACAATTTCTATAGAGCTCATCACTTTTCCTGTACTTCTTCGGCGGTGGTTCCGGTTGTTTTGGAACTTCCTTAGGTGTGGCAAGTTTAGTTAGTGCAGGTGTTATGTTATAAGTTAGAGCAGCTTTCTTGACTCCAGTGCGCCACCTCTTCTTCTTAAACTTCTTCGTCTTGTGCTTGGGCACGCACAATTCTTTAAGTCGTGGGGTCGCTTCGAATTTCAAAGCGGACTTCTTAACCCTCAACCTCTTCTTCTTTTCCTTCGGGTACTTCTTCGGTTTGCAAAGTTTGTCAAATGTCAAAGTGAATGCACTGAGTGGTTTCTTCCTTCCTCTACTTTGTGGCTCCCGTTGCGGATGCTCTTTTTTAGGTTTGGCTAAATATAGTAAATGACGAATATGCCAAAACCATTGTTCACGGCTCATCTTTTTAGTCGGTGGTATAACTTCTTTTTTGACTGGTATGCAACAATGGGGTGTTGATGGCAACTTTCTGGGTTTTGAAAGTTTCAACACTTTGCATGTTGGCTTATAGTGTTGAGCTGCTTTTGAAACTTCAAATTTTATTGCAAACCGCCAGAAATTGGCTTCACTTTCTATAGTCTGATAGCATCTGCACACTATTGGTATTTTCACCTTTCGTTTCTTTTCCTTCATTGGAGGTTTCCCCCATGGCACGGCTGGCATAAAAGGAGGATCCTCCTTCTTGTAAACAAATTTCGGCGTAATACGTTTAGGTTTGCTAAGTTTTATTATCCGTGGCATAAGCCTTTGGAGAGGTTTGCGTTTCTTTGGTGGAAGATGGGGTTCACTAAGTTCTTCACGAGGTTCAGCGTTTATATCAGCCCAATTATCGAACTCGTCCCAATCATCTTCAGTCATAGGACTTTTAGCAAATCGCCCCTTATACAGGGGCTCTTTTACAATTATACGTACTTTTGGTCGTGCATTTCTTTCGCACCAGTCCAGTACTTGTCTCCACCTTGAAGCATGCTTTTCGAAAACATTAACCGCTGAGGGTACATCTAAAGTGGGCGTTTTCTTGAGATCCTCAGCCTTTTGCAAATCTTCGTCCATTTTTTAATGTAAAGGGGAATTTTGCAGGTACACTTAAATTTATGAAAATTTCTAGGGTACTAGCACCATAGATTTTTTTCCAAAAAAGGATATAATTACTCAGATTTTCTTTTCAAATGTTGCAAATAATATTATGACATATTCTATATGAAGAGTACTACGATTTTTTTTTAAGGAGGCTAGACATTTTCTTTTCGTTTGGAAAAGCATAATTCATAAAAAATTTCATATAAATTTTAACGATATGTGGTTTTAATTATTTTGAACAATGTTTATTTCATTAGGTTATCGCTTTTTTTATTATTCATTATTTTTATCATGTGTTATGTTTGATCATCGCTTATTACTCCAGTAAAAGCCAAAGGACTATAAAAGAATGATTAATAATTAGGGCTTTTGTGTAGACCTTTATATTTACATTTTGAACAACACCTCCCATCATTTACCCTTTTCTAGCCCCTGACAAAATGTTTAGGACGGTGCCATCGAAGAAGACTTGACTTTTTTTTACCTTTAACTAACTTTGACGTTAATATTTCAATGCACTTCTATGGACGTGCGGTCTCACAGGTCGCTTCTTATTTGTACGCGTATTTGTAATATTCCAATAATTTTTTTTATTAAATACCTTTTTAAGGATTTCATCTTCATGAAAAAATTAATAAGTTTTTATTACAATTAAGAGCTTGATGACAAATCAGCATTTTAACGGGTTGGAACTCAGAGAACAGGAGAGGAGTACGGCGTCTCTGAGTCCGCACGTCCGTAGTTAAGGGTTAAATATAAAAAATCCACACAAACAAAAATCTTATTATGGGCTATGAATTTTTTTTTTTTAAATTCCGTAATTTCCTTGGGAAAATTGAAACGATGTAGATAAAATTCTTTCATGTAGAAAAATCTTACAGCAGCCCGTTTGGTCTGTGGCTAGAAAAAGGGAGTTATAATCTTAATATTAGGGAAAACCGGGTATGGTAGTCACACGGGTAGGTTTTCACAATGATTATAACAGAAAACTGAATTCAGGCTGTGATATAATAAGAAGTCCCTACGTGTTGTAGGCACATCAACTCATTCCCAACTTCGCCTAAATTCGTCGTACAGAAAAGACTTGCGTTTATTTGTTTTCACGCGCTCAAAGTAAATTTACGTGAAATTGCTTCATCTTGTAAATATACTAAATTTTTATATTTCAGCAACTATTTTTATTTTTATTTGTAGGGAAGATTTCGTTTTTCGATATTTCATCTAGGCCTTATGAGTCGTATTAAGCATTTGGGGCAAGTTGTCACAGGTCGTTCGGGGTCAATACTGTTAGTTGTTAAAAAGAAGAATGTTTTTTGTTTGTTAAATTTATGTTATTTTCTTAAAAAATTAATTTTATTTGATGCCAAATATTCCTATTTGTCACTTATTAATATAGCCTTACAACTTCTTTTTATTAAATTCGTATTCGTAAAGAAGATACCTATAATTATTAAAATTGGTCTCAAATGTAATTTGAGAAATTAATTCACTATATTTTTTTGTTTTTGTTTGCTTAAACAAAATGGTATATTTATTTTGTAACAAATTTTCTCCAATCATTATGACAAGCAGACCAGACATAAAAAATATGTAATAACTTTATATTCGTTAAATTTATTGATATAATATTTTGTCAAAAGGAATACTGATAAATATACTTTAAATTGATACCCATGAGGCACGGATCAACCCTCGAAAAACTATACTAAAATCACTTGAGAATTAAAGTGGGACAATCACACCCGGTCTTCATGTCTTCATTACTTAAAGTTTACATTGACTTCAATTATTTCTTTTAAATATTTAAATACAGTTTGAAATATAAACTCTCAAATTCTTAAAATTACTTTAATTCTATAAAGTGTCTAAATTTTGAAAATAACTTTTTAAACACTGATTCGATTTTATTTTATTTACGCATGTTGTGATTTTTAGCCCAAAATATTTGACGATTGGATCGCAGTGGAATTATGAAACATATTTCCAATTATACAGGGTATGTATGTATAGTTTTTGTTGTGAAATATATGCCTATATGGGTATAATAATTAAAACAAAACGAAGTTATGCATACTAATATTAAGAAAAATTTTATTACGTACTTATCCTAATCCAAATCGGATAAAGTCTGAGTGTGAAAAAAACAAAAATACCAAAAATGATATATGTTTGCACTTTTGACAAATTAGAATTCACTTTTACATTTACAATGATGTACGTAGTTTTGTCACGCAATATTACAGGCAATTCTGATTGAAGAATAGCTCGTTTGTTTCAAGGGTAATCATTCTACTATACTAACCCAATTTATTTTACGAGAACTAGAAAGATTTATTGTGACTAGATCCATTCAAAGTAAATTTCGAATAAATGACACCTTCCATCACCGTTCATAATCAATTTCCACATGAAGGTGAACTACACTGGTCGGTCAGCACATAGTAGAGAATTATTTGTTTTAGATACCATCAAAAGTGGAAATCTTGTGACATGTGGAGCACTGCACGCAGTTGGCCTGATATTCTGTTTGTTTAGCAGAACTACCAGCATAATACTGAATACATTTGCAACTTATTGGCCTTTATTTGAAGGAAACTGCAGGTGCGGATGCAGGTTGATTTATTCGACGAAAATCAAAATGTTGATACAACAGAGGAATAAAAAAAAATTAGAAGAACCAAACAAACATACCTTTCTCAGGTTATAATTAGTTCGACACCTTTAACATGTTCTTCGAGATAGCGCTGTGTCACGGGGTATTTTTGATAACTTCTTTTTCAATTTGGAATTTTTTTTTTCTTTTTTAACTTCGGGTGGCAGATGTGTTATGCCTCCTAGAGCGAATCTAATCAAACAACTTGTAACTATCAGAGGTCGTACAGTATCGACTGGGAGTGTAAGTAACTCCTGTAGAAGAACTAAAGACTTGCCTAAGTTCTCATGAAGCCTGTCCCTGTGCCTGCAGGCGGAGGAGATAAATCACTTTATTAATTGTCACCAACTATTGGGAGTGATTGGATCATGGTTATAAAAGTCGATAGTCCGGTCCACGTATATGCATCGACAATCAAAAAGCAATTTGTAAGATGATGCCGTGTAATGAGCGACTTCGATTTATGACCAACCATCAATAGACTCCCAATGAGGTTTAAGACCCCTCCTTCTTTCGTAGGTTCGGAAACGTTTTAGGATTGGAAATTCGATTATGATTGATCCGGAAATTTTTAAGTGTCGACCCAATAAAAACAGACGAAGATTGGGTTACAAATGAGCCCAATGCTGCAACTATGGGCCATACAAGTTCATTGTTTCGCGCCGGCCAATGCCATCCCCGATGCATTTCTCACGTTTTAATAGCAATTTTATGTTGGGAATGGTCTTTCAAAGTTTAAGTAATCGCCTGCGAAGATGTTTATGATCTCCTGTTACTTAGACATGGATCTTTTAGAGTTTCAAAATCTATTTCCTGTGTCCGGATACTAAAATTCCAGACTCGGATCATTTAATTTTGGCAATTTCCCAGGTACAGCAGCTGTCCTTTGAAATCCAACTGCAAAGGGCCCTTAAAGAGCTCGATAATAATGACTAGTGACTTCTCCATCGCTACATCGTTTTTAATCGGATTAAAAGGAAGCTGCTGCACAAACCTGTACATAAAAAGGAGACGTGAGACTCACAACCAGGCGCTCCAAATCCGCCGGGTCCGATTTATCTTTCCGGCTATTAGCGATATTTGTGCAAAATGGTATTGTTGGGAATTGTTACGTTGCGAGATGACTTATAGTCCATTATTATTATTGCCACACTGTTATTGTGTGATAGTGCCTCATTGCGATATGGGACGGAGAAACAGAAAGAGGAGATGGAGGAGGAAGAGGAGGAGTAGATAGCGGCCTGTGCAAAGCGGATTAATTCTAAAATCCGATTAAAGCGAGTGAATCGAGTCTTGTTGACAATGGCAAATAAGTTTGTTGCAATTGCCCCAATGATGTTGTTTGACGCTAAATTCAGAGCCGAAGAGCTTAGCTCGATGTTGGGACCACAGACGCGAGTGGGGAATCGTGTAATCGACAGATGCAGCACTTTCGGTTTCCATAACATTTTATACGTCTTCATTAACGTAATTGACGAACCTCTGCTATTCGCCCAGAGCTTCCTCCAATTAAAGTACAGGTCTCAATTGAAGAGGCTGGATCTTAAAGTTTAGCCATTAGCAGGCAAATAATTTCGCTATCAAGCCCCTCTTGCGTGCACGGTACTGTCCTTTTCCGTATAACTGGAGAAATTGAATCAGATCGATTTGATCCCAATGAATATAAATCAATGAGAGCGTTCGACGTGCATAAATTGACGAGATAAAAACCATGAGATTGCAACCCAAGTATACACGTATATGTGCACGAGAGGTCTGAACCTGCAGTTCAATATCCGGCCAAAGAGGTCTGAACCTTCTTACAGGCTTATCCAGCCAATGGCTCACCTTACCGCGGCCGGCTACCGAAGACATAATTTATGAAAATTCTGCTCCTGACCGGACGGGTACTGGAGTGTATTTTCGATGCACTTCTTGATCAGCAAAGTGATTTTATTGATAAAACTTGTGTCTGGCATGCTATGGCGCGTCGATGCCTCTTTCTCCAGTTGATTTTCGATTTAACTTTGGCCCAGGAAGGAAGAAATCTGATTTTCCAGAACCAAACAATGTCATACCACTAGGAAAATAACAATAGCAATTGACTGACTGCCAGAAGTCTTTTCGAGGACTTTGTAGTAAGGCTCCTAAACTCCATCAAAATTTACCTCTAAAGGTAAAACAGGCTTACACAAAAAAAAAAGGGGTTATATATGATAGGTCTGTCCTCCCACCCCCGTCGACAGATTATTTTAATTTGGATCTACTTTTAAAGTCGCTCTGTTTATGTCACTCGAACACGCGACGACGATTTTCGTGTCATTGAAGAAAATGTGACTTTCCACGGCTTTGCAGAAGTCGTCGAATTTTATGACTGACGACAACCACAATTACCTGAGTTATAATTAATTTGCGGCATACTATTGACGAATAAAGGCCTATCCATTTTAAGAGGGAAGGCCTTTGAACCCTTAAGGTTTTAGCCTTCAACGCCCTAAAAATTAGGTTCATCTGGTATCAAAGGTTTGTATAAAGTCAACAAACAATTTTCCGCCTTTACTCTAATGAATTCTATAAAAAAAAATTAACGGTAAAACACCCTCCAAAGTTCATTTTTCATCTATATCGTCCATTAGTGGCCACATATGTGCTGGTCAGGCGAAACGGCCAGTACCGCGACTGACATAGGCAATTAAAATGAGATCATCCCCCGGTTCTCCAAGGGTTGATCTATCGTTGAAATATTCAGAAATGCCCTGGACCTAAATGATTTATGCGTCTGAGTAGGTCGAATGGCCCTTTAAGGGTTTTAATTTATCTCACACTATCGCCGTCACATGTTCCATTAAGTCAACGGTCCCACCATATGATCATACGTCGGTCGATGTTGTGGGAGTTTCCATAAAAATTTGATCTACCTTCGGATTTTTTCTCCCTTTTCAAAGGCCCTGGTTTACATATAATTCATATGAGAAATAATTAAAGGATTATAATCAACAGCAAAAGGGATCCTCCAAGTAATCTTTTTTGATACGCATCCATTTGAATTAAAGCAAAGAAAACATTAAAAATTCATTAGCAAGCCCGACGAGTGAGAGTTGTATAGTCACCCTGAGGTTTCTACACAAAGTTTGGGATGTCAGCTTTTAGTATTTGTTTGTATTTTTATTTTATTACTACTTTAAATCTAAGACGTTTTTGAGAAATTATTCTTAGTAAATTTGAACTCACTCCTCAAAATGTAGGTGACTAAAAGTAATTTTAAAAGAAATTACGTCAAAGTAATGTAATGCTATTATGAATTCTTAATGGTGTGAAGTTGTGGAATTGTGGAATGTTTTAATTGGAATAGAGAATTTAAAAGAAATTACAAATTCAGAATAAATTGGGTGATGATTCAAATGGAATGAATTGACACCAGGTTAGACTGAAGACCACTGAATGAAAATCTGATTAAACATAACCCAATTTTGCCGTTTAAAAAAATTAGTACTTCCTCATCTGATTTAAATAAACGTTGGTTGGGATTCGCTCAAAATTAAATAAGGAAATTGAAAAGGACATGAGTTTTACAGAAAATACGACTTTCACAAATCGTCTTCTTTTTTAAAATATAGAAATTATAGAAATTTGCAGATCAGACAAGTTGACTCGGCACGCAGATGATGATGCCGGATAATTTTCACATGGCCACGACGCACCTTCTGCGTCTTTCGTTCACTTTGCAAGAAATCCTAATTTGTAGTGCCGGCCCACGTCTGCCGCGCACTGTGCCACTAGAGTTTCATGTTGGGCTGCATGTTTTCAACAACAGGAAAAACCGAATTGCAACATTTAAGCCCATGTTCGGCTGCCGGTATCAAGGTGTATCTCCGCCTAGCATAGAACTTGCATTTGGCGTTATCGCGAGCTGTCGCGCTAGCGGATCATTTCTGCGTTCATAACTTGAACTTATCATCGTGTGGGTATAACGGTAGTGAATGTCTTACAAGTACAAAACCGTTCTCTGAACTTTAAGATAAAAGGCGGAAAGGAGCAGGTAAAACTCTTTCGGCCAGATCACTTACTTGGAGTACTGTCCCTGTTGGGACTATCACAGTCGACTATTAGCGCCTCGTTGCTGGAGTCGTCGTTGGTGCCAATCGTTGCGCCAGGTATCAAGATGTCCGGGAAATTGCTTGCAGTAACCTTTGTGCTACTCTGGGACCTTTCGCTCTGTGCAGGACTGGCAGCGCCTGACTCAGATAGGCCAATATCTTCGGCGCCGCCCTCCTCTCCTTTGGCCTTCTTCAACATGTCCGACGGCTGTAAAAAAGCATTCATTCAAAACACCGAAATTCCATACTTCACGCGAAAAAATTAAAGCAAGAAAAGATATAGAACCCAGAGGGGGTCAGTAAACCGCTGAGGCGGAAACCCTTAAGTTGAAGATGAAGGTTGCCAGTGACTAGGTTTGTGCCGCCCACACCCTCCTCCGAACATCGACAAGTTTACCCTGCGGGTTCATCACTTCGAGTTCGTTTCTTTTATTTCTTTCGCTGGTCGCGACAAAGTGCTCTGGCTATTTGCCGCCGAGAGACATTTGCTGCCATCTTCCACAGGTCGGCCGCGCGGCGGATTCCTCCAACGTAAATTTAAGAGGCAACGTTCCGTTGAACGAACAAAATCATTTAGCGAAACCGAGCGACTATGGGCCTGCAGCGGAGCACCAGGTCGCGCCGCTCCGCATTAGTGTGGCAATCATTTCCTTCGCGGATCCGAAGAAGTCAAACATTGGCTTTCGTCGCTGCCGCTGTGCTACCAATTTGTGGTCTTATGGTCAAGGCGAATCCACAAAGAGAGTAACCTTCTTTGACCGCAAACGTGCGGATCGGAAACATTTCCTTGAAATGTTGTCGGCCTAAACCTCACCGGCACGGAAGGGCTGTGTGGATTCACCCGTGGCCTGTTTATTTGATGAATTTCCAGCCAAGCGTAGCCCCAATTTAACGCTGTGCTAAATTCCAGATTGGGTCGATTCGAAACTGCAAAGCTTCGTATTATTTTACCCCTCGCCAAATTCTTACATCTAAAGCAAGTATAATGGCGGTGAAAAGTATATTTGAATAACATTCGATATATATGCGAGAGCCTTAATTAGGCGGACTAGAAACACACCACCAGCCGTCTGGAGTGTGCCGATTCAAAAATTCGAATAATTATAATAAATGGTATAATTTGGCATATGTATCTGCAAGGAAATATTTCGAAATTCTAAGGCTTAAAGGAGATCACGTGAAGTCCAGCGCTCGGGCACTGTAAGCATCACATCATCATATCTGCAACCCCAGGAAACATTATCAAAAAATGATTTCTGTACCATAATTCACCTTTCATATGCAGAGTATTCTTATATCTATAGGAAGTTCTTATGTGAAGGGAGTGACCAACTTTCCCACAGAAAATTTTTACTCACCTTACTAATCATCTTGCGCTTCCTTTCCACGCTCGATTGGACCTTATAAGGGTCTTCCTGAAGCGCTTTTCTTTCTTCCGTCTTCTGGCGATCTGTTCGATAACGATCAAAGAGAACATTAAAACAAATTTTGATGAGTTTCAATTTCATCTCATTCGAATGTGTACTTACATTTCAGCTCAATTTCTTCATCGTCAAGCAGCAGAGATACCACTTCCTTTGGTTTGAGGGTGTCTGGCTTAAAGTTGCCACCACTTATGACCATCCGTTGGATCTGGAAATTCAGGAGAGGTTGTAAGACGCGATTAGATAATGCAAAGAAATTAATTTCGAAGGCGCCACTAGATGCGACGGCGGCTTGAAAGGGTTACAGAAATATAGCCTGTCGTGACTGTTTAGCTGGTGGCACGACTGTGGTCTGCCTAATTCTATTACAAGCCGAAAACAGGTGGATTTCCTGTCATAAAAATATGAAAGTACCACCGACCAGGACAGGGGCACGTGTCTGTTTGAATTTAACAACGTGCCGCGGCCAGGCCCCAAAAGGGACGCTACTGCCGATGGAGCACGACTTTTGATTTTATCGCCTTCTAGACCTACCTCACTCTTTTCTCTGGCCCTTTGTAGTATCCTTTCTTCGATGGTGCCCTTGCAGATGAGTCGGTAGACGGTCACTTGTTTTGTCTGACCCAGTCGATGTGCTCGATCCATAGCTTGTTGATCAACAGTAGGGTTCCAGTCGGAATCGTAGAATATGACCTGAATAATAAAAAAATAAACATATGAAAAATATAACCCGAGTGGATTTTTGACAGTAAAACAATTGTTCCTCCGCCTTGTAGGAACCGCCGCACTGCCCCGCCCCCGCCACCGCCGCTGGGAATCCACTTGTTTGTCGCTTGGCGAATCCGTGCCTTGCATTCCATCGCGACTTTTTGATGCCGCCTCCGTGCATTCGAGATCTTCGTCGCTTGTAAGTTTCGGGGTCATGTCAAGTTCAAATCACGAATGAGGATCTTTTATTTTTGGGAAGAAGAATTTCACCGGCAAAATATCGGCGAGTGCCGGACACGATTATGGGGAAGACATGACGGCACGATTATGATCACCTAAGATCAACCAACGATACCTGGTGAATTGCGGCCGTCTTACAAGGAAAATGGCAAATTTATGACTGCAGGTATTTTTCTAGATCCGATCCAGAAGTAACGCAATTATTCTGAAAAGCACTACTTTTAAACTCTCGTCTTACCTATTCAATTAAACAGGAACAATTAAAAAAGTAGCAGACAGTGCGTGATTGGAATTGAATGCGTATCAAAAGTACCCCTTTGATAGTGACTCCGCGCCGCACATTCTAAGAGTCCTGACAATGTTCTTTAGAGTCTTGCGACCGGATATAGTCCTTGTTCCCGTCTAACCCTTCAAGACTACAGCTCTTTTTAGGTACCTGTTAGACAATACCGTCGGCTTTCATCTTCCCCTTTTCATTTCTCCATCAGGAAAACACGTTTCATCCGTGCATCCTGCAATTTGTCTCCTGGCAGACAACCACAGTTTGTTCCTTAATGCTCGACAAGAATTAATCGCTTTCTTCAGAAATTTTGCCGATTTCTTTTGATTGAACAAACTGAAAGGGAAGAAATAACTTAAGAGTCGGCGACGGATTGTCTAGCAATCACATTTTGGAAATGTTAAGGTTTCAGTTGAAAAAAAAATAACAACGATAAGACAGATACTCTACAATCGATGCTTGTATTATACTGGAAATATAAATTTTCATTTTCCTTGTACGACGAATAAACTACTAGGAAAAATATCCTAAAACAGTGGATATAAAAGTAAATTTCTTGATAACTTGAATACTAGATAAATGTAAAATCGTCGTTATTTGAAAAAAAAAAAACCATTAGAACTGGCTCTTCGTTTGTGAGTAGGAACGTGTTATTTTCCTTTAAATTCTTTGTAATTTTATAAATAGACTTATGCAAATGCACTGCTTTTAAAAAAAGACAAAAATTTGAAACTAAAATCTCAAAGTATCGCAATTTTCTTTCTCTTGAAATAATTTAATTAAAAGTCATAACACAGACTTTTATTTTTGGTTTTTGGCTGATTTTTAACACTCAAGATTGGAAAATAGATTATTTGTAAACCCGCCGCTTCAAAATTTTATAGGGAAATGTATCTCGATTGAAAACGATATTTTGAAACGACCTAATTAAAATTATGTAATAAAACTCTTAATCGTGGTAAAAGTAAAACTTCTAATAAAATCTAAATGTGAATAAAAACCGACTACACTTGGGTTGGTTGTATTTTTGTTTTGTTTTGTATGCACTTGCACCATTAAAATTTACAACCAAATTGGGGCAAACAGGAAAACTATAAATAACTTTTTATGCGTTGCCCACCTGACCGAATCGATTTCCAGACAAATCGGGCCGTCACAAAGCTATCCCATCATCAACGGACCATTTAGGCAAACGAGGCCCTGAGGAAGTTCCCGTCGCAACTAGTGACATAATCTGGTTCAGACGACCACTAATCTTCCAGATTCAATCATTGATTGGACTACAAACGATTACCTATCGGCTGACAACCAATTAATATTTTGTTGATGGGTTCATCCAGCTTTTACGAACTACTTAGCCCACTGCTTGTTTTGGGAACATTTCCTGTATTTTACGAGCCACGATAAAGAGCTTCGTCGGTACCATCCATCAAGCTTTAGCCGAGCGAGGATTTCTTGGCGAATCTCGAGATTCTGTTGTTGCCAAGTCATTGCCACTTCACCACTACTCCTGTGAAGCAAAATTTCGGAGATAAAGCAGCACCAGCAGCATCTGAGGAGCTCGAGCCAGCCCCGAGGAGATTTATTCAAATGCCTCCCGCGGGCTATTTATCACTGTCACATGGGCCCGAGCCGGATTTCTTTTGCCGATTGCTACTCAAGCCTTATCCTTGCAAGTACCCACCAGCAAGTGCATACTTCTAAATCACACACGCCCAGCTCCTTTTACTCGTCGATGGGCGGGGGACCCCTATGCCCTTCAGTCTGCTCTTTGCTTCGGCCCCCAGACCACTTGAATATTGCCGGCACTTTTTATCCGCGATAAAATCCTAGCAAGATTCAGGTGAAGACGTTTTGCTGATTTTCACATTTAACCTCTTAGCAGGTTAGCGATATCTCATCGTTCCTTCTCCACTTGATTTCATCCAAGTGGAATCCGTCTTGGAATGGATACCAGTCCGTAAATTCCTTTTGAATGGAGTTTTTAATTGAATTCTACCAACATTGAGATTATTTCGAATCTTCGAATTTAAAACGCGCCACATTGTTAAAGAACTCATTTTGAACGAGAATTCAGAAAATAGGATACTCAATCTCAAAAATAAAATTATATACCTTTACTTTCCCAATTCGTACAAAATAACAAAAAAGACCATCTAAAAAAACACCCGTTCAGTACATTTCGCAAAAGGAAAAAATTGCATCTTTTATTTTGAATTAATCTATGAATTATTTGAGATTAAAAATTCTGGTGAAACTCATTCAATAACAGAGGAAATTTTAATCTATATAAAGGTGTGAGTTCCATAAAAATACCTTTAATAGTTTTGTCTTGATCCGGTAACAAATAAATTTTTTTATACCACAGGACGAAAAAATATTGTGAATTTTGTTCAAAATGATCTACTACATACTGAAAATATTAAGGATATATGTGATAAGAGTTAACAAGCACTAAATATTTTAGATATTTCTTGTACTTAATCTAAGACCACCAAGTCTTCTTTTATGAATCTTAGCAATTAATTTTATCTAGGTTAGCATAGTGTGCTTTTTGCTAGCAACAATAAAAAAAAAGGTAAGGAGCGAATATACAAATGTATTTTCCCTATTAATTAAAGTGAAGACTTTAAGACCAAACGTTGAATTTTTTCCTTTGCTTTTCAGCCATTGACGACTATTTTATAGCAACCAAAGAACTATTAGATGTAGTATCTATACGCGCAGAAGCTTGTGCACCATCTCACCTTGGGAAAAGATCATTTGCGCCTTAATTTCAAGCTTAGTCCAGGTCATTTAGGGCCCGTCCCAGTCCCCGTCCCAGTCCCCGTCCCCGCAATAGATGCATTCCTTGGCTGGGACGACTTTCGTTCTCGCAATAAATGCATCGTAAACCCGGCTGATACGTGTTTATGCCCCCGAGTCACTTCATAAACACTCATCCGAGCTGTAAATTGGACGCGTATTGCTCGTTTATGGGTCTGAGTAATGCACGCGCGTCGATATGCAGCGCATGCATTTTATGGTTCCGACGGGAAATGAAAAGGAAAACTCCGCCACGACCTGGAGCCTTAAGAAGTTTGTAAATAGTCGGACCTAATTGCGTGTAATGAAAATTAACTGCCTCCCGGTGCCCCAGAGATAAAGTATGTAATACACCGTCAGCGTTACCGAGGGAGAGGCTGGAATTAAGACGGTACGGTAATTATAAATTTATTTTTTTCTGTTCTCCCCACGATTATTTACCACTGTGCTTATCAATCACATGAGGGAAAGGAACGCCAGAACGACACACGTCTTCGCCGGGTTTATTTACATCAACAGCCCATAAAATTGCTCCCCGCCTGAAGATCAATTGAGTGCCTTGTCACCGATTGCAGTCAATAAAACGCAAGCAAATAGGGGTATATATTTTTGGCAGTCCCTCGAAGAGGTCGCGATCGAGCCCCGTCCTATGTTTCAAGACGATAATCTGTAATTAAGCCCTCTCGACGAGTAGTTTACATTACCCTCGGGATTTTAGGATAAAAGACGTGCCGTGACCGTGACACTAAATCAACTGTTTCTCAAGCTATTTATTTCTTTTCCATAGGCCTGCATTCGTATTTTCCGCACAGAAACAGGGCTCTGAGATGAATACATAAAAAACGACATTTTCACCTGTTAAGGAAACTCGATTTACCTGTTTCAGTCCTTTCAAGCTGACGAGAAAAAACTTTTTTTTTTTTGGGAACCGTGAGAAAAGGATAAAGGCTGCTGAACAGGTGGACCTTCGAATAATAAATACACTCAATCCCGATACGTCGCTCTTATCGGGCTGTGGGAGAATTTCTTTTCCGAAGATTACCTTCGGTGCCCCACACTATCGTGGTCACGTTTTAGAAATAAAATGTTAACCACCTATCGGCAGGTTGGTAATTCAGCCAAGGGCGGCTCTGTCTGGTGCCGAAATTCTAGAACTGATTCGTTCTTCGCGGGTGGCATACGGAATTACACCGTGGGACAATTATTTATTATCGTACTCGCCACGAATAATTAAATATAAAAAATACAGATGACGATTCCAAAACACCACCACGTACTTCCTGGGCTTCCGAATTGTGTGAAATATTTCTATTTCTATTAGATTAAAGAACAATTTTCAATCGAATATAGCATTTTTTTTTCGACTCATAATTTTATAAGAAATTTTAATGTAAAAATTATTTTACAAAAGTCGACATATTTCATATGTAAAAAACGATTTACATCTCATTTAGTAGGTTCCTCAAGGAAGCCTCTTAGATCCATTTCTCTTTATAATTTATATAAACGAGTTATATTTTCTAGTGACTTCAGACTTCCCCATCGCTTTTAAAATAATAAAGTTCACTTCCATTGAGGGCATAATTTAAAATTTACACACAATACAATGATTTTCCCTACGCTTTTTCTTAATTATAATATATTTGAATTAAAAAATATATATTCTTTCCATTTCTGCAGGATAAAGCTGATTTATATTGTGGAAATGGCTTCATTTCTATATTTCGCAACGAAAGACTCTACTTCGGAATAGATGCATAATCCAGAACACCAAAAGCGAAAAGGTCTCGGAATGGTCTAATCGAAACAGAAATCTGATTTGAGGCGTCATAAATCTCCATATAAGGCGCATAATTTAGAGCCGCTGCATTTCGATGCCACTGCCGCTGATGGTATTGTTTTGATGCCCGGCGTGTAATTTTATTTACGGCATTGAATCGGTCATACCGATTTTTGACCTGTGGGAACCGACTTGTTTGCACACCGTATAACAATGCTCCTTACATACAACATGTCGATTCGCTAGAATTCAACAGTGGGGCAGCAATCGTACATACCACTGAGTCAGATTTTTGATGAATGACTATAAATTTATCGGATCATACCTCTCGCAATAAGTACAACTTACCAAGCGGCGATTTATTCCCCGCAACATACAAAATACATTAACGTGTATTCGCACTGCTTTTCTATTCAAACAACGTTTCGATATTTTAATTTGGAGGCAAAAATAATCGTGCACGACGTATTAGAACTTATTTCTCATTCATTGCTAGTGCTTGTAAACAAGACATTTTATGAGCTTACCGGATTAGATTGCCTGATTATTTTGGGAACAAGCCATTCTAGCCTGTAAAATCGATTTTTGTAAAGAAAAATATACTCTCGACAAATATTAATTACAAATATTTTTATTTGAATGGATAGTTGAATTTACTCGATCAGTTTTTGTTCTAAATTTTGACATTTTCTGTGTTTCCACAGAAGAAAATGTTGATGGGAAACTTATTTTTTGAGTTTTATTAAACACTTTTATTTATAATACCGGCTTTAGGAAAAATATTTCTCAGGTGTGATGGTCATAGGGTAGATTGCAGATTGTGAGAGGTGGGTATGATATACCTCTCACTTAGACCAGACTGTACATAACTCAGAGGAAGATTTGTCAACCTGTTTAAACTTGGTGTCCTTCATAAGCTGCTAGTCGTTTGGTGCGCCTAGGGAAACTTTTTGCTTTGTACAGCATAGCTTTTGCTGCTCGTCGATAGTGATTATGTTTTTTCCCAAAGACCTGTTCGTTCGCGAAAAATCGAGGACACTCACATATGAAGTCCTCAATTTGCAATGTCCAGTGATGATAAAATTGCTAGACTAATTTCCGTGTTCTTACAGTTGATCAACAATTTACTTGTATCGCTGTTTGCCTGTTTGAGGAAATTCTTCTCTTGTTTGCAAGTCAACCCATTTTTCCACCTTTTGTTGTTTTCCCTATCTGTCCATCTCATTATTTGGATGATGAACGAGGGTGACACTCCTACGTAAGAGCTCAGTCCCCGTTTGGACAGTTTAGTGATAGTGTCATTTCCTGTAATGTTACAGTGCCCATATAAACGATACATCATTTCTTTGAACGATGTCATATAGCGAATCAAGACATTCGCTGATAAGCTTCGAATCAATTACGGAGATTCCAAGGCTTTCAGCGCGGCATGGCTATATGAGTAGATTAGAACATTTTTCCCCTCAATGTTTTTCTTCTGGATTTCGTTGGCACATAAGATGCCCATAACCTCAGCTTGATAAATCGAAGTATGGGTACCGAGGGGTTTGAAGATGTGAATATTTTCCATTTCTCCATAAACACGTACCCTGACGAAACCATCTCTCAATGACCAGTCTGTGAATCAGAGTGATTTGTCAATTGAGGATGCAATTATAGAGCTCCTCTTCCAAGCACTATTTGAAAGAAAACTTTGTCTGTTATCAAGACATACTTTCGGGACTGATCTGTCCGAATTCATTACTACTGGATCAGTTCTTACTAATCATAGGAAAATCTTTCTGTAGTGAATTTTACTTAATGCTACAAAAGATTGTAATTGTTAAAAAATGGTATAAAATTCTCGTTTTCCGCCTGTTTAAAATTCAATTTGGATTATTACATTTGCTTGCGCCAAAAAAACGGCTAGGGTTCTGAGTAGCTCTCTGCGGGCACTTTCATTTGGCGTCGAAAAAACGGCATGGCAAATTTAATCAAATTTTTCGAAAAAATCTCAAGAACACCTATGACTTTTTTTGGTCGATGGGCATAAAATTAAAAAAGAGCGCCTTCTGCAGATCTCAGAAAGCAAGAATAATTGTGAACTAAATCAAAAATACCCACGTTAGAGCCAGAAAAACCCATTCGATGGATTTATGAACAAGACACTTTTGTAAATCTTTTTGATAACCTAAATTCACCCCTAAAATATGGGGTTTTATTATAAAAAACTATTCTAGATGTTGATCGGAATCAGAAGCTACTACCATAGTAAATTTCATCTAAATTCGTCCAGTAGTTTTTTTTGTGATCCGTACACAGGCAGACAGACCAAAATCTTAAAAACATTTTTTGTTTCTATTGTGTTTAAGAAATTATGAGGTTTGCAACTTTCAAAATTAATTAATTAATATTAAATTTCTGAGTAAGAAGTATAAAATTATATTGATATTAAATCATATTTATCATTTTGCAGTGCGTTGGATTTGATTGTTCGAGTTGAGTTTTCAACATATTGAACTTTTTTTGCCCTAAGTGTACGCATCCTAACACCTGCCTCAAAATTTACATTCGAGCAGAAACAGAGATCCAATCAGTCAACCCTTTTATTAGAACGAATTTTCAAAAATAATTAGACGAGAGGTATTCGTGTTACACCTGCAGTGTCCACACCGTGCAGGTATGATGTGATAGCCTTAAGTTAATCACCTTGACCGACATATAGGAAGCAGAAAAAAAGGGTTATCCTGCCAATACACGCTCAGATGCATTCCTCATGAGTTTCATGGAGTTTTCCGTCCATGTCCTGTACGTTGATTAGATAAAAAAAATGAAAACAAAATATAGAAAAAAAAGAAAAAAAAAGAAAACAAAGAGCACAAAATTGAGCGATCATCACAAATGTTTATGGTCTGTTGAGTCCAATTGCACCTGATGGCATTCGACAGGTAGTCTGAAGAATTTTTTTTTTTCGTAATTGCAACGCATTCAGTGGAATGCAGAACTACAGCGGCGGACTACCTTATTAAAGCAGAGGGTGTAAAAGGGTTGCAAAGGTACTTACCGTGTCAGCTGCCGTTAGATTAATTCCCAAACCGCCAGCTCGTGTTGATAATAGAAAAACGAAGATGTCAGCTCGACTTTGAAAGTCAGCGACCATATCACGTCGAGCGGAAATTTTACTTGAACCGTCAAGTCGCATATAGCGATGCTTCCGATGCCACATGTATTCCTGGAAGAAAATGAGGAGGAAATGGACTAATTAATAAGAGCAGGTGTTGGTTCAAGAAAGAGTTAGGAACATACCTCTAAGAGGTCAATCATTTTGGTCATTTGCGAGTAAATGAGCACGCGATGGCCCTGGGCCTTCAAACGAGTTAGCAAGCTGTCTAGGACGGAGAGCTTCCCGGCGTCAGAAACTAAAGTCTGCTTGTCCGGAATTACAATATACGACCATCCTGAAGGAGGTTTACAATCTTCCAATCCACCATGTACCAAAGCATGGCCTTCAGGGTTTTCGCATTGTTCATGTCGAATTTGGGTCCAAGTTGCAGCCCTACTTTCACAGCTGTAAGGTGATATTAACATAAATAAAATATTTTTCTTTATTTCAATTGTCTTACTATTGCCGGCGTCCTGTGGCCTGCACCTTCGGACCCAGGCCATAGAGAAATTTAGGCATTGAAAGAGGTTCGCAAGTATACAATTGCGGCGGTCTGAGTTTGTGAGGGAATTCTGGCAGCAAAGATGTTGGAGACTTTGGTATTCGGTCAAGTGGTGTTTTTGTGGGAGGTCTCCCTCTAGCAGGAGAGACAAACGTCTAAAAAGATTACGATTGTTTTAGATATTCGTGCCTAGGACTTTAGAATTACCTTCTCCTCTTCTTCCATTGGTTCCTCTTTTATATCCGGATTATCAGGTTCAAATGTGGGCTTGTAGAATTCCACCTTTTCCCTTTTTCTGCTCCTGATTACGCGATGCTCTATTGTTTCCTGCATATTAACAGTCTGATAGTCGCCGAAGGTGTAAACTGAACTTTCTGCGGCGACCATTGCCGTAAAAAGAAACTTTCTGATAATACTGTTCCGAAATAGGTAGCTTTTATGTAATTTTCTTTGAATAGAGGGTTCCAAAAACATGAACCGAGAACTACTATAGCCAAACCACCATTCGTATCTATACTGTAGCAACTTTAGATAGGCTTCCGTTTCAGTGCAATGCTTTAAGCTGTGGAAAAAAAAAGGATTTCATATAACAACATTGAAATTTCATTATTTTAACGGGGTGAAGGATGTATGACTAACTTACTAGTAAATAAGTCCTTCCAGTGTTAGACCTTCAATTTCTTTGGGAGTTAGATCAATGAATCTTGAAAAAGAAAACCCACTGCCCAAATTTAAATCCACGTATCGAGGATAGTCAACATCTTTATTTTTCTCTGTCGCTGGAAAATTTGAATTCTGAATATTTTCAGATTTAAAAATGCTAAACCTGAAAAGGTTTAAAATTTATCAGGCTAGTTGTAAAGGAAGAGGTGTTTTTTACTGACCTATTGAACAACAAATGTCTTTTGCTGGGAATAGATCTAATAAGTAAGCCATCGTCAAAAATCAATCTCGGTAGCACGAATTCTTCACATTTCATGGAAAACGGACTTTTTGCGTCTCTTCTTTCGAACAGTTCTGGATGGTTACAGACCTTCCTGAACTGCATTACTAAATTCATTAAATTTGAAGTAAAATTTTTATCCACAGAGTGTCCATCTCCACCCACTGTAAAATGTAACAGGTCTTCTATTCGAATTTTCTTCTTCAGGGCGATATAAAGCAATTTCTGTCTAGTAGTCAAAGGACAATACACCATAATTTCAATTTTGTCAGACAACTCATTTTCAACGTCCTTCTTGATGCGACGCAACATGAAAGGCTTCAGGATCATGTGCAGTCGAGAAATTTGTTTTTCATCAATTCCTGTTTTATTCTCAGCATGACTTTCTATGTCTTTCGAGAACCATTCGTTGAATTCATCATGTGAATCAAACAGAGTTGGCATAATGAAATGAAGCAGAGCCCATAACTCTGCCATGCTGTTCTGTATCGGAGTACCACTGAGTAACAACCGATTCCGGCAGTTGAATCCTAGCAGCAACTTCCAACGCACCGAAGAGCTGCTCTTTATGGCCTGGGCTTCGTCCAATACCATGTACTGCCACTTAATTCTATTAAAGTACTTGTAGTCAGAGACAACGAGCTGGTAGCTCGTTATCACAACGTGGAAACTGGCATCTTTTGTGTGCAAGTCTTTCTGTTCCCAAAATTGGCGCAAGATTTTACGCTCGTTCGGTGATCCCCAGTATGGAACCACGTTAAAGTCAGGGACAAATCTCTGCATTTCTTGCTGCCAGTTGTGCAAAGTTGAGGCTGGAGAAATTACCAGAAAAGGGCCCCAAACGCCGTAACGTTCTGCGATGTGACAAAGGAATGCAATAGACTGTACGGTTTTACCCAAACCCATTTCATCAGCCAAAATTCCGCTGATTCCCTGGTCATAGAGATTTGCTAGCCAAGTCATACCTTTTAGCTGATATCCTTTTAGCACACCTTTGAATATGGTCGGTTGGGGATATTCTGGAACCCCATCCGCTCCTATGTTGGGAGCTACTAGATTCGGTTGAGCTACCACGTCGAACTCTTGTGTCCTGGCTCGCTCTGTGTTAAAAGCTTCAGAAGCGTTCTTCTGGGCTTTTTGCTTCATTAGTTCGCTAGAAAGAAACTACTTGATGAAAGGAATTTTTCCGGTATGATAGTCAATTTACCTGTTGTAATCATCTATAGCTGCGAGTCTGGGATTGACTTCTTCATCCAGCTGATTGAGAATCCTGAGCTGTTCTTCTTCAGTCCCATGTCCAAGCTTCTTGGACATGAAGTGAGCATAAAGTTCAGTTTGGGTGATCAAGAAATTAAGTTTCCTCTGTTGTCTCTTAGCCTCTATGATTTCAACATCTAGTTTCCTCTGTTCCTCAGCTTCTTTTTCCATTCGCCTTCTGGTCTCGCGCTCCACTCTGTCGTATCTCTTCCAATAGCCTTGCATTTCTCGCGTAAGTCGCTTTGCACGCCAAAGTGTCTCCTTCATGATCTTTTGTGATTGCATGGCTCTCTGACGAATGATCTTCATACACATCGTGGCGACTCGTTTGCATCCCTGCATCATTTCCTTGTGATTATTTGCCTTCGCCCTTTGGACTTTACCCAATTCCTTCTTTGCCATCAGTTGCCATACTTTCCGACGTCTAGCAGCCATAACCTCAGGGGTCTTGGACCAAGTGCCCTTTTTTCGACCTCTCCTCGAAGGTTGCGCTCCAACTATTGGACTGTGTGGTTTCGAATCAAAATCATCATCTGGTTCATCTTTTATATTAAGGATGGATTCATCCCACTCAAGATCTCGTAACTCTGGATCAATTTCGCCGGATTCTTGTTTGGTTCGCGCTGCTCCTCCTGGCTTCCGAATCTTTCCAGCTCGTGGCCCTTTATCTGTTTTCTTCTCTCGTTCCTTTCGCCGTTTCTTTACTCCAACCACGGACATTTGATGTTCAGGAAACATGTCGTAGTTAGCCAAAAATCCAGTTCCATAGTAGCCATATTGGGAATTCTGCGAATAGAAAGGATGTGAAACGTCAATTTGCAAATTTTTGAATAGAAAAGATACACTTACATTTGCAGACTTGTAATACATTTCACGGTATTTCTGCTCTCTCACATGATTCTTAAGCATCTCACGGACATACTCGTCTTCATCCGAAATTTCAGATTCAGTCTCAGTGTCGCTAAGAAGCAAATCCTGTAACCATTTACGTTCTGTGCCAACTTGCGTAAAGTTGTAGACATGCATTTTATCGTTTCGCCGATCTAAAAATTATGAAATTTATTAGATAGAACTAGAACAGTGGTTTTGAGTCTCAAACCCATTTTCGTTGTCCGAATTCCATTAACGAACTTATCGCCAGGGTTTAGATTCTCCAAATCCACTTCAGATTCATCAGAACTGCTGCTAGTCAGTGGCTGGGATAGTACGCTATGGGCGTAATTCATAAAAGGTCCAAGATCTAGACTAGCCTCCAGCCGTTGTAGGTGTAGTGGTTTTGCTAGTTTCTGGCTCTGTAAATGGCCAGCAGGAGCCTTTGTCTCGTTCATGACTGTAATGGAAAGGGAATATCTGAGTACTTTTGTTTGAAGGATCGACTTTGGCGCAACTAAACAGGGACTAACGCAGGAGCGGAGTGAAGGCCATACTGCTTCCTACTTTATGTAACTCAGAATGTTGAAGGCGCTCTATTGCTTTTATTTCTAACGCTAACAAAGGTGTGTAAGTTTACAGTAGACGCGGCTATCAATATTTAGGAAATTTAGTTATTCAACTTCTCAAGACAGAGTCAAGGAACTCTTGGTATCCAGTCTCAGGTAAAAAAGTGAGGTTATGTTTTCGACTGCAGACCACTTCGAATTCTCCCTATCCTACCCTAATCAGCAGAAACAGTACTAGTGACTGGCAACTTTTGATTCTACTGATTAGCGCTGTCCGGTGGTGCGTCAAACCCACGGCAACACATTGCCTCGACAGCCTTCACTCCTCCCGCAGTGGTTACGTTCCAGTCCCAAGGAATCGCGCCAAACCTTTTCCAAATCGTCGCTTCCGCCGGATTTATTGCACTCTTCCGTTCCACAAGCTACTGAGCATCAACGACGACAACACCAGAAAAATTCATTAGAATTGGATCCGCACTCGACTAGCACAAATCAACCGCTGTCAAATCTCCGCATTCGCGCAAGCAAACTGGAAACTGAGCGTGGTCGCCATGAAATGGAAAGGAGAGCACCAAACCAGACGGAAATAAACCGCCGCCGTCGTCGCGCCTGCTGTATCATTCTTACTGAAACGTCAAACTGGATTTCTGCACAGTTCATCGTCGCAGACTGCGCAGAAATGAATAAAAACTTTGCAGAAATGACCGGAACGAGTGAATTCGGGTAGATGGGTGCGTGCTTCTCCGTGCATGTACACGCAAGAAGAAGACGAAAGCTGCGATGGTGTGAATGGGAACAATCTGCAAACTGTAAAATTTTCTTTGCTTGCCACAAAATGACATCTTTCTTCTTCTTGGAAATGTGCCGATTTTGTGTAATTATAATTTTAAAATCTTTAAATGGCTTTAGAAAAATAAGGAATGAATTAAGGTTATAAAAAAGGTCAAGCGATTAATTTTTATTAAATAATTTAAAAATTAAGGTGTGACAAAGTCCTTATTCGAAATTTAATGCATTGCTTTGATTGAAATACAGAGACATCTATGGGATTTCTAAAGTGCTTTGATGCATTATGTACTAGAACAGAAGACGAGGAACGGGATTAAAACTTTTTCCGGATGATACTCAACCTGTCGCAGTTTTGCGCTTTTGGAATTATTTAAGGCTTTTGGTGATATTTTTGGAGCATTTTATTAACCTTAAAAGTTACTTCTCGCTGCAAAGTAGCTAAAACAAATGTTGTTGCACGCATAAAAATGTAGCTCGACTTTTTAAAAATGTTGACTCCTTTCGTATTTTTGAATGCCCACCCAAAGTACATTCAAGTGAAGAACTGGAATCTTGTGCAGAAGGTGCAAAGTACGTTACAGGTAAAAGGACGCCTCGTTTTTCTTTTTCTTTTGCATTATAGAAGAATTAAATGTTTGTGCAAAACGTTACATTCCATTCCATTGAATCGATCCTTTAGGAAATTATGGTGAAATAATGAGCATCAGACATTTCATAAGAATTTTTACCCATGGTTTACTTTGAAAAGCCCTTTTTGCAATTTAAATTATGTGGTGGCAATTACTATTCTTGTAAAATAAGTAATTTCTTTGAAAGGCGCGGGAATTATTAGATAATTACTTTTCATTCGTACCTAAGGGAGAGTATTCCAGATTGCTGAAGTGCGAGTATAGCGTCGAGAATGCTTTGCAACGTACGAACAATATTCCATTCAGTCAGTAAAAATAAACAGCCGCTTAGATTTCTAACCCCTTGACTCCTCAAGCAAGACAAAATATTTTAACATTTGCAGGATTCTACAACTAAAATAAAAAATCGTCTTTTTTTCCATGGTTTTGTAATTCTACTTGACCATGACCGACTTCAGACTCCAAAGGCTAAACTCTGGTTAGTCGGTTACAATTATGAGCATTTCAACATTATTTCGTCAACAAAGCGACCTGTACCTACCTACCTGTACCTATCTGCCGACGTATTCTGTGTTATTTTTCAGCTTATCTGCTTTACAATGATGAATTGTGTATCGTCGTGGCCAACCAATCAAGTAAGCAGCTATGTGTCTCGATATGCATATGCATGCACAGTGTATGGATTTTTTTGGCCTCTTCGTTTGTTACCGAATTTCTTATATGTAGAACTTTCACTTTCACGTGGATTAGAGACCTATTTAAAGTAAAAATAGTACGGTTTAGCTCAGTTTTCTTTATCAATCAAAATAATTTTGATAAAAGTGTGAAGCCTTTGGACCCACTAAATATTTTTTAATAATTATCATAATTTGTTCCAATCCACTGATTCGATAATGTTCACCACGCTCTGTCGCTCGAATTTGCATGACTTTTATAAATTGAAGTGCATTTGCATGACCGGAATTCTCGCGGCCCTTCAAAAAAACGTAGTCCTTGTCGCTTAATTAGCGCTCTACTTAATTCATCGAAAAGTTATTAGGGGCTGCTAGATCATTTGCTTGTTTAACAAATGAAAATTTTCCGCTGTTGAGTGCACGCAAACAAGGGTTTCGTAAATCCTATGGCATCTATCAAACGATCCCTAATCAATCTAACCGAAGAAGACTGCTTGTTGGGGGTCTCAGGAGTAATAAACAATACTATCCCAAAAATGTCAGGTGTCGCAGGAGGGTGGCGAAAATCACCAAATAAACACGTTCACTCAACACCAGTCTTGTAATGGGCGCCCATACTCAAAGTGCATCTCGCACCTGTAAGTGGGCAGCATTAGGCACTAGGTATTCGACTCACCACCACGACTTCGACTTCGCATCTTTGGTAGCTTGTTGGAGCTTTCCGTGACGTAACGCAACCTGTTAAATAAGGGTAGATCAACAGGGTGTTGGAGGTCAACCTAAAGCTCTCTCGTGGAATGTTGTATGGGAGTGGTTTCCCTTATAGGACTCTCGTTCTAGCCCACCATCAGCAGTCTAAGTTACACTGGGAGAGCACCAGTCTGGTGCTTCTAAATGCTGTGTGGGTGGATGGGTGGTATCAAGGTATGTCCCAAAAGGCAGCCTCTGTTGTACAGGAGTATAGTCTGGCTGATGGTATATATGAACGCCAGGAAAGCTTCTCTCAAATCAGTCGAGTTTTAAACTTACTCCAGAAGGGTCCGAAGAGTTTTCGAACTCTAGTTTTGCCTTGTGACCAAGGGCATTAACTGCACAAAAAGTAGTATTTAGCAAACTATTAGTTTTTTTTTGCTTAGCTTTAGATTTCGTGGAACTCTGGTTGAGATTTTTTCTTTTCTTTTCCGTTTTCAAACAAGTGAAACTTAACTTAGGCTGTATTGTGAAATTCGTTTCGGCTGTTTCGGAAGAAACCTTTTAATCACATACAGATCAGAATTGTGGTGGAACAGTGCTCTTGGGTTGCGGTCTAGCACCCAAAGCGGCACAATTAATCGGCCCTAAAGGATACCTTCTTCCGTTTCAACTTTGAGGAGGAAAAAATAGTATAGAAAGCGAAAAAAGAAATGGCAAAGGTGATGTGGCTAGTCCCTCTCGGTATCCTTTTTGTGGCTCATCCGTTTTCAGTGGTGGGAATCGATTTGAGCCGCCTATATGGCCACCTAGGACAGCCTGTCCAGAAACGCAGCGGTAAGTTATTTTTATCCCTGTATTATGCTAAGAGTGACTTTGCAGCGTTTTTTTTCTCATATAAGGAACGTTTAAGCAAACGTACCTTTCTGGGTTCAGGACGTCTGTTTCGCACAAAGAAATCGTCAGAAATAGCCTCGTGGGGCTCTGTTAAATAATTCAACGTACAGTTCGACAACGTGCAAGTATTCATTTTTAGTCGACGTACACCCCCATAAAGACAATTTGCAATTTGCCTGCCAAAGGATGGTTGACGAATCACTTTCAAGGCGCCGTATTTTATGTGTTTCTGCCGAACCCAGTCACCCCTTTTTCCATCCCTTACCACCTGCACTTTAGATCCCTAACGGCTTGAATTCAATTCGATATTTGCATTTAACTTTCAGCGAATGTCCTTTGAAGGTCTGGGGTGTGTTCCGGGGATGAGGGAATACGTAGATACATTTTGGCGACACGTCCAAGAAGCCAATTTACGGTACGAAAGCGTTTTTCCAAGGGTACGTACAACAGGCACGGTAGAAGAGTGCGATTTGGGATTTCTTTAGGAGCTGCGTGTCTAGCAAATTTCTTTGGAGTACAAAAGGTTTCAGAAAGGATAATTCTCGGGTCACGCCGCCAAACCTTCGCGGTCCGTACAGTTGCTTCTTTTGTCTGATCCTCCCTTGGAAATTTGAATTTTTTGCTACTCGCTATTTCCTGACCCGCAGAAAGGAAAACGTAATAAAAAATCTGAAACTCGTGCCCTGACCATGCTGCTCCAATGCTCTGGAATCTCGCATCATTTTGTAGAAGGTCTGCCTTATAGTCCAACTTTCCTTCCAGTCCAATCTTTCCTGTCAGTCGTCGTGAATGATTCAAGGGTACAAATTTTGTGAAACATTTTTATAAAACTCTAAACTGGCTTGCTCTTTGTTTAATGAAAACTCGTTTACTCAGCGTTGTGTTTTGAAAGGACCAAAAGTCAAGTCTTATTCAAACCAGCCTTAAAGTGAATTTCCGGCGCTCTTGAGCGCTTTCAGTTTTAATAATTACATCGTGAATTTTTAAATCGGTCTCATGTCAACTACAGGGATATTCTACAAAATTAGGTCAACTGCTGTATTTACAAATAGTTCAGGTTGCTGAACAGGTGGTAGGCGATAGGATCTTTGTTATTCTGTGATTTTCGAGACGGGCAAGGTAATTAGATGGTCGGTGCTATTACTTTTGATGAATTGTTCTGACTACGGGTAATTCTGCTGCCCGTTATTATTAAAATAGAGCATTTTCATTGGCTAGAGAATTACGTATACAATAGGTATTTGAGAAGATATAGACTAAATAAAAAAAGTTGAGAAATAAAAAGTTCTGCGTATATTTTTTTAAAATTTCAGAGCTTGCAGCTTTTCTCATAAAAGCAACTATTTGCTAACTATGCATCTGCACCATATCTAATCTAACCAATAGTCTATTTTTTCAAGAATTTCTTTTTTTTAAAAGATATGTTTGAAGTATTAGATCACCTTGTTTAAAACAGCTCTCATTAAATATCAGATTTTGTTAAGTTTTTTTTTTCTAAAATATAGGATATGAATTTTAATTGTTACCATTTTTTTGTTACTATTAAACGTTAAATTATCAAAAAAATGTAGGATCAAGTAGCTCGTATTACCATAAGAAAGTCATAATCCTAACACGTCATGGAATTCCATACATTCCTCTAAGAAATCCCAATTTGAACAATTATGGAATAATAGGATATATTTGTGTCAAGACACGTTCTGATTGGGTAGTACAAAATTAATGAAATGAAAGGAATTCCTTCTTATCCGAAATGGGTTACATAAGGTAACATTAATCCCCACATCCCATTTGTGTTAGTTCCTAACTAGAGATAGCATAGAACGTAGGATTAGAAATCATGTCCGAATTCAAAATAAATCCTCATTTATACGAAGTTTATATATTCCCTGAAACGTGACCCATTTACCCACATTTATTTTGGACCGTGTCGAACTTCTTGTCTAATCGATCTATTCTCCTTCGGTGTGGTATGGTGGTTAGCATGGTGAGATTTTTTCATGAAAATTTATAGATTTAAAGTACCTTCGGCGATGACCACGAATGAAATCAGTGAAGTGCTACCACCTTATCACCGACAGCCGACCAAGATAAATGTTGTAGCAAACTGAGCAAATTCTCTGACCGTAGTCAGATTTATTTCATTCACAGTCAATATTCGGACGTCCTAATAAATTTTTTGGGTAAAATAAGTGTTACAGTAGGAACCTAAAGATTAAGAGTGTGGGTCATATAACAGATGTGATTTAATCGCCGGTTCACTTGGCTCAGTCCGAGTCCCAACGGATTGCTGTTAGAGTCCATTAGCATCCCTTGGGCTCAGACGGTCTCAAACATTGAAACCCGAACAATGGGCTGGATTTTCGGATGCTGTGGACCAGGTAATGGTTTTAAGCTTAATTTTACGCAACAAACCTCCAAGGGATCCACCAATCCTGATGCGTATGTTCCTTACAATATCCACCCTATTCCTTACGGGTTACTGAATCCAGTAAAAAGGACCTACAATGAATTATTTATCAAATTTACTTAAATATACGTTAGGTCTTATAATCTGTAAAAATAACAGTCCGAGGTGGACTTTTTAAAATCTTTTCAATTCCCTCAACAATTTTAAGGAGAAACCTTCAGAAATCCCATTAGCTCTATGTATAGTGTGAATTCTGTTCAAAGTATAATGCTTGCATCTTGTTAGTAAAATTGCCGACAGTCATCCCCCAAGGAGAAATGCAACAGTTCTAAGAGCTCTTATAAAAATATCCTGAATTTTCCGACAGCATCTCGAAGTTGTCTAGATGTTAGTATTCATCTTTTCCCCTTTAAATCTGGGAGGAAAATGGGACACAATTAAAATTCTTCACCAGAATCAATGTCAAGCCTAGCAACAAGTTTGATAGTGGAACAATGGGAAAGAAGACTTTACGCCTAAGGGCGAAATGCGTGTATGGGTAAGAAGGAGAGAATACTTGTAGGGAGATTGCTAGAAGCTTTAACTCTTCGGGTGAGACATGTAAAAGACCACAAAAATGTGGCGTTTATTTTTTGCCTCCTTCATAGCTCGGAAATCGGAAGAAGCTTCCTATCGGCGGAAATATTTATAAAGTCACAAATCACCTGGTGAGAATGACGGGGGTAAGATAGGGGGTGGTTTAGGTAGACTAAAAATCAATAGGTGAGAGGGTAAACTGATCAACTTGATTAAAAATCTAGCCAGCTGCCCACGAAGGTCTATTGATTTTTTAATGGCTAACAATTGGGCAGAGGACGGTCTTGGTAATTCCATTTAATGCCTGAGATTGAGGATTTTTAACAATATAAAGGAAATAGATTCGAACAGCTTATTCATGATTTCCATTCGATGAGCCGTGTTCAAGCGAGTTACTGAATAGCTCAAGGTCGTGTGGGATCTGAAAATCGTTGTTTCTAAAATATTGGAAACGGAAAAGAGGTGGGGATTTGATCAGTGTCCAACAGTCCGACAGCAGGAGTTCTTTTGCTAAAGTAAAAAAAATCGATGGAAGTGTCGCTTGCTTCATAGAAAAGACAGGAGGAGTGTAATCCGATACTGACACACAGTCCTTTCTCTGAATGAAATAGACCACCGGACTCCATCTAGTATATTGATATAACTTCTGTACATCATGTAGATATAAGTTGATTTTGCAGTAGTGAATTCACTAGATTCCGCCTGTTCTCCAAGTACTTATTCACGTAAACTTGAACAAAGAAGGTTTATGCATACGTAGGAAGTATTTTGTACATAGTCCAGTAATTAACACGGTTCCAGTAATAATTTTATTCGTAAATGTTTTTTTTAGCCAAAAGTACCAGAAGTGGTGCCGTTTCCTCCCCTGTTGGTAGTTGGCTGTACTGGATCTTATATTTAGAAATTCCATTTAATCTTAGACAACTTTAATCCAACCCTTTATAAACCCAAGGGAACGTTGTAGGGAATAAATTTATTTTGCCGCACCGCATTGCGCTAATATTTCAACACGATTTTAGTAGAAACGAAATTATAATTCCCTCTTACGTGAAGGAAATGCTTAAAGGAGTTGCTTTGTCTGAATACATTTTATCATGATGATTAAGGCAGAGTCTAATTTAGTAAATTTTTTTTTTTCGTTAATGTGAATTTTTTTTTTCTGTAAAGTACTTGACATCAAAGTGTTACTTTTTTTAAAGCTAAATCCCTTGGTGAATTTAATTATGCTCTTAGAAGACGAAAAAGGGTTTTAAAGAGCATAAAATGGTAATGGTAACAAAAATGTTTCGTGAATTTGAACAGAATGACGAGAAAAATTTTGAATCAGTGACGAGGGGTTTCCTGCTGTTAACAATCTCCTTTAGTATATCTGATATAAAAAGTGTGAGTACATAATGCGTTTTTTTAAGATTAGCACCCTTTTTAATTGTTATACCGTATATATCAATTATATGTTAGCTTATTTATTATTTTACTTCAGATTTTAAAGTATTTTCATCGATTTTAACGAGCATAATATTTTTATATTTACTACAATTTTCATATTAATAGGTCTATTCTTCGCTTTAAATTTAGGAATGAAAAAAAAAAACATTCTAGAGGGATTTTTATTCATTTCATTAAGATACAAAGGAAAAAATTGTGTGAAGAAAAAGTGTGTTGTATGATGATGTGATGCTAGCAAATGCACATAAATTGACAACCGAAGATGGGATGACTCTTGACGTGAAGCAACGACTGTAAGGTGATGAGCATAATTTAGTATCATATTTGCCATGAAATCGATTTAGCGCTTTATGCTGATGATGCTCGAATGTATGTATGTTGATTCTACACACTACAAGGGTCCTTAGACTTATTTCAATTGGAAGAGAAACATTATATTTAAGTCAATATTACATTGCGAATGTTTTGTAAGTCATTATTTGGGGGCACCCGTAAGTAATCAATTATTTGGAAAGAAGTTCTTTGTCTTTAGTTCTGTACGGATCGATGAAGAGAAAACACGTATTCTTTTACAGTTTTCGATAAAGCAGCCTGCGTTCTGAATATTCCGAGGATCATATTCGTCATTGTATACTTTTTCATTTTCATGCGGGATTTAATGCAATGGTAACAACAAAAAAAATTTGTGGTATTTATGGAGATGTATTGAAGGTCAACAGGTGTCAACGTTGGTTCAGGAGGTTGAATTTGATAATGACACCTTAAAATCTCTCGTGGAATCTGATCCGAGATCAGATATACAAGAATTATCGAGAAGCCTTGGGTCCACATGGTTAAATATACAAAGGCACCTACACGAAATTGGAAAGGTACATAGGCAAGGAATATGAGTACCGCATCAATTATCTGAGGCTAACAAGGATCTTCGTCGATCAATTTGTACTTCATTGCTATCCAGATTTCGTAGAGATCCGTTTCTTAATAGAATTGTTACCGAAAACGGTAACAAAATGAAAAATAGATCCTTTACGATAACAGAAAGCGTTCCAAACAATGGTTCTCTGCAACATGACCATGCCCGATCCCATAGAGCGAAACTCACTCAGGACAAAATCAAAGAATTGCAATGGGAATTTTTACCGCACCCGTTGTACTCACCAGATATTGCCCCGTCTGACTATCATTTGCTCAGCTGTCTAGAGCATTCTTTAAAAAATAAAACATTCATTTATGTAGAAGATGTAAAGAGGCACCTTGAGTCACATTTTGCTTCACAGACCCTGGATTTCCATAAGAAGGGGATTGAAAATTTGCAGAAAAGATGTCAAACTATCCTTGATAATGATGGAGATTATATAATAGATTGATTTTACTACAAAATTTGTTTTACATTTCAAAATAATTGATTACTTATAGGTACACCATATGAATTGACGATCGTGTATACTTATAGCTAAAATATCTGTAATTAGAATTTTTTGTCGGATTTACTTTGTAATATTGTGATCTATTTGTGATTTCGAATTCGACTTTACTTCTAATGATCTAATGAACTAACGATATCTAAGATCTCTAGATCGTAAAAAATAGGGATTTTAATTTAACAGATGTTATGTAATAATTTTATCAAAAATCGTGTTTAAAATTGTGTGGAATTTTGAGTCGGCCTATATGTGTAGATAGAGCCTTAAAATATTTTTTTTTTAATCAAAATACAATTGTATATATCAAAATTTGCTTCACTTAAACATCTACACCATCTTTGTGCTCAGTCTATTGCAGAAGCTACAGTTTCATACTGATCCATACTGGACTATGTTTTATAGTAAAAAAAATCAATATTAATATTCTTAGTATTTGTTATATTGTATTTTGTATTTGATTAATATTTTCTTATTCGAGTTCTGATAATTACAAACAATTTATTGATTTCTTTTTTTTTGTTTTTGAAAGAAGTTAGTAAATAAACATCGCCAATGGTATTCCACGTGTACCCATATTTACCCTTTAATGACAAAGAAACTGCGTGATAACAATTGTATTAACAATTGTTTACTCAAACTAAAGTAGGGCATTAATAAAATTGGTTTGATATGGCGTAGTTACCGCAATTAGTGCAAAGCACCTGAGCCTTTGAAAGGTGTACAAAGGCTGTGTTTGAATAGGCTTCCAAATTACGTATTTCTTGAAAGTCTGCCTTCTGGGGGTTATATTCATGGACACCCGAGTCATTGGCAATTTACTTTCCTCTCACCTTAAAGGAAATTCGGTGAAAGCAACTGAGCGTAAAGCCATTTAGGAACAATTAAAAGTGTCCTGCCTAGTGACAACTAAATTGCAGGTGGAAGTTGTAACCATTTGCTTTCATACGTTGACCACGATTTCCACAGAATGAATGAAGGCCACAAAGTTTGGCTAGGCCACAAATTTGTTGGAGCTCTCTCTGTGCTGCGGATGAAGTCTGACAATAAAGGCGAGTTAGTTGCCTAACAATAGTTATCTCAAGCTCTTAAGATTGCTCCAATTCCAGTTTGAGTGGAAATCAAGGAAGAACTCTTGGTAAGTTACTGCGCCTTCATAAATCCCCGAGCAGCACAGAATGAGGCGGTTTATTTGAATATCCTCCTTAAACCGTCCCTGGTGCAAAGATAGCGAATAATGTTTGTTAGCTCTAACAGACCTAGAATTCCAACAGACCCTCTTGGTACGGAAAGAAAATCAGCGCCTTCAAAGGCGGATAAGGCTCGCTTCAATTCACATGGGTTCCCGCTCAGTTAAGGGTTAAATAGGATTCCATGAACGACGTCTGACTGCAGACAGATCCTTGGATGCTATTTTACTGTGCAAACTCTGGATTCTTAGGGTTAATGTCGATTAGCAGGATGCTTCGACTTATCTCTCCGTAGTGGAAACTTTTTAGTTAAAAGCCACGTAGTTTGTGACCCGTTCAAGTAGGAAAAACTAATAGACTTCTCAGAAATAAAATACCTACAGTTTTCCTTGCACCTTGGAGATGGTCGAGAAAATCCCTTGGATTTTTAATTACCCACACTCAAGATGCCTAGCGTTGCTCTCGAGACAAAGCTAATAGCAGGTATTTTAAACTTGTTTATCTCATTTACTTTGGCCTTTTCTTAAAAAAAAACGAATATTGAATTTTTCTTTCAGGGATACTTTTTTCACGGCTCTTTCCTCCATGCCACTATTTGCGTGGGGCATGACGAACAACTTCTCCGGGAAAGGAGGACGGTTTTGTGGCCTGAAATAACATTAAATTCAATTTCGTCACCAATTTCTTTTTCCTTACACTTTTTTTTTATCAATTTACCTTCGGTCATCAAATGGCCTTCCCACCTCCATGAAGTGGAAAGTTTTGTAAGTAATTGATTGTCCTCGAACACCTGAGGCGGATAGCACTCAAGACCGTCAATTCATCTCTTGAACTGCAAACAGTGACACGAATGTTGACTGGACAAACAAATTAGACCGCAATGGGTTTGTTGTTACTTTTTTATGCCCCTTTGTCTGCAATTAAAGCCACGTAACTACGAAAAAGTACTTTATTTGGGTGTCGGTTGTCGGGTGTCCCCGAGCGCAATGCGCTTAAATCGATGAAACTTTTATTGCTACTCTAGAACGAGCTCCAATTGCATTCTCCTTCTGCAATATCCAGAAAGACTTGTACGAACATTCCGCATAGAGATTGCTACCACTAGCACATAACCGAGAAAAATTCCATTAAAGCTAGCTACAAATCTCACCGCAGGGTACTCGAGTTTAGTGGTGCAAATCCGGACATTGTCATAGTATTATTTCGTTTAATTATTTTACTACTTTTTCACCCTGCTCTTCTGACTGCTACCGTATTAATTTCAATTACAACGTCCACATTGGAGCAACACGTTGCCCAGATCCGGCGGTTCTTGACGATAATAAGATTAATTTCCTAATCTTAGTAGTGTTATAAAACTCAAAGGTTAAATTGAATTTCTGGTTACTTAGCTCATTTTTCTCTTGAACTACGGCATAATGAGATTGTATTCTTACATGATTTATAATTTATTTGGCTTATTTAATAACTTTGTAGATTCATTTCCTGTAAACGATGGTTTTCTAATTTTTACTTTAAAGAATTTTTAACTACTTCCTCTAAATTTGTTGATTTGTTTGATTACTAAGAGGCATAGTCCGTTTATACTCTTTTTAATTAACCGTTTGTAAGCAATTCGTGTCCTTTAAGATGCTCAACTGTTTAAGTACTTATACTTTTTTTTTTAGTAATGATCCTGTTTTGAATTTTGTAAGTAGGTATTTAATTCTTTGATTATTCGACTCGAGAATGCCACAAGTTCTTACGCAAGCTATTACAAACTCGAAAAGTACATTATCTTATTTTATTATTTGAGATGACAAGGACTAATCGAGATTTTATTGTATTTATGAGGCAGAAATCTAATATAAAAAGTCGACGATTTGCAGTAGACAGAACAATGGCAAAATTTAACTAGTTTCATTATAAATATAATAAAGGAACCCATAAAATACTATGACCGTTTTATCCGTGATCTAGGGGCAAAACACAGGCGCAACTGATACCCTATGAACCGCAGCCAATTAAAGCTTATATGTAAACTGAATAGAATCAGTAAGTTGGCAATTATGCCGCAGAATCCTCTCAAAGACAATGATGAGTTATGAGTTGCTGTTTAAAAGCCCTGCGGAAAAACAAAGGCAGAGAGTAGAGCAGCATCATATGAAAACATCCTAAAGACAGCCTTACCGTACACATTTGAATCGTCCTTTGTGTACTCGGTTTTGAATGGCATTGTTTATCAAGCTTCAGGTCAGGAATACAAGCGATGGCATAAATAACAATTGCCATAAATTCAGCTGCAGTGCTGATTGAACTGTTCTCGAGGAAATGGGCTTTAGAGCAGGAAGGGGATCGTAGAGGGTTCTGGATGGCAACCGTCTTCATTTTGAGAGTATGGATGAGCATGCCAGACATAGTTTTCGCCTTGGATTAAATTTTAAATATGCAACAAGATCCAGCGGACCGACCAAATTATTCCTCAGGCGGAGCAAGATAATTCATGGAGTTTTGGTTGGTTTCGCGGTTTGTTCGTGGTGGGGGAAAGTCAAGTAAAATCTCAAATGCAGACTGCTTAACCAAACACCAGGAATTCAATTCGCACTTTGGATTTTATTCAACCGTAAAAAGCATAAATATGAAAAATGGGCCAAGTTTTGTTTTACTAAGTTCCGGTTTATAAAATTTTTAAAGACGAGCCAAGTTTTTATATTTATGCTTCTTTTTGTAGAATAAAGTTCGTAAGTCAAAGTTTCTTTCATCAATTATTAAGTTTTCTTATTAACATTAAGATTTGTTAAGGACGTAACTTTGCCGCAAGTTTTAAATTTGAAATAGAATTCATATGTCTGTATGGTATATATTCCAAAATGCAACAATTATAAAATACTTCTTGGTGGGTCAAAAGGGGTAAAATTGGACTAAATGTTAAAGTTATACAAATTGTAATAATTTAGCAGATACGATCGAAAGATAAATATCTCTTTTCCTGCTCGTTAAAATCTAAACAAATTTGTAAGCCGTTCAAAATCCTCAAAAATCTTCTTTATTATTAAAGTACCAATTTTTTGACAATTTTATAAAACAATTATAAATGTATTCTTAGTTTTATGTTAATTGAAGAATATTTAATTTGAGTAGTTTCTAATTACTATGGACTATAAATTTTAGTTTTCACATAAATAAAAAAATAATAAATTAAAGCACAATTTCACAAATTCAATAAGATTAATTAAAGCACAATCATGTAAAATGAACTTCGCGTTTTATGTGGAATACGCAACTTTTCCCGGAGTAAGTAAATCAATTTCCAATCAATATTTTATGAATTTTCTTTATTTAGCCATTGTAGTGCTACGCTTGCATTGACTAAATTTACGCTTTCCGATTGGCTGGTTTTAGTGCGCTCAATGCCAGGCACGTCGGGCTATTCCCAGGCCAGGACATGTCAGCGTGCGTTTCCTCATCCTTGTTGAAAATCCAATTTCCAACTTGTATTATCAGTTGTCATTCGATTTGCAAAATATTTCGTAGAGTAATAACAAAGGATATAAAATCACATCATAGCTCAGAAATAATAATAATAATAATAATAATATAGTATAGTATTTGATTTTAATATGAGTCAATAAGTAATTTAATCATTTCTTAGATTGTGTAATGCCAAGGTTTTAATCACATACCCTTAGAGTTGGATACTATTCTCTTTTGGATATTTTATACGTTCTTTCTCTAACATTTTGCTTTTTTATTTCGTATTATCTAAAATTAGCAATTATGCGCAAAAGTGGTGTGTAATCGCTTACAAAAGCGCAATTTAGACACATGTATTTATTTAAAATTAATTGAAAAAATAAATATGCATTTTTAGTGTATTAATGCATTTTTAGTGTATTTTATTTATTTATTTTCAGTGGATTTACGATCTGAGGATTTCCTACACATTTTTACAGCATTTATTGCATATATTTAACAAAAAAGAAAAGAAATTAAAAATTTTTCTTTTTCCTTAATTTCCTTAAGAACCTTTTGTTACATTTTAAAGCTGATCGACTTTTCGACTGAGTACGAACCTTTTTAAATAAGGGATTCTATTAAATTGCTGGACCCCTTATCGAAGAAATTTTACACTATAATTGCAAATTTAAGGCATAAGGAGTTGTTCACTAGCCGGTTCTTGTAAATACGTTAAAGGTCGACTGTAACATCTTACAACATATTTTTCTGCAGCATTAAGTATGTAAGAAATGATTATACCTTTCATTTAAGAACGAAATGAATTAACTTCGGTATACAGGGCCATTTTTCTTTTTTATTTATTTATTTTTTGTTGTTTGTGTGAAGGTTTACATCTTTTTTTGAATAAGGGGCAGGCTTTTCGGCAATTCCTGGATAAAACGACTCGTCGTAAGGCACACATTGTGCTAAATTCTTTTATAGTAACGATGCGAGACGTATGTAATTTCCGGATGTTAAGTGATTTTGAGATTTAAAAACACCTTTTTGGAGAAATGGGGTGAATTTTAAAAATCATTTAATGCTATAAAAATATTCCTAAATGTATTTACACGAGCATAAAACTCCAAACATACATAATTTATGATTACGAAGATTTCAATAAATCCTAAGTAAATATCTGTATCTATAAAATGGATGTTGGGAAAATCTGTGATTGAATTTAAGAAAGTTCTAACATGGATGGATATATTGTTTTTTTAATAATTAAATCTTCCGCCATTAGATACCTATACAATTACTATATCGAATCAAAGTAGAAAAAGGGGGGATCGAAATTGGTAATAGCTTCTAAAAAATAAATAAGCTACCGTTCGTCAGGTGAATCTCTAAAGCGGTGGCACTTCCACTTCAAATTGGAGGAGAATAAGGAATACAAGAGCGAGAATCTTAAATGAGCCGAATTACTGTGCAAATTGTCCGCAGACGTTTGAGTAGCTTCCTTAGTGTCATTAAAGAAGAACAGAGTGGCTCCAATTTCGTTACGGAGCTGATTTCTTTTTTGGCGATCTGCTCCGCCAGATTCTTCGACGCAGCTCATCTTTTTTGCATTCATATCGAATGGGCTTGTTATCCTAACGAATTTAATGTAGAACCCTCGTGAGAAACATTTCCTCCACAGTGAATTCGTCTGAAGCACCCTTCCATGTCCCCCCAACCTTAGAGTACGTACGTTGCTTTGGGGGAAGTTCATATTAAAAGAAGCTGATTCCTACCAAGTCTGGATTTCCGGCGAAAACACAAACGCACCTTATCTACCAAATATTTTCACTTGTTCAGCTTACCTCACCGTCAGGTATTTTTTTTTTTGTGGGATTTAGCTGCAAAACAAAAACACCATCGTGCACAGGAGGAGGAGTACAGGGCAGCTGGTGGTCTGCAGCCGACATAGCGTTCTTACAAATTCGGTAAATCCAACGATTTTCAGAGGAGTAGAGATGTTTTGCCCAAAAGAGAACGATTTTGTTAGATTAAGAATCAACGGGGCGCATTTAATATGCGAAAAAGCTAGCGGGCTTTTTCATACCACAACTAGAGGATTTCGAGAATGATAGGTAGATTTTAAACCCTTTTGGCAACAACTAGGGAAAATAAAATCTGCTTTTATGGATTTGTTTAAAATCCATTAGTTCTAAAAACTTTTTAGCTGACGAAATTAATGAGAATTTGTCAGGTGAACTAGAAGGAGAAGATTTACGATCCTTCATCTCATGTATCCAAACCGAGGGTTGTGTACATTAGCACAATTTGTGAGCGTTATACTGTCTTTACTAAATTCGTTAACTGAACATTGTGTTCTCTGTAATGGTTACATCTTGGAAGGCATGAATGATAAAGGGCTCCATCCACACAGAAGGCAAAGATCAAAGCTGTTCGCTATCAATTTTCTCTTAATGAATTTACAAGCAATTTACGGCTTAATGTGAGGAAGATGATTACTTTCACGAAAATATCGCGAAGAGAATTTAATAATATTTGAGGAGTTCAGGTACCCGCCACCAAACCCAAAAACACTTTAACTTTCGCAAAACTCGACAGCTTCAAGTAAACTAGACGTTAACCACTAAGAGTTATTAGGCCCTTATAGGAAGCTCTGCCGAAACTCAAAACCATGCAAATTAATTTCCATCTGCAATTTAGGAAAGTTAAGGTCCGACCTTAGTCTTAACCAGTGGCGCCTAACAGTGCGTTGGTTATAGCGGCTGTTTTAACAATATACTTTTGGGAAAAGGGACGGAAATGGGGCGAAGGAGAAATTTACTCAAGAAATATCGACAACCTAATAGTCCTATATATTGAATGTATTGCAGTTTTCCCCCTTCTGCTAAACTGTTACTTTGTCTACGAACTTTTAACTTATCCCGATCACGTCTTCCACAACTTAAGTTTATCCAAGTTTGAGGGTCTACTATACCCTAAAAGTGGATTAGTTACTAAAGTGTGACTTTCGTCTTCAGTTTCATTTATCCCATAACCCTTCTGTTGTTATTTTTATCTAAGGTTCTTGGTTGCTAGGAACCTTTAGATTGTCTTACGTAAGCTACATGTGCGGAAATTTAGTCCATGCGACTCATTACAACTTGAAAGTGTTAATTTTATTGATTTCCATTTTACACTCATTACAGCTCAAGGTAGACTGGCCACAGCTTCATGCACTCGGGCTTATTCACCTACACACTAGAGTACAATAATAATCTTTCTGTGAAACACCTTAGGTTGACTCCAAAGCCAAATGTAAGAAAGCACCAGGTGGTACAGAGCAGACGGCGAAAAAAAAATAACCCGGATGGGTTGGAAGGTCTGGTTATGTGAAGCAAGGTTATTTCTTTAAGGAACCTGTGATCGTTTTGTCGAATCAACAATTTTCTTGTTAAGCTCCCAGTAGCAACAGTTAACGCGGGATGTACCTACACGTACGTAGAGCAACGCCAAAACCATTTAGTACGGAAAGTAGGGCGCCTTATGTAAAGCTATTTCCTTAAGAAAATTGTTTCAGTTTTCCCCTAGGGTCTCGGATATTTGCCAGCTACGAGGTACCACGACAATTGGCCTTTCATTTTATGTTGAATGCGGTAGGGAAAAGGTAATTAAAAGTTGCAAAGCACTGCTTAATTGTGTCTATGTCAAAAGGAGGGGACACAGTTCCAAATCTACTGTAGATATATCCAGTTCCTTCCAGCACTGGGAGCCTTTTCACCATTTTGTACTAGTGGTTGAAATTATTTAGTTAATCAAATTGAAAGAATTTCGCCGGTTTGCATAAAATGCACGTGATACAGACAAAGTTTCTATATTCATACATGGGTCTTTTTACTTCAGTTAGTTCATATTTAATAAAGCTCCACGGGAGGAAAATGGAAATTCACGGAGTTATCTTTCTTCCATAGCTCCTTATTGAAATATTCACAAAACCGATTAAGCTCGCTGTTCACAAATATCCCCCGGGAAGGCTTTTCCGATGTTATGTTGGAGTTCTAGCGCCGTAATGGAATCCTTTTCAAAAATTTTGTGTGCCAGAGTATAGTGAAATTGCTAATACAATTATGTTAGCTTGGGTAAATAGAGTTATAATTTTTGTTGGCGTAAAATGACGTACGTCGTCGTCAAAAATTACCCAAAAAGGTGGAAGGAAATGGAAGAGCGACAGGCAATTAACAAAATAATTGTGTTTATAGGTTTATTTTACATTTGAATAAGCCTAATTATTCCCATTTTCCACAATTCATCGTTTTAGATTGTATGACTTTAATAATCCTTTAATTCTCAAACACATCGATTTATCCACAGACAGTCAATGGATCTTTCTTTTAACTTGACAGGAATTCAACACATATAGGATTTTGTCGTTCGGATTATCTATGGTCTGTCTGCACGTTGATAAGTCGATTGAAAACAGATTTGTCGACTTGGGTTTATACGTACGTACATATCGAAAGATCCTTTGGATTGCTGAACAATTCATTAATGAAAATAAATGGGAGATTATAGGTTAAACACGGATCTTGTATTTTTACTATGTAAAATTAGTATTTTATAATATCTTTGTTGTAATATTACAATTAACACAGTATTTCATAAGGACCATACAAAAAAGAATACTTTAAATAATAATTTGACATCGAAATTTGCTTATTTGGTTTTAAATGTACCCATAGCTGACTCCGTTCACTATTTTTTACGGACACTCAGAACGATATTTCGTTTTTATTAATTTTATAACTAACTATTAATTTTATAACGTAACTCTTAGAATTAGAAAAGTTAAAAAAAATTAAACATTTGCTGACAAATTACTTCGATAAAAAATATCTAATATTAATAAACTCGCTGCAGGTTTTTTGACCCCCTAAATGTAATGTCACCTCTTCCAGGGGAGGCCAACGAAATACAAATTTAAAATTTCGCGTACAAGTTGGCTTCCGATAGCCCATTGGGAAGCATCTTGAACTTGGTAACAAATCAGGCATTTTAACGCCATTAATTGTGGTCAATACTTGTAGATTCAATGATTTAATGTGTATTTATGTTGTGCTACGCATTAGAATATTTGAGTATTTAGCGTAATTTATCACTATCCCGGCATCACTCCTCTGGCGTTAATGGTGCAATAGGGAAATACACTTTTTGCGACAAATATTGTGAGATTTATTATTTTTACATAAAACGAAATAAATTTTTAATTGCCAGTAACTACAATACAAAAAATGATAGTAAATTGCTGTTACACTGGAACAAAATGTGATAGTGACAGCAGATTTTCCTTGGCCTTGTCGAAATAGCTTAACTGTGATATGTTAATGAATTATTGTTATCGTATATTAAAAATTAAAACGATAGGTGAATATTTATTGGAGGGTCGCCGAAATTCCCAGTAGCGTATATCCAACCAAATTCTTTTTCGTTTAAGTTCTATTTTCTACTTGTGATGATCGTGTGTGACTATGCTCTAACTTTTGTAGCATAATTTAACGTAACTTAACCCATCCCGGTCAAAATTTAAAGCGAGTACCTTAGTTGGTCATCAGTTAAATAAAAAGTCTTTGAGTTGGAAAAATATGTGCAATTTTCTCTACGTACTACGCAGGAAATTAGAAGGTTTGATGATTTTTATTCAGATCCTTTTGTTAGGGTCTCCAATAAAATCGTAAGGTCTTAACTTTGGAACAGTTTAAAAGTTCTGATATTATCTCAGGAATTTGAAGAAAAAATAAGCTTTTGTGATTATTATAGACAGAGATGTGGAAAACAAATCGATTTTCAAAAATATATTATAGTTAACGAAAAATAACTCCTAACACTGATCGCATGACTGTTTTATTTATTTTTGCAATCTTCTTAAGATTTTAGTTGCGCACATATTTAATTAGTAATTGGGATGTCATTCGTAGCTTCGGAACATGCACGAAACCCATGATTCTTCTGGGAGGATCCTTAAAGCTTTGCTTTTAGTATGTATCAGTTAATAGAAAAGGTCAAATAGTTTACTTTACTAATTAGTACATCCCACGAAATCCCCTCCTAAAGCAAAGCATTTACCGATTTCAGGCCTCATGTCCAGCTGGCAGGCTTGTAGCCGTCGAATAAACGATCGATTAATTTCTCATTATTTATTTTAATTAATCATCAGAGCCTATTAGCCAAAGTGTCCTTGCCGAGCTCGAGTCACATTGATGGTAATAATTCTTCTAAATTGTGAGACCGGGTCCATCGGGCCCACTATCCTTTGTTTTCGCTCTTATTTTCAATTATAAAAGGGTTCTTAAATTGCATCATATATTTCCGTAAAACCATTTAATTTGACCGTAAATGAACCGAAGGAAAGATAATAAAAACTCATCCACCCCCACGTACCGGGAAGTTCGTGGAATCCTACCAGTGGGATAGTTGGTTTTCGTTCCCATAAAACGTATAATCCTGTTTCCTTTCCTCTAATCCCAAACGTACGAATCTACTATAATTCCGTCTTGACCAGGGCAGTGGTCGCAGCTCACCGGGTGCATGTGGCGTATACGCAGGACTCATTTATTTTTTATTCTTCAGTCCTTGCTCCTCCGCCCTTAAACGACTTCTGCTCAAAGTGTGAAGATAAAGACAAAGTTTTAATGGGCTTTTACTCGCTTTCCACCTTTGGGACTTCATAACATTGCTTTACTAAAAACGTTGAATATTTTCGCGAATTTACGACAGCAAGGTGATGGGACTTTGGAGACCTTAATTTTTTTCGTTCCGCGGCTTATTGTATTTTGTTTGAATAATAAAATTGAATTTACTTGGACGCTGAAAGGTCAAAGTTGTTATGAATGATATTTTCGTTTTTTTATCAAGGAAATAAGAAAAGATTTTTTATTCAGGATAAGGAAATTAAACTATGGACATTTAAATTTCACGTTTTTTTAATAGGTTTTTTTTTCTTGTTTTTTTACTTTTGCCAGTCACGACTAAAGGGCATCACCACTCCTCTGTCGCGATAAACATAATTAATTTACCATTTCCAACGTATCCCTAGGGTGCCCTGATATACACCTGACTATAGCGGTAAATTAAGAACGAAAGTTAATTTCCCTTATTTCATAAAATATGAAATAATTACGGCAATTTCCGTGACGAACTTACCTGATGAATTACCTGCAAACAAGATGGGCTGATCCGGTGACGACAGTACAGGTTCAGAACTCACACACTTGCGGTTATGTCCTCCTACATCAACCCTGGTGTCATACAACGGTCCTTTGTATGCCAACCTCGACATAGGGCGCCACGAGGGCAAATGTCTATTGCAATAAATTACCAGGTTAGAAAAACATCTAGTGGCGTTATAGCCGGATTAAGCTCCTTTCATCAAGGTAACATGTGTGGGTATAGTATTTATAATTAGATCAACTGCGCGATTAGGTTCAGCAAATTCCGACGACCTTCATTCCTTTCTTAAGGCTTCGATTCGCATCGCTATCCCATTTTTCTATCTTTCTATAACCGTCGGTACTTCGTTGGTGCTCCACCACCAATTCCTGATTTGATGAGAGGAACTTTTCCAAAGAAGTTTTCCTTGAAGAAATAAAGAACGTAAATACAAAAAAAAAATATTTTTTCCGAGGATAAGAGAGAAGTATTTTCAACCGCCAAAGGATGAGTGCTGGTGGTGGCCTAAAATAGTCAGGCGCTTAAGGGCTTATCCTTTCTTAAAAGTATGAGGAAAAACGGTGGGTCTAGCGAGTGGCTTTTGTTTATCAGACACAAAGTGCTTTTGTGCACGAGTTGTGGTTAAACTCTTCAGATTTTGTCCCTGAAAAGTTAACGTTTGCAGCTCAAGGAATTGTCTTTGAAGCGCCCAACTGACTTTGGATCACTCTCCGGGCTCAAGTGGGCATGAAGACTGTTGTAGAAACGTTGTAAGAGTAGCCAAAGTGTAATTTAGGACCTTGTCGCAACAGTTATATTTTGTCGCTAAAGTGCTTTCATGAGATATTCACTTTTTGTGAGTGTTCTGCAGCGGATTATGTGAAGCCTCTTACGACGGTACAAAGCGCAATGTATCAGAATTGGTCATATGTATCTAAAGAAGTACTTCACTTGATCTTGTTTAGATTCACTTTGTGGCTGAAGTAATGCTGCAAATAATTTCAATTTTAATATTAGCACTTCATATAAATATATGAATTCAATTATCGCATAGTTCCAAAATTATTTATTTGATATTAATTAAATTTTACGAACTTTAAATTTATTAACCAAATTGTTAAATACGTAAAAGCTTTGAACATGCCCTCTTTTCTTTTATTTGACAATTTTGATTACCTAATTAAGATGTTACCTTAAATTTTAAGTCTAACAGAGTTTAGATTAAATTTTGTGATTCTTGGAAAAAATGACATTGGCTTTGTTCACATAGAAGTATGACCATATATTCTATTAAAAGTGTATTTTATGAAAATATTAAAGGTTTGGAAAAAAGGCTTGTGATACATAGACACAATAGCAAGTAGAAAGAAGTTTGAACGTAAAATCTATAAAGAATTGTATGAGAAATCAAATTAAATAAAGTTACATATTAAAATTTGAATATAGGCAAATTTAACTGCGGATGATTTAGACGGTAGGCCGGTCAATCGATCAGGCGAGCAATGGGTCAACCGGTAAGTAGACGGTTAACTGATCTGCTGGGTAAGCGATCACCTATCTGGCCAGGCGGCTAGTGGTTCAAGCTGTCAGACGGTCAAGCGGGCAGTGGGTCAAGTCGACAGTAGAAAAGTTAAAGATTGTTAATTCTCTTATTTCAATAAAATATATCTCCTCAATTTGGTAAATTAACATGAGAGTTAATTTTCGAGAGATTTATTTACTTTAAAAAAACACATAGCTAAAATGTACATTGTTTGGAGTTGAAAGCAGAGTTTGGTTTATTTATCGACGTCTGATAACATTTTTATTATGCTAAAAGGCCAATTTGATATTGCTTCCGAATTTTTGTGTAAATATACTTATATATTTTTTTTTATGTCTGAAATCTGCTTTAAATGTTGCTGCCCATTGAAGCGTTCATCTGAAACGACGTTTTTTTCAAAAGACGCCTCGACTACAAATCAATTTTTAAAGTAAATTAACTTTACCTTTTAAGTCCACGTGGAGTTAATTTGTCTATCGAATAAAATTCTCCGTTATAATGCGCAGAAGAAAGTCCTTTTTATTCGATATTAATTAACAACTCACTAACCCTCTTGTTTAATTACCTTTTCCTGCAACAGCTTGTTCTTAATAAAATTCCCAGGTCGTGACTTGCATGGCCAAAAACAGTTCAAAAAAGCCAATTCAATGAAACAAAGATCCATCTATTCGTTCAATGTCAGCCACCGATAAATTCATTTTCACTGCAGATATTGTAAATTATAGAAATGCGCGGAAGAACAATAATTGATTACCCTGGGTCCTAGATTTACCTGTCGCTGTCTGATATATTGTTCATTAATATTTTTCCCCGGGGCGTGCAAAGCAACAAATGTTGTTCCCTTTCCTTGAGCCGTCATGCCCGTGTAGGACTTCAAACGTTTATACACAGTGAATTTTAAACAAAACACTCGAACATAAGTTTAGAAGGCCCTGCCTTCGGGATTTCTTATAGAATGTGACCTCAGACAGTATTTTATCGCTAATGCCTAGGTATCACGATGGGAGGGTAGCCCACAAGGCTTTTTAATTAAAATTTCCTCTCTACGCGCGAATATCATCATTACTTCACAAATTACGAAAGTTACAGTAGGCGGTAAGCTGGGTCTGGGCACGGGGATGTAAGGAAAGGCCTTATCAAATATTTATGCAGCCGCTTCACTAATTTTTCATATTTAACGACGTTTTTCACGCTCGCATTAATTCCTTTCAATTAGGAATTGCTTGAAAGCTGCGTATCAGGGCTACCTTCTTGTAGACCACCAAACAAGTGAGATTGGAATTTCGCGGGAATTTCACCTAGTGAAGAGGTGTTTACTTTTTCTTCAAGCTACCTTTGCATAATAAAACTTCAAAATTAGGTATATATTTAACGGGCTTGTTTCCGTCAAAATTGTTTTCTATTTTTTTGTTAATCGTGTATGTACTATCAAAAAAAGATCTATAGACTATTAAAATCAAAGTTTCCACGTGGACGTGACTTTCCTAAATTTCTAAATTTGGAAAATTATAGTATACTGGTTTACTTTACAGAAGTCATGTGTTCGGATTTTATTTCGTGGTGTGGTCATACAATTCTTTTTCTCATATTTTTTTGAGATGGACTTTTCAATAACATTTGAAACAAGAACCCACAAAACTATCAGTTAAAGGATTGTACACCTAGTCATAAATTTCGGTTTTGTTAAAGTAAAATGTCTCGAAAGTATTTTTATAAAATTTTATGTTGGCTTTTGCAAAATTGAAAAAAGTTACAAGAGATTTTGTATATTATAGCGCGACATTTTGAACGAGTTTTTCTCAAAAGGGAATTTTTCAAATTGGTGACCACGATTACTCAAAAAAGGATTCATAGGAAGAACAGCAATAATTTCAAACATAAAGAGAAAAGAATGAAATTACGGAAAGTACCATTTTTTCTACCACATGACTAGGTGTAACCCTTAACAAATAGTACAAATATGTCACTTCAATTCATTTTTTAATTCATGTAAATACGTTTATGGACTTCTTATAGAAAACAGCGTGAAATAGGCCAATAAATCTAAACCATTGATTATTTTAGTATTCTAAAAATATCTAAAAAAAAATGTAAAATCACATAAGCAAAGAAGATTATTTCCGTCTTTGGGGGAAAATGTTCGTCTCGAATTGATTAAATTGAGTTAATCTTCTTGAGAGTAACAATTTTATAAACTTCTTCAATATTTGAAATCACATCTTCTTAGGAAATTTTTATTTCTTATTTTTAGAATACTTAGAATGTCTATTTATACTTCTGTATAAATATAAAATTTGGTGCAGTAATAATTTAATTTTTTTTTTTTCGCTTTTAGGAAGACACTTTATGAAGTGGTCAAACAAGAAATTAATTATGAGGACTTCAATAAAATATGTAGTTTTTATAAATAATTGCATTATATAATTTAATTTTTTTGGAATTTGAAAACCTTGATATACATATACACGCTTTTCTCAAATGTCAATGAACTGTACTCAAAAAAAAAAACAAATAGTTCTACTAATGCAAATCATTTTGCAGAGCAATAACCTCAGAGGTGAAATTTATCATATTTTTCCAGGAAAAAACTGATGTACGGCGACACTTTTGGCATCATTAGCATTCCGGAATGAGAGGATTCGTTAAGAATTTTCGGCTAATTTTGGCCTTTCTGAGTAAGGCACGAATGAATGCGTGTCACACAAGGTGATGTATGCTCGACGCATACCATCAGATGGGTAAAACGCCGTGCGACCACTCGTCCATCCGTTCGTGCGAATTGATGCGTGCGGTGAGGGAAGACACTTCTTATTAGGGTGAAGCTGTACGCAGCCAACCGTGTCAATCCAATGATTGTTTCCCATAACCGCAATGACCATTCTTATTTCGAGAAAGAAAACTTTAGGTTCTTTCCTAAAAAGAACATTAGTGAAAAACGACTCCTTGGTCGTATATTAAACAACGATCCGTGTGTGACCTTTACCAGTCTTCTTCTCTCAGTCTAAAAACATTTATTTCTCAAGGTTAGACTATAAGACATTTTCTCTGGAAATGTTTGGATTTTTCTATTAGGAACGACAGGCCATCTGGCTTATCTTGGAGATGGCTCCCAGTACGAATTTAATTGGGACATAATTTGTTGACATTATTTCCAGCGCTTTTTGGATGCTACTGAATTATGACTGACTGTCACATTGTAGAATGTCTTTGTCTTCGAATGGAAACAATGTAAGTCTTCCATAATGTTTACAGTCTCAGAGATATTCTTTTGGAATATGGGTTTAACAGACGTCGTAAATGGCGTCTGCTGGAGCAAAGGCACTTTGCGTGTGTTGAATATATTCATTTCGTTTTTGCGGCTTGACGACATCGTAAAGCAGGATAAAATCAATTCGTACAGCTCTGTGTAACCAGAGAGTAATATAAAGAGGTATATTGATTTACTATGCGCTACCACGTAAATTTATATAGGCGTTTTTGCCGTCCTTTAGTTTACGATCTTCTGATTTCTGAAAAAATCAGATAAAAGTGTGACAACAGTCTTTGGCTTAGGCTTCAATAGACTGAATGCGAAAGAACATTTTCAACTGACAACCGAGCAATCAATCAGTTTTAAATTTATTTCGTCAGATTTCTATATAATTTTGCGTTTTTTATATTATTATTACTTCCAATTAGTTTTCGCATACGGAAATCTTGATTCAAAGTTGTTTGCTTTTTTCTATCAAAACCTTACATCAAAATCAAAAGATAATTTGAATACCATTTCACTCTCATGAACTTAGAAGTTACTTTAAAATCAATAGAACTTCTAGAGATTAGAAAAAATCCATCACGTATTATCAATGGATTCGATGCAATTTTCATTCAGACTTTCAACCAAAAAATAACTTGACTAATTTGTTAAATGGATTTGGAGAAAAAGCACTTGTACCAGCTACAGGAATCTGGGAAATTTTTTTAAAGGCTTTCAAAGACTTGACTGCTGTAGCCACTATATCCATTGCATTTTAACGAAGCTTGAAAATTCCACCATCGTTTCCAATTAAGTTTGATCTGACCTGCATTGAATTTTTAAAATGTTTTACTTTCCTCACAGTAATTAAATGATGAGGACACACGTCGTACTGAATTCTTATTCTGTTAATATACGTACATTTAATAATGTTAAAATGTACGTTCTTTTCATATACCCGTTGAGGCATTACCACTTTAGGATTTATGTATACAATGTGTACATAAATAATTAATTTTTTCTTTGATTTTAATTATAATGAATGTTATTATCTAGTACAGATGTTTCAGTAGTGTTATTCAGACTGGTATTTGTATAAAACATGTAAGTGCGTGATAATTAAGGGTTATAATCACAGCACTAGTCCAGTTTATTTTATTTTTTTGTTTTTAATGAAAATCATTTTAATCAACATTTTTTTGCATGTTCATTTTTTTGGGTTTTCACAGTTTTTGCACATTCAATTCAGAGAATTTTAAAATACAACGCAATGTTTAGTTTTGGATTTATGTTTTTCCATTGAATTGAAAATGGCGAGAGGTTCACTTCATGGAGTTATTGAGGAATTCGTATGAATTAAACTTTAACTAAACCCACTTCTCTGTAATTATCGGTAAAAGGAAATCTCAGTATAACAAGTGGAGTCTATTCAAATATAAATAGATCAGTGGTTATTTTAAATATCAAATATGCTGGTATTAAATAATGTGGTTAGTAAATTTCCGTTTCAATAATTCCAAATGTTCGGCATTATGTCCTAGTTTAGTTTAAATTCAAACTCAGTATTTCGGGCCAGTTGTCTATGGTTTTCCATCACCTGTCCGTCTGTCGAGTTTATGATAAACAGACGGAAGACAAACAGTCAGACAGAAGCAAATAGGGTATAATCGTAACGTGAACATTTTAACGAAAAGAAGCATTTAAATTGCAACTGCTCAGCTACAGATTTTTTATTCATTCACGATATTGTATAAGTTGTAACTTGTAATTTTCTTGTGCTGAATAATATTTCAGTTGTAGATGGCTGCACACAAGCGGGTACGCCCGCATTGCCCATGCTACGGACGTTATCCAAAAGTAATTTTCAGGAGCGCATCGTATGCAAAGATCCTCTCAATGTATGCACATAAATTTGACTAAAGCAAACTTCAGCACCCTGGAGAATAAATAAGTTGCCTGTCACCTGCTGGATGACAGAGTGCTCACTTATCCTCCGGCTGGAGGAACCTACTGCAACAAGTTTTTCATTTGTTTGCGATAAGGAAGCAACAGCGACCTCGCTCCCACCCTGTCATCGGTGCCAGCGGGGAAGGGGCTCATGTTCGAAGTTTTTAACGTACTTCTTAACCCCACCCTCCCGAACGTTTGCTTTCTATTCTGGTTGTGTTTGCGTTCAATTTTTCCAACGAAATCCTTCAAGATCCATTCAAAATTTGTTTCCTCCAGCTTGAGGAGTTACTCTGCATATTAGATAAGACTACGTTGAATTAATTCACGTCGGGCTAAATGACCAGGCAGCGGTGCGTGGCGCTGTCTGTGGAGTACTTTTGGCCACTAATGTACGAGGTATATGCACGCCCAGGGATCGTATATCGTTCAATCATTTCGTGGCGCTGTGAGCCATCACCGTACATCACCATTTGTGAGAACTAGGTGGCGCCCTAATTGAGATACAACAATAGTATACATCATGCAAACAGGTCCTTCGCCCCTTTTTAGCTTCCATTACACGCGAATTCTGGAAGATAAAAATTAATGGTAACTGAGAGATCCAATTTGTGAGCTCCTTCAAACCGTAAAATGGGTTTAGACAATTCGGGGCACCGCCATTAGGCAATCCTGCACGTAGGAGCTGTGTGATTTCATGTACATGTTTCAACTCTCCCGTTCAGTATAGTCCATCCTAAGAAATCGTATAATAGCAGTTGAGAATATTTCGAATAAAATTTTATTGACTTTCTTCTCTTATTCGGGGAGAATACAGAGACGTTCTTTTTTCGGGGCGTGCTTTCTATTGAATAGGATAGAAGGGCATGGTTTCCATAAAAACATTAACCATTGCCCCTACTTAATGTTAGAAAATCTTTTTTGTTTTTAGAATAAACCCCGGTTTGGCCTTCAAAAACCCCTGAGGAGGTGGTTCCCGTAAAAACGCCCACTTTGCAGCGCATTTGACCACAAGGGTCCACTTTAACCGAAATGTATTCCTCATAACCTGCTTCTCTGTTTTTGTTAAATTCTAGAATTTTCCCTTTCTTGTCTTGGACCTTTCGGGGGCTCCTACCGTTTGTGTTTTGCTTTCTTCTCCGCAAACAATGTTACTTTCTTTTGGGCTTACAATATATAGAAAATCCCTTCCCAGCGCTGATGGAGGTTATGGTTTTTTCATTTTTTTGGGACGCATAATCAGTTGAAGGATTCCCTGCAATAAGAATTTCGTTTCCGTGCTGTATAAGCAATTTTTTCATGTGACGACATCAATGTATGTGAAGTCCCTTTTTCCGTCCTTTATGCGATATATTCATCAGGATAATGACGTCATACGTCCTTTATGGCGGACTAGCTATATCATTTCAGCTTTCCACAGAGGCAGGAGTAAGGTAAAAGAATTCCTTCTTCAACTCTACGACTCCCGAAATTGATGGTCCTGCTTTTCACTGAAACATGTCGAGAAAATGAAAAATGTTCTCGTTGCAAATGTTGATCTCACCTGGTGGATTTTCTTTTGTACAACTTTTGCTATTGTAATTCACGTAAATTCTACATGTCTCACTGAGAAATGTGTTGCATAGAAATTATAAAATAATATTTAAGACGGATCCATGAAGACAGCATAGGTGACTTGCTTTTTGAGGATGTCATGAATTATTTAAAAATATGTGCATTGCTTGCGAACGTAAATTTATTTGGAATATACGGTGATTGTGCTCCCACTTGTAGCGCTATCCCGTATATTACACTTTTTTCAATGCTCCCAATCCTAACATTATTTCCCGTCTATAACGCTGTCCCGCTTATAACGCGTTTTCGTTCGCTCAAAGGAGTCATATCGAAATTTCACTATAGTTAATTTTTTGTACAAAATTCAGATGACATCCTCCGAAAAGGGTTCGTATGGGTAGGTAAATAATAAAAAAACATAATTTTTTATTTCATATGCTGAGATAAGTACACTGGTTTAGATTTTATGTAAATAGCTAGCAATTTAGCTAAAAGGCAGCTGAATATTGAAATAGAAGTTTGTCCGTACTTCAAAGTGTACAACAAAACTTTTCAACATGGTTCATTAATTTTTAATATTCCAAAATTCACTAGCAATAAAAAGAAAAAGTATAAACCTGAAAAGGTGTAGCCAAGAGCTACTTGTTTTCTACAATAAATAAAACACTTAAAGTTAAATAACAAAAAAGTTATAAGTTAAAATAAATCAAAATAGAATTTCGTAAGTTCAGGATTTGTTGACTTTGAGATGTTGATTTTCCGTTTCAACTTAGAGAAAATACTTCGATTTTTAATCTTTGTCGAGGACTGAAAAATCAAAGCCATAACTCTTGAGACGTCAGAACCTGTTTCGGTGCAAAATTCAACTTTTTTGTTTTCTAATAAATACTTCAAGTCAAACAAAAGTTAATCAAGTAACTCAATAAGTTAAAAAAAAGGAGGTGGAAAATTTATAGACAAGTTTTACGGATTGTAATATTAAACAATTTTATTTGTTCTGTTTGAAGATTTGTGTTTTTAAATTAAAATAAATTGATATTATTTATTTATTTATTATTTATTTTATATTATTTTATTTTATAACTTTAGTAAAAACTGTATCGAAAAAGAATGTAAATTTTGGAAAGTATGTTCAAAATTATTTTCCAAAAATATATCATAATTAATGTACTACAGACCTGGTGGTTGTAGTCATAAATAATTAATCCTTTTTCTTTAAAACCTATAACTAATTAATAACTATAATTAATGACTTCGTATGACACACGCGGTATGCCATCGATTTAATTGTATAAACATTGCGTGACACGTACACTGGGTCATGGATCTCTATTGGGTTAAGCAAACACCAGCCATAACTCATTTACTTGCATACGTAGGTTTTCAAATCCGCGCGTAGAATTTAATCAGAAATAAATAATGAAAATTGGACGAAACTCACTCATTAATTTAATTCTAACTAAAACTTTTTTCATTTCACCGAATTTTTCTGCGGAAGCATAGCACAGAAATTTGTGTCATAACCAGTTTTTGAAATTCGCTGGAAAAGTTTGCGTTTTTATGTCGATAGAAAAGCGACTATTGAAATTTCATTTTCACAATTTAACTCACTGTCTAATAAAAAAAAAAACTCTAATTAAATTGTCGACAGAGAATTTAAAAGTGACATAGTGTTGAACATTTAAAGTTATTTAGTCGGTATGCAACGAAGTGTGAATGTGATGACATTTTGGGTGGGCAGGAATGGGGCCGATGAGAATTTTTGGAGTTCGACCTTTCAATGTTGTGGCAGTCTGAAGCAATCGATGTGAATAATTTGTTTACCTTGGTTTTGGGAGTTGGCTTCCAGGACTACTGTCGAGAGACCCATGTAAAATTAACACCACGCAATCCTTTTCAGCATTAATTTTTGTTGACTTGGAAAATTTAAATGAACAAAACCAGAAGGAGACCATACCAAATTGGGGCTGTTACGTAAAGGTTCAAGGTGCCTTCATTAATTCTGTGTGGAATAATTATTTAAAGTTTTTCCCAGGATGTGGCAAGAGAAAAAGAAAGATATTAAAATTTTATACGTTCTTTCAGGGAAAAAATTACGAAGGGGTGGATTAAATACTTTTCGGTTTTTAAACATCAGAGCCACTTTGGAATTGTGATTTAGAATTTTCTGTACCGTTAAGTTAAATGAACGATATTCATAAGCGTATTAAAATGTAGCTCAAAAGATTCTCTTATAACCATAATTCCTTTCGTAGAGTACAATATGAAATTACGGAGCTTTGTCTGCGAGCCTATATACAGCCATTCATCTTTCTCAGAGGGACAATTAATCAAAGTTAGAGTTGCTCATTTGGGCCAGAAGGCCTATGTTCAGGAGACGAGGCATGTGGGCCACATTTGCCCTTAAGCAAGTATAATCCAGTAAGCTATGTGATGAATTTTCAATTTCTTAATTGTCAGAACAGCAGTCCCTGCCCTGGGCCTAATTGTAAAACGGCAACTTAGGTAGCAACTAACATGTGTGCCTTTAAATTGACAATTTTCTGATCCCTGTATTTTGGGAATGGTACGAAATGAGGCGTTTATACTACTATTTTCTGAATATTATACCACTTTAACCCGGACAACCTCCGTTAAGGACTAACATCTTAGTTATTAGCCATACTGAAAATATTCTTCTAGCAAAAAGCTTTTCTCGTTAATTTTGTCATTACTCGGGGTAGCTGTCTTTAGACGTTTAAAGTTCCTTAAATTAAGAGCTGTTTTGTCCGTTTGAAGGATTAAATGAGAAATGAAAATATGGGTCATATTTAATCGAAAAGGCAACCACAACGGACTTTGTGCTGTATAAAGGATCTTTAATAAAATACCACGTACTTGAATCAGTTCAAGCAATTTGTAAAAGTCCATCATGCCCATGCCACTGGAGTGGAATCATGTCAGAGCTCCTTATTTGCATTTAAATGTTGAAGTTTCCGCGACAGCCGGAGTTTCTGGACTTCGAAGAAGCTTCGGTTGTATCCTTTTAACTGCGAGTTTACGACTTGTCGAGACTTCGTCTTCCTAACAACGTCAAAGCATGCGATTAATTAGCAAAAGGAACCTTGATAATATTTTTATTTTTATTTTTATTTTTTGTTTTTGAAAAGATTTCGTGTCAACAATTTTCTGTCCAGCACCTTTGTATGCTAATGAGGTGGCTTCCGGGGTTAGACAATCTTTCAGATTGTTTTTTTTTTTTACTGCAACGTTGTCCTTGAGTGGGTGGAAACACGATAACCATAGAAACAGTCTTAATCAGCTCCTCGTGGGAGTGTACTAATTTTATTTCTAAGCAGCTGTAACAACACAGCATCAGTAAAAGTTGTTGCTAGAAGATTGGAATAGGCAAAATAGCATCCTGCAGAAAATAAACTTCCACCAGCATATCGTGTATAGCTAGAGTAAACTTTCTTTTGTGGTTAATGGACATGAAATGATCGTCGTCGTAGAAAAACTTTTTGCGTCAAACAGAAATTTGAACAGTTCCCAGGATGTGCAGGCATGGGAAACAACGACGAACTTAGTATCTCTCCCTGCCCCAAAACCAAACTTGAGATGTTACGCTAGAGATGGGTTTTAGCAAAGCAATCACGTGCAGAATAAGCTCGTGCCGTAAGCAAAAGCGGTGCATAATTTCTGACGGGGCACCTTTTGACGACATAATCCACAGATAACCGAGTTTTATAAGTCAAGAAAGATTAAACACTCCTGGGCTGGGGGGAAAAGGGACGGTGTGACCGAACAGCAATCACTACGTAATATCCATGAAGTGAATTTTAAATGCGGTAACGCAGGTGTAGGGGACACATGTCCTTGCCTACATGCAAATTCTTTCACCTTACCCGGGGAAAACGAAGCGATCCCGGGAAGGTGCTAACGTATTCTGCAAATTTGGACCTTGTTGCTTTGCCCAAAAGGTATATGTTCTTTAGACAACATGTTACACATTGCTTTTGGCGTTCATAACTCCCCTTAATGCGTATATAATTTCAACTTCTTCCCTTTTAGCCTTGTATGTATATACGATCTGCCGCTCGATGTCTCAAGGATGTATTCTTATCTCGTGAATATTTAAAGTTCTTTGAAGTACTCTCATGGGGCCAGAAGCAACACTTTCGCGGTCATATGCCTTAGAGAAAAATTCGTTTCGCGTAAAAACTTAGCTTACTTTAAGATCCGACACGAGTAAAAATGTCACAACTTTGTTAAACTCTAGAGCTACAACTTTATCATATCCCCACATCTCATTTAACCCTACGTGCCGAGATGAGTATACTTCAATTTATCTAAGGAGAGAATAAACTGTTTTAAATTATCAAGTAAAAAGTAACGCTATTCAGTAATTTAATAAGATTTGGATTCAACGTGGATTCAACTGTTAATGACTTCCTCATTCATATTTTGTTTCTTTTATAGTAGGATAATTCACTTCGCAGCTTACTTCTGGACCATTGACCCATATGATGCTTATAAATTTTAACAGCAATACGTTTTAAAAAATTGTTTTGGTGTTCTTGAACAGGCACTAAAACGTGGTGTGATTGAAGTCATTTTCATTTTAAGTATTTATGTCTCCACTTAGGAGGTATTCGTTTGTGCATACTTAAATTCCCTCAATACATTCCAAGTTAAACTATTGATTTTACATATTTAAACACACATTACGCAACTCTGCTGCTGCTCTAGCTAATTATTAAATCTTCCAAGCATTCCTCTGTCAAGTACCTCCTCCTGGTTGAAATTAGTGCTATGCCAAAAGGTTTCTATGCAGGATTGATAGGGAAATTCATATTTGATGTTGTGGTTTACAGCGGCAATTTTAGTGCAGAATCAAAAATATTAACCGTCTCATAAGGTATACTTTTTGGAGGCTAACATTCTGATTAAATTTGTTATGAAAAAAACATTTAATCTTGTTTTCATTTTGATTAGAAAGGGTTATTATTTATGTGTATCTAATCATTTTTCTATAACGTCGGTTTAAATTATGGAAGCGGTTTCTTAGCTAGAATTTCTAGACTAAAACCTATCCACAAATTGTAAACATACGATAAAACGAAACAAAGGAGACTTTTGCTTTTCTGGATAGTTCTAACATTTAAATAGTAGGTTTGAATTAAATATTGTATTTGAATTCATACATGTTAGATAGAAGAGTAGATTAAATATTCTAATGGAAATCACAAAATTTGGCTGTTTTTCTGCCTTTGAATTTGATTCGAGGTATTTGTACTCTAAATAATTCAGAAGTGTAAGTTACATTTGTATAACTAATTCCATTAATCGTGAATGACTTTCAAAATATTTTTCAATTGTTTGTCTGTTCTCCATAATTCTTGAAAGATTCATACGCGTGCTTAAAGTGGTTTAACGCAACACAAACTTAAATGACATCATATTGAATATCAACTGAATTCTGCCTCAAGATTTCTGTACGAGTTGGATTCTATTAAAAATGCTGTTTTTGGAACGGTGCACCATGCAACCCTGAAAATTGGCCTATTTACTACTCTCATATCACCTACTTTTCAAACCAAATTTGGTAAATTGTTATTGCATATTACCTGAGTTATTGGAGGTCAAAGGTTTATAAACTTTTCATTCAAAACTAAGACCGTGCCTTAAAGATATAAACAATTTTCTGAATAATGCGAAAACCAGAACAAAATTCTTACGATGTTAATTTTTTGTCTTTTTTTGTTATTTTTACCTTCGTTTTGACTGGTTTATAAAAAAAAACTGGTACGGTTACCAAAAAAGCTTTAAGAAGTGCTATTAGCAGTACTTCAAGGGAATAAACTGAAAATTTACAAGTAAATCTGACAAAAACTGTGCCGTAGGGTGACTTCTAAAATCTACAAAATATCGTTCTGAGAAAAATAGCTTTAAAAATTGAAATACTGGGTACTGAGGAGAAACAGTGAATAACACTAAGAACCAATAAGAAAAAATTATTTTTATATTATAAAATCTAGGCTAATTATTTTAAATTGGGGCTAAATTAAAACACTAGTGCCTTTAGTTGCATAAAGGTGAAGAAATTTGCTGTCGCGTAGGATGAAAATTTATGAAAAGTTATAGAAATTCAAGACCCTAGACTGAAAACCAAAAGAGCATAAAACGGAGGGTTTTCGAGCAAACGAAATTAACCTTGTTGTAATTCTATACATCCTATAGTTTCTTTTAGATTTTACCTCACACAAAGTTAAGTCAATATGGTTTGTTTACTCCCTAGAGATATTTAACGTGCATCTCTGCGTTATTATATTTATTTTTGTAAAATTTTGTTGCAAGGAGAACTCTTCAAACTATCAAGTAAAAGTTGGTGTGTGGGCTTCTTGAATGAAAGTTTCTCCAACTTTTGAACTGTTGCGAACTAATTAGTTGTTGTAGGGCTGCCTTCGAATTTCAATTTTCATAAAAGTTTTACCCGCCGTGTTGCAGTGCATCAAGAATTTTCTTCTTCCAATGTTGAGATTTTCCTGGTAGAAATCTTCCGCCTCAAGGCGCTTTGTGAGTAAGCAAAAGCTGTGTTACTTCATCTCGAGTGGAGTAACAAAATTTTGCATATTCCACTCTTCCCTCGCACTTACATAAACAAAACATCTTTATTAATTAGTACAAGTAGCTTGGAGATCCCGTCCCCGTACATACCAGCACAATTACTTCGCCCATTTGTCGACAACCTGCTCCCATAGAGGACAACAATTTAAACCAATAGCCCCGCCGAGTACCTTAACTACGGGTCAGCGGAGTACCTCCACCACGTAAATAGACACTATCGCGTTGGAACTTTTGAATGATTGTTCCTGCGACGGGGCCGGAGGTGAAATGGTCGTGCGAGGGTGCCCTGTGGTCTCTACGTCAATTGCAGGCATGTGATACGTCGTCGATTTGTACTGTAAGCAGTTCACCCATGCGAAATCCGTGTCGTCCAGTATGAAATTGCATTATACATAGTTCTACAGATGTACTGATTCCAATTTCGATTCCAATATTGAATTATGATGGAAATTTACCTGCTAGAGTTCATTACCGGTGAAACGAAATGGTTTGATGATGTAACTTCAATTTGGATGCTCGGATTTATGTAGCAATTTCGTAACAGGACAGCGATTCTATTTTACATATTGTAATTAGTCTTTTAACTAGAAAAATTCTTCCAGCAGTGGCGAAGTTGAGAAGGTTAGCTCAAGACATTTGCATTTGATTGTCCTTTGAAATCCTTCTTTTTTACCCAAAGGAATTGAAAGTTATACAACTGGTCCGAGTAATTTTGTACGTGTAAGGCTTGTATAAGGCCACTTTGGCTAATTGAGGGGAAAGTGGACATAAAAGAATTGAATTTTGAAAAGTTATTTTAATTTTCGAAGAATTTAAAAAGGAATATGTGAGGGTTTTTTGTATTACGTATTTAATAGAAATAGATTTTAAAGAAATATTATTAGGATTATATTTTGGAACTTGTATCGAGTCGAAGGTTCTTTATTTGTAATAAAAATAAAACATAAATAATTCATTTAAACTGAAACAAATGAGATTTTATTTATCGGGTATATTTCTTAAATTCCTTCTCTGTTTTAGTAACGATTTAAAGTGAAACTAAAATTTGGAAACCCTAATTTAATCCGTCGTCGATAGCATAAACTAATAATTGTTGAATACTACAACTACATCGAGTAAAAAATAAACGTCTTTCATAAAAATTTTTACTTTAAGAACACTTAAACTCAGTATTGAAGTACTACCTCAATTTTAACTTTAGGCTTAAGCTAAATGAGGTTAGAGGTATTTAATAAGCCACAATCATAAAACCAAAAATTTTGAATACTTTTCCACTGAAAACCACTTTTCACAAGGTGTTTTAACTTGAAATACCTCTCGTTCAAAACGTCAACGTGTTCTGCCTGCACTCAACGATCAATTTAATTAGCCCAGTGCTACCCATAGGCTCCCGTAGCCACTAGACCTTAAACCGCTTTGTCAAGCCATAAATCGATATTTTTTTGCTGACATCATCCAGATTCCCAGCATTGCCCCAGGGATTTCGTCGAATACTTTCGATACCTGTAAAAAAGCGGAATTGCTCATGAAAACTGGGAAAATCATATTTTGGAAAATCGTGAAGGTGGGTAAAACACACACGAGCTCGTCACACCATTTCAAATTTTATAACATCTCTAGGGATTTACTTCAACGACGAATTGCGACAGCTATGAAGGCACTTTTACGGTCTTGTTCATGTTGAATAGACTTTATTTCTACAAATCCACGGTCTATTAGTAGAACGTGCACGCTGTACGTTGTTTAACGAACTGAACTATGTGGTCTCGCCATTAGACAATTGCCCCAGGAATTCAAGCGCAAAATTATTTTTTAAAAAATACTCTGCCCATGTGGATTGACGAAAAGGCGATATTTTTTTTTAGTTTTCACAGGATTTGGGTATACATTTTCGTTTCCTTAGAACAAAAGTTGCAGTAGGGACGAACATAAGCCAAGAGAAAAAAAAACATCGTATTTTTTCATGAACACAAAATGGGGGAGAGAAAAATAAATTTCTATAAACGTGGGAAGTTTCCTAAAGGGAATAATCAGCCGAAAGATCCTTTAGTTCTTCCAAACCGTTAGGAAGTGCTGCTAATAAAATTTGCTGATGGTAGGGTGCTCCACTAGAAGAACTCCTTCCATTTTGGAGACTGAAATGGACCTTCTTTAACCTTCACTTTACCTGCGGCCCCTGCAGTAGGAGATCTCTGTTCCTTCAGTAAATAACCAAAGTTAAGGAGGGAAATAATTCGTTGAATGTCATAACAGACCCATCTTAATTGACTTATTAAATTAATCTAATTGTCCCTAAAGTGCCTCAACTTCTTCCACACCTCGTGTGCCTTTGCTTGGGAGTTCTCTCGAACTTTATAAGGGGGCTTCGTACTCGCAGGAAGAGAAAAACGGTTGGTTATATACACGTATAGGTCCCTAGAGTCTTATTCTAGAAATCCCTTAGTATTTTTCGATGGAGTTATAAGAACGCGAATGAATGCCTCTGTAGTCGTTTCAGTGGTCCTTGTTGGAACTCCCAATTTTATGTGGTTTTTAATGGAAATGCATTAACCTAAATTTTTAATCTGTACTTTGTTATTTACGTTCTAGAAGTTCCCAAGTGTCCTTTGCTTAAATAAAGTGAAATCGTTGCCGTTAGAAGGAACTGTTGCATTTCTGATTAATTAATTATTGATTTGATTTGGGGTTTTTAAAGTATTCTGTACATGTACGAAAAATTAGAGAATATTCAATCTCTGTTTACCCTTTACTAATTTTCTAAGAATGTTTGAGTCAGTAACCATTAAAATGCAATCCTTTTTGAATAAATTATTTGAAAAGTTTGAGCTCTACCTTCATCCTCTTGTAGTGAAAAAATTAATCTTTTATACTCATAAATTTTTGGTTGGATAAGTCTGAGATTTGAAGTGAGTAATTCTCGAATTTTAGATTTTTGAACAGGATTTCGTAATCCCGAAGGAAAATAGCATTTTATAAAATATTGTCAAAAGTATTAGGAAGATTAACTGGTAATTATTATGACTATTAGTTTTTTTTTAATTCATTCAGTTATTGTTTCTCTAAGTAAAAAGGTCTTAAAGTAAAAGGACAAAATTCTTATTTCTGTTGGATTTTCAAAAAATATATTCCTTCCTTTCTGGGTAAGAGTTTCTCTTCTAATGTTTCCAGAGTGAATTTAAGTGGTGAAAACAAATATTTGTTTAAACTTAAAACACCTTTGAATAAGAAAAAATGTCAATCGAATTCGTTACTTTTATGAATAATGAGCTAAATAATTAGGATGAAATAATAATAATTATTACTTGTTAAGATGAAATACAAAATACAATTAAAATATAATACAATTCTTTAACCTATTGACGAAAATGTGGATCAAATTGACCTACATTTACAAAAGCGACTTTTTGTTACGATATATACTGAAACTGAATACCTTCTGTTGCCATGTAGAGTCACATACGAGTTCTGAGAAAATTTAATTAGCGCCTTTCGCTAAGTCAGGGTAAGTTCATTTTCATTATATTCTTGATTAAAACCATAAACCGAAACTCTTTCCCATCGGGAGGAAAACTGAATTGATTGATTTAATTTAGCTTGGAAAATGGGCGAAAATCAATTGTTATTGTTTGGCGAGTACTTCAAACACTCCATCACTGGAAATAGAATTTCTAATAAAGGAGCTAGCAGTACAATATCATATTGGTTTCGAGTATTCAGTGCATTGATATTACAGGCCACATGTGATGTGGTTTTGTTTTCCTGTAACGCATCGGAAAAACCGTATACAAATGTGACGCAGAAAATTTGATTAAATCGAATTCTCTAAAATTTGATTACTCTTACCAGTCAAACATTGACGACAGCCTTTGGTCAATGGTGCAAAGTACCACCTGATTTTCCAAAAACTTGTCAAAACAGTCAATAGTTTCGATTGAGCAAATAAGTTTGTTAACAATAAAAAGTTCTTGAATATGTTGTTCTTTTAGCACTAGTGCACCAAATATAAAATTTGTTCCTTTTAATTTTTAATTCCCATTCAATTTGGTGCATCGACCAATCTTGCTTGTTTATTAAGAGTAATCAAACTTTTGCAGTTATGAGTTTTATGTAGCTATGAAAAAGTTACTTTTGGTAGCGTTTATATTTATTCAATTGTAAAAACAAAAGTTTTCTCATTTTTTCTAGTTAGAATAAAAGAAGTCAAAGTTTTTGTCATATGGTGCTGCAATTTCCAATATAATCCAAAAGTTGTCACCATGCTTTGCGCAATAAGATCGTAAAACCAAGAAGACACAAATTCTGAAAGTGTGAACATCGTGGAAAAGCCAAAACCCTCTTGCATTATGTAAGAAATCCTTCGGAACGTTGTCGGGGGGAATTTCCTCCCATTGAATGAATTATTCTGTTTATAGATGTCATCACACCGTTTCTACTTCTCAGAATGTTAAAAACACGATGTGAGTTATAAAAACTGAAAGGTATCATCGTCATAGAGGGAATGCCATTTATTTAATTATTATATTAAGCTAAAAGTGGAGCTAATTTGTATACATATTAAGCATTTTGAATAGAGGGATCCAGATGTAAAAATTAAGTATTGATTCAGGCTTTTTGGTCATTTTATACTTTTTAATGTTAATTGGAAAGGAATTTAGTCCTTTAAAACACTGTAAATTTTGGATATATTAAAGTGTTACATACCCTTGCGTGCACCGAAAAATGATTTTGGTAGTTGTTTTGTAAAACATAAATGAAAGTGTTGGTTAAGCATTTTTAATTGATCTTTAAATCATAAAAAGAAATAAACGTTTTTTCTTTCAATACATAACCCATGTTTTATGCAGTCAACTAGATCTCCTATGAAAAGCATGGTACGTTCTTGGCTGCATCATAACTGCCGCAAAAACGATCGGATTTGGAAAAATCAAAAATAATCTTGTAGAGTTACGTTGTAGTTATAAACAAACGAGGGGAATTTTTTATTAAAAAAGAGTAAAATAAAATATTCAAGGTATGCCAAAGTTGAAAGTGTGATTTTAAAAAGTGTTATATTTAATTGTTTATAAAAAATGTTTGAGTAATAATTTGAAAAAAACGTGGAACGACAATTTGTAGAGAAATATATTACAAAAATTAAATTAACAAATATTGAAAATTGACTGAGTAATCGCGCCGACAATATCAAAAAACATGGTTTCGAGAAAAACGCATTAAAAGTTTTCCGTATTTAAAAGTGCGGTTCTTTTCGGTCATTTATTGCTATAACTTTGCTAGGGTGTGGAATTTCCAAAAAGATTTTTTTTTTGATATATTTTTAAAAGTATAGAGAATATAATTTTATCAAGAATAAATTGATGTTTTGAAAATTTCAAGTATAGATATAACTATGTATGTTATTTTCTACAAACCGAAGTAATGGGGGAGGGATCCTGGTTGAAACTTTATATATAGACTTAGCTTTACATTTTTTAACGAATCATATACCTTTGCCAACTTTTTTTTCTTCCAACATCTTACCACTTTACTTTCAATACAATAAAATATAAAAAATTTAAATTTATTTTGAATTATTATTTCGGCTTAACTCTGGATTTTTAATTCGGATAAAAAAGATGTATGGATAAAATGATGTCTTTTAATTTTTAGTTTTATATATTTTAAGTAACATTCTTATTACTCATCTGCTTACTCTCAACTCTTGTTTTAATATTTAATTACACTTATGAAAAATAAATTTGTGTTAATATAGCTATGTTAATTTTCCCCTAGTTGATATATAAATATTTTTAAATTGAAATGGTTAGAGAGGAGGTAATTTTTAATTTTAGTTCAGTAAAATGTCCAATAAAAATTTGATAATTAAATTATCTCATCTGAATATTTGTGAGTGTTAATATGCTAGAAATGAATTCTTGAAAATTCATAATATTTTTCATCATAAAACCAGATTAACTCGTTGCTCTGTTTCATCCCGCAGTTTTTACCAAGGTGTCTGAAACGATATTGTTGATAACAACCTCCATGGCATTTCCTATGGTGTTACGTTAGATCCTGGGAGCGTGTTTTTGACATAAACACATTTAAAGTCGTACCTTAGAAAATTTATCTCTGTCAACTTAAAAGTGCCAGAGAATCTTCATCTGCCACCAGCCGGAAGTAATTATATCTCTGGGGAACCTTCACCAGAGCAGGTTAATTTCCCTAGATAACAAAATAAATAAAAACATATTTTTTGAGTTTTACAGACGATTTTCTTGGAAGCTTAGCTTTATATGCGGGGAAAATCACGCCTAAAGTTACCCAATAAACAATAAAATCAAAGAAGTTATTTTCGTCCGAAAAATTTTGTTCGATCAGACCAGTAGTTAAGGATGTGATTTTAAAGGAAATACTCGTAGGATAAGAAATTACGAGTCATTGCATTTGAAGACTTCCTTAAAAGTTGTCTCACAGATGTTTGGGGTCCCATAAGATACCATGGTGGGACAGGGTAAATCAATACGACCGTGGGATACTTTTTGCATATAAAATAAAAACAAATATTGTAAGGAACTAAGGTCGTCGGTGCAACGTGAATCTGCTTGATAAAAATTTCATGAAAACGCCCCATACTGTCGAACTGGGCGATCAAAATCGATTCGACATAAAATTCAATTAAGGTCGCCTCAGTGCACAGATAGGGTCATATTATCCACCTCCATCTGGACGAAATTGCAGCAATTGCATCACCGGTTGTAGTTCATCAGATGGGTCCATGGTCGATGGTAGAATTAAGCCACTGCGGGTTATGCTAGGGTCATTCTTATTCATCCCTGGAATCAAGCGATTTGCTCCTTAAATCCTTCAGCACATGGACCAAAGTACGTATATGGGACCCCGTCATCCTGCACTCATTGTATTCTAGTTGTGCACCTCATGCATGGTAAATTCAACTCGAAGATGACACCGCATGGTGTATGGTGTACACGCCTCGTATTTTCTTGTTCAGTCGGATTAGGGAGGAAGAATGGCATCCCATAAATAAATTTCCGTTGGAAAGACAGAAATGACATAGCATCGTGCCACTTGTTTGTAATTAAACAGAGGGATGATCTCATAGGTACTCGAATCAGACGGTTGACGGTCTTTAGAATAATATTTGAATGAATATTTAACCAGAGTTCATAGTCACGGAAATCTTCTAGAAAATTAAGAATTTATCTGAAAACCTTAAGAGTTATATATTTACAACATCATTTTGGTTGGTCCTTTTTAGTTTAGTTTTAACTTTTCTCGAGTGCGTAATAAGCAAACGATGGTGTGTTTGCATAAATCAGGCTGCTTCCGTTATTTTTTCGTTGTCGGATTTCACCCTCGTATACCCCTACGGATAATACTACCAAATCTGCCAAGGATAAGTGATACGAATGGCAGGAAAAACAACTGTCTTTATCCTGTCTTACGTCTGAGTAGAATAAGACGTTTGTTAGAATAACAGCTAAAAGCTTACCAACGCAGTAGACCTCAATTTAAGTAATGCGAACTTTATTTTTGTTGTTTTGTTTCTTTTAAGATGCCTGCCATCCCTACGAGCCCTTCAAATGTCCGGGAGACGGGAATTGTATCTCTATCCAGTATTTGTGCGACGGAGCTCCAGATTGTTCCGATGGGTATGATGAGGATATGCGGCTTTGTACGGCAGGTAAGTAGCCCTCCGGGAGTCTGAAAACATTTCTTTTTACTGTTCCACAAAAGTCTTCAAGAGTTTTCCCGCGGTATTTTGGCAGAAAAGCGAAAGATAACAAGTATTAACGATGCCACTGTTCATTATGGTCCATAACAATGCTTTCAGGGAATCACATCTTTTTCTCTAGGAATATATTGCTGCCTATAAAATGAGATTTTGCTGCATTAATCAAACTCTAAATATCTGCCCTTTGGGCGATATGCCAGGAATCATTTTTGGCAGGATTCAATTTTCGAATAATATGGGAACGTCTGCACTGTATCGATTTGGGTAGGGTAGCAGATCGAATACAAATGTACTTGTGTTGAAGGTTGAAGCAGTTGCTGCGGGCTCCACCCTCGAATTTCGTCTTATTCGTTTTGTAATTTCACCTGGATTTCTTGGGAACTCATCGACATCAAATTTAAGCTCTCCAACAAACTTCGGAGTGTATAACAAGCTTCGGGTCAACAGTTTTACGTAATTAAAGTCGTTTAAAGTGCCAATATGGAAATTTGAATGTTTCGCACCGGAGATGTAGTGGTCGTATTTTACCTGGTACATTAAGTCATTATAAATATTAAACGGGAATTGGCCCTAGGCGACCGAGCACCTTCTTAACCGACCTTAGTTGACAGGTAGATGCCTGATGAAGCATAAAGGTCAGATAAGATGTCTCCGAAATTTCTGCTTCATTAGAAAGCCATCCTATTTTCCGGCTAGATTTACCAGCTTAGGATTGAATCAATAAATTAGATTCCTTTAGGTGTTCTCCTTGGCCTGGAAGTCAGTTTCCAGGAAATTGAAATACGCCTACAGTCGGGGACATTACCCGAAATGGGAATCTTGATGCCACTATAATCCTCTACGATGAGCAGGTTCCACTGTTTTTATTGCACAATGCTAAAGTTGCAAACATAAACTGCGTAAATATGGAATCGTTTCGTTTCGCGGAAACACATGGGTCTCCCTATGAAAAATGCCAATGGGATTCATTTTGTGACATAACCGAAAGCTCCAATGTTTGCGTGAACATGGTCATGATTTTAAATCTGTTTTAGCTATAGAGGCATGTGGGACTCAATTTGAATTTCTTGGGGAACACGCGTCTCTGGGAAATCCCGGCGGCCATAAAGCGGTTTACCACGAGCTCATGTGTTCACCAGTACCATACATGCTACTGGTACTTCCACAGAGGAAGTACACTAGTGGTGTATTTAAATGAAGTTAATAACTTTGCATGCGAGAGATTAGTCGATTTCCTATAATTTCTGTTTCTTCGGCAAACCCCCGCTGCGGGAACCTTCCCATGATAGCAGGGTATCAACAACATCAACAACCCATAAATGTATCGTTATCCAGATATGAATAAAATGGAATTTGATTGCCCCGTGCATTGTATTAACTGATAAGAGGCCTTCAAAAGAATTTAACATATTGAAGTATTTTATTTTCCTCTTTAATTTTTACATATAGGTTTTTATGTTTTACCTAATTAATGTTTGGAGTACCCATCTGTATGCAGTAAAATTGCATGTACAGTGTAAATATAATTTGGATATTAATTATAAAATTGACATGTTATATCAAAAGTTTGTAAGTATTTAGCAATTTATTTATTGAATTGGCAATTAATTAAATGAGGTAAAGTAACATAATTTATTAATTAAGTAAAATGTTGGGAGATGTTATTTCCTTGAACATGTACACATAACTTCTATCAATCTAGTAGCATCGATTTTTGTTACAGTCAGTCTAGTCTTTACGAACATTTCAGAAGATTTTTCTGATACAAGAAAGATATATATAAGAATTGTTTTATAGGTATAGTATGATTTTATTTTTTAGAGAAATTTAATTTAAATTCAAATTTTTTTTAAGTGATAGTAAAGAACTAGTTGCTATATTTCTATTTTATTATAAAAATTCCTGGGATTTGTCTCCGATTTCGATGAACGAAATATGTTGTAATGTGATTTAATGAAATAGTAAAGACATACATTGAATTCGTGCAAGAAAGATAAAATATTTGTAAAAATCAACTTTAATTTACAAATATTTTTTAAGAATTTCACATTAGAGCAGTATTATATTTAATTTGAGGACAGTGTCATACTTCGTAAATCTACAACAAAAGATTACAGGACACTTTTTGTTGTGAAATCCACTTAATTTTTTATATTTCATTTATAGTATGTATCCTAATGTAATATAACAAATTCTTCTTTCATTCCATAATAAAGCTAAACGACCACCAGTAGAAGAGACAGCATCGTTTCTTCAGAGTCTGATAGCATCTCATGGGCCTAATTATTTGGAAAAATTGTTCGGAAGTAAAGCACGTGACGCCCTGGGACCACTTGGCGGAGTCGAGAAGGTTGCGATTGCACTTAGTGAGTCGCAAACAATAGAAGATTTTGGAGCAGCACTTCACCTCATGAGGTAAATTATGCTGCACCTTCAGTACATGAATTGCTTTTAATAAAATATATTTTTGCATTGTCTAGGTCGGATCTAGAACACCTTCGATCCGTTTTTATGGCTGTAGAGAATGGTGATCTGGGCATGCTGAAATCACTTGGAATAAAAGATTCCGAACTGGGTGACGTGAAGTTCTTCCTTGAGAAGCTAGTGAACACAGGTTTCCTCGACTGAGTAGCGCCAGATCCAGCTTCCGCCTATTACTATTCCGTTCCTATCAATCCAAGTTTTTATTCTTATTTGGGCTCCTACATGGACAGTTATTAGTAACTCCTTGTAGGCCCTACACTATTTCGACGATATTATTTCAATAATTCTTTAAAAAAAAAATGTTGCGTTACAGAAAATTATCAAAAAAAATAAAAATATTTGCCCTTCGTTGGCTTGCCCTACAGTACTGCATAGTCGCACCTATCACTGACACAAGTGTGACTGGCAGTGCGTCTACTAATAGGAATCCTTCCTTAAATATCTATGCAACATTCGCTCAAGAAAAACTGACATATCCAAAAAGTTTTATAAATAGAAAGTCAAAAAATCAAGAAAACAAGAAAAATTTACAAGCCGCGACTCACCAGCAAGCCAAGAACTCAACTCACACTACAAGGAAGCAGGATCGGCACGGACAATGAACTATACTCAGAGCGCAGCGCGCCTGGGGGCAGAATTAATTTTAAAATATATTAAGTGTAAATTTTCGACGTTTTTATAGGTTTAGTTCATGGTCAGCAATCGCCTCTCACGAGGACATTGCTTGCCACATGCAGTAATGGTCCATTTCACAATTTCAGGAAGTTTTTGTAAGGTCGCTGGAGTGTACACCTTCAGACTGGTCACCTAACCGCCGACTGCCTGTAGATAGTCGAAAGCAGCCTGAAGGAGACCTCCAGCAGCCTACATTTTTCAATTTATATCCATGTCGTACTGTCATTTAACATAAGACATTTTTTCTGTATAGAGATCCATTTTTAGTATTAAGTGAGTAATGCGCGCGGGACTTGCTAGAGATAAAGAAGGCCTTTCTTAGCCAAGGAAGGAAGGAAAAGATATGAGGCCAAGCCGAGACCGAGGTGAACTTTTACATGTCATGTGATACGTTTTACTTATGTCCTAACGAGAACTTAGGGGTAAAAAAAAGATACAAAGATACAAAAGATTCGTAGCAATCTATTTATTATACACGTAGCATAGTGAACCAGGATGGTAACTATTTGCGAGATGGCATACCTACTTATCTACTAGTGCTAGAACGAATAGTATTATGCTGATGCAATTGCTAAGGTGTATCTTTCGATTTCAAAAATTGTTACGTGCATCTAAGTGTCTAGTATTCCGCTAGGGTAAGGGAAATAGTTGTAAGCAGTCCGTACTAACACATACATATCACCTAGCGTAAGCACTGACACCGGCGATTGAATATTCCTTAGATCCTTAGTTCTTTTCTAGAAATATAAGAAGACATTACAAAACATATCAGTGCTGGGTCTTACCGGCACCAATCATTTTCTGCTTAATATATATACATATGTATTTACTAAAATTATAAGAGAAGAAGAAACAAAAAAAAAAAAACAAGAGGTTAAAGTGGAGTTATGTACCTTATGCTAGCTAGTAGGAAGCACCACAGTGTGCAAATCATTAGCCTTTCAATTTTTCACTCTCTATTTCATAAAAATTCTTTTAAATATCAAAATTTTCATTATTTTTCATTATATCTTTCACCGGAATTTGGACGGTGAAGGCTGGCGAGTCTGCAATTGAAGGCTTCTTTCAAGGTAATGATTATCCTAACGAAGTTAATCACATTTCTTTGGATAATTCCAAATCCTCTAGTTTGGTAATATTAAAACAATTACCTTCATTTTGCATGTTGAACAAGATCTACTACCTAATAAAATGAAATGTTATTTCAATGCACTTTACCACCTCGATGTGTAGTAGAAGTATAAAATCTAGGTCTCTAGACAAGCACAAAGTAATTAACTGATACATATCAAAGACAAGTCTACCTATTTAAGCAAATCATGAGGGGAAAGGCGATTTTTGCGATACGTTGCGATATGACTGCAGCTGGAAAGACCTTAAATTGTGGTGGACAAATAGACCATCTGTCCCTCTCAAGGTCTAAGGTATTGTTTTCTATTCATGTTCGAATTCTAAATGTGTACGTTGTAAGGTTCTCCATTTATCGTGACTAATGTTGACGTTTGCTAAATGTTTATAAAATACAAAAAAAAAAAAATGAAAAACTCAAAAGTATTCCCACGGAACATATCAAAACCATATCATTTACAACCACACTATATACATATATATATATACAAGTACCCGTAGAAATTAGTCAGTTAAGACGGGGCTGGGTTCCTGGTGTTGTGATAGTCCCTCAGCCAAGTTATTGTGAGCCCTGAAAGCCATCTCAGCGCTATGTCCTTGTTGCCTGTTGGACGGAGACGCGAACCGCCTCGTGTTGAAGCCTCTCTGACCAAGGGTACCAGGCGAGCTTTATAGCTTGATCCTAATGCCCAATACCTGGGCTTCGATCCGACGCATGTTCAAGGCATCGACCAACTGTGGTTTGGTTTGGGTGTGTAAAGCACAGTTTTTCTGCGTACGTTGGCTCTAAAAAATATAAAAACAAAGAAAAAACAAGTCTTCAGAGCAATCCAGGGAAGGAGGGGCAAGGCAAGCGACGATTTGTGAGCTGAATAGTCTTAACGCAGAATATTGTATCTACCTTAAAAATGTTATTTTGCATCGATATTTATTGAGTAATAAATTTTTAACATTCAGAAAGTATTTTTAAATGTTTCATTTAAATACCCGATTGTAATTGATATATTTTTTTAAGTACGTAAACTTTACGATTTTGTGTGTGCAGTTTTTTGGAACTATTTTTATTTTATATCTTTACTTTATTACATTATAATTTTTTATTGTTCAGTTTACTATCAAAACACTTTTCAGTTTAAATTTATATGCGTGAATTATTTGAATGGCTGGCTTCAATCGATTTTTTGCTCGTGGCCATTCTGTTGAACCTATCATCGAGTACGATTGATTAAAAACAATTATTAATTTATTAGCTTGAACTGACCAGAAAAGTGTGCGTTCTTCACACTTATAATCGATTGGAATCGGACTGTATACTGCGAGTTGTGTACTCAAATGCAATAATTCGGATTTTAAACTTAGAGTGCGAGCAAGATTTCTAATAATACATAGAATTTTGCATAAAAAGAGTAGCTGTATTGATGACATCATTATTTATGTGATATAGATTTATTTTTTGTGTGTTATGTATAATTAAATTTCAAATAGCTTTAGTTTTATTAAGTTTATATGAATTTACTTTTATTTAAGTTTAATTAATTTGATTTGATTTTTAGTTAAGCATTTTTAATAAGATAAGGTGTGGCAGGAAACGTACAGATGGATGTATAGACATTCACTAAAGAGAGTTTTATTCTAATAATACCTTGGAATTTGGACAATTATGAAAAATTTGAACACGTTAATTCCAATTTGTCGCTCTATAGGTAAGGTCTTATTTTTTTCATAGTAGAATTGATAACAAAATTAGCAATAATATTAACTTTATTGTTAAATTTAAAAAAAATAACAAATGATATCTGTTATTAAAATTATTATAAAGATAAAAATAGCGGAATATACTAAAACAAGGAAAGAGTATTGCGAAAATGTTGTTTAAAAAACGAATGTACAAAGACAAATCCAAAGATACAACTTTTATTTTTTTAAAAATTGGGTTATTAGGGCTGTTCATCTTATAAGAGTTGGGCTGCCGACCTTGCGGTGCGATTTAAATCTAACCGTGGGCCGTAACCCATCCCGCCCAATTAAGATAGGGAAAAAAACCGATCATCTGATCACCTGCGGAACGGATGTGAAGCATTTTCAAACCCAGTCACGTTCAAACGATGTTACAAATGCCTCCCCAGAAACCAATAAGCGCCTGGGCTCGTGTTAATTAGATAGAAATTTGTCTCCGATTTTAATTGGATGTTAAATTGAGAAAGAAATGGGGAAGTTGAGTCATGTAGAAGTTCTTGCGCCAGTGTCGCCAGAACGTCGGCGCAAGTTCGACTCGATTAATTAAAAGGGTCTCAGCTCCTCTAGCTTCTATCTATGCTGGAGTTTTGATGAGAATATGATAAGAGCTCATCAACAGACGCGACAGTAGACCGCGGTCGCACTAGTTATGCCTATCACTTAGCCGTGTTCAGCATCACCGGTCCCGGTGCTGATAGCGCGATTTTAAACAGATCTTCTCGGGCAGTGTTTGTTGTACCGGCAATCGCAGTAAATAAAATCAATAACGAAGTGAATGGCCGAAATTGAGTAGTGCTCCACACCCTGATAGTGTAGCATGGACTCACTAGTGATCGTGGAAGGGGAATTGGAAGATTTGTTCCCGCACTATGGCACCTATGACGATTTTCGCAAGAAATTTGCAGGTTGGTCTTTTGTTCAATGTTTTTGCTTCTGCGTGGCTTGTAACACTTATGTAGTCTTATATAAGGCTTTAGCTGTGTATATTCGCTTATCTGGCGCTCGATCTACTTTATCGCTTTACACTGACACCTGTGGTAAAAATAGTCCTCTTATCTCTATTTAAATTTACTTAGTATCTAGTCCACAATCAAAGCATGCTGCTTAGGGCAACTGAATAGTTCGAAATATATAAAAATATTTAAAAATTTTTAGCTATGGAAGTCGGAAACACTTCGTAGCACGCTGTTGTAACTTCTAGCGGCATCTGCTGAGTGCATATGAAGAGGAATCGAATTAAAGTAGTAGGGTCGTAACATACGGCGCAATTTTCAATTGCTAAGTCATTGGCAGGTAGTTTCTACTTTTTATAGTATTACGTGGCTTTCTTGATGGTGTACTACATACGCGAGGATTTTGCCTTTTCTGAAGATTTTTATGTAGATATGAAGATCTTGAGCTTTCCAACGGTACTGTACAACATTTCCTGTCTAAAGTTCGAACTTGTGTGGATAGAACGAAGAAAAGTTGTCAAGAGAGGTCCGAGATTGCTCGCGATCACCCGCGGAGATCAGTTTGACGCGCGACTGTGACCGCACGGGGACGGACGTTTAATTCTCAATTTAACTCATTTACTTAACCCTTTCATTTTATTTTACCTCTCGAATATAAATAACCATTAACCCGTAGACGAAACTGATCGCATGAAGATCACCACGATCTGAACATCGGTAAGATCGCAAGGAACTGCTCTGTTTCACTAGCGAAGTTTCAGTGTCGGACATTTTTTCGTTTCTCCGTCTTCGAGTCGGAATCACCTGTTGATTGTTGTCGCCGCGACGGTAAACGACGGTAGCTAGAATCGTTTAGTGTTGGAATAAAATTATCGATAGATATTTTATGAAATTTCCTCCGGACAGAGGAAGAGAATTCGCTTAAGAACAAATTCCATTCGCCTCAGATGGATAAGCAGGCAATGGAAGGGGAGCGATAGGAAAATTCTTGTTTATACCTGAGTGTGGTGTGCATGAATGCAGTTAGAAGGTAGTGTACGTGCTTTTGTGGTTTTCTTGGGGTTATGTGTGTGCGTGTGGTACCCTGTGATGGCAACTACGGATCGATAGTGTCGTTCTCTGCACTCAGTGTTAAAAAGTACTGAAGAAATTCGAGCGGAGGATAATTGCCCATATTGTGAAAGTCCCGACACAAAAAAAAGCCTTTGGATAATCACAGCTACAGCTTTCCATCCGGATTTGTCAATGGACTAAACCCACGCGATCTTCGATACGTGTGATAAGATGGAACCTGTTATCATCGGTGAGTTACCGAGAATATCGTGAACACCTGAAGATCACGATCGGTTTCATCCTTTGCCTTTTGATGTTGATCACAACAGAAATTTGTACTTGTACACGTTACTTCTCGATCACGTTCTAGTATCGAATTTCCTACGACTTCTTGAACTGATCGTGCTGTGAAGTGTAAAGGTAGAACTGCTAGAGTGTTGAGGAAATGCCTAAACAATTATGTAATTATTTATCAGAACCGAGCCGGCACAATAAAAACAAAAACAGCACACATTAGAGCGAGGGGCTCGAATGTGTCGTCAGCTGTGCTGGGCTGTGTCGATCGATTTTTCGACATTTGGCAGCTGCATTTGATTAAGACCCTTTCAAACCTTTTGATAGCCTGCATATCCTGTCGGTTGCTCTCCATAAGATCAACACACTCTTCATTTTTCATAATACTTATTAAAGCTTGAGATAGCCAGCCAAATTTTATATAAACACATAAAATATGATGTTTAAGACAAAGAAAAAGTTAAAAGCTGCTGTTTTTCCTTGACCTTTTGAGAATTAAGTGCGATATTGAAGAAAATTACAATGTTGATTTCTAGAAACTAATTTGCTTTATTTTACTTTATTTTCCAAGTACAAACATTTTTTCATTTGATTCTTGTGTTTAGTTTAAGTATTGTTTGCATAATTTTTTAAGCATTTTTAATGATTATTTCAACTCCGTTGTAAAGTTCAACTAATTCTTGGAGGGTCAAAAGTAATTATAGAAAAAATAAAGAAGCGTATGCAACTTGTTTCTAATGTTGAATAATTGGTCTATAAAATAAATAATAGTCTATTTCCAATGACTCGAAAGCTGGGTCATTGGCAGCAAACACCCCATGCATAATAATTTCGAGGAACTAACAAAAATAAGTATCCAGTTGCTTAAAAAAAATGTGCCAAATCTTACTCTGCTTGGTGGATTAGACTCTTAATTATTATTTGAACCTGGCAAACATTTTGAATTTATTATTTGTACATTTTATCATCTTTAGGTGGAATGTTTTCTTTATATTTCTTACGTTTAACGTTCAATATCATGGTCTAAAACTTTTGTAAAAAATCATAAAATATATACAAAAACGGCTTCAAAAGAGTGCTCTTGTTTTGATTTGCTTTAGTTTCATTACACATTTTTGGTTCGTCTCTCGAAAAATGTTATGATATTTATTCTATGTTACTAAAGTATAAGCTTTTGAATGGTGAAACAATTTTTAAAATAGATTTACTACTTTTTGAAAATACCGTGAACAAACACGTAACTCGTAAAGACGTATTGTTTTTATAATGCTTATTTAAAACTTAAAAAAAAAACAAAAAACGTTTGCAAAACTTTTAATGCTTACGAAAGTCCAAAAATTTGGCATATTCATAACATGCATTAGCAATACGTTTGAGTTTGTATTCCACTTATTCTTTGTACGAGTACGTACAAATGAATGCTGAAAAATTAAGTCATCTATTGAGCAGTAACTTGCATCTTTCTATTTGCTGAAAACATCAAGGCCGTCGTGACGACTGTTTACGCAAGCAATTAATTTAAAATATGTTTAAGGTGTCGTCGTAGCCCGCGTTGTTTGGTCTCCACTTCGCGCGGTGTTAATTTTTTAGCTACTTACTGGTGTACGGTGCGTTACGCCTTACCTGAGTCTCGATGATGTTCCTTTTCAGAAATGTTTATCGATCAGCCTCTAAAACTCGGATCTGACCACAGGTGTTGTTGAGAGAAACAGTCACAGTGTCTAAACCGCTCCATGAAACCGGTCAAACATGGTCGCTGCGGCGCCGCGCAGCTCATTGGGGCACACCGCGCCGTTCCAGCAGAAATTATCGAGAATGTAAAAATTTCGAAAATGTGCCGTGAAGGCAGTGCCCCGGCCCCATTCATGAAATGCTCACGCCGCGGCGGCGACGGCTTTACCTGTACTAGAGGCAGGGAATGTGACTAGTGAATGGCTCCAGATGGGGCCGCGCCGCAAACAGAACGCTTATCAGACAAACACGGCGCTGCACTCGCGCGCAGTTGCACGGTGAATTCTCCAAACAAAGTCACGTGCGATGGAACCGGTATACCTGCGGTGTAGAATCCATCAACTGGTGCCATGCGTGGTATCGAATGCGACCTGGACAGGTAGGCGGCCGCAGTGATCGGTTGATCTTTATGGGAGATTTATAGACGTGAGGGTGCAGCTATTTCTTAACAATTCTGAAGACGGGAGACCGACTGGCTTCATATCCGCCTTAGAGACCCAACGCGAACCGGGAACCTAAAGAACCAGGCGACATGGCCAGGAAACATTTTCCAATTATACAGAAGCTCACTATAGAATGCATGTACCTGACTTGGGTGCTTAATATTTTAAGTTTTATGAGTTTACCTAGAACTACTACCATTGAGAAGAATGCAGTAAACGATAGATTGAACAAGTTGACCATTTGTAAACAAAACATCAAGATATGCCAAGAAGAAAAAGATCAGTGAGATTTATCAATGCATCGAGAATTATAATTTTGATTATCATTTAAATTAGACGTCACGCCCGGAATTTAAAAGTGCAAACATTTTATTATATATTTCAAATTATAGTAGTTATACACTATTATTAATTTTTGTTTATAAAATGTCATAATAAAATTTTTCCGCTTCAAAAATTTTTATATAGTGCGTATAGTCTTCTTTTGAAAATCCCGCAATTATATTATATTATTAATAGTCTCTGTTATCATAGGTATGCATATTAAAACTATTTTTAGATTTTTTTTGTATATCATACTTTTGTCCTTGTTTGTTAGCTAGTAAAATCCCAATTACTAAGCCGCTTGTTAAGAAATTTACGTGAAATAGTACCTTTGATAGCATTAAATTAAAGATTTTTCACGTGTATCAGCATAATTCTTGAAATCAATAAATAATAGACTTTTCTTAAATAATACCAAGTAGTACTGAGGAACTTTCCTCATCTTGTATCTTTCTGGCTTTTAAACAAATAGAGCAATGAACAATTTAAAATAGCCTGTGCACTCTGATGGAGGAGTGTTTGCTTTTTCCTACTTTTCTTAATGAAAATCAAATCGATTGCTTCCCTCGCCATCGCCGTTAACCTAGATAGATTCAAGCACTGATTGGATGCGTGGTGCTACACCTCCACATCTTTTTGTTCTAGCTATGAATCCGCTGAAACGTGGGAGAGCAGGTGGCAAGTAGGGTGAGCAGATGCCGCTTTCGCGTAGAGTCTGTAGATCTATTCACGAATCTCGTTTACATATGAATGGAACAAGAAAAACCACTGCAGTGTCCCCTACCGCGGGAAAATCGACGACTGGTGCGATGTGAACACCGGTCGGAGTCGGCCAGATCAATGGGATTCGGATGAGGTGGAGTACGTGAAGTGGGGAATGCCAGCGGCTCGCATAAATCACGACTCGTCCGCTCCCAAGCAGCGCTGATAAGGAGACGTTGACTGCTTATTAGGATGCCAAGACGGCTATTTTCTGCTCATTATCACTGCGAACGTCTTCGCAGTCATAACCTATGACCAGGCGTTGCTACATCATTCGTGCACCGTGCGAAACTCACTCTCCGTCGTGCCGCCATATCTTGACACGAAGACGCGGGTGTTAATCGAGCGATGATTTCAGAGAAGTTACGCTGATGTGCAGCTTTTATCGAAGACGCCGTAGGGTGATATCATTTCTGCACTGCTGACCTTCCCAACTGGCGTGCCGCCATCGAGTCAGACTCAGAAGATGTAGGAATTGCGTAATTCTAGAGCTAGCCGGAAGACCCCTCCAAGCTCGCGATGGATATCTGCGTCTCATTGGAATTTATTAGTTGCGAATGTCCAGAATTAATGCCTCTTTTTCTACAACTCTACACTCATAAAATAGCGACCAGGCACTGGATGACCTCAATCCCGATTTTGATGGGGTAAACAAACATCTTATGGGATGTTTATCAAAGTTTATGTATGGATTATTTGAATTCCGCTTAAAAATTGAGATTATAAAATAAAATAATACAATTTCTAATTTGCAAAACGTTCATGTAGTAAAGTATAGAAGCTCATATTAAGATTGAAATTTGAGTCTTGTTTGTACCAAGGTAAAATTGCAACACTTTGAACTGTGTTCCCACTTTAAGTGAGGCCTAATAATCAGTTTAAATTAATTCAACACCATTTGAATTATTATAATTATGTTAATATTAAAAAATGAGGTCTTGCATCATTAGAAAATTCTCGTAAACTCACATCGATTTATTATTAAAAAAAAAATTAGTTGACTTTTTTTTATTTTATTACGAAATTAGTTTTAAATTTGCTTTTATAACATTACTACAAGCAAAGATCTTGATTAATGATAAATACATTCTTAGTTTGATTTATATAATATTCAAAAAATAAAAGTGTATATTTCGTTTCATTTAGATATAAAATTTGTTGTCATAAAAACCCTTTTAAAAAAATGGTTAGAGTACGTAGTTGCAAATTTTGCCTACAGTTCTGTTCTCCAAAATATTATCATAAGACCACCACCACTTTTGTGACACTGGACTCTGCTTTCCCACTAACTAAGGAATTTGCATTTAAAGCTAAGCTAAGTCAAACTCTTCATTGAGTTCTGAAGTTGAGCACTACTGAAGCAAGATGGACGAATGGAGAGGAAAGTTTGCGGTCAAACATTGCCCTGACCTATGATTACCCTCCATTATTGCTTCCATATACCCACCCCAGAGTAAATTCAGACTTCAACTTCGGTTGGACAGCTGGATAGAGGCAAAGGTATCACCTTTCATCCTTTAAGCCGCATATACTCGTATACCTTCCTAGCGATGCCTATGAATTCCTTTGAGCCTACTGCCTTCGCTGAAAGCGAACTCTTCCTGGTCTTTTTTTTCTGTTCATGTCCATGTCCGACAATTCCTCCGTCGCCGTCATCCCAGGCAAATCATTTCTACCTGTCGAGCTTCCTTGTGCGGTTTCAGTTTCATATTTTCCCGACCGATGGTTGTTACCCAACGTTTCGAGCGCTTCTCGATTTGTTTACCAATAAGTCCGCGATAGTGTTCCCGCGCCAAGATAGTAGACTCCCTTATTTAGACGCCCTTTCGCGGTGTAGGCCGTTTTCTGCCTCTACCTAATAAACAAGAGTCGTCTACAGCCGTTCTCCAGGGAAGGTGTAATCTTTATCAGTTCGCAGTCCCGGCCGGTTGTAAGCTCTTGGCGCGCTAATAAAATTCGTAGTTTTCGATTTACACCGATTGAAACAGTTTTGAACATCGCCAATGTGTGGTTCAGGTGTGCCTACAATTTTTTCAATTTTTTCTACAGGCTTTTTTTTCAAATAGTGGTGAAATAAATTTAATGTGATTGCCAATAAATTTCTTTTGAATAATATGTATATGTTTCAATTTCAATCGAGTGTGGATAAATTGAGGCCTTACAAGGAAATAGTATCTATGACTCTTAATAGCAGTGTCATCAATAACTTCTCGCTAATAGACATGAGTCCTGTAGCCAAGTCCGACTGTGAAGTTACATAAAATACAATAAAGTTAAACGAAGGAAAATAAAATAAGATGATAAATAATACTTAAAAAAAGAAAACAGAGATCCTTCAAGTTACGTCTTTCTTTCATTTGTGGTAAAATTCTTCAAGTTTTTCAACTGGAAGAATTATTTTTTGCTCAAATATTAAATTCTGTAAATTAATAGGCAAGAATTTAATAAATAACCGATTTTTACAAAATATTTTACACAATTTATTCCTGAAAAAGTATAATCCGCCAAAATTACCAAAAACTTTATAAGTAATAGTAAAAAATGTCATAGGAATTTTCATTTTGAAATTTTTAGCAACAAATAGGAAACCAGTTTTTATAGGTCGGCTGCTGTTTTAAAAATTCATTGAGATTACAATAGTATAATTTTATTTATAAAATATTCTGTTCCTGCTTAGTTTAAGTTCGACGTAATTTTTTCGACATAATTTTAACGACTTCTTTCATGTAGTTTTATCCTACTTAAAGTGACAGGATCATATTCATGACTTTAATACGATCCGTATAAAACATTCAGAGTATCCTACAGTTTTCAAACCGATGTGTTATTAAGACATGGAGCAGCTTTTGATTAAAGTTGTGTCTAAATTCTTTTAGTTCAGAGATCACACTTTGTAATTTTGTAACTACGTATTAATACGTGACTCGAAAGAAGACATACACAGGTCTTAATGAATTTTCAGCTGTGGCGACATTCAACTTTGAAGAAAGCTAAAAGCTATCAGTGTAGCGACATTCGATCGTTAGAGTTATTAATTAATTTTACTGTTCAGAAAATCGTATTTATTACGTTGTGCAATAAATTAATCTACTTGATCCCTGGTGCTTTTGTTATGCTCAGATGTGCCAAGATGAATTCGGTCTTGCTTTCGTAACGTGAGCAAGGCAAGTGCGATTTTACCAGCATACGCACACACCTTGACGCCGTAAATCTTCGCAAGCTGTTTACAAATCGAAAGTATCTAGATTGATCCTCCTTCGTTACTCCACGGAGCGGTCATGAAATGCGGCATCCACAGATCCCCCCGAGAGCTCCCTGGTTCGTCTATAGTATCGTTGCGGAACTGCACTTTAGCCGGAGGTTCTTGGTGCTCCGGTTGTTGTTGTTGTCGGAATCGGGGTCATTGGCACGATCAGTGCTCGTCGTTCTAGTACGTCGTCGTCGCACTGCACCGTTGCGATCAATTCCATCCCACACCTCCCCGCACGCACCGACACGCGTTCGATTGTGTGACGCAATCGCAGTCCTCTTTACATCGCGGCGAACTCTTTGTCTTAATGAACTCATTGACCGAACTTTAAATTGCGGCTAGGGTCCTAAATTGGACCCTGTGCTCGACGAGCCGATAACGAAACTATCCATGTAAGGAGAACGATAAATTTTGTGAGGTCGAAAAAACAGCCTATAAAGATCGCAGATAGTGTGGCATTCGTACAGTGGGCTGCTAAATTATATCAGGAATTTTTATAAATGGTTGACTATAAAATTCGATATATATGGGAGTCTGGTCGCATCTGGTCCAATTGAGTCACAAAATTTCGCGATCTATTTTATACATTCGTTTAAATTATTAAAACATTCTTTAATGGGTTGAAATAAGTAAGTAATATTTTCAAGATAATTTTATTTATCCCTGTTTATATTTTAAAACAAATTATAAATCAATCTGTGTAAACTGATCGGAAAAATTTTCCTTATAGTAACAAATCCACCAATTTCGTTGGAAAATATGAAATGAAATGATCCACAATTTATTCCCATCGTACAAAAATTCAATTCTTATTCCGACGTATTGTTGATTTGTTGGTAGTTCTTTGTAATTTTACCACTTGACTTACGCTGCCGAAAGTAATCGTCTTTTCTAAATTATACTTGTTTTCTGCTGACGTTAATTCTCGTAATTTCAAATGTTATTTCTAATTATCGCATTTTCTTTATCATTTTAGACAATAATTTCTTGTTTTTAATTTAATCTTAGTAGCAAAAATTTGCGACAACCGGCATTATATCTTTTTTTTTTTGTTTTTGAACCGGCTTTTAATATTAGAAAAGTGAAAACAAAAAACGTTAATTGAGAATCTTTTCATTGCATTATTTTTAATGCTTAAACGTTATTAAAAACAAATTAAAGAACGCTTAAATATCTTTTCACACTTTTTATAATTTTCATTTTCATTTCTCGTAGCGTCAATAACAAGTTTTTGTTACCGTAAAATGATTAAGAAAATTGTGGTTTAAAAAATCATAATTTCGTATTATATTTTTCAAAATTCTTCGTCAATTGGTCTCCAATTTGGAAGAAAAGTGTGTCAATGTATTACAGCAGATTAGTACTATTAATGTTTTCAACAAAACAAAAAAGGCTGACTGTTTATGTAAATATCTGTAATTTCGCTGGCGAAATAGGAATGTAATGTTATGTAATTAAAACAAAAAATCCTTTGTTCATAGTAAATTTATCTCTATAGACAAAAAATCAAATTGTAGAATATTTACCTAATTCTAATAGTGGCAAATCAAGAATTCTTTGTGTACAATGGAAATTTATAGACATTTATTTTATTTTTCTTTAAATTTTTGTCTAATCCATAGAATTGTATTTTGCAAGTGTTCCTTTAGGTAAAAATAAGCTTAAAATAAATAAAATCTGGTTTTAAATATAGCCCCTTATTTTTTCTTACGAATTGTATAAAAAAGATATTTTTAAGCTTCGATAGGCTACGATTTTTAATCAAAACTTTATATAGCTAATTACACCAACCTTTTCTACACATTAATAAAAGCGTCTATAAACAAAGTGGGTTTAGGACTTTCCAATACTAAAACACCATTATTATTAAACTCATGTGAATTTTTTGTTAGAGGAATACCTCACGTATACACTAAAATTGTCTATCTTAAAAAAGTAGTGTGTTAATTATAACCATTGGTATATGCAGTAGGTTAGCATATATCTGGACCTTTATTGGAGAACTTACCTGCAGAACACTTTGGACGAAATCGGTTAATAAGGTTAACTAGCAATTGCTGCGAAAGAGGTGAAAATGCGTCAATTCCAGCGAAAGCCATGATCTATGACGGAGGCTCGATGCAGGGCTACTATTGCTTATGGAAGCTTGCAGCATTGCATCTTGGCAGAAGCATACTGCCGATAGAGAAGCACCTTACGTGGCGAAAAGTAGTTTAGACCCATAGCACATTTCTACATGAACGATATAATTAACATTAATAGAAAATAGAAAACTCCGCCCGTTATAATTGGCGGCTCAAGGCAGTATATCTAGCCGCTGTTAATTAATCTCGCGTTCAGCAGTTTCAATTAACGTCCGCAGTTATCCCGGCCGACCACTAGGCAACTGATCTCTACTGTCTTCAGTTTCCTATCTTTCTTAGCTGACGTCGCGCGGTCGCGTAATTCATTTTTCTTCTTTTTTTTTTTTTGGTAAGATCGCGGGAAGATTTTGCGACCATAGTGTGCGTCTTGGGGATTCTCGTGCGACACAAAAGTGCTGGATTGCCGTAAACGAATTCAAACCTCTGGAAATTGTTTTGTTTGCCCCTCAAATAGGTTAAGTCTGGATGGCTGAGCACCGCAGATGTGGATGGAGTTCGTTAAACTTAGGCCTGTGAATGCGGGTCGGTGATGTGCTTTTATGTAATGCTTAAACCTCGGAATTGCCCGGTTTGAAAATGCCTTTAAATTTCTGCATTTCTTCCGCGTTATGTTCAATAATAAAATATTTTACATTTAATTGATATTTATGCCTATTCAAAAATCCTTTGTGTACTATAAAAGATTGTTTTTAAGATCCTATTCGTATTCTATTTTATTTAAAGCCTAGGAAGTGTTTTTCAAATTCAAATCAAACAAGTATTCTTTTCGAATTGAAATGTCACTATCCGAATTTCCGTAATATTCTATTTTATTTTCTCTAGAACTAAATTTAAACAATCGTTAGAAGGAGCTGGTATTTGTTCACACGTTTATTACTATTGTTTTCAAGAATGATTGAGACGATCAAGATAAAATGAAAAGAGCTTGATAAGAACTTGTGAATTTTTACAGGTGTAAAGTACGTATTCACCTGTTGTGATGATATTAACTTACGAGTACATCAATGCTAGATGGACTGAAATGTTGTTATTTAAATTTCCGCTTATTTCTCTAAAAATATGTTCTTTTTTGGTATATAAAAGATTTCTTTACTGGAGAATTAAATAAATCAAATTCAGAATTTAAACACTAAAGTTTGTCAGAGATGGTTTTTTTAACTTTTTAGAATATACACCCTCAAAATTTATACAATTAAAAATATGTATTCATACGAAAATGAAAAACAATTTTTGAAATAACGAACGATGTTGTGTTCTGTAATTCCGTGATTTTAAAATAAAGTTTATGTTTTTATTTATTTTACATTTTACAGATGAGCGACAGGATATACAAAAAAAGACCTTTACCAAGTGGATAAATGCCCAGTTAACCAAAACAAAATGCTCTCCAGTCAAAGATTTATTCCAAGATTTGCGAGATGGCCACAAATTACTTGCCCTATTGGAAGTACTTACAAACACCCAGCAGGTACTTTGCTCGTATAATTTTTTTAAGCTTGTAGATACATTCCAACTTCCATCAGAGACCCGAAAAAGGACGAATGCGAGTACATCATATAAACAATTTAAACAAAGCCCTTCAAGTGATACAGGAGCATGGGATTAAACTGGTCAATATTTCAAGTGATGATATTGCATCTGGGAACCCTAAACTAACTCTAGGTCTGATATGGTTAATAGCACTTGGTTTCAACGGACAAAACTTGGTCAACTCCCAGGCTACAAATGGTATTGAAAAATCCTTATTGCTATGGGCTCGAAGGTTTACCGAGCCCCACGGCTTACCCATCAATGACTTTTCTTCAAGTTGGTCTGATGGCCGTGCCTTTTTGTACATTCTCCACGCGAATGTACCTCATTTTGATCTTATTGGGGCTCTCAAAAAGCATCCGAATGCAAGGCTGAAAATGGCTTTTGACCTGGCCAGTCGCTATTTTAATATCGAAAAACTACTCGACCCCGAAGACGTAAATACTAGTAAGCCCGACAAGAAGTCAATCCTGATGTATGTTATGTGTTTGTACCATGCCATTGACTCGAAAAGAAGTGTCCATGATCTAGTGCAGCATTGCGATAGCACAGAGGAAATACAATTATTAGACGAAAAGGGAGAACTTTACACCAGCGAAGAGAATACACCGGAAACCTGTGATGTTCCTAAATCTGGGACGCAACAAACCATCCATCCTGGACACATGTCCGATTTAGACGAAATCCCATTGAATAGCTCACAGGACAATTTGAAGGAAGAAAATCGGCCCAGTTTAGTACGAAGTTCCACTTTTACGATTTCAAAAGGTGAAAACAATATGCATCTTATGGATATTAGCATAGAGGACAAAAAACCAGACTATCTCTTAGTAGACTCCAAGTCTCGACCATTGTCCACAGCAACGAATGCTTCAATCGAAATAAACGGATATCAAGCAGCACTGGAAGCTGTTCTAGCGCTCTTACTTGAGGATGAGGAGATTCTATCGCGAAACTTGCCAGAACCGACTGATTTCCTTACAGCAAAAGTTCAATTCCATGAAAATGAGTCGTTTATGCTGAAACTAACTGAGCATCAGCAATATGTAGGGAACGCCCTTGAAGAGGGGTCAAACCTTATAAATGAATCTCAAAGAACATCAGGTTTATCCCTAGAGGATCAGAACGAAATTCGCCAGCAAATGGTATTATTGAACGAAAGGTGGGAAACGTTAAGGGTACGTGCACTGGATGTCCAGTCAAAAATCCTCGAACGTTTGGCTGACTTCCAGTCGCAGAAGATTGAAAAGTTGCGAGAGTTTCTGACTAACGCAGAAGATCGAATTTCTAGAATGGCGGATATAGGGCCTACGATGGCTGATTTAGAGAGACAAACAGAAGAGCTTAAGCAGCTGAGGAATGACTTGAAGGAACAACAGGATTTAGTCGATAGCCTTAGTAACATGGTAGTAATAGTGAATGATGAATCTGGAAGGTTTAGCGATTTGGAAGACAAACTAACTGCCCTTGGAGAGCGATGGTCCCACATTATAAAGTGGAACGAAATTAGGGCAGAGAAACTCCACCAATATAAAGTGATTTCTAGGTGGATGGACGCCAGAGAGAAGGATCTCAAAGCTATGGAGAGCAAGGAACTTACCGAACTTGGTACGATTACGCGGCGGATTAATGATCTTCGTTATTGTGAGACGGACTTAAAGGAATTGGAACGGTACTTAATAGATTTAAGGCAAATGGTGCAACAGACTATCCAAGAAGGACAAAATTCTCAGAAGATCCTAGAACGGATAGAGAACTTAGAAGATCGTCTAGATGCACTTAAACAGATCGTTGAAGTGCAACGAATGCGAATAGAGTCCATGGGATTCAAGTTTCCCAGCAAAGCTGATGAGAAGAAAATAGAGCGTCCAGATTCCTGGACTGATTTTCAAATGATTATCAAATTCGGAGAGGAAAGTGATACTACACAAAACGACCATGACTTGTCTCCGCAAAGCAATAAAAAGCGGAAAATCCAAAAATCACAAAATTTCTACCTCTTAGAGGGCAAGATTATGGAAAACTTTAACTTCTTAGACGATTGTGAGGAGAAGATCAAATCTCTTCCGAAACAAAGTTTAAAACAGCAAAATTTGATCCTTGAGGGTATTTACGAAGCTCTAGCGACTCGCGAACAAGAACCAATGGATTTGCAAAGTTTATGTTCAGTCTGTAAAACAGAAGATCCTGACCGAAACGTAACGCTTGAGATAAGTCAAGTGAAGCAAATAGTTGATCGCTACTCTACTTTAAGATCTGAAGCAGTTAATCTCAAACAGGAAATTCAACATTTATTGTCTAAAGAGAAGTTTTACAATAGTTTAACCGGTTTCAAGTTGGTTCTAGCGGACTCCAGAGACTGGTATAAACAACATGCAAATACTGCTTCAAAGTTAGATTTGGAAAGTCGGCTTAGTGATATGGAGTCACTTTCTTCAGAGATATCAGAGGCAAAGAACACTACTGAGGCACTGCCTGATGATCTCAAAGAGTGGAAAAAGGACTTTGATCAGTTCTACGAAAGCTGGGAAGATATGAAGAAGGCCATATTGCGTTTAATTCAAGACAAAGGGGGTTTCGATGAGGCTAACCAAAAAGTGAAAGGACTTGAAGCCTTTTTGACTGAGATTGAACACATGAACGTGCTGGTATCTGACGAAATTAAGATGAACTCGAATTTGAATAAATTAAATTCACTTAAATCGAAATACATGGACCTCGAAGAAGATTTTGATTGCGTGAGAGAACAAAAAAGTCCAGAGGAAATAAAAAGTCTTTCGGAGACTTGGCCTAAAATTCCGGATATGGTCAACGAAAAGATTATCAAACAAAATACTGCTTTAGAAAATTTAAACCATTTTAACAGGGAGTATCAAGACATCATAAAAATCTTACAAAAGTTGGAGAACACGCTTAAAAGTGATCTCTTTGTTTTGGGTGAAATAAAAATGCTTCAGAAGCAGTCAGAGGAGTACGACGTCCATGCGACGGAATTGAAGAAGATTGAAATAGATGTAATAAGTGCCCGGAATTTTAGTGAAATAATTATAAAAGAGGCAGACGATGGTCACAAAGCTGAATTGGCTGATCGGATAACAAAACTTAATGAATTCTACATAAGGGTTCTAGACCAATACCAACAGAATTCGAAGAAACTTCATCAGATCTTAACAAGGACCGAGGAAATCTTACAAAAGGTTCACCAAACGGAGCTCTGGTTAAATGATCTAGAAATGAATACACCCAAGAACCAGAACTGCGATATCACCAACTCGAATGAACTATTTCAGATCAAATCAAAGTTCCAGACATTGAAGGAAACCTGTGAACGGGAGACCGTAAAATTCAGAGAACTGAATGAAACGGGAAGTGATATTTTGCTTCAAATCGATGACCTGGTTCAGGATAAAACCCATAATAAATACACCTACTTGGCAAAGAAATTCACACGTTTGAATGCTAGATGGAACGAGGTTACGGCGTTGGTGTACAATAGAACAGCACTTTTGGAACACATTTCTAGTCAGCTGGGTGAGTTTAAAAAACTCGTTGTCTCCGAGACTGGATATTTGGACAAATTAGAGAAAAAGTTAAGATACAGTCCGGAAAATGCTGTAGACGCCGAAGAAATGATTGAAGAGCTTGATGTAAGTAATATTCTAGTGTAAAACTTAACACTGATCGTCCTTTCTCTGTAGGATCTCGAAAACAATATCCGCAATCACTCAGATGATCGTTTAGATAAAATTCAAGAAATAGGTGTGGAGTTAATTGAACTCGAATTCATGTCTGATTCGATTCAAAAAGAGATCGAAATTATCATGGAAAGGTGGAACCAGCTTCAACAAAAGGTAAGTACTATCTTCTGAAACTTGGACCACTATTGCAGAGATCACATAACCTGTTCGCTATGCTCATATTAATTTTCTCTCTTTCTTTCGTTACATCCCTTTTTGTCTCGCATCTTGGTGCATATCGACCGCAATGCATGCGCATGTACCTTTCTGTCATCTGATAAACCAAACCTATTTCTCTCTCACACACCCCTACCACAACCAAAGGCTAAGCAAAGGACAGAAATTTTGGAACTGGAGGTCTCCGAGGCTGAAAAATCTGAGGAGTGTGTTTCTCGTTTCGAAAAATGGTTAAGTCGTGTTGACGATGTGCTCTCGGAGCACCTACAAAATGACATCACGATCGAAGATTTACCACATGATTTCCAGGTGAGTTTTATAGGGTACCATCATTACCACCTCCTTAATGGATTAAAGTTAGGGAAAAAATGTAACGCATGACAGGGCAATCAACTGGTGCTACCAGACGTTTTATTGAAGTTATCATGGGATAATTGGTGCATGATATTAGTCTTTAGGTCGTTCTCTTTCTGTAAATAATTTCTTTTATACTCGTTGCACATAAAAAGCAAAATAGGAACACTGGCACATACCTGATTTTATTTATAAGGTTTTGTATCCCTTAGCGATGCAGCTTTAATTAATTAGATTGTAATATAGTTTTTAAGTTATTGGCGATCCAAAGGAGACTTAGGGCTAGAATTTGATGTTTTTTTTTTAAGGAGATTGGTATGTATTTTATTAACGGTTACTGTATGAAAAATTACATACATTTCTGTCCGTTTTTCTTTAAATTTCTGTTGGTTTTGTCAACTGGATTCTTTGTATCGACCAACAAATAGAATCAATAGTACAGGCTTTCACTAAGTCATTCAAATTCAAACGCAAAAACCATTAAGACCAGGCATTAGACAGGCTTTGATCTGAGCGGGGCTTTAAAATAACATTAAATTAATTTACTGTAAATATTTTATTAAATAAAATTTTAAGTCCATCATCTCTTTAGAATGATTTTTCTGAAAATCTTTTTTCAATAGCGTCTTACTGAGGAATTCCGAGAAAATGAGATAGCTCTTGCAGAGGTGAGGGAATTGATTGCAAAACATGTGAAAAAGGGTAAAGTTGAGGCTGCGAATCGTCTAAGAGATCAGCTGAATCTCCTAGAAGTAAGCAATTTTTCTGTATTTTAAGTTATAAATCTAAAATTGTTGTCTTCATTATTTTAGAGTCGGTTCAAGGCTTGTCAGCTAAAACTAGACAAATGTACGGCTCCACAGGCTGGATATGAATCCCGTCTCAGCCGGGCACTTGCTGAGCTACGTAGTGTCGAGAGAACTACACTTGTACTGGATGTTGCATCTGCAGGACCTTCAGTAGTACAAGAGCAATATCAACATTGCCTGGTAAGATACTAAATCTCTTTAAAAGGAAATATAGTACAAATTCTGTACATTTTTACAGAAAATCTATCGAAAATTGTCTGAAATTAAGAGCGAAATTGAGAGTACGATAAAAACCGGGCGCAAGGTTTGCGAAGATAAATTTACCAAGGACCCTAAGCAACTGGGTCAACGAATTGATGCCTTAAAACATCTTTATAATGCTCTTGGTGAAAATGTAACCCAATCGAAGTCATCCTTGGAGCGGCTGTTAAAACTAGCACGTCAATTGAACGACGGTTTGGAAACATCAGACAAACTCATCCAGACCTCGGATGCTTTAGAGGTCCATGAAAAAGCGGCGAGATTCAAAGAAATCGAAGAAGCATTGCGCAAATGCGAAAGATTTTACGATGAATATAGTCAATTTTGCGAGCCCATTTACATGGAGGATATTCGACAAAAAATCGATTCTTTACGAAAGAAGTACCTGAAACTGTCTAGTGCAGATGTGATCAAGAGTCTTAATGAAATGAAGTCCACTCTGCAAAATCTTGATAACATCTCAATGGAAACCTTGAGGTTCGCAAATGAGTACATTAAATAGAAGAGGATTTCTTATTTTATTGTTATATTCCAGGACTATGGAGAATGACCTTCAAAATATTAGTGTAGTCGATTCTGAAATCGAGGAACTACATTCACAAGTTATCAGTATTGTTAAGGTAAGTGTTGTTCGGGAGCTCAATATCATTTTATATCACCTGTGTGTGGCTTACTGCATTTAACACCTGTAAATAGCTATGCGGGTTATGCTTGTTGCCACCAATGTACAAACGGCACTGGATACAGGGTGGTACTCATAAGTTATTGGGAATAAAAAATAAAGAAGGGTTCTACTAATACAATAAAAATAAAAATATATTGTGTTAATTATAAAAGGTCCTTTTAAAAAGGATTTATATCAATTTCCCTATCATTTGTATTATGCATAAAAATAATTTCGAGCCATAAAATACTTGAACATCACAAAGGAATTTAGGATGAAATCAACCTCTTGTTTAGAGAATTTTAGTTAGAATTGATAATATTTTTAAAATTTTAAATTTATGTTTCTAATAAGGAATGTTGCACTGCAATGAAACGAAGAAATAATTAAACTGTCTAATTAAAAATATTAGTTTATAATGTCAGAAGAATAAATTATCTAAAGTCCGCTTTATTCATGTAAAAATTTCGTGGTTGTTCAGTACTTTTTAAAAATCTTCTATACCCATAAGTACTCTAGAATTAGTATAAAGCTCTAGTCCTTATTGTTTTCGAGACCCTGTTTAAGTGTGGGGAATGTCCCTATAAGCAGTCTCCGATGCAAATCTCAAATGTTTGTAAATGAATATTTAAGTAGGACCTAAGAGGTATATGTTAATAGTGCTTTTATAGAAACCTTCGAAAATCCAATAACTTGAGGGTAGCACCCTGAATAACAAGTACGATCTTTAAGAACATTCCCCGTTGCATAAACCTCGAAGCATTTGCTTGTAAATAAAGCGGATTCATTCGAATAATGGAAGGTGCCGTCGCGCACCATTAGCCAGGCATGTAAATAATAAGATATTGGGAACGAGAACTGGTTTTGTAAATATTGTAACTAACAAAAGGGCCACTTTCACGCCGCAAGTCTCATACGTGTTGGTTGGTATTCAGTAGGTACATTCCACTCCACTCCAATCAGTGTTTTTCTAACCCCAAAAAGAAAAAAAAAATTAAGAACATCCCCAGATCACTTCCCGCAGGTGGTTTCGGAAAACACAAGTAGTTCATGAGGTTCGCCAATCCGACTCGTGTGAGAGCGGGCAGCGGAATTAACATAATAGACGCACTATTGAATGTAGATGTCTGTCATTGTACAGTTCTGGGTGAGGTTTCATTACACACCACCCTTCATGCTTACTTCATTGCCTTTCTTCTCCATAAGCGAGATTGCGGTGCTTTGTGGTTATGTTGCCTTAAATGTTGCCAGATATTTTCTCAAGATGCGAAATTTTTGGAACACCACAGGATGCTCTAGTTAGCCGAAGATTGGAACAGCGAGAGGATCCAGAGACGGAAATTGTTGTTGTAAGTGATACTGTGAGACAGCGAAGAGCAAGGACACCGTCAGCAAATGAAACCAATAATGATGCGGTTATTTCTGTTGAGACTACACAAGGTGTAGACCAAAATCCAAACGTGCTTCCTGATCTTCTACCAAAAACATTCAGACTGGCTGAAACAAGTTCGCTTTTCTCCCAAATTTCGAAAGATAATGGTAGTCAGACACTCAGTCCACAGAATGATATTCCAGAGGAGCAAAAGAAGGCGGCGCAGGGGGTGTCTGTCGTTGAAGTCCGTGAAAAGGACCTCAGTGACCAGAAAATGTCTGTGCAGAACGTAGATATCGAGACTGCCGAAATATGCCCTAAAAGAGGGGAAGTTGTAGATACTATTAACGTCTTTGAGAGTGTAACTCCTTTAGAGCCACAGTACGTAGAGACAGTGCATATAATAGACGTCTCCGAAGACACGTCTGACACTGATTCCTCCCTGCGTATGGACGATAAGAAACAGCGCTCTAGTAGTGCTGAAGATCTTTTGGAGTACGAGTCTGAGAAAGAGCTAGACGCAATTTGTGCTACTGTAGAAGGACGCTCCGTAGAGTTACGACCGCAAACTGAAAACGTTCTTAAAATCGAACGGCGGAGGATATCGTTCGAAGAAAAGAGAAAACGGTTGGAGAATGAACGTGATATTCTTAGGGATTCAGAGGAGGAAGCCTTGGATACCAAGAAACCTGCTCCCCAGAAACCAAAAAGAAGTCGCCATTATAGAGATATGAAGCGTACTAGCGGTAACGTGGAACGTGATAGTTTCTATAATTCCGACAAGGAGAACTTTGATGAACCACTTGTGTTTTCCGAAGACGAAGATATCCCTAGGTTTTCTCAAGAAATGGCGGCAGCTCCCGACTCCGATAGCGATACGGTAATCTTTTTCTCAAACGTGAAAACTGTTTGCACCCAAACTTGCGACTATTTAATTTTTCTAGTCGGCTAATGGATTTTTTTCACAGAGCCGAATCGAAACACCCGGCGCCAAAAAGTCGAATGCCATGCAGAGTAAATTGTCGCCAGACACGTCGACCAGGTACGAGCTTTATAAAAATTCCACCTCTTTGGAACAAAGAGTACAGGAATTCGATAAGACGGCCAAGTACATGATTAGGAAGTTGGAGGCTACCAAGGAGAAAATAGAGGCCTGTGTTGATGGAGAGAGGTAGTTCTAGCAAAACGACGTGTATATTTCCGTCTATAACACATTAATTCTATTTTAGTGCTATTGAGCATTTGAAACTTTCTATCGCGCCGGATGCAGCCACTCTGATATCGCAGGGAGACACGTTGGTACTGGAGACCCACGGGAAACCTGGCAATCTTTCCCAAATTGTGATGAGGGCCCAAACTATCCTTCGCGACAAGTTCCGGGAAGTGCAACAAGCTAAGTACGGATATGGTTATTTCCATGTAGGACGTTATAATAAATTGGGAAATATTCCTCCTTTTAAGGATTCCAAAATTGGTGACAGCTGTTGACATCAATAGTCAGGGTAAGCAGTTCTTTGAAAGAAATGATGTCCACAGTAACACCATAGGAAGCAAACAAGTCACAGATAAAAAGATGCCTGCAGATCTTGTTAGGACGAAACCCAATCATGAGATAAATTTAGATGAACTGATTTCGAAAGGACTGAAAAGGGTCTATGACCTCATCGACAAACCTTTGGATAGAAAATCAGAAACCGAATTGCGAAAGAGAATTTTGGAGATTAATGTAAGTAACAATGATTTCGCAATTTTTTTAGAAGTCTATAAAAGGTATAAAAAACATAAAATAACGTTTGTATTACGTCTTTATTAACTTTTGTGTGTTCCAATAAAATTTAATTACTTTTTGCGTAATAAAATAACAGCCTATGTTCTAGTCAGATCTTTAAGTTTCCTAATTATACATTATTATATTCAATATGTTACGAAGAAATATACAAAAGATAATTTTAAAGTTAAAATTGTTTTGACCTTTTACCCATTTAGTTAAAGTGTGTAGAAGGTTACGACTTGAAACATTAAAATTTTATTTTGATAGAATTTTCCGAATTTTTGTCGACTAAAAATAGAAATAATAAGATTTTTGATGGGAGGTGTAGGAAATTAAAACCACGAATCGAATGAGTTTGATTTAATAAAAATCTTATAATGAATTTTTGAAAATTCTGTGATTTAGCATCTTTCTGCGTTTCAGATATTTTAGATAAAAGTAAATGTTTTTACTAAAAATAAATGCAGGAATACTCATAATTAATTTCTTGCAATGTGTGCAGTGTTTTCACAGAAGTTTCTTGTAGTCAGCAGAGTCTAAAGATTGAATTAATATTGCAATTTCTGCACAGCTACACATGACAATAAATATAAACAAAATAAAGTGAGAATTAAGACAAATATTGTATTTTTTCGCAAACAATGCAAAAGAACATTTGTCTGTAAAACAAATCGGAAAACATAAATAAACCTACAAGTCACAGCACTGAACCTGTTTTAAAAGCAATCTGGTTGCTTTGGGAAGTACACTGTGCTTTTCTCAATCATTAAAACTTAAATCTATAATTTAGACTATTACAGTAGATGTAGTTTCTTAATATTATCGATTTCATAGACTTTTATAGACTTGAAGAAATTGATAGCTGAATTTACGAAAATCTCGACAAAGCGTAAATTTTATTTATTTTTTATAGCTTTCAGTATTTTCAAGGTAGTAAAATAAACTTAATATAATCTTAATATAATTCTTGGCCTGCACTTGAGAATAGCTTTGATAATATAATTTAATGGTTTCTTTTAAAAACGACGAATGCTTCCTTGAAATAAAAAAAAAAATAAAATAAAATGATTTTCTTAATTAAATGTTGAATTTAAATGTGTACGATTTTTTACGTTTTCGGTTCAACTTTGACTGTATTTTTATTTTTAATAACATTTCAAGATGTTTGACTAGTGTTTTAATTAGATAAAATTGTCCAGTATCAGTTTATAATAATTATATAATATTCCCTACAGGCTTTGTAAATGATTTTACTGTGCGCAGGTCGGTAGATTATAACTTAAAGAGATTCATTACATAGTGGACGTTTGTGCTAGATTTCTACTAACCGTTGTACAGTTCATTCGTCCAAAAATCCCCAATGGAGATAGATGAGATTTTGGAAATTGTACAGAAGCCCTGCATTAGACGTCCGCACATGGCCTCGGTTATCTCAATTCGTGATCGGGAGATTCCTTGTCTTTTGCAGAATACTGTGACGGGAAGTGCGGTCGATCAAAGACGGTATGTACTTCCCGGAGGCACACTCCCAGTCTCAATCCGGAGCATCGGCGTGTCCGCTCTGGCAGTCCTAAAAATACGAAACGGCCGTGTGACGCTTTCGGTTTTCCTAGTTCACACGGGTTTTTCCGCGGGAACAGCGGAAAGCGTTTTCCGATTTTTCGAGTGTGAAATAATCGCTGACTGGCGTTCAGTCGCTCAGGTCTCTCTGGCACTTTCGGACGCCTCCCTATAAATAACACGTGTTACCACCGGCCAGCAGGAGTCGCCACTTTGAGATTCTATTTTCCGCGGTGCAGTTTCGTTGTCGGGGGCGTTGGCTCTGTGTTTACATTAACGTCCACCTCGTAATGCACGCACTTCTGTTTGTCGTCTTATTCGCATTTCTTTTTCTATACGCAGGACCGGAAAGACGATCTAAAGCTAGCGTTCAACGCTGTAAACAAGGCTAAATCTCTCACTAAGGCTAAAAAAGCAATTGACGTTCTAGACAAGGTGAAAATCTGCAGGTGCATTAGAAAAAAAAAATTGGAAAAATCCAACAAAACTCTCATTGCAGGCCAAAATGGACCTTGCTGCCCATGCTGACTCTGTGCAAACGTCCTTGGTGCACCTCAGTGCAGAAAGGTCGGAAGGAAATGAGGTTGAAGGGAAGTTGACCATTCCACTATCACCGTCTGCCGGCGAACAGCAGAACCACGCAGAAAAAGCTGAGAGTAAAAGTCCCCGACAAGGTAAGTCCAGGATAAGGCTTGTGGGTAGCACCAGGTGTGGGTCCTTCCTGCAAAGCTCACCTTAGTGAACAAAATGAAAGCGAAATGAGTCGGAAGAAGTTTTAGTCTCTCCTTTTGGACTACCACTGCACGGTTTTTGAGAGTGGGCTCCACAGGGGATAACCAGTTTTTGCAGTCTATGCCTTGGTAGGTGGATGATGGGGTCTGAAGTCTACGTTTACTTTCATTCGAGTTCAATCTGCCTTTGCAAGAGTCGGAAATTTGTAAAATGAAAACTTTTTTCTGACCAGTTTGTTTGCTTCAAGTCTGTCTAGAAGGCACTTAAGATAAATCCACGTGCGATTTAAAGAGATGAACTTGGATATGACGGTGTAAAAACATTTCAGTAGTTGATGTTAGAGCGGTTGCTCAGTTAAATTAAAAAAAGAAATATGAAACTAGTTTTAATTAAAACCTATTTACATACAGTCTCTTTCAAAAATAAATTAATTGTAAGTAATAAAAAATAAAGGCATACCACCGCAAAATTATTCCAATCACATTTCAGACAGAGACCAGTAAACTATATAAAAGTAGAATACAGAAAAAATAGCGTTAAAATCTTGATTGGTTTTTGTTTGAATTTTATGTTACTTAAACAGACACTGCCATTGCTCAGACGGTGAAGAGGTCTAGACAAGGAGCCAGAAATCCTAGATTCGAAAGCCAGAGACCGAAACAAAGTAGCACAGTATCCTTATTGATTGAAAGTTAATATATTTATAAATTTTAAAGTTCTCTGTACTAAATTAATAACTATGGGAATTAATTTGATTTCTTTTTTTCTTCTGTTTAAAACAAATTTTCTCTCGACGTAAATAAATATTTATTGAAATTTTCCGTTTAGCGGAAACTAAAAATACACTAGTTTTTATCGAAGCAGGTATCAATTAATCGGAAATTAAATGGCCAGTTAATTAAAAATTTAATTATGAACAATTTTGCTAACTTATCAATAGACATAAAAAATATTTTTTAGTTTTTCTTATCGTTATTGTTGAGGTATAATGAGGATTTATTGGGTGCACGTATGTAAATTTTAAGTCTTTAATTAGTTTAGCAAAAAGAAATAAATTTCTTATCGCTGTTCCTGGAAGTGCATTAAATTTTACTTTATATGGTTTAAATCTAGCCGCTTCCCATAACGACTCCGATTCTTTGCGTGTGTTTCTTTATCCGTTTAAAGAAGCAAAGAAATGGACTAAAAGCTTGCCGTCACGCAATCTTGAGATGTACTTTAGTAAGAATTCATTTGAGTCGTTCAATGCCTTATATCGCCTGAATAGCGGCGTCGCGCATTCAGATGTGATAAACTTGGCAAATGACGAGGAAATCTCTTTTGACACTACACCCGAAGAAAAAGAGGAAAATCTCATTAAAATTATTAAAGAAACTTCTACAGAGAGGACAGCCTGTGTGTGGTGGAAGTCTTCTTCATTTCCCTGTCCTACCTGCACACTACTTCCCACATACTTTGAATCTGGACGACTTTGGGTGTTCCCAGACATGTGTGCCCGCAGTAATGAGAAAGACCCTCTCGTATAGCACGCTTTGCTCGCGCCTACACGGGGAACACCCTTCCGGCTGGCTTGCAATTAATTAATGGTCATTTGATTAAACAAACGGCTTCGTTTGTCTGCGATAGAAGAACTGATTAATTTGGCCGCACGAGGATTGGCCCCGAATTGCACTAGTTGGATAAGAATCGCTCCGACCTGTCTACTTTTGGCCAGTTCTGCTTGACCGCCTACGCTTCCTGCTTTCGGACCCTTGCAAGGGTCACAGGAGGGCGGACAGGTTGCATGCCTGTGGAGCACTGATGGTACTACTCCCACCCCGTTGCGGTTACTAATGTACATTTAAGGGGTGACTATTGTTACCGCCGCTGATAGTCATCTTTAGCTTTTCTTAGCTCTAAAGCATTGCAGTAAGACACGAAGCAATTCACCTGATGACGACGCCGGCAGTGCGAGTGCCTACTACCTTCTCTAATCTACTGTAAACTTATAATACCGGGGCGCACGGGGCATGTTCAAGGAAACAGCTGAACAAGTGGGTGGGAGTACCTGGCAAAATGTGTACGGGTACCCTGTCGTATATTTGCCAGTCGCCAATAGGGGCAAGGTGTAGGGTGGCTATAGGACATAGGTAAATAAAGTGCCGGTAGAAACGTCGATCCGGTAGGCATAACTACCCATATAAATTATTTTTTAATTACACTACTCATTCCCAATTGACTGCACATTGGGGTGGTAGCCTAGCTCTGCTGTCCTGATCCCGGATCCTGGTTTGATATGAGGTGCCGACAAGTGTTGCTTCCTACTGGAAACCTGAAACACATACTTCTAGCCCTCTGACTGTTTGCCCTTTGGGCTCCATGTATTTGCCAAAGCAGAGAATAGGAGCCATACATACTTTCCTCCGGGTTTGGTCCTTCCTCTTTAGAAATTTGTTATCCTCAGCATGTTCTTTCAAAAACACGTGGTCGCGGCACAGTCTGGGACTCCCCTGCATCCTCTACTTAAGCCGGGTGACTCAGAGCTTTTACCTCTGCCCCTGACTTCCTATTATTTGGCAGTAATCTCAGCCACCCGGTTCCACTCCAAGCAATGGTCAGTGTTTCCATAATCTACTTGTTGCAAAGACGGTTTTTTAGTAAAAAATATAATTAAAAAAATTTTTTTCAAATTCACTCGATTTATTATTTACATACCCACGTAAAATCCACGTATTAATTTATATTCTTTTTTAATAGTAATATTTTTTTCGTGAATGTTTTTTAGAAGATTGAATAAAAATTGAAGGTGTTATTAAGTTACACAAAATTAAAAGTGTTGAGGGGTTACTTTCCAGAGTGCATAGCATGTTTTTCTTTTTTGATGTAACGTCGTAAAAAATAGTGGGAAACGTAAAGAATTTACAAAAATTTTCGAAAAATAATTATATTCAGTATTGGGCAAAAAATTGCGAATCAAGAATTTTGATTGCAATTCTAACAAATTGCAAATAACAAGCTCTAAATGAAATTCTTAGGACTAAATTGGAAAAAAAATCATATAGTTAAAGTGATGTACTCGAATTCTAGATGTTGTTGCTTTGTTCATATGGAAACACTGGAAATGGTGGTAGCGTTTCTTTTGAGGAAGTATCTGAAACCCTTGCCCTTCTGCAGGTTAATAGATTTAAAAGGTGGCGAATTTCCAAATAATTTGAAGGTCGAATTTTGGCTTTGTAGCGCTTGGAAAGCTCGGGTATAACGCCTATGGAAGGGAAAATGCTAGGACTCGGGACCTGGGACACTAGAATGTCGGGTTTAAGCCCTGTTGTCGGGGCCCGTGTAAGTGGCGGCAACAAGGAAGTAGGACAGAACTTCACCACCCAATCCCAGCTGATGCTGTTGACGACGTCGTGGGTTAAAGCTCTTGGCAAAGCCTCGCTCGTCGTCGCTAATGCCTGGCCGCGAAGAATGCCGGCAACGGGCATAAATCTATTGCAGCAAAGCAAGCTCGGTTCAGTCTAGCGCGACGCCTTCCAGTGGAAGCAGTAGCGAGAATCGTTAAAAAGGTCTGCACGTGGTTTGGAGGACTTCGTCAGAACGATCCTATTCGTTATAGTGGCTCTGGTGGCGTTAAGACTGGGTCTTAGGGTGTTCAAGTTGAACAAGATGCGAAATGTTTGGCTCAAGTGTAGTTTAAAGTTATAACGATTTCTAGTCACTAGACTAGATGTTGTATGTTCTATTCCAAAGACTGTGCTAAGGAGCCGGACATCCTACAATACTTGATTTAGACCGAGGAGGATTCTAATAGACTTCCTGTAAGTACCAAAATAAAATTAATTGAAAGGTGAAGTCGGAAGAAAGTGAGTGTCTTCAAGTGTTGTTTTAGCCAAGTTCCTATTTAAGGGGGGCTAGATTTAGCCATAACTTTTTTGTTGCGATAACAAAAGGAAAAGAAACTAGGGGAAGTTGCTATGGTCTGAGAATCAATTTAAAGGGGTATTGGGAATTGTGAAAGGCTTTTAAACTAGGATAATGTTGGGACACAGATCGAATTTATTGTTAGACATAATTTTCTTCCTTCTGGCGCCCTGCAGCAGTCCCAGGGTACTTGAATAGCAAAGTTCAAAAGAACTAAAGAAATGAGTTATACATCCTCCGCCCCCTAGGCGATGGGGTTCATTCATAACAAGCAGGTGAAAACAACAAGTAACGAAACTTCAGGTAATCTGCAGATGTGTGAAAGCTGCACGTACAGGGAATGCAGACAGGAACAATGGATAAAGGGCTCCTCCGCGGGCTCTGTTGTGTCTGCGTGAAAAATTGTTTACACGGATAGGTGACGTCGTGTTAAGACTTTAATAGCCCCTGTACTGCACTGGAGATTTGTAGACGTTAATAGACGTCAGCATGGCATTCACGACGCCTAACACCCCCTTGAATCCAGAAACGGGTGGTGTAGGGATTTTGTAAGGTAATGCACAGCTCTGTTGGACCCTTGTCCCTTAGGTTAATCTTGACAATATTCCCCTGTCATCGGGCGCGAGGCACACGCCAGAATCCCAAGTTTGGGAGCACAAGAGGCCTCTGGAGTACGAAATAGCAGAGCAGAGGTACTTCGAGTTCTTAAAGCATTCAAAGCATTCCATGTAAGGAACGCCAGGCAGTTCTAGATGTCTGAAACAAAGACTCATGCCGCTGCAATTTTGCAACTCTGGTCTTTGTCTTGTTAGCCAGGAATTTAATCCCGAGGGTACCATTCCAAGAACACCGAGTGGGGTGTTTAAAGCATTTCCAAATGGTTTCTCTGAATTTCGAGAAATTTTCTAAAATGCCAAATAAGCTAGAAAAAAAAGAGGCCACTAAAATGGTTTCTAACTTCCTTTAGGAGGTGGCCCCATTTCTCAAAAGTGGCAAATATCCAGCACTGCATGGGATAGCCGGGCACAGATCAGAGAAATGATTTCTTTTTCATTATTTTTATGCATATTCCTATTGTTGCAAATAACTGGAGCACCTAACCATTCACCTTCTCTTATTCTAAGTCCTGAAGGAGATGAATACCGGGTACCGCATACCAACTTATTTACGGCGAAGATATTTTCCTTTGGCCGGTGGGAGTTTTCTTGCTCTGCTAGAGTCAACAGAAGGCGGATGGGAAGAAAACATTTTCCTTCCGAATATAAAGGAATACTCTCCTCTGCTTTTCTTATACAGTCGACTGGATAAATAGTAGAATTTTTTTCCTCTAGAAAAGTGATTAATATACGCGTCTAAGTCTCATTCGCGCCTGCTCGCTTTATGCTTTTAGCTACAAAGGGTTTTAAGTAATACTGCTAATGCAACTCCAGGAAGATTTTTGCGCGACCCCTTCTGCCAACTTTTCGTCTACAGTACCTTATGAGGGCTTTCCCTCTTCGCCAAGTCATCATTTTGAGCACCCCAATATTTTCCACTGGCAAAGCTCCTTAAAGCAAATTCTTGGCACCTACCGACAGGAGTTGTCTTGTCAGCAAATGTGAAGGTCATCGTGCATTTTATCGTCACTCCGTCATGATTTACACCACCAACACCACCACCGGTGCTATCGTCATCAGCTAATCCCCTGAACGTACAGCATCCAGATGTTCCCTTCCACCACCTCAAGTTTTGCAACCTGTAAAATCTGATACTCGTCAGTGGGGAGAAAGTGGTTTTTAACTCCTTACAACTTGACTACTCCCTCCACCATGAAGAGTAGGATCCCTTGTCTTTAACTTCTAGATAAGATCGAAGATAATTTGCTTTGTTTTGATTAATTTAAATTAGCTAGGGGATTTCTCGATGTTCAAGTTTGTGATAAGTTCGCACTAATGAAAGTCTATCCCCTTGTAAAGAAAATAAGTGAATCGCGTATTGGAGATTAGACCCCAAAATGTACATGTAAAATCACAATTTTGAATTTTATGCACTGAGATCGTCCCATAGAGATCTACATTACTACGATTTTATGTGAAGGACAGGAGATACAAGAATAAAATTAAGTTGAAGTGTTTAGTTCACATCTTTAGAAATTGAAAAAATGTTTAGGAGGATAGTAAAATTGATTTGCTTTTAGACTAGATTTTATTTTCCTGTTAACACAGTCCTAAAAAGTTATTTGATGTTGTGATATTTGACAATTTCTGAATATAAAGAAATTTAATAATCTCGCATCCTTTTCGCAGAATGCAAGTTCTGCTTAAGCAGAAGTCGCAATGTTTGCGTTGCGTCCCTTTTATCCAAAATGTGCAGGACTATTCAGGCCCTGGCTCCTTTCCGAGCACATGTGCCAAGTTGAAATGCTAAGGAAAAATACAATTTCATTTCCTCTTGATAGCACATCACACTCGTAAAGGCGTTCAACTTTAAGCATCCGGCTTTCTTCCATCAAGAGGGGGATGGGGATTGGGAAACTCATTTTAATGTCTCTAAATATTCCTCCAACCTTTGTCTGCGTATGCATAGATAAAAATAGCGATGAAGACGACGATTGCAGCCCAGCCTGCACTTCTACGACGGTTATGTCACGAAGGTAGGCTGCATTTAATGAGGATACCTCTAAAAGCCCTCCCGCTAGAGAGGCTTCATCTTCTCTTCTTCAGGAACAGCTCAAGGAAGGCATACAAATTTGCATGCAACAAAAAAAACCCACTTTTCCGGGCGTCATGTCGAAAATTTTCCTCCAACATATCCGGCTAAACGAAGGCGCTTCAGAAATGGGATGTTTCGCATTCCTATGCTTGACATTACAGCGGAAAGTGAATGTAGACAAGAGACAGGACAAAGCTGTCTTGGCTGCCACTCAGGAGGTTCCAGGACTAGTTATTGTAGAGGGTAGTGTGCCTTGCTGTATGTGCACGTCACTCGTAAATATACATGCAGTCCTTGTCCACTTCATTTTTATTCTACCGCGGGTCCTTCACCATGAATCAAAACTTGTTGCAGCAGGGCTAGCTGGGGCTAGTGCTATTTGTTTAATCCATTTTTTTCCGCTGGCATGAGTCCTTTTGTTAGCCCTGATCAGCTGAGCTCCCCTGATTCTATTCATTTGTTGTATACACTCACCGTCAGACCTTTGTTCTGCATAACATGCTCGAAGGATCAATAAAATTCAATCAACACTAGCGGGGGAATGAGCCGTGTGCCATCGTTTAACTTGATTAAGAGCGTCTTTTCTGTCCCAGGGCGTTTATTTGACCTTTTTCTTATGATTCCCTTTCGTCCATTTGTCACCCGCTAAGAGGCTACATTGTGATTGAGGAATACTCGAGACTGAGCTGGGAGATGGCAACCAAAACCCTAGAAGAGACCACATTCAGCAGAAAATAATTTGGAAACTTGCAAATCTCATTAAGGATCTAATCAGATCCCCGGACGAAGGACGAAGTTACGCGCGCTCCCGGATACATCACAGTAGATGGGTGCTGAAACATGTTAATGATTATTTAATTGACTGGTCCGTAAATTACTGCTGGTGTATTTTATCCTTTTTAGACCGCAAGGTAAGGAGAATGTCTTGCCTCGTTAAATACATTTTTCGTTCTTCAATTCGCTTAAAGTAGATAAAAGGGAGGGAGGGGCAAGCATAGCAACTCGATCATTGTAATTACCCCAATTTCTGATAATGAGAATATTTCCTCTTAAAAATAGAACAGAAGATAACTGATATAAAAGAAGCTGAGAAATGTATCTTTCCGGCTTCAAGATAAATTTATTATAATTATCCTTCAAAACCAAAAATGGGAGTTTTAAGAAAGGTTTGTTGAATTATCCACTGATTGCTCCTAAATCATGTTATGGTTGTTGTTTAAAAACTGAAACCAAAGACAGAAAATCGAATAATATTTGTTTTGTTATATTAATAAACAGCGGAACATAAAAGAAAATATTCTCGAATAGCAGGGTAGTTAATATAATAAAAGTTATATAATGAAGTTATTTTGTTATCTAGTTTTTTTTTTTTCTCTTTTTTAAAGTAACATTTGCAGTAGTAAAGAAGATAACAAATCTTGTTTGTACTTATTTTTAAAAAGAAGGATAAGACGATGTCTGTTTTTGCTTATTGTCGAAACAGCTTTCATATTTAAACGAAGATATAGGAGATCGTTTTGGACAAAGTGAATTATATATTTATTTTTTAAATACTTTTTTAATACGAAAATAGAAATTTATAATTCAATTCCGTAAGAAGTAGTAACTATAATATAAATAAAGTCCGAAAAGCATTAAACAAAAATAATCATATTGTTGAATTAACAGTGTGTAACAAGAAAAAAAATTGATAAAAAATTTCTAAAATTTCTAAATTGCAAAATTGTGAGTAACTACTTTTGTGTGGTATGTCTCTTAAGTTTTTTTTTCTTTTTTGATTGAATAAATGAAAAACTTTATCTAGTCTATCGTAAGTAGATCAATGATAATTTGCTTTCTCACACATAAATTCGTTATTCCAAATTGGTTCAGATGTGTAATAAAAAATGAATTAAATAATAATATTATGAAAGTTTGAAACGACTTTTCCGATTTCGAAAGCAACACAAGAACAAGCTTAAAAATGTTTTTATTAAATACTTTTTTCGGAACAACACATAAAAATTATTCTATTCTATAAAGTTGATATTTTTCAAAATATCCAAAATGTCTTTTCGAAATTTTTCTATAGATTTAATTTTGGGCTTTAGAAGCTAACTTCTTTTTTCAATTTATTCGATTTTACCAGGGAAATCGAAATCAAATTTTCCCTCAGAAGTACATACAAAATTCTGGTAATGATAGTGAAAAGGGACAACCGCGATACAAGTCGCTGTCAATTTCCGAACTAGCCAAAGGTAAGCAAATTGAGCTTAAGCATAGAATTCCGAACTTCTAAACAGTGGAAACCAGCAGGATCCCGACAGGAAGCTCATAATATGTCGAATTAATGACACTATTCGGATGGAATCATCCGTTTCTTGTTCAGTTCGCTCCATTTACCTTTTGTATTATGGTTGAGAAATCTCCATCCGCCCAGAAATTCGTCAGGAGGTACGGTACCAATAGCCACTTCTGAAGGGTCTTATTTGATTTCCTTCTATCCTACGTGATCACGTTATAAGTTGTTCGCCTACGCAAAGGTACTTTGGTCCCTAGATTTTGTGTCAATTTACTTATGTTACCAGAAGGCAACTATCGCATACCTGAGTGTTCACAGGGAAATGGAATCGGTTCTGCCCCACCCGCTTTCATCCTACGTGCACTCAAACTGATCAATGGGCGAAATCTAGGCAAGAGTGGAAAATTGCAGCAAAAATATAGCCGGCAGGAGCGCGGTACTCGTGTTCTTGAAGTAGTTAACTAGCTAATGGTTTCCTATACATCCTGGCGTTTACCGGCTGCTGTATGATTGCACCGCCCTGCCCGCGCATCATGGTTCAACGTAATGACCCCAATTTGAGGGCTCTATTAAAGGCTGGCCTAGCAACCCCCACCCAGCCCGCATGGCAGATATCCGACCTCTTTCATTTCTCACCGTAACAAATCCCTTTTGTTTTTTCTCCCTCCGTCGTACCTTTTCAGTTTTGCTTTTTTTTCTAGTTCTCATTTTCATTTTCATTTTTTCTCATGTATGGTTTTTTGATACAGATAAGCCCAAAGACACCTATGTGCCCGGATCATTCGCGGCAAAAGCGGGACCTAAACTTGTGCATTCCTCTTCTCTAGCCGGGAGTTTTGATAAATCCGTTTTACAGGTGAGCTGGTGTTCCCATTCATCCCAATATTATTTTCTAACAAATCACAATTTCCCGAGCCACCCAGGATGGGGATTCATTTTTCCCACCATTACATGTGTCAGTTGCCAAATGGCAAATCATAGCACTTTTTCATATAGGCTTAGTTCTATTTACCTCGTTTTCTCTTTTTTTTTATCTACCTACAGATATCCGACTGGCTGACTTGGGAGCGAAATATGATAAAGAGTCAAAGCATTCCCGTGGGAGACGTTGACGCCATTCGGGCCGCTATTGAGAAGCAAAAGGTGAGTTTATACTTCAATTTTTCGTACCGTTGTCCATCGATGCTCATATACGCCCGAGGGACACTTAAAAGCCACCCATGTCACAAGAAATCCTTCCGTTCGTGGCAATAGCCCGCTTTAGCGTCTTCCTCTATGACAGTCATCCTATCCGGTTAAGATAGAACGTTTTTATGGTCCTTTCACAATGGTCTATTCCTATCCACCTACATCCGTTTGAAGGATTCGCCAACCGAAATCTTTTTTTTTTCGGTCAGTCCTGTAAATACCTTCGTATTTTCACCGGGTCATTTAGAACACAACACTTTTCCGAATACACGCCTATAACCGCCTTTCGGGAATAGTTGCCTTCAATCAGTGCATGAATTTTTTTGTGGGATAAGAAAAATTTCGTATTCTAAGCAAGAAAAATGTAGGGCTTTCAGGACGAATCCAGAAAGCTCGGAAAGTTTTCCAGTGATGGACTGTAAAGGGACGTGTACAGCTTTTTCGGAGCTGATTCAAGACATCTACCTCTCGGTAGAATTCTCAATCATGTAAAGTTCTAGAAGACAGCTTTAAAGTTCTAACAGACTAGATCGATTTTCTATCTTCTAGAATACCGACTATGAATTACTAAATCGGAGTCGGTAAAAAAATGATTAAGAGTATAAATTCCATGTTATTGTTCACGTCTTGCGACACTGCATTGCGTTATATAAAAAAATAACATAAATTTTATAACATAATGACCAAACTCAAGGTCTCCCCGGTCCAAATTCTATCACCTGCACTTTATTGAAGGCGAATCGGATAATCTGAATCTTTGTATAGATTTTCGTCCTTTTGGATTATGAAAAAAATTATTCACAAATATCGCCGGAGTTTGTTACGTTAATATTTTTATGCTCCAATTTAAGTTGAATAATAAACTATGGAATAATTACTGAGAGATTACGCGGAAGCCAACGTGCAAATTTCATTTATTTATTTTCTTTTGTAAGGCTTTGTATTCCTGAAGAATTTCTTTTTTTTCTTCCTATTTGTGCTATTTTCTTTGTATTTATTTGTAACAAAAATAAATTCTTTTAAAATCTTCCAGATTTTAATTAAAAACAAAAGCTTTTATTTTATTGATTTTAAAAAATTTAATTTCACTTGTTGAAATTCGAAAAAAAAGAGCACATTAAATTGATAAAATTTGAAAATTATTATTACTTTTTCTTTTGGAAGCTGTGGGAATACGCTTGTGAATTTAAAAAAAATGAAGAACCTTTATTTAAAATTTACCAACCTGATGTTTCTACATAATTCCCACCATTTTCAGTGCATTTTTTGAAGCTGAACCAGAATTTTTCGATATCCTCGATATCAAAATATTCTCGTAATGAAAAATGAAAATATTTTTTTTCAGTTTATTTTTAATGTTGTAAGTTTTTTCTGTCGGAAAATTTCCTTTTATACGTAATTTTTTACAATTTTAATAAGTTTTCGTACGACAAAAATTGAAAAATCACTATTAGTAACAGATTATTTCTTGTTTTTATTTTAGAGCGTTTTGCGAGAGCTAGAAGTAAAGAAACCGCAGCTAAATGAGCTTGTTCACACGGCCGAATCTCTTCGTATGGACGTCAATCGACAGCAGCTACAGGAGAAAGGTAAGTGCTGGCCAATGGGGCATCCCATGCTTTAATCGTCTAGCTTTGCTCCCTGCTTGCCGGCAAACACCCGAGTATGACAGCAGTGACGTAAATGGAGGCACAAGCCAGATTAAAATTGCTTATGGTCCTCCATTTAACCCCGGATAATCCTGGTTCCCACATCCCGTGTCGCTGGCAAAACATCGCCGGCATACGCAGTGACTACGCTATTTACCCACATAATATCCCACTGCACCCTTTTGTCGAGTTGTTTACCCATAACTCCACCGATGATTGAGCTGGTGGCGCTGCAACATGTTCAGTCGCCTCTCCGACCGAACCCTAAACCGAAATGACCAGAGCCTTTTGAAACCCCTTGAAGCTCGCTCGGTTGGAGCCCTATCGGAGCTCCATTGGAGCTCCATTGGAGCCCGATTTAGTCAATTACGGGCTCAAACTAATCCTTCCAAATTGCACTTCCCGCAAGGAGACGAGAGCCGCACCCTGTTCTACCACCATCAGGATGATTTCCCGCTGGGCAAACAAGAGGGGCGTGCAGCTAGGGCTCCCCAAGGGCACCCCTGAGTCTAAGCAGAGGCAAATAAAAGAAGAAGAGAATAACTTCAGACTCCAGACCGAAACAACTGGCCTGAAAGCTGCTCCTGCTGTCTCCGAAGCACTTTCGTGGCGCGTAGATTGGCGATCGGTCCGGGGGCGGACGATAAGTGCCGGATTTTTCTTTATGGGGCAGTTTCAGGGATTAGCTAATGATGCTCGCCACGATATCACTTATTATACTCTTCTCGGCCGTCCGGCGGGGCGCTGCGTCTACCGAACCGACCGACGAACCCATTCATCGAGATTTGATATGCCCGGAGATACAGAGCCCCGCCAATTTGGATTTAGCCCCAAGGCTAATAACTTTTCGTTATCCCGAGACTTCGTGGGCTACAACTGCCAGCGGCATCACCTTGTAATTTGCTGGGGGAGTGAAAATATGTCTTTGGTGAGGTGTGACTTACCGACTTAGTGCTAGGCAATCGCTTTCTGAATAGAGGCATTAAGAGAATTCCCGTGTATGCAATATGCAGGGTAAAGGTGGATTTTCTATTGTTCAATTCAATAGGAGACCGAACGAGGGGAGTTAAGTAGTATAGGGTTTGTGCTTTATTCACTAAAGATCACGTCACGTCAGCATCTGAAAGAACTTACCAGTATTTCAACGTTTAGAAATCTCAGAAAATCACGTCTGATTTTATGTTTTGATTGTTAATCTGAGTATTCTCGATGTCTGTATAAAAGGATCAACGTACCTTTTTCAATAAATGTTAGATTTCTACTCATCAGATCACAAGTAAGACGTTAAAAAAGATTAAAAGAAGATTTACTTACAGCCTCACCGTTTCAATAAATGAAAATAAAATCAATACAAAATTGTTTATTGCATATCTAAATTTTACGATTTAAGTTATTTAGGTATTCAGTATTAAATTTTATTTTTTGTTTTTTTGGAATAGATTTAAAAACTAAAACTCGGCACCATAATTACAGCAGGGTTTCACATACCCTTAGATCTAAATGCTTTTAATGTTTCTTTAATGTGATACCTCCGACGAAATAGAAATAGAATCTATTCTAAGAGATTCAAATAATAAAGAAAGAGTTAAGGAAAAGTTTACAATATGAGTTTATTCTTTTAAATTCTAAAACAAAGTTTACTTATTTTTATTACTCGGCTGCAAAGGCAAGGCGTATGTGTGTATGTGGGGTCCTTTATTCTCTCGTAGCATTCAAACGGCGGGATGGATTTTAATAAACGTGTGTCATTAGATTCGTTTTAATCACGACAGTGACACAGGGTGTATGAAGTGTCAAGAAATATAATATGGCGGTTCACAGTTTAAAGAAAATTGCTTCCCAAGAAATGAAATAGGAATTAATGCATACTTCACACAATGTAGCCAAAGGTAGGTAGAAAATTAAAAAAATTGTTGTAGGATGTCCTAAGATGGCTCCTTTGATTCATATAACGGCACGAAATTTTGTGTCAAGAACTTCCATCTCTCAGTTCGCTTTTTACGCAGTCGGGCTTTTTGACGTTTTTAATATCGGGGTTATTTGATGATACCAATTAAAGTAATTGAAGTAATCTCAAAAATTGGTCAATCGCCTGTATTACTTTTTTATAATTCGATTTCAAAACTTATATATTTACAAGCGCATTTTTATTTGCGAAATCGATCGAGCCCATTTTCGCCGCTTCCATTATCTCTTCTTACTTTGCGGGCACATTTTGTGGACTTTATCTTAATCCCTAGCTTCGCTAAAAGACTGATTCCAAACGGATTCCCAATTTAGTACTTTCCGCAATTGAATTGTCCGTTTATGGTAATTGCTTTAAAATCTCTCTGTCCTTCCGTCCCCTTTCTTGTTCTGGAATCGCTCCAATTGGATTCACTTGAAAGTAATAAAAAATAAATCACTTTAACTTAATAAAGAAAGCAAATACCCTTTTTGTTAATATGACTAACTTTTTCTTCGACAATTTCCTAAGTACCCACGAAAACTCCTAAAGCGAAAAACAGCCACCTTTTTTGAATGAGATCTCATACCCGTTGACGTCAACAGCACGACGTTTAAAGAGAATGCCTTTCCCAAACAAATTTCTCAGAGAATTAATTAGAGCAACACAAGAGGAGCAGTTCCGTCTGTAAGGAGGAGCTAACGGGGGCTACCCCCATGAAGCCTGCGACAAAGGCATTTAAAACATAAATCAAGTGAGGAAATGGGTATGCTCCAAACTGATGACACAGGCGCCAAGGCTCATCGCGGTCCTGGAACAGCTGCAGTCTCCATTATGGAATCTGATCAATACTCAGTCCAGGACTCAAATTGTGTATTAATTGGATGTAACATTGGTTCAAAATTTCCAAGATCAAAAAAAAACAGATTAACCCTTTACATCACAAGATGTTTCTTTTGGATTTTCTATAGGTGTTTAAAAAATTAAAAGATTTCTCGTAAAAGCATGCGTTTACTCTCGATTTTTAACGTCTTTCTTGCTAAGGACTTCTTCCCTGTAACTTTTATATAAACAGTCCAACGTTTTACCGACTCGATCGACCACAAATTCCTTGATTATATAGCTAACAAACATTTAAATAAACTATTGTCTAAAGTAGTGGGATTTTTCAAATATGATACCTATTTAAAGGTATTTTGGTCCATGTACCTACTTGTTTTGTAAGCTTTAGGTAGTTTAAAAGAATAGGAAAACAGTCGTGTAAGAAAATTATTCATTCATCCTTATAAAAACTCTTGAATTCTGCAAATCAAACCTGCTCGAAGCAGGAACTTCTTACCCTTAAATTTCTATCTTTACTCGTTTTGGGATGAAATGCACCATATCACTTTCGTACGGGTTGTATAAAAAATTCCGTTTTGGAAATGTTTTTAAAATAAATCTCTTTCATCTTTAACTCAAACGTTTGCAGTTGGAGTACCATTTTTGTCACAATGTTTTGCTTCTATTTGAACAAAACAATTTTAAATAGGATAGAATTTTTCCTCTCGGTGGATACAATATTTTCATTTAGTCGCAGCTGCTTTTACGAGATTCCGATTGCAAACACGTATCTACATGGATGTACACTAGAAACGAAGCATGTATGCCAATAAGTGCCGGCACATGGAGAGTTCTGTCGCTAACTTCACAAATGGTCACGTAATTGTGCTATTCTTAAGCTTTAGTCACATCTTGTGCCGCCATATGTCACATTGCGGTTGCCTTCTTGAGCGGGGAGATCCTCGAAAGGAGCAACACGTCATGCTCAATTTTGACCCACTATTGAGGTGCTCATGCCTTGAGAAGAAGACACTTTGGGGTGCAAGTAAATTAAAGTCATCTAGAAAGCCCCCGCATATCCGTACTGGCTTTCGACCCCTTTTGAGGATCCCTCTACTTCGCTTCCTTTGCGCGGGTGGAAAAGGGCAATTGAAAATGATTCTTTAAGGAGGTAACTGACTGGGAGGCCGAGGAATAAGGATCAATTCAAATTTTTTATTTTATAAAGTCAAGGGAAATTACTTTAAGAAAGTGGTATCCTGTGCGGAAAGAAGAAGCCTACCAAAAGACCCACCGAACGTTGCTGCCGCCAATCAAATCTTCCTCCTTTCATTATGCAAACAAAGTTCGCAGCATCCACTTGAGATGTGAAAATCTAAGGACCACATAGCACGCTTTTTACGGCCCAAAAGTGGAAATCTGTGCCTGACACCCAACAAAACGAACAACGGGCGACCTTCTCGTACTTCCCTGTTCAGGAGGTACTTGAAAAGGAATGGCGAAGAATAGACCTTACCCGGGTCCTAAGCCCGTCCGCGACTATTGGGATTGGCAAGCATGTGGTAAACACCTGACACTCACAATCCGTGTCTATTGTGGTGAGTATGGGCCAGGATAGGATGGTGAATGTAGAATTAAATGAACGTTGTCGTTAATCTTGAAACGAAATTTAGCAGGAATAAATTACCTGAAGGACCCGTCGGAGTGAGACCGAACAATTGCTAAATTAAGAGATAGAAGAAGATATGTCTGCGTTTTACTGATGTACCGGCAACTGAATAGATCTTCCCCTGCCGGGTGCGTATCCCATTCCCATGTACGTGCATATAACCGGGGAATTTTTCCTGTGTGAAACGGGCTAGTGTGGGAACATGCGCACCACTTTTTCTCGAAAGAATGTTCCAAGTTAACTCGGATAGAAGTGATTTCATCACGAGTTGGCAAATATTGTGGCGCGATCCACATGTTTATGTTGCACTTGTGGAGATTAGAAATCTCCTGCATCCCCTATAGAAATAATTTTATTTAATTGAAAAGCAAATACATAGGTCGGACTATTTGCATAACCAAGTAGGTATTAAGGATTTTGAATAATATTTTAGTGGAATTCAGAATACCTTTCTCTCAGAACTTAAAATTCATAAATAATATACCAGGTGCTGTGAACCAATTTCAGGAAAGAGGATTTAAATTTTAGCCCGTTTTGTTTAACCACACGTTGGTAATATCACCCAGTTCTTTTTTTTTTACACGGATTTGTTTTTTTTTTACACGATTTTGAAATAACACCTTCCACGAAGAAAAACAAATACTCGTTTTTTGCACGAATTGTTTGTTCTAACATGAATTTTCTAATTAAAAAGATACATTTCAAGCTTTTACGGTGCCTTACATAAAATATCTGCATATGAAAACGAAATTACACGCTACGCATATGTGCGTACAAAAATAAAATACTATTGGGCGAATAATCGAATTTTACTATATCAGAACTCTCAAATCGCATTTTATATTTTTCTAGTTAAATTGTTAAACAAAAATAAATAGTTCAGTACATACAAATCATTAAGTATTTGTGAATTATAGTTCTTTTCTCTATCTTACATGGTTTTTACAACTTGTGGAACACATCCTCAATTTTACTATATGTTTTTTGATGCGGTTTTCGTATTTGGGTGTATATAGTTTCCTAAAACGTCGACCATTTGATACTTTGAGTAAAAAATGTAACCTTATTTTAGGATATATAAACAAGTTCTTAACCTTTTTGAAAGTTTTATAGACAAGAGTTTGTAAGATTCGAAGAAAATTTTAAAAATTCAAGTTGGGGACTATTAAATGATAAGTAATAGTTGTTTATCTGTTTGTGAAAAGACATCATGTCTTTAAGAGTTATGAAATTTATACATATAAAGGTATATTTTTAAGCGCAAAGAACACAAAATGCGAGGTAAAAACTCCTTCATACAAAAATAACTTACTTAATTTTTAAAATTACTTTCCTAGTATAATGAAAAAACATTTTTTTTTCAATTCTAACTCTTTCTTGTTGCCCCCTTGTGCACTTTAACATGCCTTGATTAGAAGCCGTGACTTATTTTCCATTTGCCCACTAAATTAAGCAGCAATTATTGCGCTCGGCGTTACAATTCATGGATTTGTGTGCATAAGACCTTTTCACTCACCGCTGGAGGTCCATTACAATTCCGAGTTTTTGCAGAATGCCTACAATAGCGGAAACACACTGTAAGGACTATAAGAACTGTGAGAATTGTAAGGACTATAAGGAGGCTGGCCTAGGGAGAGCTACAGTCATCCGGTCTGATTATTAAATACCTTCCGTGCGCTAGCAGCTAGGGGTTGCGATAATAAGGCGTGAATTTTACATCAAGGGGCATTCCGACTTTCATTAAGCCGGCAACCGGAACGAAGTCGCCCAGAGAAAGGATCTAGACTGGGTCCTTGTGCGATTCTAGCTCTCTGGGTCTGGTTCTCATCAGAGCGAAGAAAGTATCAATTTTCATCCCTTCGAAGATATCAAAAAGTTCTTCTTATTACGAAGGGTTGGGTCCGGGTCGGCTTATTTCTTCCTCCAGGGAACGTGCACATTGAGCTAGGCGCGGCGGTAGCGGCGATGGCTACATTGGCAGTGGGGCTGCAGGGACAGGTATGGAATAGCGAGGGTGCGTAAAAGCTCCCTTCGTGGAGTTACAGTTGATTGTGTACAAAGTTATCCTGTGTTGCAATACAGGGAAAGGCGGCACTATCACTTGCAAAATGGGACTCGCAAGCCGCAGGGTGGGGGGACTAAGGACGATTCTGTGTCCAAGGCTCCCAGCAGGGTTGATCTAAAGGCACAAAAAGCAGCAGCCAGCAGTAGTCGGTCTTTAAGCTTACGGTTGTGAGAACATGTTTGACGCGGCGGACGATACAACTTTGGAGTAGACTTGACTTAGTAGACCATACAACATCCTTAGTGGGTTAGACCTTTTTCGGTTTTAGATAGAAGACACTGCACTCTGCTGTAAAGCCGAAAATTGTAGAAAAAACGGAAAATCGTTTCCTAAAACGGAGCAACGACGACGACGTGCCCATTGTGAGATTCCTATCAGATAAGACAATTGATTTACCAAGCTGTAGAAGGAGCCTCATTTCTCCGAAGACGTTGAGAATGGACATAACGCAGACCATCTTCAGCTGCATGTGAAAATCCAGAAAAAAACGCTCTGACATTTCCTCCGGGCGAGGGATTTACCTCGTTTTCCGCGTACTATAACCAAACCGCGTAGTGTTTGTGTTTTACTTGTTTCCTTTTTCCTTTTTAACCGAAAGAGTTGTGTTTTGATATACGAGTGAGTGTAAACGTATGCTGGCTGTAAACAGTTATAAGTTTATATATAATATATCCTAACGGTACTTTCATAATAAAGGTACCATCTTAACATATCGTTTATACTAAGGGACTAATCTTAGGGAAATTAAAGAGTTTTCAGTGAAATTCTTGAAACGCAACAAACCCGGCAAAATAAACCATCAAGTACGCCGCCATCCCTCATCATCTACATTATCGTTATTGCCACCCTTGAACCGCACTTGTGTCCACTACCCACTGTGGACGTACACATAGAAAGTATTAATCAGATCCTTACTCCCCGTGGAAGCTCAGCATAGTATACATAGAAGCTGTACGTTAGTGTACGTTCTCCTGGAAACCCACATTTAGATAAAGCCCTAGGGGAATAATACTGCGTTCGCCGGCTGTTGCCGGTTGAACTGGAAAAGATTTCAGGAATTCCAAGGGAGGAGCAGACATTTCCGGAACGGTCCATCATTCAGAAAGCTTTATATTATATACATACATTAGTACGTATATCGTAGTCAGTCTAACCTCTACTATAAGTGCAATATCGTGATAACTAAGCAACATATCTCGGCAGTGATAGTGTGTCCGTAGAATTTAGTTAGTTTTGCTACCTATTCTCAGGCTTTAAGTGTTTATTAATACATATCCAATAGTTATAGTGAACGCGCAACTACTGAATACTGCACAAATCCTGAAATCGCAAGACAATGTCGCAACAGCAGCAGTCTTCTACAACGTCGGCTACTACTAAGCCGGAAATAGCTCCAGAGATACCAAAGATGGCACAGGAGCTTGCCGCTCAGGCGGCTCAACGGGCTCAAGAGATGCTTAACAAAACGGCTGAGTCCCGAAAGGTGCCGGAAATTCCGGCACGTTCAGATAGTCACAAACCGCCGCCAGAAATTCCACCAAAAAGAATTGGTCTGAAAAAATCCATGTCGGAGGCTGGTGGTCCCAGCCGGTTACCTCCGCCTTTACCACAGAAGCCGGCGAGTGTCCAGAACTCGCCACAACTTATGCACAAGATTAAGGACAAGCAGCCACCAAGTGTCCCACCACAACAGCCTCAAATACAGCCGGCTAGACCCTCGGTGCCGCCACAAATGTTGCATAAATTCCAGGAAAAGCCGCATTCAGGCGGACCGGCATCTCCACAGCCCATTTCGAAATTTGTCGACAAAATGGCAAACTCCCCACAGTTCGGTGTTCGAAATATGAACTCACCACAATTGAGTATCCGTTCCTCCCCACCAACGGCCAACAATTCACCACTGTTGAATGCTAAAAAACCGGTTCCTAAGTCGATCATTTCACCAACAGAGGACTTCGGATCGGAGGACGCTCTCAGGCGCATAGAAAGTGGTCTTCACAACATGGAACGCGCTATGCAGGAGCAGATGAATTTGAGGTCCTTGGAAGCAGCCGCAAACCGGGAATCAGCTGTTGACTCTCTCAGGTACCCAGTTGAGTTTAAGTCTGGTAACATACGGGCGATGGGGTCAATAACCTCTTTGGACGGGTCTTCGCAAAACATGCGGGCCATAGAGAACATGCGTTTGTCCCTGGACACCCAAGGGAGTTTCAATCCTACAATAAGGGCTCTGGAGCGGAACCTTAGCATGGACCAGATGCGGCTCGAAAACTATCACAGCGGAGGAGGCGTTGCCGTCGATAGAGTCCCGCCAGGGAATTCTGGTGGTAACATGAGGTCGATGGAATCAAATCCGAATATCCGGAGCACTTTGGAGGAGATCAAAATGCGTGGCCAGCAGGAGCATGGCAATCACGGACAGGTTCGAGGCGCTCCCGTGGAACACCATATGCGCTCCCTAGATCGGAACCTCCCGCTGGAGCTGCAGTACAGTCGACATCGATCCCAGGACTTCAGTGGCATAGTCGGCGGAGATTTTCGGGAACACATTCGCCAGCAGTTGGTCGGAGGTGGTGGTGGCGGTGTATCTGCTCAAGTGGGTTCTAGTGTAGGTGTACCCGTCTCAGCTGCCGCGAGTGCATACTCAGGTCTCGTGGGAGGACCCGGCATGCTCATGCAGCAACAAGCAGCCCAAGCGAGACAAGCAACGGGATTGTCGCGTGAGGATTTGAGAATGAGACGTCGTTCATCACATGACGAGACTCAGTTGTCGCAGGGGATTCCCGGTAACGATTATCTTCTCAAATTTGCCCGTCCCAACTTTCTCCTCGCGCTAACCGGTCGAACAGGACTCTTAATTAAATTTTTCCTCTGTCATATCAATTTTAAGGGAACTGGAGAGCTAGGCCCATTGCGCCCGGTACCCGGTACTCACGCTAACTCTTATAATCTTCTGTACCAAGATTAGCAATTTCCGTGAAAAGCTCCAGTCTTGATTAGAATTTTTATGGGTTCAGGAAGTAATTGCCGCTGAAAGGAGCCTGCGGGATAGTCTCGCTATACATTTAAAAGGGTTCACGGACTTTGGGGGCTTGCATGCTGTCCCCTTGTTCTTAAGTAGTCTAAATTCCCTCATTTCAGAGAATAATGGCCATTCTTTGGACGTTTACAAAATGAAACACACACCCTGGGGCTTACACTGCAATTGCACTCTTCGTGAAGTTGCGGATTGTGACAGTAGGTTATCCTGTGTCCTGCATGTGGGACATGCTTCTTTTTTCTAATTTTGCAAAGGTGGTTATTCTAAAAACTTTTACGAAGATTTTGAGTCATAATTACAGACTTAGACACCACTAAGTTCTCTGAAAAGGTTCTTTGCTTGTTGTTGCATTGTGGAAGTTTCCAAGGTTTAATTTATAACCGGAAAGGCAAGCTATTTCATTAAATGTCTATAATTTATCTCCCAAATGGTGTGTCGTAAATATCAGGGATTTTTTATTCCAAGTGGTGTAAGAGAATAACAGAGAAATCATATGTAGGTGGTATATTAAAGGCACACCATCGACATTAATTCCAAAAAGCTGGAAATTGTTACTTCTGAACTCTTAACTCCTTAACGACCACATGACTTTTGTAACAGCATTAATAAAAATGCTACATTTGGAGATTTATTTTTCCAGTTATGTACTATTAGACTACAAAATAAATAACGAAATGTAATTTTTAGGATGACACAATAGCTTTTTTTTTTAATTTAATTATAAAAGTAATGCGTATCTTACACGTACTTGACTGTTCTTCTTTATAAAATTAATATAATTTCTCAAAGAGGATGTATTCTCAAATAATTTAATAAAGCAAGGTATACAACCAGAAAGGTTTGTTTGTCAACACCGGGTGACCCGTAAGCAATGCATAATTTACCTAATGCTCACTAAATTTTTTACACCTCCCTTGGGTGCGTTTAAGACTTTTTCAATTTTGGCGTTTGTCACTTTTTTGTCGTGTAAGCCGGTGAATTCAAGAGTAAAAATTGTCATCATTACCCAAACTCACTTCAAATATCCGAGCTAAAAATTGCGCACACAAATTGGATGAAAACTCTCTTTTAAAGTGGCTGTTGTTCAGGTTGACTAATCTTTCAGTTCGATTAATTAAATCACGAGTGGCTAGAAACCCAATTTTTTGTGCAGTTTAGTAAAGTGTTCTCGAAAGCACACTCTTTGATTTTAATTTATTTGATAACCTAGACGGAAGAGACAATCCCGTGTGAAGGAGAACAACGACGGGACACAGGCAGGGGTATCACCGGCTGATAAATGATCCTGATCCTGGGCGCCTGCAAAGTTCGCTCCAAATTAATCCGCGACATTAGTACTCGGGCCAGGGAGCTCCTTTAAATTTATTAGTGACGAAAACTTTTCTAATTAGACGGCACGATTCGCGCTGTATGTGCTAGTAGAGGCCATCTGAGTTCGGGATCCGTCTCGGCTGCATTCCTTACTCCTTGAAGCCTTCTAGCAGGGAACTAAGGATTCAGTAGTCTGTCTCATTATTAAGGGCAGTTATGGCAGGGTGACAACTTTATGAGGCGTCGCTCGTTAGCTCAGAGTATTTGGTGCAATTGCAATTTTAAATGATCTGTTCGCGGGGGTTGAGGGTTTTGCGGCGTTGTCACGCAGTTATCACGACCCCCGGCAGCTTGAATAGATAGTCCCCGACGCCTGCCATTCTTTCTAATTGTTCCAACTCCTTTCTTTGAAAGTCGAGGGCAGTTGTCGCGACTTCGTTGTTTTGTCACCAACCTCCTATCTGAGAATCTACTTTAGTATTTTTTTTAATTGTTGGCGAAGAAAAGGGAATTGCGAATGAGTTTGACCTCCAGTGTTCAGGAGGGGCTAATTTGGGTTACTTAAGTGCTAAAAGGTCCTTTAGAAGCATGTAAAAGAAAATGAACACCGTACTAATCGCATTTGTTCGGTAAGACTTAGTTAATGCTGTTAACGAAGATACCATTCTGGACCTTTTCGGAAAAAAAGGGGATGCCAGGTAAACTGGCATGCCTATGCCCTATATACAAAGAGAAACCACAACGGGGTGCGTCATATAAAAACGATTTCCGCCCGATTTAAAATTCATGAACGTTGGGGGATAACCAGTAGGGCAGCACCTCCACTTTTGGTACAAGCAGACCCTACCGGTACATGGGCGGTCGTTTAGCATATCCACCTGGGCTGGCTACATTTCATTTAAAAATTTCTCTTGTGGGGAGCCCCCTTCTGTCCCTTGCCCAATTTGAAAGAAAATTCAAAGCACTTTGATATGAAAATGAGTCTCCTCGGTGGTTTTCAGGCATGGAAAAAATAAAAATTCCAGGCAGGTAGGAAAAAATGATACTTTGCGCTTTTACGGGTCGGCTGCGGTCGGGCAGGAACGCTCCTCATACATTCCAAACTCAGTCGCAGTGATGTAGCCTTCATGGAGTTTGTTCCAACTTGTATACATCACAAATGTTCTATCCATGACCGACCATCGGTGTCTCAGCCTCTGACGAACCATATTATGTATAGTATACGGGGCGGAGGGGGATGGTGAATGGTTGCTGTAGCCTATGGACTGGGAGGTGGATAGAACTTGTGGTATTTGGGTTAAGGCTTGTCCTAACCGCGGCATTGTTTGCTACAACTGGGAAAAATATCTGTTCCACTTTTATAATAAATGGGATGAGAATCCTTTTTTCTCCTGCCATTGTCGGGAAATTGAAAATTTCAAAGCTCTCGGATTCACTACTGCTGCTGATCCCGTTGTAGGCGGATCGACCATTTTCAAATATTATCCTGGATAGGACAGTTCGGAATTGCTGTTAATGAGAGTGCAATCTTCAGCTGGTTGGAATATTGCAATCGGTTTCCTTAGAGTGTCCGGAGATGCCCTAAGGATATCCGGAAATTGAGTAAACATCTTTGTGGAATTAGATCCAAACAGTTGATGTGAAATCTCTTGATGTATTTTCAAATCGAAACGCATTATCGATGCAGAATCAAAAGCTTTGAAATAGATTAAAAAATATGAGTAGATTTATTGTAGGAAAACAAATGTGTTTTTAATTGACACTTTTCTTCGATGGAAGTTATATTTATTTATGAAACCCCGGTCAGTAAATCAAATAAAATATATAATACAAAATTATTACTGTGTGGTATTTAATACAAAATAAAAATCAAGTAACCATTTGTTTTAAAAAAATGTCTATAAATAGAATTTTGAAAAGTAAGACAATATTCGTTAACATACAAAAAATTGTCTCAGCATTATTTTTTTAAACTACACATTAATTGTTTACATGTACCAATATGATGCTTATTGTTATTTTTTATTTATAATTTTAATTTTATTTTATTTGATTTATTAAATTAGAATTAAAATTTAAGAATATTTTTAAAAATGTTTGAAATTTTCATTCGCAAACGACGTAGACGATTTCAATATTTTTTTTATGCCTTGTACGAACCGCTGGTATTTACCAGCATTTAATAAACTTTCATATTACAGTTGAAAAAATAATTAAGTTTTAAATGCGATGTAAGTAGACAAATCGTTGTAGCTAAAAGGCAGTACCTAACTTCTAAGTAATTTAAATACAGTATACGTTTTACCTGGTACCGGCATCCACGGATGCGAAGAGGAAATTGTTGTGGCACACATGTACTGAAGCCGTCATTATAAGCACAAAACCCGTGTGGTGTAACCCCCGTGCCCAGCATGCTCGAGCATCCCTGATGGGTACATTCTTCGAAGTTCGAGTTTATTTTTCCTTAGCCGCAATGTGTAAAACTTGGAAGGCTTTCAAAGTGCTCCTGGGGGATAGTGAGAGGAGGCGCTGATATGCGAGAGATTCGTGATTTGCTTAGTTTTGAATACAGAAGCTTCTATGCATGGTTCTCCTTCCTACCCCCTGGTCTACTCCCTCCAGAAAAGGAAGCCAAGAATAATGGGCTCTGCCAGACGATTCAAATAGACAAAAAACAAGAGACGTCTTCCGCAGATCTAAAGCCAACAGCTAAATTGCCTCAACCGCTCGTAGAAAGAAATCTGCAACAAAATTGCCCTAGCCGGAGTATTCTTTCGCAAAGACGAGCTTGAAAGGCGATACAGGAGGGAAAAAGATTCCTACTAGGGACGAACAAATGATTCGAATAAATTTTACGTACTGCCGAGGAAGCAACTACCTTTAGTCGTTAAGTTGAACTTCTTGGCTGTCGGTTACCATCGCAACGTCCAATCCCTGTATCCAAAATCAGCTCCAATTCACGCGAATATAATGCCATAAATCAAGGAGGCTTCCCGTCTTCTTTTCGAAACTTCCAGGAAATTCGGGATATGTTCAACCGCAGCTGTAGCAGGCAGGTTGTTGCTACTTCGAAATCGGTCTATCCCTTCTGGAATTGTTTTTTTTTTTAAGACGGCTCAAGATTTGATGATATTTGTATGAGTTTCGGGACGATTATTGTAAACGTTCTGGAGAAGCCGCTGTTTTTGGCAGCCAAGTAAGGATTTTGTACGTTTCTCGTTTACGAACAACGCGTAAAATGGAAGTGTATATAATATAGGATTAAAATAACCAGAGGAAGTACATACTAAAATTATTTATTCAGTTAATAAGAAAACCTTCTGCTCTGCTGCGGAAAATAAAAGTTTTACGTGCGTGCTTATTTCTCACAAAATGTATAGCAACGTTTTTATGGAGTAGTATTGTCTTCAAAGAAGCAAAAAAAAACAAATATTTTGAGGTAGTTACGTACAGCATTCAATTGATAATATCACATTGAGAGAAAAATGAGTTTTCTTGGAAGTATTATGATTTTATATACCAGGGATGCCAATAGACAACTCTATACATTTTTAAATTAACTTGAACGTTGTCAAGTGTAATTCCGAAAAATGTGGATTTTATTAATCCCTTACAAACTCTAAGCTACTTAATGGATTTGAATGATTTGCTTTTGTTCTGCGGTTGAACAAAGATTTTGAATAATTTGCAATAATATACGTTATATAGCTTAAAAAGGAAAAATAACCCACACTTACGCACGAGTGGTGATTGGAAAGGTTTGAACTTACAACATTCAAAGATATAGATTAAAAAATATTATGTGCTCTTCCCTACGACCGTCCTCATCTTTATATCGCCCCCGAATCTCCAAAGGAAGTAATCATTGGAAGGTATAGGATAAATTGAACTCTGTTTACCTCACTCAATGTTTCTGTCTCAACCCACATGGACGAGATTCTTGATAAATGTAACGATAAAACCCTGTTTTAAATTATTAAAAGCGCTACGAGGCTTGGTCTTGGATCAGTGTATTTGAAATTTTCAGTCAATTCTTCTTTTCACAAAAATAAGGTATGAAATGGCAGAAGGAAAGATTCTATTATTGTCTATACATGTCCATTCCAATGCACTAAGGTATGGAACTTACATCGTTACCAGAGGTATCTACGTTTTTGTTTTTTTTTTTTTAGAATCCAGAATACCTTGGTGTCAGAATTATATCTAAGGACTTTCGGCTTTCGACTTTCCTAAATGTCCTGACTTCATTGAAAAATTTGTCATTACGTTCATTATTTTGTTAAAAATCAATTGTAAAAATATATTCAAAGTAAAACTAGACAATAAAAATATTTCTTTTATAGTATTTTCTGTATTAGTGCTGCAAAGTGCTCAGTCTAAATTGGAACCATTATCTAATCGTAAGATTTTGAATTTTTTATTTTTTTCCTTTTTTTTCGAAGTGCTGTAATTAAGAGTTATCCTATATAACTATTCTAATGACCTGTATGCACAATACCGTCCTCACCGCAAACAGAACGAACATTCATGTTCAGAGTATTGTCCATAGTAAAGTTAAATTTTCCCCGCAAATCTTGAACTTCAGATGCATTCTAGCCGCACCATGGAGTTCCGAAAAGTTTTTAGCCGCATAAATTTTCTAACACTGGCACACGGGCTGCGCCCACTTCGAATGAAATCCGCCGAGGGACCAAAAGTTCATTAAAAACTCCCCCGAGCGCGAAGCGGCACAGTAGATGCACTAGCGAGTGCATATAGCGCGCATTATAGTGCACATATAGTGCATGTGCAGCACTCGGGTGGATGACAGTCGGTGGCAGGAGAGTGCGGCAAGACAGAAAAATCGCAAAATTGCATTTAAACAAAGCAAACGAAATAATTGCAGGCCTCGTAGTTTCCTCATTCCAAAAATGAAAGCGGGAAACCCGCGTGCTGCACCCGGTGCACAGACAGGGGGTGTCTTATTCCATGTGCTACTGCCAGAAGAGCCGCATTAATTAAAAATGTCAAATAACTTGATTTTTGCAAACGAAGGCATCACATGCAGGTCAGAAACAAATTTACCTAGGTTTTTGCTCGTGGCGATGTACTACGGTCAATTTAAGAAAATTTCGTAAAAAATTCTAGATTAAATATCGAGCAAAGTCTTAATCAAATAATGAACGATTTATACGTTTTAAATTTTGATTCACATATTTTTTACGCAAGAAAATTTACATCGAATTGATCCAATGATCAAAGACAAATTAAATAGGTGTAGTTCGCACGATGACTTTTCCATACTTGTATATACTCGGGGAAAAATCAGTTATACTTAATGAAGTTTTAAATCTTAAAAGAAATAGCAAAGACAATAACACGAAGTGGTTGTATAATATTTGGGAATCACTATGCTTTTTTTGTTTTGAAAACTATTGTGCTATGAATGTATAAATTAATCCAGCAGAGCTAGCTGCTGAATATAAAAATGAACTGGCAACTAAGAATATTTATCTGGCTGTCGCTGACGTCATTCCTTGCATCTCTCAAATAACTGAAGATCTGTTCTCGCTTTTTCTACTGATTTTAATTTTATTATTTTACTTACATAAATTTTCTCTTCTCATTCATTTGTCAGAATGAATCTTTATTCACACATTTTAAAAATAAAAACATCGCCCTTTAGTTAACTACACAAAATTTAAAACAAAAAGTAGGGCCTTTGTTATGATCCTCGAAAATAGTTTAAATAAACAGAACTACAATAACGTGACGCGCAATTCGTGGCCGATTTCGTTTTGTACGTATACGACTTTACAATGAGTACACTAATTTCACCAAAAGCTAAAAAACCGACGAAAAGAGCATTCAGTTCGCGCTTCAACCATTTTCACCTGGCGCACAGGTGCTTTGTTTGCCCCACACGCATATTGTAACAGAGGTGTGGTCCAATTATTTACTAAAAAGCGCAGAAAAAAGCACAAGCCCGTCTGCTGGCCGACGAAATTAAATTTCTGGCAAATTTCATCCCTTGGGCGTGGGAACAGACGTAGAGTGATTCATTGAAAATGCAATCCCGCCGGGGGCTGCAAATGTTGTGAAAATATTACCGGCGCGACCCTGGGACACTGGGGACACAGCAGTGCTGTAAACATGGTCCAGAGCAGGGGAGCATCCCGCGCTCCAAAGTCCGGTGTCCGGTTCCCATGCAAATTTTAAAACAACTGGACACGATGCATTATGCAAATAATGTTAATTCATCCCACTGCTGCGAGCTCTCGCGGTAGGGAATTATAAAATCAGTTGGTCTCCCTCATGGTCTTTCCGGGCATCGCATTTCGCACCGGCTAATGGACAAAATTATGACTCAAAACCGGCCACCACATAAATTGGTTGCTTTTCACCGACTGCATCGCACACGAGAGGGGTTAGCAAGAGGCCATGCCAAAAGGGTTTTTTTTTTATAAAATCAACCCTTTTCGCCCTTTGAGGCACAACGCGATCATTAATTCTACAAATTCGAATCTTTTTTCTAAAATGGTACAAAATTTGATACAATTTTACTAACAAAAATGTTTACTGCATGAAAAGGTTCGTATTTCTTTCCAACTGGTTTCCAAATTCATCCGGCGACGTTACGAAAAGGTGTAAATTTAAGTTTTAAAGGTTAAAAAACGAATATAATTGTTCACTATTTATCTTGACTAAAAAAAAATCCTATACAATTTCATATTACTATTAAATAAAACTGAACACTCCTATTCTTGATTACGTGCCTTATTATCTTAGTTTAGTTTTCAATTTTGATGATGAAGAAATCCTTAAAACTAGGTCTTTTTAATTAAAATGGATTTATCTAATATAACTGTGCAATTATTAATGTTATCAGCGATTTTAAATGGTTCTAGGATCGTAAAGTTATATTTCAAGTTAATAGTAAGAATTCCGTAGAAATCTTTGAAGTAGATAGACACGATTTTATAGCCTACATTCCTTTGGAAATCCATTCATTGGATCACCTGTGAAGTTTGAAAGGATTCAGTGGACCGAACATAAATTTATATGAAGATCCACATTCCTTTTTTTAGAGAGAGAATAGAATTTTGTCTCTGGGCTAATCGGAAATCTGGGAATAGATAAAGTTCTAAATATCATAGAATTGATTTCAATAGGAAAACCTTAATTATTCTGAAGCCGTCCTAACAAAATAGACAATATTCCTTTTGTGTGATGCTTTTAAATTTGACTTTCTAAATAATCTAATCTAAAATAATATAAAAATGAGTTTATCAAAATTAAATCAAATTCGAAATTCACAAAAAAATATTGAAATATTTTTCTTTTTCGTTAACATAAAATAACGTAAATCCACTTGCGATAAAGCATTTTTGATAGGGAAAATGCTAATTTCAACATACAAGCCCGGGTATTTCCATTTCTGCATATAATCTGTGCTTTATTAAATCAATTAATGATGATACAAACAAACAATTATTCGACTGCAAATTATTATCACGAAGAAGATTAAAAAACGCAAATTAAACAGGTATTTTCGTGTTGCAGAATTGATAATTTCGAATTAAATGAAATTGCTAAATTATTAAACCCCTGTGTGTATATAATTAGGATTTAATAACGCAGTTTCATTCACTGTTTAGCATTAATACACTGATTGCTTAGGTCGTGGGTTCTACGTGTCATTAAACTTATGAAACTCTTCTGGAAAAAAATCAAAAAAAAAATGTTTTCAAAAATCGTATATTTTTATTACTATTCAGGATTCATCTAAAAGAACGATAGTCAATCTAATATTGAGTAAGTAGCCCAAAAGTGAAGTTAATCAAGCCCTAAGAAAACTTTTTACAAATGTTTAAAAGGTTTTGTCTATCAGCTTAAATTTTATATAATTCGAATTCGAGGTATTTATGTGACACCTTAAATTCAAAAGTAGTTCAAAATCTTATATTTTACGTGGTACGAGTTACTTTCGAAATATTAGGTGAAATACAATACAACCGAACTTTTCCCACCGGTGAGGGATAAGATCTTGCAATGTCTCACTGCAATAAATATTGAAAATCCCTTAGTGGAATGTTCGATGAAAATGATGTCAACTACAAATAACATTCGTAACCTTCCAGAAAAAACGATTGGGAACCCTAGGGGCTAGTGTTTGCTCGAAACACAGATCCTATAACGAATAAGTTTCCTGTTCTGCTCACAGCGGTCCCAATCACATCCCATGGAGGCGCATCTGATAACCGAAAGCTTTGATTCGATTCCATCCTTGGATTGTTCTGTGCGCAAATCTTCTTTTGGTCTGCGGTTCAATGACCTCAGGTGGAACAGCTGGGTACCCCAGTTTCCTCCCAAGTCAGAAATTAGAATTCCGCCAGAGAAAGCAGGAAAATTGTGCAACTCTACATCTAGGGGAGTACTGGCACGGGGGAGGGAGGAACTTTCATATGGCAACCGCAAATCTACAAACATAAAAACAAGCCAGGAGCCCTTGAATTCCCACGAAAGGCAATTTCCGAGTTGCGCGCCAAAACAGTTTTCATTCTCCTCGCCAACCTGTCCCGTGTGGGGCGCTGTGAAAAGAGGGGCCCACAAGAATGCACCTTTCTTAGAGCATTTAAGGGAGCGTGTCTGTGTCGTTAGACAAGAAAAATGGGAGAAACAAAACTAGGAAGGAGCAAGAATTTGTCTGATAAGAAAATGAATTTCCTTCGCCTCCTCCTCGACAAGCGGGGGCGACCCTTCCGAAAAGAGGCTCGACATGGGCGGACAGCACGACTATCTACGAACAATACAATTCCAGGGCTACCTTCAAAGAAAAAAAAAAAGTGGATGACGCCAAACACACGGATCCTACGCACACACACACACACACACACAGCTGCCTACGGAGGGAGACGTAAACACAATTACGGGCTCGAGCTGTGAAATCCTTAAGAATAGCGGGCGGAAAGGCGTTTTTCGGGAGCGAAACGCGACATGTGTTAGTATATAACGATGTTTACACAGAGCCCGGAAAATGTTCCATTTTATACACGAATGTGTTGGCCTAATGTTGGGGGAGTGTGTAAGCGACTCCTTGACGATGAGGGGCTGCGAAAATTAAGAAGGCGAACACACCAACCCCGGGGTCCTGGCCAACGCAAGGGAGCGAGCACCTCGTGGCACGGCATTCATGGGATCTGAGCCCGGCCCGGCCGAGCTGATGCGAAGTAATCTTCTGGAAAGCGATAAAGCCCCACTGAAATGGCTGCAGCCATGCGGAGTACTCCTTAAGGACTTTGAAACGTCCCACGGCGCTATTCACGAAACCTTGCAGTTTATCACCTCTCCGATGTCCCTGTAGTCCTTAACCTCTACGTTGTTCACATATAGTAGTCAGTCATTCAAGAAATACACCCACCTTTGAAGCCATTGGTATTTGTCGTTTAGTCCGGTATTTCACATTTTGCTAGGAGCGAATTTAAAATTAAATTATCTCATCCCCTGGTCACTGTCGTTTATACCCTCATATAATAGAAATAGTAAATCCGTAATATTTAATATCGAAAGTTTCTTAGCAACAAAGTGGTGAATTTTTGTTATCCAGAAAAGGTCTCCTAGTACTTCATAAACTGAAATTTGAAACCCATGCAGAATTATTATAATTAATATCAATAGAAATTTGTGAATTTTGGACCCAACATCTTAACATCTTTTATTAAATTCTTAATTTCATTCTTTTAGACATAAAAGTAGATTAAAAAAATTTTTTATTGCCATACATAAAACTTTCCATCTCCATACCAATTTCTAGTTATACAAAAATTCGGAGCAGGACTTTCGCTTTTTCGAAAAGAGGAAGAGAACAGGTGACCCTCCCTTAAGACGGTATCCCACACCACGGTTTCTTACACGATAAGAAAATTGCGACACAGCATCCAACAACACGGTTTCATTCTAACACGGTAATGGAATTGCGGAAATCCTCGTATAACATTGTAAATTTTTATTTAACTTATTTTTGCATAAAGAAGTCTAAATTACGCACGATATACACATAAGTTAAAAAATTTCCATGTCAAGAAATCTACAGATTTTTTTAAGAGGACAGAAGACGCAAATGATGAAAACGATTCACAGTTTGAAGGTGATATCATTCAAACGAAAAAGATCTTTAAAATTGCTCACATATATAAATATCTTTAATAAAAACGAATTTGCTGGAATTGATTTGGAAAAAAAAATATTTGCTTTTAATAAGTTCTCGTAACTGGGTCACATATAACACGGTTTCACCCATCACGGCATTTTCTAGGCATCCATCTACCGCGCTATAGGAGGGTTACCTGTATAAAAGATAAATAATATCTAAATCAGAATTTTCCGTCCGCAAAATGAACATTTTGTTTTTATTTATAAAGGTAATAGCCACAGGTCAATCATAGGATTTATGAAATCCTCAAAGCGAGTATTATGTTAGCAAGTTGTTGTTACTCTGGCATCTCTTGTGCATTTTCAAATACTAAAACTAACAATTAGAAGCTAGTGTACACGGATGGTTACACTCAACAGGCATCCATTCAGATAGATATGAGCAGAACTGAACCCTTTGGAGTGCTAGTTTTTGCCTGTCAGCTCCCATCAGCCTGAACTCGGAATTCTAAGTAAACATCCGAGCAACATACTTGGCCCGCATAAGCCGAACTCATGCAAAATCAACATGTGGCCACCAACCACCATCGCAACCACCATGAGAACTTGTGCTACCAGGCACGAAAATGTAGTTTGAATACATCCAGCAGCAGTCAGACGTCGTCGTCTGCCGTCACTCGTCTGTCTATTTTTGAGCTATTTAGCTAGACCGGCTAGATATGGCAGATAAGACATAATATTGGGATACCCCGTAACAGTCCACAGTGTCAAGAGTCGAACAAGGGCATAGGAGAGGCCGACCAATGATACGATGGCAGAGATGTCTGCGAACTTGCAGGCAACTTTTATGTTTTGGCAATTTAGGAAATGTTCCGCTTGGCGTTAAATCGAGTTGTGATGGACGCAAATTTCGAAAGTTCACAAAGTTTGTCTTTTTAAGACGTCCAAGTCTATTGGAGCAGTTTTAGTTAAGCTGAGGCCATCCCGTATAGCCGCAGAAGTCGTGTGAATTTGCTTATTCCTTATCCGCTTGGCACTTAGCTAACAGCTGCAGCAAACTGCTACTTGTTAAAACTTTTTAGCCTAGCTCAACGCCTTTGCTCAATAAGAAAACTACTTTTTTCCCTTTGGTCTTTATTTTTTCTATGTGCAGCTTTTTACAACATTCTAGGTCTTTTCGTTGTGGCACCGCACTGTAGTGCTGATTTGGACAATTTAAGGGCCTGTCTTAAAGGTAAAAGTTGATTTACAAGAACCCCGTGTGTTAGCTTTACAAACTTTCTGACCACCTAATCTCATTCTCGTGCAAGTACATGTCGTCCTTTTAAGTTTTTGTCGTCTTCCTATTTACAAAATATAAATAGAAAAAAAGGATTCCTAGCTGTTGATCCATCTGAGGGTTTTCTTCCTGAAGCCATGACACAGGTCTGATGGTTTTCTACCTAAAGTCATGACACAGGTAGCGTTATTTTATTTTTAATAAAAAGGAAGTTTTTGCCAGGATCAAGTAAACAGAAAAAGAAAAAACAAACAACAAGAAAACAAACGGAAAACTTCTTGGAAGAAAAGAATTACAAAAGACTGAAATTGTAGGATCTTCGTTGTGTTTTTTGTGAAGTTTTATTTAACTAAGAAAATCTAAATTATATTTATAAATATTTTGATACTTGATGTACTTTGAGAAAAGATTCAAAAATTTACAAAGGAAAATTCGGTTAAAAGTGTCCAAAGGATTTTCTTCAGTGCAATGTAGAACTAGTTTCGCGAAAACGCATTTAAGAGGATCTCATTGCATCAGCGGCTCGATTTCAACCTTGACCCTAGTCCCGTGCTCAATACCAGGCTGATCCTGAAGTAACTTCGAAGAAAAGAAAAAACTTTTAATTTGAAGTTTAAAAGTGTTGGCGATACTTAATTCCTTAGTTGAATAAGATTAGATTTTAAAATCTGGTTTATTAATAGCTTCTATTAGTAGGTAATATTTCTAATTCGACATAGTCTTCATGAGTATCTAAAACAGTTGTAGATGTATTTATAGCAAGTTTTCCATTAAAACAAATCTGCCTCCCGTCCTTCAGACGTAAAAGGTCGATAAAACTTTCTAAACATTTGATTGCGTATTACCCACCAGCTTACCTACATCTACAAATGTGCAAAGCTGGCAGAACGACTTGAACATTCGGTGGCACTAGAGCTTAGCAAGGAAACTACAGACTTCCCGTCCTAATGAGGATGATTGAAACACTCGCCCAGATATCGCAAACAAAACTTTTGAAAAGTCCAAGGCTTTGGGGCCCCTTCGGGAGAGTCTGAGGTGTACGTAGGGAGCTGTAAGCGGATTTTACGCGTTCAAGAAAATAGAACGCATTAACGAGACAAAAGTTGTTCGCTTGCAGAACTTATGAAGGATATGGCCAGTGCGATAAACGTAAAGTCTGGGAAAATGGCATGAGCGAAATGGCAATGATAGTGTTTTTTCCGCTTCCGAACGTGCCGTCCGAATATTGGATCTGGAGCACGATGTTTGACAAATGGGGAAAAGGTACACAACTTTGTAAACAGTATGGAACAAGGCGAGAGTTTCCCTTGATAAGAAAGAACCAACCTATTTGTTCTTCGCTCTTGAGTAGGAGGAGGTAGTAATGGAGGTAGTAATGCCCGAAAAAGATGTGCCAGGACGAAGAAAAGTTTTTAATCTTTCGGAAGCTCTAAATCCTTTGAACAATATTCAGATAAAGTCGTCTCGTCCTTATCAATGATTTTCAAAAGGGTTCTTTAGGTTCTTGTGTCCTGTTCCCCGTAAATCATAAACTTTGTTTATTCCCCCTCCCCCCTCCTCCTCATTATTTACCGCTACTTAATGCTGTGAGGGAATTGTTCTAATTTTTTTTTTTATTTTCTTACAGTGACGAGACTACGGGAACATTGGGACGAGACCTCACAATGTGTCCTCCAGCGTGCCTCGCAACTGAAGAATATGCTCGGGGATTCACAAAGGTAATTCTTGAAATTTGATCGACGATAAAAAGGATTCCAATGGGCTAGATAAAAGCTGAAGGCCAAAGATAACCAACCTAGTGGGAGGCCAGACAGCACAAGGTGCGGAAGTGTTTCGCTTTAAATACACATGTATCTACTCGTGTTGGCTACATAGCCAAACATCGCATACGGAAGGTGAATGTTGTCCATACGACCCATGGTAAAGAAAAGAAGAAAACGGTTCAAATGTTATATTAGGATAGGATGGAGTTAGTCCTCCACTTTATGGGCTTCCCGTCCAGTTTTTTTCAATTCTCTTACTTGTCCACAATGGGTCTGGCCATTTCCGGCAAGATTTTTAAGAAAAAAGGAGTACTAAGAGGCTCTTTTACGTCTTGGGGGTTTTCCTTTCAATTTCCGAAATTATAGACAATCTGTCTGGTCAGAAGCTTCGCCAGATCACAAGGAAGACCTCATTCGAAAGCGGAAAAAAATTGAAGAGAATTCTACGGTGCAAAGGCACCGACGGTCTCGCACTGTAAAGACCGAGCAATGTGTGGATTTAAACATGGTACCAGAGGTGTAATTTGGCTCTAGTTTTCTTCTAGCATTTCCTTCTAAATCCCGTCATGTGGGAGGATTAAGTGGCTACTTTGAGCTTTATAGGTACGCTATTACTTCTTAGAATAGCCAGCAATTCAGACAAAAAATCGGAGAATGCCTTATTCTGGTATTTTGCAGAGGGTCTGTTAACAAAGAGCCCAATTAGCGCTTGGCTTCGGGTTTGTCTGACGGCTGTAATTTTAATTACGTGCTCTTGAAGGCCCATTCAAGGGCTCTTTTGTCATATTAAGTCTACCCACAGACTTGACTATCAGCACAAATCCTAGGGGAACACGCAATTGGACACATTGTATACACACGGCTAATTGAAAGGACTTCCAGCCAAATACATTACAGTGTCCAATATTTGTGACATAAAATTTGCGTGTTTTTAGATCGTCCTATGAATTATTTAATAAAAAGATTTGAGAGACTGTAGAAAGTGTCATTCTTTTAAAGAATTTAAATAAATACACTTTTCGTTTTAAACATATTTAAGCCATTTTGATTTTTTGATCCATTTCATTATTCAAGGTATGAAGGTAAGCGACTTGAAATGGAAACTTGGCTTTCACGGATGGAAAATCGTTGTGAGCGAATGGGTTCAGTAGCGACTACTGCTGATGTGCTGGAAGCCCAACAGAAGGAACAAAAGGTAAATCACGGTTCTGTTTATACGAAGTGAGTTTTATTACAATTAAAACCTCACCCCATAGTCATTCCATGCGGAGCTTCACCAATACAAGCACCAGATAGAACTCTTCAACGCCCTCACCCAGAAGCTAATTGCTGTGTATCCCACCGATGATACCTCCCGGATCAAAAGGATGACCGAATCGGTTAATCAAAGGTAAGTTCTTAAGTCACTTCCCCCTTACGTAACAACTTAGCACCTCCTCTGGTGACTGTGCACGCGCCACCCGCACTGCGAGCTAATTAAAAGTTTGCCCGGTCTTAATTTGCATGCTTATGAGGAGACAGGTGCTAGTGCAGAATATAAGCCGAAGGGGGGCTTCCACTTCTGAAAAGTCTAACACTCACCTTTCCCGTTTCGCTCCTTTCAGATACAACAACTTGAACAACGCTGTTATAAATCGTGGCAAGCTGCTCCATGCTGCCGTGCATAACCTTCAATCCTTTGACAGGTCAATGGATCAGGTAATTGCATCCTCCCTAATTTTTTGTATGGTTAACTCGCCCCCCGGCCCCGAGCCTTTTCTGCGGAAACTTCATAAACTTCCGGCCTTTTTCAGTTCCTGGCCTTCCTCTCTGAAGCGGAGTCCCTTTGTGAAAATGCCGAGTCTGAAATCGACAGGAATCCACTCGTCCTCAAGGTAAGTAGAAGGCCTTTACCTGTTCCTATTTTAATAAGAGCCGGCAGGCAGTATCTGATTTTTGCACTTGCTCACTGGGACTTCATATTGGGCAGTGGGGATCAAAAAGGGATTATTCCGTCCTAATAAAGGGACGAGACATTCTGTGATCTGTGTTTTACCAGCAAGTGTGATTCTGTCGGATGGGTGAAGTAAACTGTGGCTTTAAACTTAGGAGAGGGAATATAACAGCATCAAACGAATATAATTTAATGGGATTGATTATGGGAATTAATTACAAGGATTAATGTTGAAAGTAGCATTTATTTCCTCATATTTTAAGAAATAAAAGAGTCCTTTACATGAATGCATCTCCTTTTAGAATTGTATAATTTTGAGATACTTCCATTACAAGGATGGAACAAATAAAGCTGAAATAATAAGCATAAGAATATAACGTAAACATATAAAAAGGAATCAAAACGGTATCCCAAGGGAAACTGGGAAGGCACACCCAGGATCTCAAATTTTTGAATTTATTTATCTTTAGCCGAAACAAGTTATACACTTCTTAAGTCGTGCTTTTATCTTTTATAATTAAGTGAATTTATTCATTTTGAATTTCAACAGGTCTTTACCTTAATCGCTTTCTTTTATTTTATTGATACTATTTTGGATTTTACATAATTTTCGTTTAACCCGTATTCATCTCATGTGCATCAGAAATTTAGTGCTATATCCTTTACTTTAGTAAACCCAATAATTTAATAGATATACCGTCACAAACTTAAGTATAAAACACATTCAATTTTAAACAATGTTTGCTTTTAGTTTTGCTATAGCTCAGTAGCAAACGAAATAAATACTCGTAGCGATCTGGAGATTGTTTTAAAATACGCAAATCATTTAAAATATATGGGAATAAGATAGCATTCGAAATTGTTTCGATACTTGACTAGAGACCACAATAAAATGAAATTGTATGTACTATTGGACTAAACAATTTTTCTGTTATTCGTCAAAAATGTATTTTAATAAGTCCTTTATCCGAAGCAAGAATCGTCAGTTTTATTGTCCTTAAAAAAAATGTTAGAAAGTTTTCGTAGAGACTTTAAGTTATTTTCGTTAAGTCTTTCACTTTTGAAGCTTATTTTAACGAAAGTGACTTTCACTATAGACAAATTTCTATCTGGAGCTTTATTTACTTCGGATTCTGCGAAGCAAATTGGGAACAGGCTGGAAGTTGTGGAATGTGTAGGCCGAGCTTTGAGGTACTACTTACTAGCTTTCTGCAAAATAGGCTTTCGTGTATACCAAAGTGTCCTAAAAGTTTCGGAACTTGTCTAAACTCGAGGCTAGCAAAGTTTGCAGAAAACAGTAGAAGATTGTTAGTATACTTGTGGAACTTAAATAGTTTAGCAAAACCGGCTAAAAAGGCAAAACATGCAAATCGGTTACACTGTCAAACATAACCAAATTCTATAGAATTCTTTTGCCAGTACCAAAGCATATTAAAACTATTACTTCCCAAAAAACATGTTTTCAAAATCCGAAAAATACTATCACAATTTTGTTCCTAAACCAATTTAGATTTTGTGTCGTTTTTACCCCAAACAAAGTTTTGGAACCATTTATTGACCTTAATTGAAATTACGATTTATTTTTTACAAAATTCTACATCGTATAGCTTTAGTTTTTACAAAATTTACTTTTGGATTTTTTTTTTTTGGCAAAAAAAATTTTTATTATTTTACCGTAAAAGATGCATTTTGAATTAATCCTAAGAAGTAGTAAGTAAGTAAGGAAATAGAAGAATTCTATAATTTAAATACTTAGAATAGAATATCGATTTTTTGGGAAAACGAAAACTTCTTGGTTAGAATTTTTGCCGATGTATGGAGACTTTTAAAAAACTTAAATTTATTTGTTTATCTTCGAAACCATTTTATTTAAAATTTAAAAGCCTTAGGGATAGTATTTCATTTTGATAACGTCTAAAATGGGCCGAAAAAGCGCCTATGTATGCCGGACCATTAATCTTTTTATTCATCCATAATTTCTACAGCGATTCGTGCAGTAGTATATCTTTCTCTATAAAATCCTGGTATAAATTTTTCTGCATTCTGACCAATTGCCAGATGGGTCACGTAGGTTCCGGCCTGAAAGTCAAGCGATGAAAAGCCTCATTAGTCCAAACATTGGCTTGCCGGTTGCAGGTAGAAGAGTCAGCCGGGCGGAATCGTTCAAAAATCCATGTAAAACTTTTATCTATTGTGAGCAAAACGGGAGCGGGTCGCTAAAGTTGGTCCAGTCGGCCCAGACTTCCAGCACTAAAGAGGAGGAATCCAGGAGGAGCCTCTGATGCACAACCAAATTCGCAACAGGAGCGCCTCTAGACCCACCTGCAAACTGGCTGGGCTACATGATAACATAAAGTCTGTGAACAGTTGCAGCAAAAACTTCCCTTAACCAAATAAAACTTATCGAAAGGATTGAAAACTATTTCGGAAATCCACGTGGAACCCAATCGGCATAGGGTGTGGGGTGGAACAATGGGAGATGGGCAGGAGACCGGCTGGGCATTGCTGATACGGATGGTGCGACCATAGACAAGTTTCGTTATCGACGAGACTTTTTCGTTCCTTGCCAACTGTGGGCTGTCCCGAGGACTGCCTCCTGCTCCTAACTAGCCCCACCCGACCGAGTTCCCGGAGGAGTTGTTCTCAAGTTTTTTTCTTTTTTTGTTTTTTTGTATTTTTTTCTTCGTTTTTGCTGCCGTCGTCGAAAAACTATCTGGCCAGGACTGTGTGCAGACAGCCACCTCCAGTAGGGAATGTGTGCCGAGCCATTTGCATCCTAATGAAACATTTCACGGGGATTTTTGGCTCCTGTGGTGGAATCCTAGCAGTGCAACTGGCTGGGCCTACGACGGCGTCAGAGCCTCTCCGCCCCGCGGCGACGGAGGTGGATTTCGGGGAATGTATGCGACGACTACTGTGGCTTGCAAGGAAACTTGAAAATTGCGAAATGTTTCCAATTTTTCACTGGTGCGCTTTTAGGAGGCTCTTTGGTGAGTTCGGCGCACCGAAACTTAAAAGTGGCTTCCGCCGACTTTGTCTGCCCCGGAATGAAATCGTAAAAGGGATTAAAGGAATGAGCCGCGGAGACAAATTTTTATGGCTTCCGGAGTGAATTATTAAGCAGGGAAGTTGGAAAATGTACGATGCACTGGCTTACGAGCGTCCCTAATTTTTTCCCATTGCTCCCTATCTTGGCACATTCCGTAGTCGGGCATGGAAGAACCACTGTACTCCTTGGCTAGGCTGTTGGATTCTCGTTACAGGGCGCGATGATGACAATTTATTTGCCATCCTACGAACGGTCCGGAGCTTGGAGACTGTGCTAAGAAAGCAGACTTCTGGGTCAGTGCTGTTAACCTTTTGAATTCACTCGTGCAGTCAAAAATAAGACCATGATAGTTATTTTGTAGTTTCATTACTATGAAATTTTACATCCGTGACCTCCACGGCTTTAATATTCCGAAATTTCTTCACCGGTGCACTAAACACAAAAAAACAATATTTTTAAAAAGTTTTCTTAGACTTTGCAACATTTAAAAGTTGCGTTCTTCTCTTAAAAACAAAAAAAAAAAAAACAAAAGATATTAAAGGATATCTTCTACTATTTTTAGGAAAAAACTTAAGAGTTCTTACATTTCTGGTAAAGTTTAAAATAATTAACTCCACTGTGATGTATAAATTTTAAATAAAATTATAAGTTACAAAATCAGAACAGACCTGATTCATAATAGTATTAAAAATATTCGTTTAAAATATAATTATCAATTAAATTTTGTAAACTTATAAAGAACACCTGATTAAGCCAAATTTGTGATAAAGAAAAATTACCGTGATGTCTTAGAAAACCGTTTACAGGTTAATCTAAAAATTACAAAAATTGGAGAGCGATTTTTTATTTTTTATTCTTTCCTTCTTTTTAAAACCAAAATTAAGATTTTATAAAAATCTAAAAATGAAACTGTTGAAATCGAAAATTTCAATGGACTGGGTGTTCTGTAACGAAGCTCCGAAAGAATAAGACCAAGGGATGAGATATTTAACTTAGGAGGTAAATGACCCATGAACATCTTGGCCGATGAGGTTGTGACATTGTTCGAGAAAAAAAGAAGTTTAATACAAACTAAAAGCCCCGGTGTGGAGGTGACACCGCCCGAAAACCAACCCCTACGATCAGTTTTATTGTCGTGTTTTGTTTCGCATTCCTTTTGCCTTTTGTGCAAACATATTTGATCTGCATATCTGGCGACGGACGCTCCACACGTCCCCTTGAAGACCGTAAGTATACTTGACAATTCTGTTTGTTTTCCCAATCAATTCCAACTGCGACGGGAATCACACTCCGGTAGCTACGGAGGACCGGGACCACCCGGATTTCTAGGCAGATCCTGTAAACGCCAGGGCATATTTTCCAGACGAAAGGATCCACTTCAAATGACAAACGGAAGAAAACCCCGTCAGCCCTGGCTTTCGCACAAATTGAAAACATCTTAAAGCCCTGCCGGATCCCCAGAATATCAGGGACAGAGACGAGGTATACTCCTGTAATTCTGTTCGCGGTTCCTTCGGCTGGAAAATGCCAGCGATGGTGGAGATGGGGCGCGAGGCCCTCATCAATACTTAATTACTGGCAACGATACCGAAAACGAACAAAATCTAGTCACCAATCAATCTGCTTAGCATCCAGCCATGCCCGGTCTCGGCGGATTAGATTTTTGGGCTAATTCCCTTTAAATCGCGCTTCGTTTGTCGAGAGCAAACCATGGACCCATTAGCAAACTATTCAACGGCAATCAGGCATTCAATCTACTCCGCCCCCGCCGCTAAGCGCACAGCCCGATAGAAATTTAGCAAATTGCTGGAACCTCCTGGTTCTGGCTACGAGTGGAATTCGAAAGTTTGGATGTATCCGAATTGTACTTCCTGGTTCAATTCGCCCCCTTTGAGAATCCGGATGAAGAATGGGGTCCCCGGACCCAAGGCTCTGGGTTCTTCTAACCGACTGCCGTCAAAGTTACTCCATAACCAACCGGCCCGGATATGCCCTGGTCCAGTTAAATGCTAAAAATAAACATCTCGGATCCCGCCCGTCCGCCAGCCAAGCCTGCACTTAAGCGCCGAAGATTGGCGAAGGATCGATTTTCTGGATGGATACGGATAACAATTGAATTTGACTATTTCATGGGAAAATATCATTCGGGTTGCGGGGGAGCGACGGTATGACGACCGCCAGTTGTGCACTTCCAGAAGGTGTGGCGCCGTCCGGGCACGTAATGGCCCACAATTGTCCTTCGAAGAGACAGGAGGGGCTTTCTTCGTGTACTTAAGTGGATGTCAAGTTGCATGTGGCCTCCGTCTTAATTCAATTACCGGGCCCTTCAACGGCTCGAAGGCTAAATTTGAATAAATCCACTCGAAGAAGGATCTGGACCAGTTCACACGCCTGGAAACGCTGCTTCTTAAAGGGAATAAAAAGGGTTGACTGTCTTTACCTATAATAAAGTGTACATTTCTGTGTTTCTTCTTTTTTTTTTACTTACACTTTTTCGATTATTTGTTCACTACTTTTTTCTTTTCATAAATCCCACGAATTGTTACATAAAAAACGAGCTACTAGAGCGAATCCAACTTGAATACCCCTTGTATTGAACAAAGTCATCTACTTTTGTATTTTATCTTATTTTTTCAAAATTGTATTATTTCATTTCACCCCTGTTTTTAAGAAGATGGGTATGTAGAAATGAGTAAAAATATTTTTATAATAACCATTTCAAATTTTGAATTATGATAAAAGGCAATTTAAAATTCTAAAAATGATGTTACCATACTTTTACTCTATGATATAGAAAAATATTCCACTGTTGGATAAATCTATTAGAAATACGATTTTATAGTGTCCAGTCTTTTGTGGTGCTAGAAAAAAAGCTATAAGTGCTAAAAACTTATTGTAAATACTACAGAAACGATTGAAAATTTGCATACACAAATCTTTTTTAGGAATAATTTTATTCTATCGCATTAGATTTTTTTTTAATTTGTAAGATTAGAAAGTCAGAGACTTCTTGTACATAAGTAAATCACTCTAAGTAAAAAATAACATGGTGTAAAATACGGCCGTATTTTTTATATACCAATGAATTTATTTATAGATTCAGATTAAGGGTCTGATATTTATATCATAACATCAAAGAAAAGTTCTGTAGTGTGAACTTTTTATCTTCTAATGATTGGTGTAGTATTCTCAACATTTCCGCTTTTTCTCCCTTGTACTCATCCAGGACTCTTGAAAATGAAAAAAACTTTTGTGTCATACTAGAAACGTTTAGTCTATAATTTCTAATTGGATAGAATTCATCTTAAAGTGTTCGTTCCGAGCAGCTGGCTATGTTCCAGTACTGATCAGATATCCTAGCGCCCTTAAAACCCACCGATAAACGCACTGACCGGGAAATGGTGCACGGTAATTAACCCATCTTCGCTGGACCCTTCGGCCGTCAAGTACATAAAAAATGTTGCGCCGCAAAGAAGTCGTAAAATCGAACATCCCGGAAAATCTGTAAGAAGGCCCACGGCTAAAAATAGAGAGACGTCTCAAGGAGGACGGAACGTCGAGATGAATTATTAAGAAAATTCGGGGGCGTGGGGGCTGGTGGATATCAATAACAGATTGATTGACGGCCGGTTGCCAGAGAACGTCTTGTCTTGCTTTGCGTCTTCTTACGGAAGGATAAGATTGGATAAGTGGAGTGTGCCAGCCGCCGCCGCTATTGCATGCATAAATAATTCTTTTGATAGGGAGGCTATGCGGGCAGAGGAGTACCTTGCCTACACCTAGCTGCGTCAACAGCATTCGGCAGGTACCATTATTGTACAGCGGTGCTTTGTCGGCGGTCAGTAGGAAAATAGGGCTTATCGTGGCCCAAGGCCGGAAAATTTGACGTGGGCTTGATTGGGGTTCGCTGTGCCTCCTTTCTTTCGAAAAACAGCAATCCCAACTGAACAGCACGTGCTGTTGAGGCGCCTACAAACTTTCTTGTCTGCTCCATGGGGGCTCCTCTCTCTCTCTGTACTAAAATCCATGAAAATAATTTTAGTACGTGCGCAGTGAGAGTGAGGTTTGGAAATGGTTGCCTCTTTAGTACATGGTCCATCTCGGATGCTGGTATACATGATGGAGCGCCTCCGGACTCCGGAGCTTGTGGGGCTTTTCAGGAGATGCATCTCCTCCGCGTTCGTCTTCGGGATGCGATGAGGATGTTGGCGGTTCTGTACCGCTGAATAGTCGGATACAGGCACGAAGCCTTTGGGATGTTCTGGATTCTGGATTGGTCGTGTGGACATCCCCATGGTTGTTGGATCGAGCGTCGTGTCGTGCCTTGTTTTAGTTTTAGCGTTGATTTGCTTTGAGCAACATCGCACCCCCGCGTGTGTTTGCGGCTCTTTATCAGTTTTATTCTCAGTTTCTGTAGCAACAAATTTGCCGGTTTTTCGCCTCGCCTATCTAGCGTAATAATTTTATAGTGTCCGGCCTATCGGTTACAACCACGCTCCTCGACTGTTCGCCTATAAATTTTTCAATTGATTGTATTTTTGGTATTTTTTTGAGACCCCAATTTCATATCGAAGGTGGATTTTGAAAATTTCAAGTCGCACTGTGTCGTCTTGTTGAAGATACGCATGTGTACGCAAAAGCGGGTCGCAATAAATTTCTTTGCGGTAATGCCGAGATAGACAACGCGAGCAGTGTGTGTGGTGCAATTTTCAATTAAGGGCATTTTTAAATCGTAAAAAAAAAGTTATTTTTTATTTCACCAAAAAACAAATTTTTTTTGAGAATTCGTCACGTTCAATACCCCGCATCAGGGATTTTCTGCAGTCGTTATAAGAAGAACGAAGGGCATTAAAAGACCTTGCACGCCCCTCGGGATGGTGTTATTTTACACACAATTAACAAGGCACGTCATGATCCTGAAAATAGTGATATTAACGGGGGGCGAATATTTAAAGCACCCCTTTTATCTATCCCGAGCATATTCTGGCTCCGAACGCGGACGACGAGAAGAACTACTACTACTACTACTAGCCGAGTTTCTTGGGAAGGATCGCTCAGGGAGATATGCATCTTAATATTTAAGATGCCCTACACCGGGTCTCTGGTCCTATTAACAATTTCTGTTGAGCTGGGTAACTCGCATGTTATGTCAGCAGCGCACATACCGTCCTCGTTGTCTTACCCAATGAAATGGGATACCTTCTTTACTGAGCAAACAGCTGAAGAGCGCCCGAATTTTAAATATTGTTTATCTTCCCGTAATGTCAATCATGTTGACAAGATCCAAGATAACACAGAAAATTATCCCTTTGGGAAGCTTGGGAAACTTGCTGCTACAGTTGATTGCCTTATCTTCGTTTCTTAAAAGAGGTACACCCGGTTCGCTATCCCGAACGAATTGGATTCAAACGAACCCAAACTCTCATCTGGACCCATCTGGAAAGAAGGACTAAAAATTTAAGTAATTTTTTTATTTGTTTTCTTTTGGAGAAAAATTTGCGGTTATACGAACATATGTCTTTTTAATTTACCACAAAAGTATTCAACCGTCGCAAGGAGATTTTTGTGTACAGACATTTACAATCTTTAGCTGGATTTTCACCAGCCTACGAGATTCTTTAAAGCTTCTTTAAAAAACTCAGGGTATCTTCTTCATAAATAGCTGAAATATTTCCTAAATTCCTTCTTAAGATGAAATTTCAAGGACTAATTGCGAAGATTTTAAAGTTTCATTCGTTTCAAATAGTTTTCTTCTCAGAGATGTTGTATTTTTCGCCAATTTTAGTAATACTATTCAAATTCAGGGGAATAAATGAAGGCCTTTGTGAGCATTTGAAATAGGAACAAGAAATTTTTTGCTATAGACGGAATTAATTGCGTGTCCAGCCAGATCAGCTTCAATTAACCAAGGGGACAATTTTTGATTGTATACGATTTCTTAGTTTACCAATAAAGAAACAAATTTCCTTTTGCGTTTCAATTTGTAAAAAAAAAAAAACAAAATTTTCCTGATTTGTCCAAAATTTATGAAAGAAACGATATGTTTTTATATTTTAAAAAATCGAGCCCTAAACTTAATATAGAACTTAAAAAATAAAATAGTTTTAGAAATATTGATTGATATTTTGACTAGTACACCAATTATCTTTCGAATATTTTAAAACTAAAAGTAGTGCTGACTTATCGTAGAATTTTTATTTTTGTTGAAAACAATTTATAAATTTTCTTATATTATGAGAACATAACGATTTATGAAACAAACTCAACAAATTTCATATGAAATCAGGTTAGTTCATTGAATGGATTTTTAGTCTTACCACCACTCTTAAATCTCAACTCATTTTGTTAATCATTCATTTTGTGGGGTCAAACATGACCTGACCCCAATATTGTAAGTGTTATTTCCTACAGAAATTCAAGGAGTAGATATGTTCTAGTGCTTTATGTAAATAAAGACACGCGTTGGTTTTCACTATTGACGTGTATTTTTATAATTCTTAAAGATTTTTAATCCAAAATCAGTGTTAGGAGTAATAATAATCACAATTAAAGCCTGGTTTTATGTCACCTGTGGCTATTTTGATCCCACGAAGTGAGTTAAGGGTGAAAAAAAAAACTTGTTTTCATATTCATATTGCACTTTAATTATTTAATTAATATTGATAGGTTTTACGTAGTTTCCGCATATTGAAAAAAGTTACAAAATAATCTCGATGATGGTCATTCAATAAACTTAAATTTAACTTAAATTCAATGTTAATTTTGCGAATTAATGAGTATTTCTAAAGAAACCTGCTCGATAGCTAATGATGAAAATATTCATCACTAAGAAATAGCTTATTAAAATTCAAGTTAAACCCAAAGGCGAAGAGTCTTCCACTTTATTCTTTATTTCCTTCGACCTCATTTTATTTAGAAGCACAATTTCATAGTCTGGTGTTTTTTGTTTCGCGTTATTTTATTCAATTTGCAGGAAAATTGTCAATCACAATTGCAATTAAATATTTCTGCTTGAACAACAAGAGATATTCTACGAAAAGATCGTGGTAGACGAATGTTGGACATAATTCGAAAATAGTAATACAAAGTCATTGTAAAAATTAGTAAAAATTGAATTATTTGCGAATCATTGTACACACATATGGTGCCTTTTAATGATTGCTAAAAATTTATAGAAAAAAAAAAACATTGAGAAAACGTTGATCATTTTGATTTTCCAAATTTTTATTGATATTTTCGTAACGAGGTTTAGAGAACTTTGAAAAATATTACCAAATGTCATAATAATATTTAGGTACAGAAGTATAAAAATTTCGTGGAGAAAAAGTAGATTATACAAAGCTAATAGCACTTCTAAAACAAAAGTTCGTAAAAACACGCGGACAGTGTGTTAAGAAAATGGTGCAAACGACTTCAAGAATCAGAGTAGAACCCTTCGAGACGATGGTCTATATTCTTAAGTCCCGCCCCGTTCGACGGTCAGCGGTACTGCTAATTGTGAAAACAATTCGTACCTCATCCCCTACGACAATTGGCAAGCTATTCACTACTAAAACGTCGACTATAGCCTCAAGTAAAAATTTGCTTTTCAGTGGCGAAAGGGTCGCAGTTCTGGCGAAAGTCCGGCCACAGTCGACCCCGCGAGGCACTAGCGAACATCATCCCTCAAAGGCATTGTTGTCCAGTCTGTCCACCTAATTAACTTTCACCGAAAAAAAGCGAGATTAATTCATAAAGTTTACACCGAACAAAACAGAGGGGCATAAAAACGTTAAGGTCGAAATAGACCACCCTGCGAGAGCCATAAACCATGAAAAAACATAGCGAACAAAAAGCCAGCCCTCTCCCGCCCTTCTGCAGACGTCGTCGTTGTCGTCATCGTCGTAGTCGTTGACGGCGTCGTTGTCTGTTCAGAAATTTTAAAAACTTGCACAGATTTCCACTTCATGAAATACTTTTTTTTTTATTATTATTATTTTTTTTTTGGAAAAAGAAGAGCCAGCTCCATGAGGAAGTGAAAATAACGAGACCATGTTTCCTGGAGATCTCTGTGTTTGTTTTTTGCGCCTTAATTGTCCCAAAAGACAAAGGGCCGGGACACGCCGGGGGTTCTTAGCGATTGCAGAAAATTGACCCTGTCACGGGGTTGGGGGGTTTGGGGGATCCAGAGGAATTTTGTTGAATAATTTCCCTTTTTCTTTTGTTAGATTAATTTTGTAAATTCATTTGAAATTAAAAGAAATTTAATTTGCGCCTAACTATGGCCAAATAACAAAAACGTATAAGAAGTCCCTTTTTCCGACGGCACAAACGGAATAAAATGTGACACTGAACTGGAAGCAGAAAAATCGGGATTAATGAGGGTTTTTAGCCTTCTGATTATGTAACGGCCGGGAATCGTGTGTGTAGCAGTAGCGTGTGTGTAGTCGAATTCTCCTCCGGGATTAATAAAAAACGAAGCAAGAAGAAGAAGGATTTAACGTGCTAGCAAAAAGGGAGTTTTTCCACCCGGCTGTGTGTTTTACGCGTACTTAGTAAGAGTTCTCTACAAAAGTCCGCCTCGAACTGCTAATTAAAGTCAGAAATCTTAAAGGTTATACCTAACTAAACTTGTTTCGTTTGATGAAATGTTGGGAGAGTCTTAAGGGTTTCTGGAAGTGCAAAAGTTGTGTTATTTTTGTTTTCGAAAAATGACATCGACCCATATGCAAAATGGAGCTGGCTCAAAGGCGACTACATCCGTACCGGTGTCTTCGGCAGATTCAATGTTGTCCAAGTCGCAAGGACAGACAACACAGGGAGGTGACTTCCAGCAACAAAAGGAGCAGAGACACCGAAAGGTTGTGAATCAACAATTAACCCAACAATTGCCGGGTAACACTCGAATGATGAATGGCTACGGTCTAGGAAATCTCGGTCCTGCCGCAGGTAAACCTGAATACCAGGCGGAGTATAGCGATTACGTGGACATGAGTCGGAAGATCCAACTCAATGGTGGTAGCGAGTTGCAGATCGATGATAAGAACATTTCCTTACACATAAACAACCCTTTTGTGGTTGACACCAACAAGAACCCGCCCAATGTGATACCGAAGCTCCATCATGATAGCGAAGATTATGCCGATCCTAACAAGGTACGTCCAAAGAGACCCCACAGCATTCCAGTTACCTCTCCCTTGAACGACTTGAACAACGACTTAAAACCAACGATCTACACACAGCAACATCATCAGCAACAACAAAGGTTGATGGCTGCTGCAAGACAGCAACAGCACTTTCAGCATCGTCAACAGGACGAACAGGAGGCTGTTTATGCCTCTCTGTACAACCAGTTCCGAAATAGCCCGGCTAGATTGCATGTTCGGCCAAATGAACAGGTGACTTTGTACACGCCCCCTTCGCCGATATCAAGTCAACACCATCCTCAGCAGCACCAACAGAATCTGCATCCGGTTGTTCCGCGGCGTTCCCACAGCACCCCGAGGAATCCAACTGCTTCGAACACCCATCCAGCTAGTAATGTTGTCAATAGCCAAATGGTACCCCAACGACCCAGAAGTCTAGATCGTTGCAATGGCATTGAAAAAAGCTATAAGCCACCGCCGATTCCCAGCAGGCGGTTATCCCAACCCGTGATGTCACAATCCGTGGGCGCTCTTGCAGCTGGAGGCCAAATTTTGAGTCAAAATTCGCGCCCGAACGGTTCAGGAAGCTGTGTCCCATCTCCGTCAGCGGCACACCCACAAAAGGCTATGGGGCTTCCAGGAGCTGGAGGTAATGGAGTTCCTGGTCCGGGCATGAGGCACTCAGCCACATTTCACGGGCAAATAAACCGGCAGACTTCGTCTTTTGCCATGTCGGCCGAAAATGGGGAAGCCGGGAATATGTCTGAGTCCGGGTGCGGTAACCTGAGCAGTGCCTCTGGCGTGAATGTAACGAATATTAACACTGGATGCATTCCCTCCGTCAAGAGGAAGCCAGACCGCCCGCTGTCGTATGCGTATGGTACCATCCCGGACCAGGCGTTCCTTGAAAACCAGCTGAGGATCTACTCAGAGCAGCTAAGGGCAATAACCGAAAGTGTTCGAAAATACTCGGAACAGGCAAAGTTGTTGTCGGAGTTGAAAAGACAGCAACAAATGCAAAAGCAAACACCAAACCACCAGCAGCAGCAGAAACAGCAGCCTCATATTCCTATGTCCGCTTCCACCGGCAGTTTCGTGTCCTCCAGTGAGGCTGATCCAAGGTCGAACGAAGCACAAACGCCCTCTCATCAGCTGAAGCTGTTTCTGGACAGCATCCGAAGTTCCATGCGTGGAGATAGTACCACTATTCCTGAAGAGAAGCCAGCTAGCACAGTTCCTTCGCTATCCAGCCACAAGATGCCACAAGAGAAGCCAGCCCCAACAGTTGTAGATCCAAAGGGCTCCACCACCGAACTAAGAACACCGTCGGACCAACTTAGGGTCTTCCTAGATGCCATACGGTCCAACCAGCTGCCAGACTCTGAACCTAAGCCGAATCTTGCAGAAATCTACACGAAACCCAACAAAGATACTCGCCCAAAATCTGCCAGCTTTGACAGTCTCGGCCATAGCCTATCTACATCCGAGAGTTTCAGCCAAATATCAGACAATCTTCGTCTAATGAGCCAGGACCTAGAGGCCCTAAGTCCGACGAAGGAGCTGGCTAAAAATACTCTCCAGAGACCAATGAAGCCGACTATCGACATCAATCAAATCCTGGACAACTTTCATCAAATGGCCGACCAGTACAAAGCTACTGGATCTCTGGACTATTTGAAGAAATGTTCGGATGCTCTGCGTCAAACTTCAGATCAATTGAAATTAGCCCAAATGCAAAACAATGGATATGGGGATTCCCCGGACGGAAGCTCGTGCAGCACAACCCCCGGTTCGATACGTGAGGCTGTTCAAAACTTACTAATGCAGCCACGAAATGGATTCCAGATTATGGACGACAGGATGCGGCTATTCATCGACATTCTGGACAGCCAAGAAAAGTTTAGCCAGGTGAGTTGGAGAAGAAAAGAAAGAAAATCATATTTGTCCCATTCCCATTTCTGGTAAAGCCGTTATTTTTCTGAATAAGGTCACGGACGAAATGGGTGTCATCCTCGGAAATGGTTTCTGTGCGGCTTAGGGGATGACACCGGGTGATTTGCAGATTCTGCTACTGTGCCTACCTGTACGGTGGGACTAGCACTTCCGTAGTCGGGCAAATCCCGGGGAAAAATTCATTGGGAATAGTTTCGCCTTTTGCTTACTTTAGCGAAGGGCACCAGAGGAACGTACACGATAAACTCCAGGAAATTCCTGTGCATTCCTCTCGCCCAAATGTTTGGGATTGTGTGTGCACAAGAACGGAAGGCACATCTCCATAAACTCACGACTGATGAATTCTAAAAGCGGAAACCGCATACCATCGAGCCATGGATCCCGCCCCATGCCGCGCGTCGCTGACGGGCTGCGGCAACTATTTCAATTCCCCCTTTATGGCTATGGTTGTGCAAAGTGAAATTAAATTCCCCAAGAAATTTTGGAGCAAATCACAGATTTCGCCATTTGCCATTTCGCCCGGGCCAGAAAAACGTCCCGCAGACAACAGAACTATTCGGCACAGATAAATTGCGTTCATTTACATCTGTGCGTAATGTCATGACAGCGGGCGAGGGGGCGGAGCTCGGAATCCGAGCCAGCTTGGATTTCATCTGTCACGATGCATGGGCTGCTGTGGTCCGGGCCCTGGGCGCTGGGTCGGGAAGAGCCGACGAAAACGACCCAGGATAGAGCTCGCTCGATAGCAGCTCGGTGGGAAATGACCTATAAGGATCCAGTCCAGAACGAGAGACGCTTCTGTCGGAAATATTCCTACTAGCAAACTTTATAGGAGCACAAGTGGAATTTTTGTTCTGGTATAAAAGGAACAATGCTCATTTTGATCCTGCAGTTTCTACTGCATTTACAAGTGAAACGTATCTCATGAAGCAATTTAGGATAAATAAATTTGGGAAAAACTAAATGATAAACAAAATAATGGATGAAATAAGTATATACAGTACATTTCAACAAAACAGTATATATCACCATATATACTAGAAATCTTCCTTCCTCAGCCTTACGTCTGAAAGTAGAAACTAGAGCTTAAAACTCGTAGGATTTTTTTTTCAGCTCTACGAATAAAATTGTCGTCAATGTTGATATTTTAAAATTTAATTTATTTTAGGTTTCGTATGTTTTCAATTTTGAAACTCAGTAAACATTTTAAAATAGAGCAATTGAAATTTCTTTTAAGTTTGAATTGTAAGTAAATAAGTTCTTTTTAAATTTATAGCTCCAAAGAAAACAAAAGCATTTAATACAAACCTCTTTGTTTTTTCAATACCGTCAGTTTTAAAATGCAGGAATTCTTGTTTATGCAGATCTTTGACCTGAACAAATAATTTTGAATCAAATTTCAATTTAAGATTGAGCAATTTTTGAAAAATCATTGTGAAATAAATTTACCTTTAAAAAACTGATAATCTAAACCCCAGCAGTTTCGTTGCTTACTTTCTTCGCTTTGCTGGTTTTGGGTGTATGCTTGTAGGGTTGAAATTCCGTCTTCGTTTGGCGACGCAACTCATTCACTGAAATTGGATATATCAATTTGGTAATAAAATATTTCTTTCTTTAAAAAAAATACAACCCAATTTACTTACAATAATTTTCCTTCGAAGTTATTTAACTTACAAAAAAAAAAAACCAAATCAGAGCTGGGGTTTTTTTTATGAAACTGGGAATTATCCTTTCATCTAATAAACGAGGGAAAAGCTTGACCGAAGATAAAAACCGATATGGCCTAGATCAGCATGTTATCTTAGTCTAGACCTGGGTCCAAGCTCGACCAAAGTGCGTGATATGTCAAATGAGGCTCAGGCTCCTTGACAAATACCCGGTGACATTTACCCTGACAACAAAAATCCGGACCTACGGCGGGGCAAGTAATTAAAGAGGACATCCGGATAAGAGAGATAAGTCCAAGAAGTGTTCCTCCCTTCCTCGTCGATTTGGAATCTTCACCGGCGACAGTTTCAGATTTGCTGCTTACAGCAGCTCCGCACGCTAGATATTTCCCGCTTAGAAACTAATTTAGTTCCGGGAGTCACGAAACAGTTTCTGGAACTTACATCCGGCGAACGAATGTCTGTGGGTGCGGGGATGTGAATCAGGACTCTTGTGAAGTCAGTGGGAACAGCCAGCGACTCCTAATGGATTTAACCAAATCTTTCCTATCCCAGATTCCCAGCTGCTGGAAGTTAAAGCAGAAGAAGTGGCAGATTCTGGTACTTGCTCTAGAGTCGGCAGATCCCTGGTGAGGGTGCCCTGGTGCGGATAGTGCGACCGAGACGACGACTTTGGCTACGCCTAACTGAATATATTTTCCCGTGGCTTCCTCTAGACTCCTCCCGGCAGGAACCGAAAATTTTACTGGCACGTTCAGGAAATTATTTCATTGTCCTTCGGCACAACGTTTTCGAGTTCACGTATGCCACAGGGATTTAGTTCAGATTTGAAAATTATGCCTGGGCCTGCGTGCTTCGGCCAGTTTATTAAGTTCCCTTGTTTGGGTGGCAGTCTCAGGGAGTCAAGGATCGACAACCCCTCCTGCTTCGGCAATATTTCACCTTTCTAGAGGACACCTGAAAGTACTTCAGTAAGATTTGATGTTTCTAGTCGAGGATTTTCTCTATCACAATCTCACATAGCCGGGTATTAGACTATGTCTTTGAACGTAATACCACAGCCAGTTCAGCTAGTTATAGTGCTGAGGATGCTCGGTGGAGCCATTTGTCATAAGTATCTGTATGTATGGATTGTTTAACATAAGGTATTTCGCCTATGTGCCTTAAATTCCTGAAATTCCGAAGCACTGTCAGAGGATATATCTATTTAATTTATATATTTCACGATTATATAATTTTTTAAATATATTTCTGTACAATGAATGACATCAATCGATAATTAAAATAGATAAAAATCTGTCATGGTGTAATTCATTTGATTATCAATTTCTACAAATAATTAATGTAGCGTGAGATTCCGATGTCAAAGATTAACCAATTAATTAAAGGCGTAATTGCTAGTCATTATAAATATGATAATTACAAACTATGTACTTTTTAGCTTTTTCAGAATCAGAGATGCACAAGTTTATCTCATTTATCTGATCTCAAAATTGAACTCTATGCGGCATCAATTAGCCTTTGAACTGATTAAATTTAAGAAAACAATATTATTTTATGTAACTTTAATGTAGCATACAACTTTATTAATCATTTAGACTCAGTGATTATTTTGAAAATTATACATAGGTAGGTCTAACATTTATATCATACTCTTATCAATCAATTGACCCCGAGAAGTACTTCGACCTTATATTGTTCTTTATTTAGTTCTAGAGGTCGTGATTGGAAGAGATACTAAAATTGAATTGAACCTTGTTTCAACAAATTTTTGGAAACCTTCTATGCCATCCAATACGATTTCAAAAATAAAAAATCATTTCCGTAGTCATCTAGATCGTCTGCGTCGTAAGTGCACTGGACAGACAGACCTTGAAAATATGTAAACATGGGACTCTCCCCAATATGCAGCTTAGAACGCTCCTCACAGTCCGAACACGCATCCATAGAATATATCATCGACTACGTCCTCCTCTTTCTCATCCTTCTAAGGGTATTTTTAAAAATATCCCCTTTCAGAGGCGCTCAGGAATGTAGTCATCTTGTTAACATGAACTGTCCGCAAAAATCCCGTTATCCTCAGAGGTGTATATAGACGAAATCGTTTTACCTTGTTATTGCCCCTTAAATCAGTCAGCCCACCTTGCTATTCAGGCATAATTTATTCCATCACAGGACTACATACAGGAAATTGAGTGTGATAATATTCACTCTAGCGAAAAAGGGAATAAATTCAATTTGCAGCCGTTTGAAAGTGTCACAATGGCGGGACTAGGTGTGTAACACGGGAGTGGGTATGAGTTCGAGACGACGACGAGGGATGGTGGGCAGAAAGAAAATGTCCCGAATGAAATATGCCTTTCCCGAGACATAATCTGCTCTGTACGGAAAGCAAGAAGAAGAAGAAGAAAAAATAGAAAAAAAGACGAACTGCGAAAAAGTCGTCAGTCCTTTAACCGATGTCGACCTCCTGTTCATCAGCATTCCTGACACCGTCATGCCATTTGCGTGTTATTTCTGGCTAGTGTCCCCGACTTCCCCATAATTTCCGTCAATTTCCAGGGCATTGCAGAGAAGAAAGGAAAGTTGATTTCCCGGGTCTGGCCTGGGTTGGGTATGGCGAGCCCAGGCCCGGCCGAGGATCATAAGGGCGCTCACTGCAGCACTTGAGCAAAATTAAGTGAAAATGAAGAAAATTAAATTTGGCTGGCCACTTCATTGGTGTTCACTGCCGATGTCGCCGTTTAGGAGACTCCTCGTCCTAACTTTTCCCGATTACTATTGTTCCCATAGTAGCGTTACAGGAATAAGTTCAATTCTTCCCCCAATAGCCGAGGTTCAAGAGGTCCGCAGTGCCATTTTCCTCTAGAACGTATGCAAATTGCCGTTTTCTCCTACTGGAGCGACTGGAGCGAAACGGCGAAAATGGCCCGTCCCCAAACAACGACAACTTGATGGTTAATCAATGTCGGCTCAATCCCGGCTGTCGGAGGTCGACGACGCCTGTGGCTTTTTAATTGTGCCGGGTGAACAGTGATTTAGTCACACGGGGGTGTACGATGTATGCCCGAGGAATTATTCCATATTTTCCAAACTTTCCGAATTTTCGGAAACTTTCCTAAAAATGGTATGATGCCATTGAACAAGGTTAGGGAGCTAAAAGTAAACATTCGATACTAACTCAACCCCGAAAGAGTCACCTCAAGCCTTGATATCCAAAATGATTGACACTGTTTGGCCGCCCCGAATGAGGCCCGGCACTTTGAATGGGGTTTAAGGCCCGGGCTTAACTTGTCAGCGGGCAAGGACCATGTCACACAAAAGAGGCTCCGTTTCCCTTTTATTAACCTAGAAAGCGAGACAAGCATCTCGAGAGGGTACAATTTGATTGATGAATATTCCCCACCTCTATCGCTCCCGTAGCGTACAGCAGGGAATTATATTTCGTCGAAATTGGGCAAACAGCTCTCTAGACGAAACAATCCTTCGGATGCAAAGTTTACTTAGGCGGGCTCAAGGTGCTTTGTGTGACTGATACCTGCGGTTGCCGCGGGCTGGATCGGGGCAGGCCTACAGGAGTACGTGCCCCAGTGCGGCGTACCTATGTAAGCAAAAGTAGATATTTTGAAGGTGGGCAAATAAATTACGGAATTTTTTTTTTGTTCTTTAGGTAAGATATGAGTTTTAGTCGCCCTTTTGTGCCATACTGATTTTATGATAGAGAATTTAATGATAAAAATGAGAGGGCTTTCATGATGTTTACCTTTATCCTCCTTTCTTTACACACACACTTGAAATACGCAATAAACGGTTTTTAATTCAGAAATTTCAGATAGAAGATTATTCCAAATTAATAAACATGCGACGCTGTACTTTTGCATATTTAGATAAATCCATTTTCAAATTAAATTACTTATTCAAACAGAATGTTGTAACAAGTATAAGCTTAAACAAATTTCTCCTTTGCTTTTTCTTTAATATTAAATTTGATGTTCATGAATTCATCTAGTAGGAAAAGTTACTTAAATTGTTCGTTATTAATCCAAACTAGTTCAAAAGTGTATATACGTATTTTATAATAATGTGCTTAAGAATTCAACGCCTTGTAGAACCCAAAAATACACTTCTAACACTTTGATCTCTAGAGTTTCTAAGTGCTTATCGATGTAGTCCTTTTAGAATTTGCGTTTCAATTTCCTTCTTTTTCTAACATTTTCCAAAAAAAAAAACAAATAAAAACAATTATAATATTTCTATGAACAAATCTTTATTTAATTCTTTTTTATATTGAACTCAAAGCTCAATAATTGTTATTTTGGGAATTGAATTACCCTCTAATTCCTACTTTTTTAAGAGATCTTTGAAATCCGACACTTTCGAAATCAAGAAATAAGAAATGAATGTTTTAAATTCTCTTTCACTTGATTAAATAACCTTTAATTCTATATAAAGACCCCCATTATCCTCTAAAGCTTAGTATAAACTTTCAAACTTAGCTAAAAGGTAATGAAGGATACCTTTACTTGTTCCATATTAAATACAGCTCCGAGAACAATTTCCTTCCTTTACATGTCCTACAAAGTATAAATAAAAACTAGCTTTTCTATGATAACCGGGAATCAAGTGGGGCTTGAACCCGATGACCCCAGGGATAGTATCTAGTCAGTGCCATGGCCCGCCAAAACTATCCAGACTTATATACACCAAGGAACAGTGTTTTCACAAGAATCCAGAGGGAAATTTTTAAACAACAGTTCTCTCTGCACAATTCCCCCAATTGGTTACCGCCTTCCAGGGCATCGCCGCCTCTCCCGCCATCTCCTTTACATATGACTAGGGTCCAGACCCGGTGCAGGACTATTATCACCGCAGAGCGTCATGCAAAATTCACCAAACTAATCATAAGTTTGCTCGGTTGCCCCGAGGGCCGACGCGGTGATGCGGTGGCGATACGGACATAACCGGCGGGACGGGCGGCGTGGCAGCAAATTCGCCATATTAAACTTATTATTGCCAGAAAGCCAGTTCCAGGACTGTTTTTGGAACTCCCCATGAATACGAACCGGGCGCTGTAAAAATTAAAAATTCATGACGCTGTTTTCGTACTTTTCGCTCCTATTTATGGGAGTTTTGTGGAGGTTCGCAGGGTGGTTCGTGGGGCATCGAATGCCGCGGCACCATGCCACTACCGAGAGCCCTTTTCATATTTAAAGCCCTTTATTGCTTCTCCTGGCGCGTGTGCACCAACTTAAGCCCTGCGAGCTCCCTGTGTCGCACCATAAATATTTGACTAATCGATCTAATAGCACAAGGGGCACAGGTTCTAGAATTCGCCGGTTGAGACTTCTGTCAGCCACGGGAGTAGGAAATTCTGCGGTTATGCTTACCCACATCGCAAGGAGGATAAAAACGAATAGCATCTAAGTAACCGGGCATGCACTTCCCTGTGATTTATTGACAAAAAATTCTCGAAAGTGCTGGAAAATTAAAACAAATGCCAACATCTCCGGCTCGTTCCGGGGCTAGACAGATTGGAGCCCATCTTAGAGATTGTGGTAAACGGCCAAAAATGCGTGCTCCAACATGCATGCGAAGTAGGGAAAATTTATATGTTCCGGAACAGATCCCACCACCCCCGTAGGGTTTAAAGCCGCACCCATCAACCCGAGGTCTTACATAGGAGGCTTGGAAGCCTTGTGGCGTCAGCGGTGGCGGCCCGAGTGGTATGGTAGTAAGTAAGGAGTTCCAGCAGGAGGTCCCATCGTATCAGAGGATTCAGGCGGATGAAGGCCCCTGCCGGCGGTATCCAAGATTTATCTCTTCACGAATATAAATGCATATTTGATTCAGTTGCGATTTCCATTTTGCTTGACAAATACGCTCGGAAAGAGTTTGTTACTCCACCAGATTATCTCTCGGGCCTTTGAGGTAGCCTTGCGGCATTGTGACAAATTTCTAGTGATTCATGGGGAGAAAATCTCAAGTTCATCCGGGTAATTTGTCAATTAGTCCAGCCATTGTAAGCCGTTATCCCGAGGATGTGCCATTTATTTGCATTCCCTAAATGTAGTCACTTATCCTTCTAGCTATACTTTAACGTTCAGGTTGGCAATTCAGATCACGCCGACCCATGACTTTTATATCGATTCTGGGCGGAAAACAGGGCTCTTGATACTCCCCAAGATTACAAGTGGGGGGACACGGCGTCGTCCAGGTGAGTTGGTAGGTACGTGTGGCTCTAGCAAGCTACTACACCTCGACCATGCATTATTAGAGGTGTTACATTATAGATGATTTGGGATTAATTTTGGCCCATAAATTACCATTAAAGTGCTAATTCGTGTGTGCGTAAACGCCCACATAGCACCTCTGGATTTCGAGCCAGTCCCCCTTTCGTTCCTCCCGACGAAGGCAAATAGTTCTCTGTGGCAGTAATTTCCCGGCTTCATAATGTGAATCAGGTGTAGAAACTGGGCTAATTGGGTAAACATGTGTGTGTGAATCTCATTACCGTCATGGATATGGGCTGGATTGATTTACTTATCTAAACACTCCAGATTTTCTGGCATGGTGTTTCCGTGCGAGGAGACATCATCGATTAGATGATATCTGTTTAAATCTAGATTTGTCAGATCTATGGGATGAGTCTTGGGTGCTGCTGGTAGGTGCTAGGTTGGTGTTAGGGCTTTGCCTCTCATCAAGCCAAAGAAGGAGAATTTGGTGCGTCAATAAATTAGGTAAACTCCAAAACATCTGTCGACGGCCTTTCTTGCCGCTCATGACGACTGCGCCGCCGCTCTCACCTGCATTGCTCCATCAACTCTATCACAACATCACAGGTATGAGGCATGAGGGAGACGTTGTGCAAAGGGGCGGCAGCGATGTATCATTTCCGAAAGTGATACACTCGTGCACGCGCTAATAAATCAAACAAAGCACCGGCTACAAATTGAATCACCCGAAATCCATTTTCCATTTCCACTCATCTACACCGCATTGTAGATGCCGCACCGCACCGCACTGTGCTGGAACCGGCCGGCAGTGTGGCGGAGCCCGAAGGCGGATGCCCTAATTTAATAATTTTCATTAAATGAAGGAATAATTGAAAATTATTTAAATGAGCTTTAATCGCATTACGATCGGGTTGATGAGCCCTTTTACATTCATCCGTAGCTACACCGAGGCATGGACAGCGGCCGCTTCACCTTCTCTAGTGTTATCCCGGGAAACGGGCTAGAAAATGCATGTGTGCAACACCGTAATTCGCCTGGTTTATTAAGCAACCTACCAGATCGGGAAATGCAACTTAACTGGGTAGCATCCCCTAAAGGGGATGAATCTTCGCACTGGGATGCCCTTTGAATTAAGGCTCTACATTGTTCGGTTAACAACCACAACTGAAATCTTCTAAATAAAATAGGGACTATAAACCAGCATTATACACACGTCAGTGTTTTAGAGATAGACTGCCGTTGGTGCAGCTCTCTAAATTTTACGATAGTCGAAAATTACCTGTTGACACCGTCACCCGAAACATAAACATGGCAATGGGTAAATTAATTTTGAAAATTGATTCCGCAAAATTTTTTTTTAAACAGTGAAAAACAAAAATTTGACCGCATAAAAGCTGAAAGGAAAATATCATTTAAGTAATCAAAAGACAGATTAATATAAAATTATTGAATTAATATTGTTATGCAAATTTATAGTCTATTATTTTAATATTGAAAATCTTCTTAAGCTGCACTGAATTATGTGAATTATTTCATTACGTTTTCCAGTTTATTGAAATCCATTAAAAAAATTGAATTTTATGCATACAAAAAATTAAGAAAAAAAAATTTTTGTTTCAACATATCGACACGCAGAATGACTCAGTTTGTTCAATAAATAAAATAAATATAAATATAGACATTTTAAACACCTATATTATATATGTAATCTATATTCCAACTTGTAGGTCGCAAAACTCTCTTGATATAGCACAAGTAAGATCCTTTACCGAATTAAAGTTATGCTAATATAAGTGATTAAATTGATGTGCGCAGTATTCCGACAGATCTCTTGTCTTTCGATAGTTGCGATCGTAGTTGACCTTGTCAATAGTCTCATCGGAAATCTATTACTAGCATCCTAGCTCTGTACTCTGTCATGTTCGATTATTCCAAGAAAAATTGTTTTAGGAGCGAATTGTTACCTTCGATTGTTACATATGGTAAGGACCCTGGGGAATCGTATCCAATAATAGAGCAAATATAGCGAAATTCTGTGGAGGTTTTTTCAGGAATAGTATTCTAATTGCAACGGTTGCTAGCGCTCCCACTATTCCAGACTCCGGGAGACGCTGGATTTGCTAGCACGCCTGTGATAGGTGCTTTCTTCTCGGTAGTCATTACGATGGATACACGCCTATGCCTACTAACGCAGCCGTGAAACAATGACTAGTGTGCGTAAGGACAAACGGGAATAAAGCGGAAATGCAACGATTGGCAACCTCCCCCGTTGTGGGGGCTGCCACTCATGAACACTTTGACTGCTTGCGCGTGAAAATTGATTGATTTCATGGGTAAACAGTGCCCAGACCTGGGGGAACTAGCTTACAAGTTCCGATTGAGTGCAAAAATCGATGCAGCCAACTTCTGGTGCTCCGGTTCTAGCCCAGCGGCTCTTTTAGCGTTAATTTTAACTGTCTCTTCCTACCTAATTCTGTTTCTTTTCAGGTAAGCGCCGGCTCTTACATAACCCTACAAGACAAGGTAAATTGCATGCAATTTTTATTTTTTCCCTTATGTAGCCTATTTATTGAAAATTTATTCGTGTAAAATATAAAATAAAAATATGTAGTTTAAAAACAGTGGCGCCGCCTTATGCCGGCTTTCACTGACGAAATCATGAAAATTGGCTCTTTTCACGTGTCATCTATCAGGCGCTGCTGTGCCGCCAGAAGTGAATCTATCATTGGGGGCACTACCAATTTATTGGGATGTGCTCCCACCCAGGTAAACAGATGTTCCCAGACTCAATACTCGCAGTATGCATCCGGCTGTGTCATCATTTGTCCTCCTTACAGACCCGACAAATGCCTCCAGATCAATTCTACCTCAGCCTTGCAGTCCTCGTCTGTCAATAGTGTATCTGTGGAAGGAGAGAATTGATCACATCAATTCGGGTCCCAATGGTTTTGCCAAATCACTCAGTCAAGGCTTGGTGCCATTAATTTTGTGACTATGAACTTAATGTGCCATCGAAACACGTGTCCTGGCCATGTAAGATGTTTAGGGCAATTCACATGGTGAAGTTGGGGATTTCTATTGCAGTGATATTATGTAAACTGGACAAACGAATGTTGCCCAAAACTGAATATGATGGAACGAAATAACATGGGCGACAAATTAAAATATAATTGTCTTTTCTAAGAGGAACATAAGGGCCAACCTAAAGGATTTAGCATAATCTACTTGAAGGTAGAAGGGTAAGCAAAATCAATTTTTATGGCCATCGTGAAAGGTATCAAATGAAAACTTACTCAAGTATGACTCCAAAAATATATAATTTTTTTTTTAAAGTAAACGGCTTTCACCCATGATCTCGAAAAACATGAAGAAAACTGCGGAAAAGTCTAAGATAAGAAAAGCGAAACTATTTGCTTTGATACAACAAAGTTTGTTTTTTTTTCTCTTTTTTTTTTTGCTTTTTTGAAACAACAGATATAGATTGTTTTATAAGTCAATCAATCGTCATAAATCCACAGAATAAATGATGATACGGAACACTTTTCATGCCAGTCCGGTTTTCAGTTCACGTGTTTTCTTTTAATAAACTACGTAACCAAATCCTAAAGTGCCTTAAGAAGAAGAGCGTTCGTTTCGCACCTATGAAGATGGTTATGCTTTGCTTATTTATTATGACTCTTTACCGCCATGTTTCGTTTTTTAAACATTTGGTTTATTTGTAACAAAAAGTAAATCAGCGAATCAATTCTGTGACACTTAATTAAAAATAATTGGAATGGTTTTGCTGGGAGCGATACAGCGAGAGTCTCCTGCTTTACGGCTAAAATTCAGAAAATTCTTGCTTCACTGCTAATTTGTGGGAACATAAATGAGAATCTGTCACGGTGGTCGGTATAGCACAGGGTGCTCCATAACCGAAAAGCTAGCGGATGCGACGATGGCTTTGATGTCGTCACCCACATGCCCTTCTAAAGTTACTCTAGCGAGTACTAGCTGAGTGGTTTTAAAGCCCACCACTAATTACCGATATTGATTTGTGTCCCTTATCATTTAGCGAGTCCCAAGCTGGTTAAGTTATTCTGATGCAGTACCGCAAGAGTCCTGGAACACAGCTCATCACCGAGGAGTGACCCAATAAGCGCAGGAAGAGTTAGAAATGGAGTTAAGTATCAAAATTCAACCATCGTCGTTGTCGTTCGTAGTCTCCCAGTACGGCGCGGCGTGACTTAATTGAAGTTCAAACTTTCTACCCGGCGAAGATGATGCTCCTGTGGGTCGTCGCGAGACACATGCTCGGGGCTCTTGTGCTTGACACTAATAGCGTTGCACACGGAGGAGCAGAATCATGCGGGATGTGGGTGATATCACGCTCAGAAAACGTAACAGGAATGATTCTTCTGTTAAGAAGGTCCAAAACATGAAAAAGGAATGTTACTATTGCTAACTGGGGGTACAGGACATACAGTACAGTGCACAGCCATCACCTTTAGCACGATGGTGTGGGGATGATATAAAAAAAATTAGCTCAAGAGTGCCTTCACGCGGTTGCACAAAAGGACGAGACTGGAGCTGAGTCCTTTGTCACTCCGATGGTGCTAGGGCTTTAATGAAATGCTCCATAAATTCCAAATGGTCGCATTAGGATAGCACCGGAAAGGTGTCAAGTCCCCGAGTGTGTGTATGGTGCTCCGTCCGGAGAAAACCTGGAAAACTTTTCAAATTCACGGGACTGCGGGAACTTCTAACTGAGTTATTCCCCGGATCCCATTGCAAGGAACAAACCTCAACCTCCACCCCCACTCGGGGTACTCCTATATGCAACCATACAACCCACTTGCCGAGTTGCAATTTCCCCCGTGCCATGTGTGCTTGACTGGCGTATTACTTTGCTATAGTGCCATCAAATTGGATCGACACGTATTGCAAACCGAAGTCATAAAGTGCACACTACTCTCACGGGTTTACGACATGCTTCTATTGGAACCCGAAAGGAGTTTTATGACGTGCAAATGTATTAGCTGTTATTAATAAAACGGAAAAAAAAGAGTACGTTCACGTCACGTGTGATTTATTTGTAGCTCTGTAGGTTTGTGAAACCGCGCAATTCCAACCACTACCACAATCATTAACGCAAGAAGTTCTATTGTGCTTTGTTCACTCTAAGAATTTCCAGAGACGACGGGAGCCATCGAGAACCACGGCTAACTACCGGGAACAAACCATTCCCGCAGCCTTGCAGCCGCTCGAACTCAGCAGCATGTGTTGACCCACTTTTCTTCAATTTTATAATCACGTTTTACTTTTTGCCCTAAAAGTCCTTTAGCAGAGACTTTAACCCTCCTCCTGAAGTAAATTTGAGTTTCCTTCATATTTCAACCCTTAACCAAGGAGACTCGATCACACTTAACCATCGCCTCATAACACTCCCCGTCAAGGGCGGAAGTGGGGGAAGCCGGAATGTGCGAGAGGTGGTACGGAGGCGATGTTTATCAAATTGCATTTCTCCGGGAAACTTAAGGAGTAAGTGAATTTAGAGTATCACTTGAAAACAAAAACACTCAGAACCTCCAGAAAAGAATTTCGTATCACACAGAAAATGAAGGATGTGCTCCTCCGACCGAAGCAGATGCACATTTGTGGCGCTGCGAAAAGATGGGGTTTTAGGGTGGTTTGCAAAAAATGGGTTAGGGTGCTCTGCGCGTGGAAGGACACGGGGTAAAAGGCGGGACAAATAAAACGAAAATTCATAGAAAACTGCAACTAAATGATAAATTTTCGTGCTCCAGTCCCGCAAGTGTAGCCACCCTATACCCATCAGACTTTATTTTCTATCTTGCACCGAGTGGTGGCTGCCGGGAAGCCCCTGTACTGTGCTAGTCGAGACCCAAAGTAGGGTGTTTAGTTATTGTGCCGTCGGGACTCGGGACTAGAAACCCGGAATTCAGTGCAGCTCCTTCACGCCGAGAGGAGGAGTCCTGCTGAACCACGACGTTTGTGGTGGCAGAAAACGGGTGAGTACCGGATGACAGTGACGCGAATCTTTCCGTTGGTTTCCCTAATGGAATACTTTGCTATGGGAAACCCCAAACCCATACCATACCCAGTGCGTTCCAGCTTTCAATTCCCTTGAATGCTCCTTTTGAGTCCTTACTATCTCTGACACTCGCTTCCATCGTATAGAAAACAGAGAACCTTTATTTTATCGAGGAAACCCTTTTTGCGCACTCTGTCCTGAAGATGCAGGCGAACTTTTCACATTCATCAAGGTCGGAATGAATGGGTTTTTAATTTGTTTCCTCTAGATAATTGGGGCGGCTCATTGTGCGTGACCCAAAAGTTCCAGCTGCGATACTTCGCGTAACCACTGCAACATCCTTCGTCAGGAAAATTCAATTTCAACAGAGTCTGATTTCCCTCCCTTATTTAAGTAGTTACCTACCTTTTTAAGTATTTCAGAACTCACAATAGAGGACTTAAGTTGCTTCTGTGTGTGGTCGTCACAGGGAGTCAGAAATAAGGGCATGACATTTTGAAAATATTTAAGCAGTCTACTTTCCAAGTTATCTTCCTTTTTTTCAAAAAATTCCTAGATATTTTTTAAAAACTCTTAATTTTTTGTATATATTCTTAGCTATGGGATCTTTTTATATCATAGACAGAAGAGTACAGAGGGTTTTCGAAAACACTGTCTTCGAATGTTAAAAATAGTTAGATATTTTAAGGTCAAAATAGGAATTAGTATGATGCCCTTCAAAGATCTGTGGATATGTTGCAGTGGATAGAAGTATTTAGTGGTCTAAGTCTGCTAAATATAAAATATCATATTGAAAGACTTGACGATAGCGTAAATATCAGGTTTACATGTGGAAAAAATTTCTCTACAAAATATGTTAGCAATTTTTTTTAGGTTTTTCGAATTTTAAAATCATATTACTTGGAAATTTGAATATTCATTTGAATTTATAACTTGAGTCTAAAATACACATTTCTAGTTTTCTGCAGACTGTGAAAAGTAAAAAATAAATATTTTAATAATTTTGTTCTATTCTTTTCCAAAAATCCAACTATTCTAAAGAATGTACTCGATACCCATTTATAGTAGTTTAATTCGAATATTGTTTCTTCAAAAAGTTATACTATTTGGGTTTCACTGGATTAGTAATGTAGCGATGGTTATTCAGATTTGAACATGTGCCCCAAATGCAGGAGGGATCCTTCGATACCAAAGGAGTCATCCCAATCGCATTCACGTTTATGTTCCACAATTACAATAAACAACATTTGGGGCGTTAAACTGGCCCAGTTGCATCTGAGTTTGCGGCGCAAAATTGATCCGACTTAATTTAAGGTCCCAATAGGAAGTTAGTGGGACTTTAATAAAACGGTCGCCCGCTCCCACAGTCGCCCGACCACCGTCACTATGTTATCTTCTCCGAGGGTCGTTGAGTACAAACACATGTCCGAGCAATAACTTGAATTTGCAAAATGGATTGCAATTAAAACGACACCGAAAGCATCGAATCCTGGGTCCCATCCCAGCATCGCCCAGTTTCTACTCCCTCTGCTTTCCGGACATAGTCCTTGTAGAACCGGCGACCACCGGGGAGCTTTTTCCCGAAAACTAGGAACTCTTCGCTTGAAAATGATTCGGGACTGGCATCTGCTGTCGAACGCCATTCAAACGACACCCTGCACTCCGGTCCCAGTGGCCGTGAGGTGAGGAGCCACCCCACTCCTGGGAAAGCAAACATTTGCTTAAAAGACACAAATTACATGGTGCAGATTTCGATAGTATTATTTAGTTGGTATGGTAATTGCAGCTACACCCGGTGGCGTTAATTACACAGATCAAGCGATTGTTTCGAAGTGGCGCGGCCGGGATCCGGGTCTGGATCCGAGGCTGAATCGGGGCAATGGTGGCGCTGCTATCGCTCCGGGGCCGCCTGCCATTTATTTACTTTGGGGATATTTTCGGAGTTTGTTTAAGGTTTTTGCGGATTGGCCGCGCTATTATTAGTTCCAGGCGCGATATTTGCGGACTCACGGCCAGCAGATGGTGTCTAACGAGCATTGTCGAGTTTTTTGACCATGATTTTCGCCGGCTCGCTCCCGATTGAAATAAAACAATAGTGTGCAACACTGTGTGGCTTTGTCGCGTCGTATATTCCATCATCATCGGAGTTGTCGTCATCGTTTTGTGGCTCGGCGCCAGATCCGCGGGGGCTTGAAAGCGGTAACAACTGCGCAATACGAAGGTTGATGTAGCGGGCGGGCTCCTTTCAATTATCCAAATTGCGAGAATATCGCTGTAATTAAGACAGATTGCCCTGGAGCTCCACGAGTGGCTTCCGGTCGAAATCAAATATTAAGACGTTGCGCCTGACAAATGTCGGCAGCCACAAGAGGCAACTGGCAGTCATTTCTCAAGGCAAACAAACAAACAAGCAAGCGAGCAAGAAAAAAAAATGTCCGGGCAAAAATCAATCAATCAAAAATCAGATTTCCGCTACCGCAATCTGGGCGGTATATGGCACGACATGTTTTCGTGCCGGCACTAGGGATCCGGGACAATTTTCGTATTCCTGGTGGGAAATGAAATGCTCGATCGCTAGTACTGGCGAGCACGTTTGTAAATAACAAATGATCCTCGCCACAAGAAGCGCCTCAGCATCCATCGAAACCAGCATATTTTTCAGGGCAACAGCAATTTGTTGAATCTCTGGCAAGTATTGTTGCTCGGCCCGAATTCAATATACTCGGGCGGGGCGGGACCAACCTGCATCAATAAACTTTCTGACAACTCATATATATTTGTGTCACAAGTTCTGGAAAGTCTTGTAAAAAATATCCATGTCTCCACCTTTACTGCCAAGCCAACCCAGTCAGAGCCGGCGGTTGAAACAAAATTGTACCTTCTAAACTGCGGCACAAGGAGCACAGGTACCCAACGAAAAAGACCCAGAGGCTTCTTGGCAATTCCTTTTTTTCACAGCCACTGAAGGGATGTGGACGTATGCTAAGCGGAATAAGAAAAAATGTCAATTCCGAAAAAAATACAACTTTCCGGGCATAATGTAATCTTGGCGGCACAAAAGAAGGTCGCCCTAAGCTCGATTATCTCCCAGCTGTCCGTCAGAATTTTTCTGGAAAAAAATGCCAGACCAGATTAAGGTGAACTGCATTAAACTGTGCTCAAGTTTTCCCCCTTTCGGTTTGCATTGGGTTTTGGGCAAGTGTATTTTTTGGAAGGGTTTTCTGGAATTTATTCCGGGCGTGGTTTTGATTCGAATTCTGGGCTTTTATAGAAACTTTTTTTCCTGGTATTCTAGCTCCTGACCAAGTAGATGGAATTGAGGGTCTCAGAAACCCAAAATTTTACGTAATTAGTTTGCATAGTGAATTAATAATAGTAATAGTTTGAAAAACTTTTAGAAAGTGGTATTACCCAATTAAACTATGAAAATGTTCAGTTAAATTCTCCTTTAAGCTCTAAACTGTCTAGAAAGTTATTTTTTACATGCTTTTCAATATTCACTACTTTCAGCTACATTTACCAGTTTCAGTTTCTGCTTGTCGTTTCCGACGGTTATCAAAAGACATCCTCGTTCAATCTCTTCTTATAGGCTCAGTAAAATCCAACAAACAATGAATACTAAAACTATTTTTGTAGTTTGCTACTATTTAAAGTAAACATTTATTTCACATTTGTTGAATTACCATAAGGAAAGTAATACCTTACTTTCAATGTTAGCTAAAAATTTCTCGTGTAGCGCAGAATTTTCTGATCTAGCAAGTAAATATTTTCATCCGATGGTTATACAAAGCAACCTAATAGAATCATTTCATGTCTGAGCTGTGCCATTTAATGCTATTGTGTATTATAATTGATTTTTCGTCTGTAAAGTGCACTTTAAATGTACTTCATTCTATCCAAGCAAATGATAAATAAAGATTTCGATTTTTTACTTCAATTGATGCCAGTCAAAGTCGCGCTTTATTCCCGGAAGAAAAAAAGAAATAAAACACAGAACCAAAAACGGAACGCAGAAAAGAACGTAAATCTGGGAATGATTTAAGCATTGAGAAGTACGAATCGCATTTAAGATCCTCCGGAAGACATTCATCAAATGTCTCCATTGAAAAATCTTGAACAGGCTGAACGCAGACCTGGCCTTGTCGAATGGATGGATGCTGTGACATCCCCGGCACCCCATCAGCTTCCCAACAATAATTCTCGAAAAATATTTTTAATATTTCCATCGATTTGAGCGCACGGATCCCGTTCCGCTTCCCTGTCCGGCACCAACGGCACAGCCAGATAAAAGGATGAGATTACGAGAAAATAATTTCCGGGAAATTTCCTTGCCGCGTTTAACGCAAGGATCCCAAAAGAAGTGGATGTGCAATGATTTTTCAATAATGGCACCGAAAATCATTGTACCCAGCAGGCAAATCATCCGGAGCTTAAAGGCTTCTCATTTTTGCGGAATTGGTTTCATCCTGCGGCATTTTTTCGATATTAGGGCGAGGAGCATCCTTCGAATGCGTAGGAGTGGTACGAAAATTGGCTCGACTTTGGTGAAATGCCATCGACTGTGAAAGATGCCAGTGTGTGGCGGGCTTAAGCCCGACGAAATTTCTGTTCATCATTGCCGGTGCTTAATGGCTGTTAGATGCGCACTGCGGCCCCAGGGAGAATCTTCGCAATCCATGTCATTCAGAAGTTTGATCTTAATAGCATTCGAAGATGACACACATCATTAAGAAAAAATGTTCTTAAAGCATATTCATTAAATATTGTCATCTTTGGTACACCATTTTTGGTGGAGTATTTAAAATAGATTGATTTTTCATATTTCCTGGATATTTTGGAAAACAAAATTTAAAGCAGTTGGTCATATACGATTATTCCAAAGAAATGGAAAGGATATTCAGTTCAAACGAACCTTCCAACTCAGAGAAAAACGATAGTATTAAATGACATGAAATCCATTAGGGCCATATATTCCTCCTTAATATCAAATATTATAATATCACATCCAACAGGATAGAACAAGTATTTACCATCTTCAGTAGTATATTCAAACTTTTGAAAAATTACTCAATACCCGTCTGTGAATGCGCCAGAACTTTCACCTAAAAATTCCGAGATCTAATCTACTACGCAAGTAAAAAACTTCTTCTTATAAAAAAAATGTCTTCCGTGTCTCCAGATAAACTAATCGATTCTATAGAGTACTTTTCTTAATGTTTGCTGGACACCTTTTCTCTTAGGGATGTAATATCTAAAAATTTTCATGATTTATTATAAAGATTTCATAATTTATTTATAAAGATGAAGAGAATTTTACATTCACTCGTCACTACGTTCGTCCTGTAATAAACTGCATACTTTCAAAATTGAAAATTCTCAGAAAGAATTGGTTAAAATTTTGAATCCCTCAAACTTTGGATTTTAGTCAAGAAAGACCCCAAACAGAATCCAACACGAATTATTAGAAAAGTGTTTGTGATTTTACTCTATCCTAGTTTTATCTAGAATACTATTAAAAACATTTGGAAACTGTTTTGCCAATATAGGGCATTAATAATTTCCTAATAGGACGTCACCAATCAATCCCTTGCAAAAGATGAATTTTCTGCTCAATAATTATGCGCACGTCCGCTCGAAAATGGGTGAATCCGTGCATTCTATTAGTGTTAGAAGATCGTGCTAACAAAATGATTGATGATCCATGGCGGATTCATGAGAATCGTTTTTAACCCAAACAAAACGTCTTCCTGTATTTCGGGATATTCAGGATTGCTCCATAGTGTGTTCCCTTGACGGTTCCTCCAAAATTAAAATCAATCCTGGCGCGATGACAGGCATTCTGAGAAACGTTTTGATGAGGTGCACACTGATGAATATTGATGAGTGCACCGCACACAGGGTGTGCAGACCTCGTCACTTCCGGGTGGGGCGGATGGGGTACAGGAGGTGTATGTAGCCAGCCAATATCCGAATCATTTTTGAGCTTTAAATTAATTCTGATTCTGGAGCCCCGGGGGTACTCGGCTCCGGTCCCTGCGGAGGTTATTTTCAACTCGATGACTGGGAAACAGCAGAGAGAGAAATTTGATTTGGCAAAATCAAAAGGATGAAGGGCAATAACGAAAGAAGCAAGTCTGAGGAGTCGCTGGGATTTTTAGCGCCAAGTAACCTCCCGATTGCGCACAGCATTTTCATGTAGCTACTGGCTCCCGGGAAAATTCACTTATTAGCGGCTGATTGGGACACGCCATGCAGCTCGTCACGTCCCTTTTATCTTTTAATTTGCATTACGCTCCAAGAGGATCGCATAAATAGATTTTTCTTCTGCGGGAAGCTAAAAGAAGTCTACCCTTCGGGCCTCCGCAACGGTGGTAGTACGAAATTCAATTTACATGGACATTATCCCTAGTCATTTCATTACCATTTAAATCCTTCCTTCCGACCCTGTTCAAAGTTTATGACATCTGTCCGTGCTCATATCTCAGTAGCTTTGGTTCTGGACGCTGGACCCTCGGTTCCTTGGACTCAGGGCTAAATCGCCGATGGTATCTAGCTCTCACTCTTAAAGACGGCCAAGGGTCGATTCAAGGCCTCTCAACCCTTTCTACCACCTCACATATGTAGTGTAGTGCAAGTTTCTTTATTTCGGTTGTCTGTATCATACTCTGAAATTCAAACACAATCTTCGATCCACTACTCAAAGATCCATCCCTACTATGAAAACAGTAAAGGCGAGGAATTTATAGCGGCAGAATCCCTTTCTGGCCCTCGTTAAATTCGATAAAGATGCGACAAGGTACGAACACCGGCTCAGCTTATGGTGGAGAATCACTCATGGCTTATAATCCAGCTTAATGTAGGGATGATGTACTTTTTCATGGTTTACAGCATATATGTAAACATTTATACATGCTTTACGTTTATGAGTTTCTGCGGTACTATTCGCTTACTATCCTATCTAGTTAGTGTACCTGAGTGTGATGGGTAAAGCTGTTCGTACTTACTCAAGAGTTGCTATAGCGCCGCCCGCTTCCGGGCTCTTCATCTAGAGAAGTAGGTTGGAGCACAGCAGTGTCTCGAGTATTCCGACCCTAACTCTCAGATGGTAAGGCAAAAGGAGCTCCTCAACCACTTTAAATTTCAATTTCTAAAAACCAGACAGGCGGGGTAAGCCCATAAGAGGCGTGCTCCCACAACATAAATTCTCACCTGGAACCAATCTCATTTAATCAAATAATTTGTAAATGGAAATCACGTCGACAGGTTGGTTTCATCCGGGATCCAGTCAGTCACACGCTTTGGTACCTGCTGGATTGTGTGAATGCTGCTTCCAAAGCAAACCGGGCCGGAGGAGCTCTAGCCCAGCCAGATCCAACCTGCTATCGTTCTGCATGTGCGGATTGGGGCCCGAGACACCCGGATCGGAGCTCCAATGGCGTACCACCGGTACAGTATAGAGTGATACGTATACTATGCTGTATAAGAAAGCCGCTGAGCTCAGAGGGTGCTGATAAAGCTCGGAGCAATAAATTGCTGTTTCCTGAAGTACTCAGGCACACACTGTACGCCTTTAGATAAATTTATGGAACTGAAATTTTGACATAAACTAAACATTTGCATACAAGGTCGCCGGTTCGAGAAGAAGAAGAAGAAGAAGCAGCCGTATATCCTAAACTCTGAGAACCAGGAGTTGAAGTGCTTCAAGGGCTGGAAAAGTCTGAAGGGCTTATCAGCAAATCCGTATCAACTGGGCTGTGATATGGGAGGTGTCAGGATGAAACCGCTGCAATTTAGCAAGCGTACGTCCTTTAGCGGCCTTCCGAGACCATAGGAGTTATGAAGAACTCTCCAACATTCATGAGTGTTCTGCACGGAGATTTAGTTTTGAAAGCCCTCCCAGCGCCCAGACCTTCTACATTCTTAATTGATGTAATTTAGGCTAAATACCCGAAAACCAAACAAGAGCCCTCCGCCAAATTTGAATTTCCGAGGCTTATTCGAGCCGGCAGTGGTACCGCACCCGCACCGTACCGCAGGCACTGTCAAGAGGCAACTCGGTGCACACCCTGTGTTCGCAGCTACTATATAGCTCCTCGGGATAAATTCATTGCGGCCCCACATCATTTTATTTAATTAGATTTGGTTAATTTACAAGTTCTGAATGGCCCTGCTCAGGTATGCACGCTACACGACGAGCTTATTCAAACAAGCCCTAAACGGTTCCGTACAAACACCTGAAACAAAATTTACAGCGCAAACATCGCCACTCGACGTATGTACCTGTGCATGTGAACCGAAACTCGCGATGTTTTGCGGACGTCGACTCCGGGGGGATCCCGGGGGGGGGGGGAGCACAGGTCTCGTGCGAGAACATGTCGCTGAATTTATGCGAGGGGGCGCTCTCGGAATTACCTCTAAATATTTATTTGTTGATTAAAATAATGTCGGCGGCACTGGTTGTGATGTTATTGTTGTTATTACTTACACGTTTGTCATTTCAAAAGGCAAATAAATCCCGGGGCCCTCGCCCCCTCTATCCGTCACCCCCCGCCCTGCAGAGGGCTGACGACAAAACAGGTACTGCTCCCTATTCAATGTGGATAAAAGCAAATAGGTAAACAAGCGGTAAAATACCAAGGAAAAGGTGGTAGCGACGATTTACATACTTTTCTTAAGCTTTTTCGGTGATACCAGGCAGCTCCACAGCCACGGGGTAAAAATCCACGAAAGGTAAAGGCTGTTAGGTCCGTTTAAAGGGGTGATACCCGACCGCTTTTAGAAATGGTTCACGAGTGAATAATTAACCACCTCGAAACGGGGGATCACTGAAGAGAAACAGCCGGTTTACCACCTGACTTTGTGGTGTTCACCGATTTTATGTTGGGCATTCCTTGCTTCCTTGGATTTTCCTGAAATCTTAAGGCTTGAAAAAACTGACCCGGTTACAAGATGTAATCAATTTGATTTTGAAGGGGATTAGGTCGGCGCTACAGGAATTCTGGATGGGAATTTTCCAAGGAAGCGGCTTAAAACAAAAGAGTGATGGCCACTGTGAAATTGGAGAAGATTAGACGACGCACAACTTTCGGACTTTTACAGATGACACGGTATTAAATTGGGTTGTACTGCACTAATTTAAGCGAGGGTGTCTCTCGACCCTCTATTTAGCTATCCTTTTATAGTCCAAGCCAAAAAACAATTTGGAAGTGTCGAATTAGATTCTCTTCACATTAAGTTGAACTTTATTGAAATATTTGGCCCAAGTGACTGGTGTAGAATTTGCATGTCGATTAATCCTTTCATCAGACAGGAGAAGACCTGTAAACAGCTTCATTTACAAATATAAGAAATTGAGATTTGAATTTCATTTTTTTTTCACTACCCACTGAGTATGAATTCAATTGCTTCGATAATTTTATTAATGTTGGATATACTTCCCATGGATCCTAATTCTCTATATCTTATATACCTTTTTGAATTCCCGTTGTCTACTTAAATCTAGATGGAAAAAAAATCAAATTTTAGAAAATAAAGTAGTAGGAAGTACGAGAGCTGGTGTACTATAAGAGTTAAAACTTGTCTAATAATGGTATCATTTAGCAAAAACAAACAGACAAATTGGCAGCGCCTTAAGCATAATACATCTAATAGTGTATAAAAATGAACATTCCTTAAAAGCCTATCCACTAGCTTTCTCTTGATAAACCAACAACTAGACAGAGGGAAATAGATAGACCAATAAAAATAAATACCAGTCTGGGAAAACAAAACCAGGAGTCCCTTCGCGTTTTATAGTAGTCAAAATTGGAACATTGATTTTCAATACGCCGTTAATTAAAACAGGATGTTTATATTCAGATAAGAAATTTAATTTCTCAAAGACAGTAGAATCCTTTTCATTGCTTCCCGTTTTAATATACTCCTATTTCTGTTATATTATATTTAACCATAATTTCTTTGAAAAATGTTTACCCTCAGTAGATTTCTTCTTCAGTGCGAAGTCTTAATAAAATTTTATTCGATCGAAATTCGAAAATTGTATATCCGAAATTTGTAAGGAAATAAATAAATTTGAATAATGTCTCTGCATTTAAAAAATTAAAATAAATTAATTAAATAAATTAAATAAATTAATTAAATAAATTAATTATTTTTCTTCCTATTTCCGCACTTGTTTTATTTGACTGAAAACAAATTAAAGAACTATAAATGCAATAGAACTTCGTTAATTTAGGGCTCCACTTAATTATTTTAATATTAATTATCTACTGAGTTATGCAGTGAAATTGCGATAGTAAAAGAAATCGAGAATCAAAAGAATTTTTCTGATATAAATTACTAAAGAGAAACCACCAAGTACCTCTATCCATCGCTTTATAGTACAGTAAACTTAAAACTATGGATCTTAAAATCGGAACGCTCTGCCAATCCTTAAACCACCTTATGGTTCCAAGAATTCTCTAAAGTTCTATTCGTTTAAGATCATATAGAGTGGAGGGAGATGTCGGGATTTTTCACATTTATCACATTGAATGTACTTTAGAATGTGTATAAAGGGAGAATGCGCTTCGTTATGCGAAAATCCCTCTTAAACCAGCCAATAAACGACCATCCACTTCCCATCATGATTTTCCAAACAAGATTTATCCGTAAAGTGGGTGAACCGCGAGTACATACAAAAGCTGTGGCATTATCGAGCCAAGGCCCTGTCCCACACTGGTTGTGGGTAAGTACCCTTCCTGGTCACATAAAGAAGTCACGCTCAGGGCAGACGGAGGAGCACGAGTCCGTCCTTGAAAGAAATTCAGCAAATCTGAGTTGTGCACAAAATTCTTACGACATTCAACCACTCAAAGCAATATATGATACCACTTAAACCCTTTTTAACCTCAATTTTATGAAAACAATATCACGGCATATGCAGGGGTTATCTGTGTTTCTCCTCTTCTGGGTTAAAGCTAAAGCCGAGTGCGGTATGGCGATGGCGTCTCTGTATTCCACATTAGCGAGATAGAGGCCCTGGACCACTCATTCATATGTATGCACGCTAGCTAGAACTATGCTTTGCGAGGTGAACACAGCAAGAGTGTTGAAAAGCCTCGAGGGCCATGATTGAGAAAGAAAAGAAGCAGAAGCATGACTTAAAGGATATGGTGAAACTTTCTGAAGGAGTCTACCCCACCAACACATTTGCCTTTCCGAAATGATTTAAGCAGCGCCAATCCAGCGCGACCGACCTCTTAACTGGAGTTTAGCAAGCGAAAAAGTCACCCGCAAGTTATTTAGTGCGAATCCTCCTCAATGTTTACGAAAAACCAGAACAAACTGCATCAGATGCATCCAAAGGGTCTGAAGCCCTAACCTTATGCCACTCCCGACTCCATCTTCCATCTTGCTACAGTTCTGCATTTAGAAGTGGAACGGGGATGCTCTGGTGCACTATGTGGGAGATTCTCCGATCTGTCATCCTCCAGAACTCGACGTGCTCCTCCTTTTCAGGACGATGAATATTTAATAACGAAAACATCCTGTGACAGTAATGCCGACTCTTGTGTGAATATATGCACTCTCCCTCACCCGGTCGACGACGACGTCTCAGTTCCAAGCCCTGGTCCGTATATAGATCAACCAAGAAGTTAACTACGACATGGATGTGTTATTCCCTCAGGTGTCGTGAGGCTCTTGCTACTAGATAGGTGTGCAATCCAATTTTGTATCGACAAGTCGGGTAAGAGCTTGGGCTGCAGAGACCGTCTTCATCCTTCCGTTCGCCACCACCTACTCAAGTATTTGCCATATGGAAAGAGTATATATTCTCGGAGCGAGCATCCAGCATAACTGGATGAGCATATTCCACATAACTTGGTCTTTAAAACCGCTCGTTTCGTGAAACAGTGAATTCCAAGAGTTCAAAATCCCACTCTAAAACATACTTTGCACAGTTTCAGTCCATGAATTCTTGTCGGCATCATTTACCAGAAATTTAACGAGACACATTCCTTCGCTTATGAGCAAGACGACTACCGAGATTTTGTGTCCTATCTCCGGCCGGATCAATTCATAAGGTTTTTTGGTTTTTTTTCTTTTTAAATCGAACTCGGACTTTCGAGCAATAAAGTGTTTAGAAGACAGGGTTAGAATATTTAGATCTTGTTTGAATTTTCAGGAATTTTCGAAATTTGAAACACTTTTCAAAAAGCGGTACTTTTTATAACACCAGATCCCAAGTCTCATCTTCTATAAGACTCATCACTAACAATTTTCAAATTCAAACTGACCGGGCCAATTCTAGCCCATATAAAAAACTAGTAGAAATGTTTCAATAGCGCACAGGCTCAAATTTTTATAGGATTCTTCAAAAAATGTTACCCTTTCTTCTTCTTCTCTAGAAATCTACACTAAAAGACAAAATAGCCTGCACTTTTCGTAAAATTCTTATAGACTTCCTCTAGAATACTTTAATAGGGGAAAATAAGTTAACCTTTTATATCCTTTTAATCCGGAAGTCAATGTCTGATTTGAGCTCGAAATAGGAACCAACAAAATATCAAACTGGAAAATCAATATAAAGTGCTTGTTGACAAAATAAAACAACTGCCTTCCATTTATTTGGGATTGTTGCTGAAACTTCCCGCTCCTTAGCGATTATTTCACAAATTTTAGTACATTCATGCAGGACCGTATACTTCCGAGTCTATCGCTAAGGGAAACTTTACTCTTCTCATGCTTTCAATCAATTTCACTTCCTGTTCGAAACTCAGACGCACCTGAGGGAGGTAGCTCTGCATCCGAACTTTTTGGCACTTTGTGCATTTTTAACCATAACTCGCGGCTAAAAATCGATTTTTTTCACATATACAGAGTGAAACAGCGGCTGGGCCGATCTGGAACATCCTTCCGCAAAATAAAATATTCCCTTTCACAGGGCAATTTATAGCTCAACACATATTTGACTAAAAGCAGCGAATCCCCGGGGATTCGATGTTAGGCTGTCGTTGGCTGGTGTTTGTTTGCAGACCTACTTTGACGCTGTTGACAATATTTTTCCTCATTTTTGTAGCTCTTCTGCGATTGTATCGCCGGCTAAATCAACAAAGTTAAAAGTCATTTGAATGGATAAAAATAAATAGAGTAGCTTGTTCCCGAAGACTGATGAAGATTTCCTCAGGGTGAGTCCTGCCATTATTGAACCATTGGTCGAATATAGCGGACAACAAACTAGATTGAGTCCATAGGGCTAGAAAGTGGCTGAAACATGCTCGTCTGGATCGAATTCGATCATTTCCGGCATTATTCATGGAATTTGATTTGTTTTATGGCACTCCAAAGCTCAAAATCCCCGCCAACTGACCCAACATTACTGGCCCTCCCCATTTTCCTACAGCCCCGGGATATTCTCAATTTTGAAATTCCATTAAAATGTTCTGTACGCGGTGTAACACCGGCAGTACGATGAAATTTTACAGATACCTACCATAAAGATCAAGTTATTTTTTCTTTTTCTAGAGAACCCTCGGGGTTAAGAAAATATTGTAATTCTAGAATTTTAAACTTTTTACCGATTTATACCCTCCGACTACGTAGTCCTCCATATTGTGTTTTAGGAATAAACTTTGTAAAGCTAGAAACTAACGACCAGATAGTTCATTTAGAAATATTTTAAAATATACTCACAGGGTGGACGGAAAGTTTCGCTCCACTTATTTTTTGTGGAATTCACATTTTTGCTGGAGCAGTCTATGAGAATTTTTTCAAGTAAAACATATTCTTGGTTTTCAAATAATTTTAATTAGTAAGATGTGTGCCGCCCGGTTTTTGCTTGGCACTCCTTTATTCTATTAAGAAGTTCATCCTCCTTTATGTAGGCCCATTTCCCCTTTATCCTGGCCACCAAAGTCTCCCGATTTGTTGGTCGTTTTCTGAATACTGATTCTTAGAATCGGGCTCAAAGGTGATCTATGGGGTTAAGATACGGTGCGTTCCCTGGCCAATCTGTCCACACATCTCCATGCCATTCTTTTACTACTGATTTTGTAGTTACCGCAGTGTGACACCCCGCTCTATCTTGCATCAAGATGGTTGTCCTTCTGCTGGTGAACCGCTGTCGATTGAGCGCATATCTACTGTTAACTGAAAGTATCCTCTCACGATAATTTTAGCCCTTGACAGTACTTCCTTCATCGGCAATGATGAGGTCCGAGAAACGGATTCATATTGATTCCACAAGCAATCATCACTCTCAAACTTTATAATGGTCCGTAATATCCTCTTGCGTTGTGTTCTTTTTCTTTATCCCAAAAGGATACTCTATCTGCAATGTTTTTCCGTGTTAACAAGGGCTTGATCGATCTCACACAAGCGTGCCGAATTCAAGGACGACTCTTGACATAACCCTTAACTGTAGTCCTTGATATGGTTTCTCGACTTTCTCGATAATTCGACGAGTTATTTAAAAGTTTTGCAACAGTCCTAATTCCAGGACCCTGCTAATCCTTTAAAAGATCTTTAGTTTTTCTTTTTATTCTAGGAGAAAGAGGTGATGTTCGACCACTTCTTCTAGTGCCTTTCACGTCTCCTTCTTGTCTTTGCGCCCAACACCTTACAGTTGTCCTTGGCACATGCAATTGCCGGCTTATTAATGTTACAGAATATAATTCTGCCTACAAATCTTGATTTTTCTTAGAATTTCTATTCTACCGCTCATACTTTAAGAATCCAAAAAAAAAATTTCCATTAGGAGAGATACGGGTTTTTAAAGTCCAATTAGAGAAAACCATTAAATTGCTTTAAATGAACCGAAAAAATATGCGAGGGATCAGGATTTTTTTTAAAGGATATGGGTAATTTAACACATTTAAGTTTATACTCAGATTAAAGAGGAGGTAGAACAGCATATGATAATTCTGAGCACCTTTTACCAAAAATAACAATTTGATATCTTAGATAAAATGTCTCTGCTACAAATTATCAGATAAAGACTAATTACTTGACTAATCGATCAGTCCGAATGCATAAACATAAATGATCATGCCGTGCACTGCATAAACAGGACACTGTGTCCTGAAGAACAGAAAGAGTTGGATTTTTTTTTTTTGCAAAATGAAGCTTTCCGTCCCCGCTCTATTTGAGGTATAATCAATATACAACGTGTAAACATTTTAAGTAGATTATTACGTAGACAAGCTAAGCGACTAGGACGAATGTTTGTTGGACCCTTCAGAGATTGAAGCCTAAAGATGCTTTAAACTTTTGGTATTCTTGTTAACAAAAAAAACATTCTACTTGTATTGATTCCGAAAGTTAGATAAAATTAATTAGTTAAAAAATCTTTTCTAGGGTTGCTTCTTTCGCCAGTCTTCTATTCCGAAATAATTAAAGCACGTCCACATCTGAAAGGGAAAAAGGAAAATACCTTCGTCTGTAAAAATATGAAGAAAAAACTCCCGTCCGCTTCTGTTTTCCATACCCTAATAAGCAAAAAGCATTTCAATGTTCTGTTGCTTTCTAGCCAGACCTTTACCTTCTAGCCAAGCGTTCCATGTATGCTGAAATCCACCGAAATTATCGTGAAAATGGTATATTCATATTGGCGACATATCTGCCAGAATTCGGCTAATTAAATTTTTCAACTCAACATATCGTGTGTTGATTTCTAGCTGAAAAGGGGCGACACCATGGAGGCAGCATCCCGGCTAGCCGCATAGCCGCGTTCCTCTGTCGTGACCGTTTATATACGACGTGTATCCGAACATAGAAATGGTCCACTTAGATGGCAAACATGATAGGAGGTCCTTTCTATTTGCACAGAGAGTTCAGCATTGCTGCCACTTCCGTCCAACCGAAGAACGATTTCTTACAAGATATCCGGACATCTACAAACATTTGCCGAGCCCATCATGGTGGGATTGAATCAGTGTCCAGGACGCAATAGAGGGGTTTGAAAAATCCTTTCAATTTAATCTATATGTGGAATCCTGCAGAAAGGGAGTCTCGTGCCGATTCCAGAAAGGAAGTACAAGGGCTTAGACTTAAGGAATGTGAGCTAGGTCTGGATTTCTGCCAAGGCGTCCCCCTCCTCGTCTATAGTCGCACTCGACATCAGAGGAGATGTTATTTCGGGTTCCCTCCAGTTTACTCCTGGCTGCGGCAACAAGCGTAAGTTTATCACTTCCTTTCACGACTTGCAGCAGGAAATGGAAGGATGTGAGAGATTGCTGGTACACCTGTACCTGCTTAACTAGCTGCCATACCCAAACAACATCTTATTCCGTTCCCCTCTATGCCTGAATTCAAGGAAATGTGCTCTGGGCAAAAGTAAATATCTTCTTCTCGGCAACGTGCTCCTTAGAACGTTCTCGCTTTCTTTCTTTTTTGTATTTTTTTTTTGTTCTTCCTTGGCCCTTTTTACTTTGCACTTTCTTGTAAGAAGTGCAAAGTTGGGAGCGGAATTCTAGTATACGATTGTAATCACGGGTTGCAGGGGCTAACGTCCTGAAGTTTTTACAGGGAACTCGACAGAATTGTAAAGGTGTGCAGGAGCTTGATTTCTTTTGGCTGTACTTCGAAAAATGCACTTAAAAGAATTTAAAGTAGCCTGAGAATGTTAAAGATTACTAAAAGCTTCAATGACAAATTCACAGCATTCAAATTGAATCAATTTTGTAAATTACTTTGTCGGGCTTAAGCAGAACACTTTCTGTTAATTAGATTAAATATTTTTTTTAAGAACTAAATACAAGAATTTTTGTTTTTTTTTTTTCTAATCGGACACATACAAACTCTAACGCACTGAAATATTCGCTGGAATGATTTCCAGATAAATGACCAGAATCTCTCATTGTCTATGATACAACTCTTAGATATGTTAAAATGGATGTACCTGAAAAAGTTACTAAACCAACGAGATATTGAACAGGTAGTTTCATAAAGATCACAATGGATTTAATTAAAATAATTAATAAGCAGCGAATTCAAATTGATAAGCTAAACGATCACACGCTGGATTGTTGTTCGTAATTTTGTTAGAATTAATTAAAACAAATAAGCTAAATTTACATTTTCAAAGCAATATTTTACGTTTTAGAGTTGTGTTAATTTTCATGCCAGTACATTTATATGTTAAAAAGGTAGGCGGGCAAACAATGGCCACTTTCTAGAACAGAATCATTTTTAAGTTACTTCAAAGTGTTCGATAAAATCCTATTATAAGAATACTTACTACACGGTTGCTTCCTTCGTCTGCCTGTGGATGTATTGATTTCATCTCAATCCGAAAGTTATATTTTCCTTATATAAATTTAGTTCAATAACAAAAGAACTTATTGAATAGAGTTCTGAAATTAATGTTGAGCCTTAACTCCAGGTAACCCTGCTTTAACATGGTAGAAAGGTTCCAGAACAACAGAATACTTCGTTGTATTAATCCATAGATTCTGAAACTGAGAGACAGTACAAAGTTAAAATGAACTGCATATAAACAAAGTATTTTGAAGGTAAATTTGTAATTTGTATTTTCCATTTGGTTCATCCAATTAAAATGCATAATAGTACATTAAATAGTTGTAGAAATAGGTGATTAGTTTTTTTTTTTTTTTAATTTGTTTTACGGTGACCTTAAAATGTAAAACCAGGCAAGTTTGATAGTTTTGCGCACCGGGGGTGCCCTGCAATTAATCATATTATTTATCTTTAAATTAATAACCGCAGAACCTGCACACACCATCCATAGAAAATGGATCAACTCCACCGCAGGCAACACATTAACTTTGTTATTTAGTTATACTATTTCAATATCAAGCTAAATTATATATTTTCATAGACTTTACATAGTGTCTCTACAAATCCTTGTCATTGTTTAGTATCGCGTATCACTAATACTATAATTTTTTTTTCCTAGTTTTGTAAACAGAGCAGGATAATTAATTTTCTATAAATGAAATAGTAATTTTGATAATCTTTTTCATATCTACGTGATAGAATTCAAGTATTTTTTGAGTTCAGACAGTTGGAGTATATGAAAATTAGTAGATTTTTTAAATATGCCAAATTTGGGCAAGATGTCTTAATCTAAACCCTAAAAGTTTAATTAATCGTATAGAAGTTCGGTATTTCTTTCTGGGATGTAAAACCCTAATAAAGGAGACGAATTTGGTATTAAATCATGTACGGTACCCTTGATTTACGAATTTGACTCGCAATTGGTTGGTTTTATTTTTAGAACAAAGTACTTAAAACATCGTTCCAGATGTTTAAAAAGTCATTTTCCTGTTGTCTAATTAACCTTCTTTCCCCTTAAGGAATGTGAAAGCACATCGTTGCAATGAAGCGTTTAGCAGCAGGTAATGCACACCTGGTCCCATGAAATTGTGCAAACATCGCAGGTAGCAAATGGCATGCCAGTCACACCTTTACGTTCCTGGGTGGCATAAGTACGTAATCGTCTTCAGAAAGTTCGTTTAATTCAGGCCGTGTCGGTGCATTATAATCCCTGAATTAGTCCCACGAAACATTTACCCACCAGATAGGTCCTAAGGGTTCTAATCAGCTGAAATGGAACGGAGTTAGAGCACGTGTGTGTATGTGCTGGCACGTGGAAGGAAACTTTGGCCCCAAAAATAATCGGCGCAAAATGCACACAATTTAGAGAACTTTTGCCATTCACACCTGCAACCATTAAGTTCATGAAGAGAAACTTTCGGCTCCCGTGGTGGATGTGGGAATGGGCGGTTTTTGAGGGCTTTTGGTGGGAGTTTCATATGGGCCTCAATTCGGAACAACGCCCATATTAACCGGAGGGTGATAATTTTCGAGCACCTGCCACACGGTGTGGCAAGAAACCGGTACTCTACGTCTTCCGGCAACCATTAGAGTGTTCCATATGTGCTGAGTGCGCCGAATACCGTTAATATGAGCGTCGAAAGCGCGTCGCATTCAGCTTCAGCCGATGTGATTAAAGCCAGCCAAGAGAGGAGTAGGCTTGCATGAATTTACCTGTGTTGTGTATCCAGGTGACCTAGATGATGTTGCTCTGAAAGTGGAGAAAGCATTCTTCGTCCCTTCCCCCCATACGTGATCCAAGAAAAGATGCTACGACTGATTGTGAGTAGTGGAGTCTGAAACGCGCGAGGTAGGAGGGGAGGGGGACATGTGTGTTTTTGTGGGAAATAGTCGAGGAAAAATGCCCTCAACCGCTTTTCTAGGTCCTTCCGCGCTCCACACACACAACACCGCCGCCCCCACCAACTCTCCTGTCTCCTCCCGGTAGATTACAGCAATTTTCAGGTTTGAATGGGAAAAATACCCTCCGTTGAAACATTGCAGGTGTGCGAACTGTGCTTTTTGTCTAATTGTATGACTTCGACTGCAGCGCTATTGTTGTTAATGTTTTATGCGGAATGCCGTGGATTTTTGCAGCAAAGACCCCACCTCCATTCTGCACCCTGCCCCGTCCACCCCCCGCACTTGTTGTCACAGATCATCATCACGAGGGGGCCAGAGGGGCAGAGGGAGGGCCGTTCCACTGTTGACTGAAACTCTTATTGTGGGAGGCTGTGGAGAGGAAATAATTAAAAATATAACAAGTGCCAAGTGCTTGAACTACTTTCGCCCGGTTGCAAATGCCTACTATGGCAGGTGTTTGCGTGTATGTGAGTGGATTGTGGAAAGACTTCACTTTGAGGTGACTGCGGTTTTGGGCGACAGAAAGCACAGGATCGCTATCCCGAATGAACTGCTCGACAGGACTCTATCCTTCTTTCGGATTTTGCACAATCCCCGAGAGTGTTGTTTGCCTGGAACCGCCCCGATCCCTCTAAAACGCTCTCTGTATGTTTGCATTGCCACAGCTTTGTTGAAAGGTGTACTACTCTTTTTTTGAGGTCAAGTTTAGACTTTTGTTTTGGGCTCTTTCTAACTGTTGCCAGGACATGCCATGTGGACTGGTAACCACCACACCTTTCGTGTCAAAAGGGAAAATTTTTTTTGCCTCCTTTTGTGGTTCTATTCAAAAGTTAGCATAAAGCAGTGCTAAAGTGGCTGGAGCTAATTTCGCCCCCTAAAGCCGTTCAATTTGTCACAAAGGCGTTTCAATCTACTTAAAAGTCCCTTGGCACAAAGGCTCCAAATCCCGCGTAATAACTGAAATGGCGGCATGATTAACGACCTGCAGGCGAAGCTCCCTTAAGCCCCGTAGCCCGAGAGGCACCGCTAAAAATGCGGTTAAATTTATTAATAAATAACCGAGATGACATAATCGCACAGAAAGCTTTTCATCCGTCTCTTATCCTTCAGAATATCGCGTGTCTTAAGCTGCACAGCTCCCTGGCTCGTTCCTACCTAATACCTACCACCTACCATCCACTACCGTTCCCTTCTATGCGCCAGGACGCACCTCGCTTTCTCTCAGAACATTTTATCGATTTTAATTAGCAGCCTTTTTCTTCCGCTTTCAACTTTTTAGATTAATTAATTATCCGCGGGATGACGGTGGAATTTCGGATGGGAGCTTTCATGTCAGGAGTAGCATCTGAAAACCCCCGGGTGGCGCGTTTTCCTGCGGATTAAGGTTTTGTGTCGGGGATCAAGGAAACTCTTTAATTACTCGCCGTAAATAGCAGTGGGGATCTTTGGCGAACAGGTGTTTATGTCAATTCGATATCTGCAAATAACTATGCCGCTTTGTTGCGGATTGCCGCGGGCTCGTTTCACAAGGTGAGGAAAATTATCCCTTCCGGGGGTATTAACTTGACGCGGTAATCGCACCTTTTTCTTTAGGATAGTAAATTAAGATGTGCTTTCCAGTTATAATGGGGTCTTTAGCACCAGAATTATCTCTGCAAAAAATTATAGCAGTTTAAAAACTTTTGTTAGGCGCTTAGATCTATTAAAGCGGTGATGGGAATTTTTATGCGACATGAATTTTAGGACTAAGTCAAGAGTAAAGACTAACTTTATATAGTGTGGGCTTAGTGTGGGGGTTTAAAGGGTTTAAGGGTCCAGGGGGGACAGTGTCAAAAAACATAGTTTCGAGAAAAATGCATTCAAAGTCTTACAGTGCGGTTACATTTATTGCTGTAACTTTGTTAGGGTGGAAAATTTTCTAAAAAATTTTTTTTCTTAAAGGGAAACTTAAGGTCGATACATTTAGTCCACTTTACTATTGAAATAAATAGCTTAACATATCCTTAAATAGAACAAAAATCCCAGCCCAAGTAATGATCAGAGAGAGTAAAGTGGGAAAAAGTGAGACTAGATAACTCAGAAATAGAAATAGTAGACAAAATTTTGATATAGCCGTCTTAATTCCATGCCAACATCTACATCTTTATGCTTAACCCACCAGCCTTCTCTTTGATATGAAATATCTTCGCATTTGTCCGGATTTCTAAGACTCCTTGTATGTACTATTAAATTTCCATCCTTTTCCGAAAAATGGAAAAATATTACTTCATAAATATTTTTAGTACACGGTAGCTTAGAATTTGCTCGAAGAAGAATTATAAAGCAGTAATATGAAATAGAATCTTCTTAAAAAATCGATTTATATCACTCCCAAAATAAATGCCTTATATTTGCGAAAAACTTCATAGCTCTGGGTCATAACATTTTTTAAATAAGTGATTTTATTAACTCTAGTGTTTTGTAGACAAAACGAAAATTATCAGCATCATATTAGCTCCTTTTTTCTATAAAAATAAAATTTTGTGATTTGTTTTCCTTTTTCTTTACTCCTCGTGTGAGTACAACTCGCATTCCCACTTGTTTTTCTTTATTTCAAATATTAAAAATAATTTCAAAAATTCCATTTGCGTGCTGGAAGACAAATATTTTCCTTTTTCATTTTAAATATTCACTTGTCCTCTTCCCAAGGAACTAAATTTTTAGGATTTCTGCAGTGCTTAAACAGAGTTAAAGTTAAAAGTTAATTCATTTTCAGCCCGAGCAAATAAAACAGCAAAATGGACTTCGCAAAGTTTTAATTGCAACATAAGCACTTAGATCCATTACTGTGAAAAAGGGAAATTTCATTGAGGCTATGGAATCATCTAGTCCAGCAGGAGTAGCACCTGGCGACCCGCCTTTATCGAGTCTGAATCCTGAACGCAGGGTTGGGAATTTTCAGCGCAACGTTATTGCATGCATTCCGCAGAACATCTCATTCTAGCTGCATCTTAAAATACAAAAGGGCAATCCTCAAACTACGAACTAGAATAGGTTTTAATTACAAAATGATGCACTGCTCCATGAAACATCCGATTGCTGTCTGTAGTGACTCCGGGGATGCAGAGGTTAGGCCAACGTGTATGGGCGGAGGACCAGCCTTCCTGGTAGTGATATGTTGAGGGTACCTATAAAATTCTGAGGAAGTCCTCGGAAACTAAGAGGTCCAATCGGCTTTTCTTTGACAATCGTTTTGGGCAGGGGTGGCAGAGCACCCCAATATCTGCAATTAAGCAGAGGGGGCTGCTGGGGTCTGAGGATGTCTTCCTGTGAAATGCCCTGCCACTATGAAACCATTAAAGGCAACCGTAAAATCAAGCCCGCAGTCAGCTGAACAAATAAAAGCTTTTTCCAGACCGTAAATTTTTATCGCTGTTTATGTGGGGGACTGAATTAACTCTAACGGTAATTCCGCTCTCATGTTATACTTCCTTCCCGCATTTTTATTTTTGGACGTGTATAATTCCCATCTAGAATGTTGCCGTCGTCAGGAGTCGACGGGGAGCCCTTCCGTGCCAGCCCATTTTGATATAGACTGCATTCGTCACGGGACTCTGAGTGCTTACGGAAGCCCTACTGAATCGTAGTCGACAAATGTCCACCTAATAATGTGAATGCTGTGCAGGCCTAATCGACGGCCCTTTTCGGTGAATATGACCGGCTCCACATCCTGAAGATGTTCGAGCTAATAATTAAGTTAATAACTTCACTTCGATGACTCTTGATAATGAGCACTCGTTAAGATCCTCTTCCAGCTTAGAGAGAATTCCAGACTACCTCGGGATGGCTCCAATGTGTTATTATTAGAAGCGTTATCTGCGCTGAGCTTGGACTAGTGCCAATTAGGGCAAACAGAATTACTACCGGTACATAATTGTTCTAATTGGTTCTAAATAAGCGTACATCCAACAACTGGACGAAAAATGTTCTTTAAAGGGTTTAAAAAGATATTTATAAATCTCGACTTATTTCGCATTTGTTCACCAGAAGAGGAAAATGTGAAAGGTTGAACTACCTTCAACTAAAAATAGCTTTTAAATTCGTAATATTCTATGTCTATAAAAATCGTATTGAGCTAGCTTGAAATAGGTAGTACCTTTCCGTTTGCTGCTGGATACAAAAAGAATAAAAGCCAATAGCAGAATTTTCCTCTTTTTCCTAGGTTTTGTTCTAGAAGGGGATATACAATTTTTTAATGGACAATTTTTTGCAACAACTTCGTAAATTGAACGAGTCTACTCCCTTCAACAAAATTCGTTTAATTGAAAATACTTCTTTAAAAACATACACAACGCAGTTTTCATAGATTTGTTTGAAGTAGATATGCCGACATATGGAATATTGCACTTTCTTAGCTGACGTGTTTCGTGATAGTTAGTATTCAGGATCTCTTAAAAATTTTCCTGTAGAAACTTCCAGTTCACAAAATTTCAACTATTTTTCATTTTATATTAAATAAAATTTATATATCCCTATATCCCCTTGACTGTTAGAGTGCCAGAATGCTAGAATGCTAGAATTTCTACTAAGGGAGGTGGGATGTTCCCAAAAATTTCGCTGATGCTTTTCACGCACCTGCAGCAGCAGTCGGTGACCAAAGCCTGTTGAAAATTAACTTTTTTGCCCGACGGGCAGCCGTTTGGGGCTCAGCGTGCCGAGCCCAGTCACTGGATACAAGCAAATCCCTTCCAAACTACCTAAATGAAAATTGATAAAACTTTCCCTCCGCATCCCCATCGGACGTCCAAACCTGGATTCGCTTTACACTTGAAGCCTTTTGTGAAAAATTTATCAACCGTGCAAACTGGAATCGTTAACGCGAGTTTTATGTGCCCCTTATGAAATATGAGCGTGTGGTGCACCGTTGCCATATAAAGGACGATATATGGACAGTGGGCCGCTTAAATTCCGGTAGATCGATACAGCAGCCGAGTACCGGGAACCGGGAGTCTGTTCTGGAACGCCTCCACTGCGTCAACATGCCTCCTCCGCTTTAATGCAGGGCTCGGGTATTACATACGACCACTAGGGAAAAAGGATGTCAAGTGGCCGTTCCGTTATGTGCGCCTTTATCTAGAAGCTCATATGATCGTGAAGGACCTGGACACCACCAACCCAAACCTTTCTACGGTGCGGCTTTCTTTTTCTGACTTTTAATGTCCACAGCAGGTGAACGAAGTCCTTGTAAGAATTTTACCTTTGGTTAGGCCCGCTGGCTGACGATATTCTCGCTGTATTTCACGTAACTGCAGGTTACACACCCTCTTGGGGCGACTGTTGCCCAAAAAGAAATCCAAAGAGGGCTCCGAAAGGTTCGTCCAGATGGAACATCTAAGAGTTGTGCGATGTTAACTATCTCCCGGGGACCCAAATACGAGATGAGTTTTCGTTTCCACCGGCAGCGCACCTTGCCCGAGGCGCTTAATCGCTTTCCTGGAGATACATGTGTTTTAGACAGCGCAGGTGGGATGGGACGATCCCTGTGGCGTTTACGAAAGTCCTCGAAACTTTAGTTGCAAACGGAATACTTTTAAAAGCATTTCATTCCCTTTCTGCGTTTAGACTTGGGGGTCAGTTATTTCCTTGTGTTTTTATTTTTTGTTTTATGAACAATTAGATTAAATTAATTAAAACGAAATTTAACAGAGTTTTCACGAATGCAAAATTTAAAAAATCCGCTTATTATAGTCCTTAAATCCTTCAAACATTAGGCCTGTGAGAATACCTCACAATTTAATTTACCAAAGTTTGCATATTTAACTGAAGTAATTAGGTCACTTTCTGTTTCATCTTTAAGGATATTTCACGTAACATTAAAATTAATTTTTAGTATTATCCAAAAAAGAATAGAAATTGTAGGCATACCGAATGGTTGGTTGGTCAATCTACACATTTTAAACCCAATAGCAGACGATCTATTGACTAATTCGGACTGATCTAGAACAAAAGTATTTAAGAATATATTAGTAATATTTTTATCATACCAATAAATTAATAATTAAATAATAACTTCGTAGAAGAGATTTAAACACAACCCCACTTTATTTTATTATTTTCTAAATTTAATTAATATTTTTCTTATTGTAAATCGTGTTCAGTGTGTGAAATGGCCTTCATTAGTTGTTCTCTGCCTTCTTCTTCTTTTGCCACACTCCTACTCACGTAGAGGGTACATTTACCTGCGTAGGCAAATTCTCCCAGTCTCGAAAGCAGGAAAGTTCTTCTCGAGTTCCTTTAGCTGGGAACTAAGCTAATAAAGGTAAAGCCATTCTCATTGGAATTGATGAAATCGTTAGGAGAGCATCGTTCAGCCCGACAGGAAGCTTCGTACGTGCACAGGTGTCGTGCACCTAGTAAGGGGATTCGTCCCTTTCCACCCCTACGCTCCCCCGCAGCCAGAAGGTTCAAAAATGATTGACACGAAACTTGCAAAAGAGCTCATTTATAATTTTGCTGAGTTGACACTTAGGGCCCATGTGCCCTCTTGTCCTTTTTTTTTTTTTTGTAGTTTCAGCTCTTCTTACCTTGCGGCTGGAGTGTGACCCGCTTTTCGTGCCGGTGCCGCCTTTTGACGCTGTTGACCCTCCAGAGAAAGCGGTCCACTTTGGGGATAACTGGGTCGACGGTCTTTAGGTAAATACAGAACAGGCCTTGATGTCCATCTGTGGGCACAATCATACGAAAAACCTTTTCGAACCGGGCCCACCCTTGTAATTGGATACCGGATCGGGCTTTGGCCCGTCTTCGGCCGCCATCGGCTGAATTCAATTTTGATTCTCTGGCAAAGCCGAGCGTGCTTTGCGGCGAGGGCACGCTTTAGTTGTTTTAATTCCTGCCTTCGTAGGCAGTTCCTTTCACTGATAGATCAAATATCACACGTCTGCTGCGCCCCTTCGTTTTATTATGCAGTCAGCGTAGCCTCATTGCCGTGATTGAGGAGCATCAGGACTCGGACCCCTATTAGGACTTTGTTTGAAAATTCGCCTCAATGAAGTAGACCATGATGAGAAAAGCGGCAATCCATGCTTAAACTAATCGCACATCCCTCATTTAGGAGAGAACCTTTCAACTAGAATTAAATCAATATCACCAAGGTATCAGCAACTTTATCCATTAGGTATACCATCCTTGTTTCGATAGACAAGCATAAACCAAAGCGTGTGTGTATAGTGTGCTTTTTTTTTTTGAAAAGAAAAAAAAAATGTTGAAAACCTCCTACGTAGCAATAATTTGTCTATTGATTTTTTTTTTCCTTCCGGGTATTCTGTATCAAGTTTATTTAGAATTTTATTTGTTTGTTTAAACATCGCGGGTTAACTACTTGATGAACAACAATGGAACTTTCACTAGAATATATTTTAGGTTTCAACTTAAAACATGCACATCTTTTCATCCAAGTCAGAGATTTTAGAAATTTTTCATTGACAAATAAATTCATTGCCATGTACCACATGAGACACCTGTGACCTGTTTGAATACTTGGGCTTATTCATTTAACAAATTGTTCTATAAAAGAATGTAAATCTGATTTCATTAAAAAACAGGACATTTAATATTTACGATGACTGAATTCCATGCAACATTCCGGCGGATATAAAGCTCTTTTTAATAGGCTCGTATGTTATAAATTATTTTTATGTGAATCATTTTAAATGTCGTAGTGATTGGATATACCTGCTGTTCTCATAGGTCATCAGACGTACACAATTATTTAAATAAACTGTGATGAACTTAGATTTAGACAATTTGCGTGGAAGAATCTCGAGAATTGGAAACTACGACTGGATAAGTACAGAAATTAAAAAGAAGTCATTGCTGAAAATTAATATAATAATAAAAAGAATCAGTAGATTAGAAAGGTCAGTTGAAAATAATTAGGAAAAACTTTATACTGAAGGTCATTGGACATGAGTGCCCGAATTTCCTTGTATATTAATCTTATACCCCATTCTTGAACAGGTGCTGAAATTGCCATTAGCTGATCTATAAAATCGAACTTTCTCAATTTCAGTACGTTTAAAGTACCTACTTTGTCCTACAGGAGTTTCTCCAACATGCTCCATATGCTCCCGACCTCATTACTGGCGTCTTTCAATTAAACGCTCATTAGGGAGCTCAATCCTGCGGAAACTAGTGTTAGACACGTGTTTTTCCATTGCACCTACATGGATCACCCCCTAAATGACGACGAGGAGTAGCACCTTACTTTACCTTCCATCCTAACTCCCGAAATCTTTGCCAGAAAGTAATGAAGTCATGAGAAAGAGATTAATGCTACCTGCACCGCATTTTAAAGGTGTAGGAGAAGGTGCTAGTGACTTCGGCCGTGTGTGAAGCTGGCCCACAGGAGTCTTTTGCTGCCTTCACCCGTTGGGTGATTCCGGGAGCGTGCAGTGAATTTGCATGCCTGCATACTAAGTAAATACGCAGCGCCCGGTCTGACCTGGCCACATAAATACTAATTAAGGTACGGGGCATTGGACTCTATTCCGGTCTCGTTCGGGATCTTGTAACTGCCGTGCTGACTGTTCCCGACTGTAGTAGTTACCCGGTACCCAGTCCGGAGGAATTATTATGCGAAAGGTTCTGGTGTGTCTGCCCAACCACTTGCATGCGCGCTGCCATGAAGCTCCTTTTGTGCAGACGGGAGCAATGGAAGCAGTGGGTCCAAGTCCGGGACCGGGCGGTGTAATAGTTGTACGGGGCTTTTAATTTCGCTCCTTTCTTTTATCCTTTTTTATTATGCCAAGAGCTTTTCCACTAAATTTTCATCTCTTTGAGGAAATTTAATCCTCCGTTTCTCGTCTATTTCCCGTAAAGTGTTCTCATGTTTTATGAATAACGAAACGCTTCCTGCCATCGGTGCCAAAGAGGAATTTCTTGGCAAACCGTGGCCAGTGTTTACATAAGAATCCTCCGGATCGCCCGGATCCCCCGAATAATGCCGAGCTCTCTGTCATAATTTTTTGTTGTATTTTCGCCTTCATATTTTTCAAAATTATTTTCGACACTGCACCAGGGGGTGCGGCGACGAATGGAGGATACACGGGTCTTGAAGGACCAGGGACCACAAGAAGCACAGCGCACCATTGGAAGGAGCAAAATATGGTGAATTGTGTTGACGGGAAAGGTCCGGCCGGGAATGGCCAGTGAATTTATAACTTAAATTAATTAAAAAATATCTCGCGTCACGATAGGCAAAATTAATCAGTGACACGGGGCGCAGAGCGCGATGTACGGTGCATTGAGCGGGGCGTGCCGGGCATGCGGTTCGCTACTTTTATGGCTCTTTTTGTCATTTGCATTAAAATTATGAATGGCTTCCCACTGTAATTAAAAATTTACCATTGGAGCAGTAGCGAACGAAAAGTGAAAAAAAAATAACTTAAAAAAAAGACAGGAGAAGGGATGAAATACCCGGAAAGCGGGGCTTTTTTAGCGCTACGTGCTAAAAAAGTGCTAAAAGCCTGCGGTGCTCGATTCAATGGGTCCCAGTCCCGGTTTTTGGGATTAAATGAACGGTTTAACGTAATCCTTTCCATTAATCTTCTGCAGTGCTTACAAATGTTGAGATAAAGCGGGAAAACTTTTTACCCCTCGCCCCGCCCGCCGCCCGCTCTTTGGTGGTGGGAGCAATTAGTTCGGGACGAAGAAAAAGATTTCCGCTTTCAACGCAACGTGCTGACGGATTAAGAATTCACAGGCAGCTCCGGACTCCCCTGAATGGAGTACCGGGAGCTATTCCCGGAGGAGCCCCGGGGTGCTGGAGTGCAGCTCCTGACGTTGCATGGTTGTTCCCTCATTACTGCCGTCCGCGCCATTATTCATTTTAACTGATTTCACCAATTTCTCAATTTTTGCCTCTCTCGACATTTTCCACTGGCGAACTAGACTAGAAATTATGTCAGTGGTTCTAGAAAGACCACAGCTTCAGCAGATTTAGAGGATTTAAACCGACTTCTTCCTTTTCGTTTTTTTTTTTTTTTGAAAAAAGTGTGATTACAGTCGCTTAACGCGCTGTAGGAACAGCTTGTAGTAGCAAATTGTAACTTAATTTCGATGGGAATATTTAACCATACATCAACGCAGTTCAATAAGAATTTCATTTTAGTGTTGGTAAGAAGTCTACAAATTATTTGTAGTTTTTAAACAAATTAAAATTCATTTTCATCTTTATCATTCTTTATGATATTACATCAACTTGTGTCGCCTAATTCCACGAATGATAAAATCTAAAATCTTTATAATATACCAAAATGAATAAGAATTTGAAAAGCACACTTTTAGCCATGCTACCGGCTACTTTTCCATAACTGAATGCAAAAATGCATAAAGGCAAATAATTCTATTAACTCATTATTTATTATACTTTTAATATTTTCCATTTTGGAATAGGCATAAAAATATATGTTTATGTGCTTGTGTTAGATTACCCCCAAAAATTTTTATAAAATCGTCCAAGTTTGGTGAAATATCGTTTCCAGTCCTCACAATCACTTCCACGGTTGGATTCTAATACCTTTTCTTTTTTTTGAATTTTCGATGGTCTATTGTCGGACTTGTAATTATCTTCTGATAAACTATCATCTCCTAAATCACTGGTATACATTTCCAAATCACTCAGGTAATCAGATACAGTGTCTGCATATAACTCATTTCAAAATTCTTTCTGGTAATTTCGCTGGAAAATACTTATAATAATAATTATTAAACTATATCCGCAAGATCAAGAACAGAAACTATGACTAACTAAAAATATTTCGTAGCTTTTCTTACAGTTGCATATTTTGATGCATGGGCAAAGACGAGTTAACTCGTGACCAGTCAACAAAGTGCGATCATGATCGATCATCTCCTCTCCATAGTGATTTTTATTTGTTAGATAGAACCAGTATGATACATGGTCTAGTTTACTTCTAGTTTACAAAGCCACATAGTGATAAAAAACAAACGGCATAGCTGTTTAGCCATAAATATAGATAACCATATGTGGGCAGATGGCTCTTTAACGAAAGGTTAACGCTACTAGCCGAATATGCAAAATACTTTTTCGTTTCCAGTGCAAATACAAGATAAGCACTCAATTGTGGGTGGGGAGTAGGTTGTTTTTAAAAAGTAATCAATTCAATTCTAGGAAGCCTATCAATTACTCTGTCGAAATTTCCGTGCCCTAGGCTCCCTCTGTCTTTCACCTCTGACTTTTGAGAGCCCCCAAATTAGCACCGAGACAATGTTGGCAGCCAATTAGCCCACCCGTAACATCGACAGATTAACTCATTAAATTATGCAAATGGCTCCTCGGGGGAGGCGTAAAGTTTACGCTAGCGGGGGCGCTTCTTCTCCTCTGATAAATTTCATGGAAATTCCCATTCTGCGCCGCGAAAAAAAAAAAAACTTATCCGACAAAAATTCCAGCTGCTGCTGTAATGATCCGTCACGGCCAACAGATGAGGGGAGTTAGCCATTTCAAAACTGACTTAGCGCTGGCCAACAGGGGCGCTGCCCCACGGGTACCGCCCGCCACTTACTAGCGGAGAGCAACTACCTGCTGTGATTGGATCAAAATCAGTGAATTAATCATTGCCATAATTTCATTAATTTCGGATTCGAATTGGGTTTCCTAGTTGCCGTGAACAGCGGCATGCTGAAAATTGGGCAAACGTATTTACCTTCGGCGCGCGGATACCAGTGTTAGGCCAAAACGATTTTGGCCGCTGGACCGGATGCGGAACAGGGTCTGGGGATGGGAATAAAACTTTCGTCTAATTAAAATGGCACCAGCGAATTTTAAGCATTTGCATCTGAATGCGAGCCTGGTAGCCAAGAGCGCCAGTGTTGGAGCGTCAGACCGTCTGGCCGACAGACCGCGCGTGTGTCTACTGAGGGAGGGGTAGATTGGGCATCATCCGAAAGGACTTCCGCTATGCATCCACCCCGACAAGTTTGAGCTCGTTTCGGTCAGAAATGAAGGCAACTCCCGCGGGGGCGAAATAATTTTATAAAGTCGAACAGCCACCAACAGGGTTAAAAACGACCACCAACTACGTAGGCAAAGGTGCTGCTGGTCGCGTATATTAGAATTTATTAATTAATTAAATCGGGCCTCAGACAACTTTCGTAACGAGGTGCATAAATTTAAGCTCACACACTTAACGAGCGAGGTCGACTCGACTCTTTCACAGTCCTAGTCCTGGATCCAAAATCCGATTTGAAACTTTCTCGTTTCTAGTAACTGTGGAACAGACAGAAAATTTAATAGATGTAACTACTGCAAACTAGAGCTCTGAATAAATATCTTTCTGAGATTTTCAATTTGAACGTTACCACGGCGTACAGTGGTGTAAACACTTTAAAAAATTCGTAGAAAGAACAAATAATTACTAAATAATTTTTTTCATCTCATTACTCTGAACCACGGTACATTTCGAATAAAAAGTTGGAACATTTAAGACTTTTAATGGCGGAACACAGAGTTACATTCATTTTAAAGTTTGAAGGTTTTTAAAATATTAAAAATGATCAAAAACTGGAAATGGATCGATAATTTAGAATTGACCTAACTATTAGCGAAATGCAATAGCTTAATTATTCTACTTCTTACCTCTGAAAATCTATAATTATATGATGACATCAAAGAAAGTCGTTAGACACTTAAGACGCCGACGTGATCCACTCTCAGTCTGCATACTTAAGGAGGTTTGAAAAATAGTGTAGGCTTTATAGGCGTTAAATTCTTGTTGTGGAATGAAGAAAAATGAAGGTAACAACTTTAATAACAACTGCAGGTACAAAAAGTAAATTTTAAACCAATATCATTTGATGTAAAGTTCACTTTTTATGCAAAATTGTATTTGTTTGCGAAAAAGTAAAGTTTCGTTCTTTTATGACTTATCGATACTCGTCTACGTTGTACGATGTATGGTTATAACAGCCTCTTTAGCATTTTAATTTTCTCTTCGTATAGAACTAGACTATAGAAACTGGAAATGGGGAACAGTAATAAATTGAATCCCTCCCTGCCAATCCATCATCCATTGATTGCGTTGGGAAATCCAACCATAAAGTGCCCATTTGACCTCTTCAAGTTTAAGCCTGGCAACCGTTGCCGAGTTTCCGAGTTTTCTCGACTAAGTCTGTAGGAAGAAAGTACTTTAATCCTGGCTCCAATATCCCGCTGGCTGCGTATTACACGCACATCTAAATTGCCCTGGAGCAAGGACCAGGCAAGTCTAAGCCAGGCGATGTTCGCGTGAAATTATTTGCATGCAATTTGTCTGGAGGACTAATAAATGCCTGAGATCCTCTTCCCGTGTGGGAAGCACCAGAACGGACGGACACTAGGGAGAAAGGATGTTTGCGTGATGGATTTCCTCAGAATACATCTGTAGAGATAGCACAAACAAGAAAGATCCTATGAAATTCACAGGGTTCTACGGGGATTCGTCTGATAGATTGTTTCGTTGCCTGTTCTTATATCGAATCGTTCCAATGTAAGGGGACGCTCTCCTGAGACCCTTAGTAGGAAATTTTTCCGGCATTAGTCGGGATCCTCAACGATAAAATTTTACAAGCTGGAGGCCAGCCCTATCTGGAACACTGCTCTGTACTTGACTCAATCAAATCAATCACGCCCAGATAATGATAGCAGGTCGACTCGCCCGGAGAGCCAACGTCAGCGTCATCCGAAAAGATTTCTCCGCTCAGTAGTGTGGACCAGCTAAGCGCCTTTCGAAATTTCCAATCTGTCTGAAAGCTGTGCCGTCAGAGAAGTTGAAGAGCATAAGGCGTCATTTGATATCATTATACATCCAGATGTCGAGGAGTAATTTTTTAGCCCGGAAAACCCGCCCGCGCCGCCCGCGGGACTCCCCAAAAACGTCAGAACATTTTCTGACAAACTATATTTTCTAGCTAGACTAATGTTTCTTCCTTCTTTCTGTCTCATTTCAGGACCTCCAATCTGAAATCGAATCGCACCGCGTCGTCTACGATAGACTGGATGGTACTGGACGCAAGCTCTTAGGTTCATTGACATCCCAAGAGGATGCCGTCATGCTGCAGCGCCGCCTTGATGAAATGAACCAGCGATGGAATCATCTCAAAGCTAAAAGCATAGCAATTAGGTGAGGCTCTTAAACGGCGTACCTTGTCATAACAATTATAATTATAATTCCGACAAGAAGGCGGGGGAGTTGTTTGTGCACAGATTAATTTTCCAGCTCTGTTAGGATTGCACTAGGTGCCGCCTACATCCACCCTCATCATAGACGATGGGTCTATCTCATCTCCGAAGCCAACTTGCCCGGGCACTTCAGCGGGCACCAGGAAGGGTTTGCACGGGATAAAACTTTGAAGCCGTTTAAGCCCCCAATGATATTGTTTGTGTCAGTTTAGTCTTGGGTTGTTTAACGAGGTTACCAGGAACTTTTCAGCACCCATCCTGTTGGGGTTTTCGGTATCATCCTCGGATGATACAGCGGCGGAACTGTGGCCCAAAAGGGTATGAAAGTGCAACTTCTTGCGGTTCTTATTAAGAAGGTGCAAGTATGGGCCATTTATGAGTTACTACTCGTTATTGTCCTGAAACCCTTTAAAATGGTGAAATGAACTTCTCCTGACGTAATTCATCGTTTTAATTGTTCCAAGAATATTTTACTTGAGGGGAACTGAGCACATCAATAGTATTTTCGGTTTTGACATCGCATTTTAACCGTACCAGCCATAATTACTAACAAAACATTTCTTTTTTAACTAAAAACCACATTCATTGTTAATATTGATGAGATTTTATAATTTAAAAAAAATAACTCTTTTTTAAATGACTTCCCATTTGTTTAATTCACACGTAATAGAAAAAACTGCATGTTTTTCTTCGGTAGTTCAAGTGTTAATAAACTAAAAATGATATTACTTATGTGTTAAGACTCATAGTTAATTTTAACATTTCCAGTCATTTATTTTACTAAGAGTTCTTCCTTAAATTCAGTTACTTCAATCCTGTTCCAAAATTCGATTGGAATTAAATTAAGAAATATAAAAAAGTTTTCCCAATAATTCATCTCAGTTTCATCTTAGTGCTCTGCATCTGCCTAAAACTCCATAAAATCAATTCGATTCTTGGGGAGATATTTAATTTCGGTTGGATTCCAGAAAGGGAATTCTTAAGTCTCAGAAATGGCGAGTTGAATTTGTTCGGTGGCACGTAGGTAACTTAAAGACCTATTAAAATAATTCGTACCAATTTAAATGTGATTTCTAATACTCTCAGATAGTTCATAAACTATCTGAAAATATAATTTCAAGTATAGGTTTCATCCATAGATCGTGTGGGATGAGGGCTTAAATCCTGGTAGCAGTTGTCACAGTACAATTTATCACGATAAGGTGTCTTTTTTAACACTTTATCGACCGAGCGGATTTGCTATAAATCTGTGCCCTGTTATCGGTGGCATTTTTTTTTAAATGGGAAAAAACATTGATCGTCTTCTTCAAATTCTCGTGTATTATGAAGTAATTCAGATATTGATATGAAAACTTAAGGATATATTAGAGATTTTAATTATAATTTCCACATTATTATTATTTTTTTATACTATTTACAGTTTATGTCACCAGATTTATACATACAAAACTTTAATAATTCACCTTTGTATGAGTTTTGGGGAAACAATCAACACGTAAAGAATCTTTGCACTCGTTACGCATGTGCATTGAATCCTTTCTTATAGTATTAAATACGAAGCTGCAAATCGTAATATTTCATATAGGACACCAATTGACGTACCTGGTCGTTAAAGTGTTACGTAACTTTTTTTGACTTTAATAAACCGAAAAAGTCGGCTCAATTTATGGCAGGCAGATCACTCATTTTCGTTAATACGAAGAAATTCCGTGCCGTCCCCTGGGGCACCGCCTTAACTACAGACAGAGTTCGGTGTCTCCCGTGGGAAAATATCTTCTTCCCGGGAACAGGCTGAGACCTGAGAACAGAAGCGCAAATCGTAAAATAATAGCGAGCACGAGAGTCGCGATAAGGGAGGACGAGAGTGCAAATTTCAGCTAAGAATCTCGAGAATGGAATGAGATGACAGATGAAGGAAGGGAATGTCCTTAAAAGGTCTTGGGATAATTCGCACCAAGAAAAATCTGCTGACAGAGCAAAGCTTAAAAGTCGCGCATACTTGAGAAACGGAAGCGCCAAGAACTTCTGCGACACTTCTTCGTTCTCTGATGGTAGTTTAGCTTTTTCCTTATATATTTTTTTTTTCTTTTTTTGTTTCCCAGTTGATCCCGGCTGTTGTTCACGAGTGCGCTGCTGCTCCTGCTGCTACTGCCGCTGCTGCCACAATTGCTTTTTCAGCTGCCAATGTTCCAGGATTATGCTTGTAGAGCTCCCCTCTCGTCTGGATTTCTTTGACATCCACGGGCAAAGGGATAGTTGTAGAGTTCAAGCTGGGCAACACGGGCTCGATCCTGGTCCCACTGTTGACAATAGGAAAACTTTTTTTTTTGCCAAATAAAAATTATTGCACAACTTTTACTGTCAACTTTGATATAAAAGCAGTTTTTGCCTTAGCGCAGGATTTATGGGGTGTTCAAAGATAGAACCATGAACTGAGAACTTTCGGGATTTATTATTAATTTTTCCCAGTGACCTTTGACGGGACTCCTTCCGGACAGAAACTTGCCTGCGGCTATTCGTCGTAAGTGCCTTAATAAAGGAGTGTCCGTCCCCCGGGAGGAATTCGGGTATTTCATTGTCTTGTTTAGATGAATTGCTGACTTTGGGTCCCAGAACGCTAAACGTTTGCTTTTGTGGTCTCGAGAATATAACCCAAAGCCCAGGTGGGTTCAATAAACGTAAATAATTAACAAGGAGCGCGGATGAATGAACATCTCGAAAGCTAAATCTTACAGAACTGATATACCTTTAACAGTTCTGGATTCAGGTAGGCATGAAATAGCGATGAATTTATAAAGTTCTATAAGAACAAGGGAACAGAAGGTCTTTCGATACAATAACACGTAAACCTGAAAGGCTTTTCACTTTAGAATAAATACCCTTCTTTCTTGTACACGTTTTAGGCTGATCCGAAATCCATCGTTATATTTATGCATCACACCAGATTCTTAAAAAATATTAAACTCAAAGTATGGAAAATCTGTTTTTCGTGGCCTTGAAGGATGTTTAGAAAAAGTATATTTATCAGCTCTTTCAATTATGAAAGTTATTGTGGGCCGACAGTTTCGGATTTTCCAGAGGTTTATAGAAAGGTGCTTAATAATGACCTCCGGTATCTTAATCCTAATCTCTTCAACCAAGAACATTCGTGCCCATACTTTTAATTAGGTTATTAATCAAGGATGTTAAAAATTTAAGGTAGGAAAATAAAAGTGTCAAAATAATATCAGACAGATTAAATAGATGAAGTGGACAAAATTCCAGGAAATGTATGTAGAAAGATTTCTACGGGAATCAACTAAATCAATTACGGAATACGCCGAAAAATACGAGTAGACTGCAGATTGAAAACTTCAAAACTATTTTATTATACTTCCGAATTGACTATAGATAGTTACTATCGATTACTTTACAAGTCTCCAGAACTTCATGTTATCCTTACGAATTCAGATCAAGCATTTGTGATCAAAAATAATTTTTCTAAGCCATAGGATGCTTCTCGAAAAACTCCAAATACTCTATCGACTATATTCAAGGTAAAAAATGATAGCGTTTTTCGGGAACGAAATATGTCGATGGATTTTCCGGCGAAAATGAACGGAGGGCCCATTTACTTGTGTACAAGGCACTCTCTAGAGAACGAATAAATAGTGTGCATTTTTCTTCAAGTTCCGTCTTGTCCATATATAAAGTTCGTTTTTGTAGTGTACCAAAAGAAGGGGTACGGGGGAATGGCAAAAATAATAAGAGAACCGCTCTCCCGGAAGATGGATGACGGAAGATTGAGGAAGCGAATTTATCACATTTTTCCTGAAATCCTTTTCAATTTATACAACGAGCAGGAATTTGTGCAGTTTATCTCTTTGGTTCCCACAATTCGTTCCGTCGCCTTGTTGCTTGCTCTGCAGGGAGTCCCAAGAGATAGACATAAAGACAGAAGGGACCTTGAGCACATGTACACTATTCTGGCTATTCGAAGCGGCTGATGTCCTTGCAAACATGCTCTATAGTATACCTAATGGCTGTACTGAAGAATCTTCTAGTTTGCTTCAAAAGGATATCATTGCATTTCTCAAGAAAGTGAGCAAACAACGTTTTACAGACTTAGAAAGGCCTTGATAAGTAGGATACCTGGCACTCTATCCAGATCTATTTACTAGTATGCGTCAAGGATAGGCGGAACCATAATTATCCCAGTCCTGAATTGATTCCCATTGATTTCGCCCGGTGAAAGTATTCCACACAACAGACTAAAAACAATAGAAAGCCTACCCTGCAAAAGGACGTCCTCCAAGTCCAGTGGCCCCGTATTTCAGATCATAATCAATAGCCGAGTGTCTATTTGTTTTCTGCTGTCGGACAAAGCACACAATCTATTTCGATTGTATGTAAGTGGGTGGACACTGGACGGTGGACGGAGGCTGACCAGCAAAAAGTGGAGACAATGCCCGTATGGGGGATTAGGGTATATAAAGAGGATTTCGCTTGGTGGCCAGCACTGGGGTACTCAGTACGTTCTATAGGTCCTGGAAGGTTCTATGTCCGCTCGGTGTACGACATTGTTCCTGGACGGAGGATGAGTGGACCCTGGTTATATCATTAATTATTCATGGGCTTGGGAGGGGGTCAGATAAATAAATAATTTGCCGAAATACATGACCCGCTTATCCCTGCCGCACACCGACGGCGGTGACGCTGCTGTGCTGCAAGCACTTCCGGCCTCTGATTTGCCTCAGTACCCATTTTAAGTGGTTCCGTCGGCATGAGGGTCCATGAGGGCGCCCTTTATGCAGACTCCGGAAAACTTGCTTTGGGAAAACCGGTGCCGTAATTAATCTGAAGAACTCTCCCCCGACAAGATACCGGCTAATCATGCGATTTGAACGAATAAGGGTTCACCTGCGCTAGGTGCCTGATCCTATTAACCTGTCAGGTGCACATCTACGTTTGTTGGACTGACAACCACCAGGTACTTCTCTGGCTGCGAGTTAACGCTCAAAGGTGCAGAGGAAGATCTGACACATCGGTGTAACATGCGAAATTGCTGCATCAACTTAAGGTACTATCTTGACTTGTTCGAAGAGCTAAACTGATATGCAACTATTTCAAGATTTCTAATGTTCAAAATTATTATTGGATATTTTTATGGGCTTCCATAAATCTACCAAAAGAAAATAGACAAATATATATAGAAAATATTATATTTCTTTTTACCAAAAACAGCTTATGGCTTTCGTAATTCTAGTTCTAGCAATTTAATCCCAAAATTCAATTGACTTAATTTTGAATATAAATGTTTACTAAAACTCGGAGCACGAGAAAAAATGTAAATGAAAGGAAAGACGTTCGTGAAAAGTTTATTTAAGGGAATATGATTTAAATTTGCAAACTCTTTTTATTTTGTTCAGGGAAAAATGTAGAAGAAGCAAACAGGGTTTTTTATCTGTAGATACCTTGCACAAAATTTTTAGATGAGTACCAATCTTGTAAAAAAAGTCGTTTCAAAGTAGTTAGTTGATTATTTGGAAACGCTTAATGAAAAACAAAATATGAAAAAGAGATAAATTTTATTTCCCAGAAATCGTAGAAAAGATTTGAAGATGAATTCTTGAATCCGCCATTTAAAACAATTGGACCTTTTTTTATATTAAAGGGAACAGGAACAGGAATCTTTAAATTAAATGGAATTTTAAGTATTCATCGGTTAGTTTCATTTAAGACATGCATAGGACTATGTGTCAAACGAACCCTGGGGCACCTTCAGGATATCTCCGATTAAGCTAGGGCAATTCGACTCCTGGAGCAACGTACGATGAGGATGACTCCCGGCTTTGTGAATTTAAATTAAACTGTAAGTAGCTTTGGACTGCTTCGCTGACTCATGCAGACTCACGAAATATAAACAGGATTGAAGAAATTGCCAGGACAGGTAGCAAACAAACAAATAAACAAAAAAATTCCTAAGGACAACAGGAATTTCGCAAGCTCTTTAAAAAATTTACAAAATAGCTTGTCGGGTTGGGAAATTAATTCAGAGCAGGATGGCCTCCTGGCTTCTGGAATATTTATGATCTTGCATGGTCATGCGGCTATAAATTACCTGCCAGGAAAAGAAGGACTATCTCGAAAGGAACCCCAATTTTTTTTTGATCACACCCGTTTTTGAAAGATATCAACAAAGGTCTCGGTTGGGGGAAAGGCTCTGGGTGCGGGTTGTGGCAACCGCAACAAAACTAACGATTTTCCACGGAGAAAAATAGACGACCGAGACCATATGCCAGGACAACGGTGGAGGCGTTGCTCCTAGCAAAAATGAATTTATTATTTAGGCCAGAGCCAGAACCTTTTGTTCCTGCCGGTTTTCATTAATATGCGCGCGGCAGCCGCGAGCAGCGCTTTGTTGTTGTAACGCTCAGTTGAACTGCCACTTTGGACGAACGACACTGGCCAAGTCGTTTTTCACAACATTTTCCTTGGACCCTTAAGCAATAAGCATTTATCGTTAATTACATTTTCTAGGGAAGATCCTCCAAAGATTGCCGCGCTAGTATGCTTCATCACCCCCGAGCTTGTCCCCAACATCGGGGAATCTTCCCTAAAATAGTTACTCTCTTTCAGGGAAACTCTTCAAAATATTCGATTAGTCTATTGAAAATTTATTTTAGTTGATATAACTTTTGGCAGAGGATCAGGAGTGTGTCATTCAGCTTGGAAAGTTGCTCCGGACTTTTCTTTGAAAATATCTCCGTCGTAGTCAGTCATTCGGTCAACCTTTGTTGGACCTCTCCACGGAGTGAAACACAATTTCTTGTTAAAAAATTCTCAAACTTTGGACAAAATAATCCCTTCCGTCGTCCCTGCAAAGTGCCCTGTGATTTCTTAAAATTCTCCTCATCTCCACCTTGAACTTCGAGAGTGCGGTAGTGTAGGAGCAGCTCGGTGGTGTATATTTCCAAATCTTGAGAGTCTGCAGCTGTAATTGCAGATGTGTTCAAAAGACTTTCAACAGAGGGATTTTAATTGAATTTCCTTTTCTTTCAGGAATCGTCTCGAATCGAACGCAGAGCACTGGAACGCACTTCTTCTATCGCTTCGGGAATTGACGGAGTGGGTCATACGCAAGGATACCGAACTTTCAACTTTGGGTCTTGGACCAGTTCGAGGCGATGCCGCGAGCCTACAAAAGCAATTGGTGCGTATTTTTAATAACATTATTTTAAAACTGTTTTGGATTTAAAACGCCGCCTAGTCCAGTCAAAAATACGAAATTCTTTTTTTTTTTTGATGTTGGTTTCTTATTTTATATAACTTTTGCATTAAAACGAATACTAATTAGGTGCAGAAAGAAATCAAGCATAGTATCTACCTAGTTATGTACTTTATTCTAGTTTTTTGTTTGCGATAAGGTATAGATAGGAATTTTAGAATTTTAAAAACTTATTTTTAAAAAACGAATTATACAATTGACTTCTATTTTTAATCCCGAGCATGTTATGATTTTTTAGGTAACCTTTTGACATCACGAAATCTTCAAAATGAAAGGTTCTTCAAAAGAGGCCAATCAATTCGGCTATATTTTTTTTTCAGTTTAACTATAAAAAATGTTTAGAAAGCCAGTTCTCCTATTGTCAGCTTCAGTGCAGTGTGTCATCAACAACAGAACTCAGCAGCGATGTTCTGAGAGGTTGGCATTTCCCTTGTGCAATAAGAAAAGCATAAAGTGCACCACATTAGCGAAACTCCGATCAACTAGATTGCCACCCCGTGCTAAATGCTCCTGGGTGGGCATGGGGTGCAGATGAAGAAATGCAAACTGGGGATGACCTGTCTTCTGTCCTCTAACGAGGACAGGAGGAGCTGGCTTTTCCCTCTTACCAAGGCGCCTGTATAAGCCAGGGGGTTGACCGGGCTCGCGCCGGGACTCTGCGACGTGGACCGATAAAAGTTTTTATTAGCGTTATACGCTCATAAAGAGGACGAATGGCTGAGGGTGCGGCCTGGGCTGCACTGGCGATGGTTAATTTTTAATGGCCTCCGCGTTATAAATACGCCGTCGGGTTAATAGTGGCGCATTTTATCAGGAACATGGAAAATTTAGCACTTTGGTTGACTTTTGTGGCCAATTTCACTCGGCAAATGAAGGCCGCCTAAAATTTATGACCGCGGTGATGAAAGCGGCGGTCAGCAAATTCAACGCGCTGTTGCACGGAGCGCTCTGCAAATAAGCCAATATCAGGCGAGATATGATTTCTGTTAATTGCAGGTCGGTTAGAGATGCGTATGATGGCTTTGTTAGGTCCAGAGTGGCTTTAATTCACCGTATGCTTACCGAGCACTTGCCTTTTCAGCGATAACAATGGAACCGATTTATTCATTTATCACCAGGTACAAAAGACCATCCGACAGAGTGAAAATGAATAAAAATTTCATATCATTGCATAAGTACGAAGGAAGGTATCAACGTCAGTTGTTTAAAATTAAATAAAAGTTCTCTTTATTGCTCTCTATTTAAACAAGGGCCCATCAAAAGGAAACAAGTTTTAACGATTTTTTAACAGAAATGGTCAGTTTTTAGGGATGCTTTTAAAGGAAGTATTAAAGCATCATTAAAGCTTTCTTTATTCCAATCCAGAAATCTTATACACAAGAGATACATCCAAAATTTAATGCTATCAGTATTATTAATTCATATAATCTAATTTTGCCTACTTTTACCATACTAACTATTATTTTAAATGGATAGAAAAATATTCGTAAAAAAATCAAATTGTCTGACAAAGAATTTTTTTGATATAAAAATTTTATGAATGCTATAGAAACTTCCCTTTTACTGGACACCTTTATAACCTTCTCTATATTACACTTTTTAAGACTGCACACATTTTGTGAAACTATAAAGTGGTTTGGAAAAGATTTCTCGTGCTAAAAATACATATCATAATTTCACTTCATCACCTTGAAAATAAGAAATATGTGTAGAAATAAATTGGGAGTAAAAATCTAATCTACAATAACGACGATCTTATAAATTGATTGAAATTATGCGACAGAAACCCATTTATTTACTTGTAATTATTTCAATAATTGATTTGTTTTGACTTTCTAATAGTTGAACATGTTTTAATATTTGCTTTTTCGTCACGATGATACCAAACCTGTCAGGGCCGGGATTATTTAGTAGTCCAATATACCGAAAGAGGTATCAAGAAAAGGTTTTTAAATTATTCCAAAAAATAGGGCAGCTTACCGATTTAATGGAGAAACGAAATATTGGTAATGACGCTCTTGTAGAATAGAAAGTAAATCCAATAAATTTCGGGACACATGCGAAGTTCAAACACAGGTCTCTCTGATTACACTAAGGGTAATCGGATTTGCGTATCTTTTCGTTAGATTCATTATTGTAAAATCAAGCTGAAAAAGAAACATGCTACATGTCAAAAGGTGTGAACAATGACTAACCAAAATCAATTTTGTAAAATGACCGGCCAACAAAGAAAACAAGAGTAAATAGGTCAGATAAATATCGATACTTCCTTCAAAGGAAACCTATCGGACGTTAGTAATTAATATAAAGAGTGTCCATGATAAAAGATCCTGCAAAATAATTTTCACGAGCGAAACACGTGCACCGCACAAATAGGGGCCCATCGTGGGAACGGCGGCCAGGAGCACGCGGGGAGCTAATGTCTAAGGCGCCTCCTATAAAGAGCACAACGGCCTCAATAACCAATGGCGAAACCGCACCGGCTGAAAGCCTGATAAAACATTTTCCCAGAGCACCACCGCGCCAATGTTTATCCATATTTATCACACAATTTCAATTAATGACGAAACCTATCGCATCGTAGTACATCGTTATCAATTACAGTGAAAACACGGGCGGCGATAAACATTTGTTTAATATCGAATTCCTGTACCGCGTTGCCATTCGACGAGGCGTCACGGTGAGGGTATGGACCCTTTACCCGCTCTGGTGCTCTGGTTCGGGCACGGCACGGATGCAATTGAAATCCCCTGGGATCATGGATCTGATGCAACCAACCCCCAAATCCAGAGGGAACATGTTGCAGGAACACGGGATGGATATGCCACTGCACCATCACTACCATCGACGGCTTTTAAATTCCGTAAAACTTTGAGTGCGCCGATACCCTCAGTCATAAAACTCATTTGGCTCCAGGGAAGTGCACAATACATGATAGTGTCAGGCTAGGACGTGGGACGGGAACTGATGGATTCCCCAGCCACTCGTCCTTCGTACTGATACCCGTCTCGATACCGGGATATGTTCGATTCCACCACTTTTACGGCAAAACAATACAATTTAGATTTAGACAAATCAAATCAAACGTTCCAGGACTGCTTCATTCCCTGGCACTTGCAGGGCTGCAGAGGCGAGTGCATAAATCAATACCATCAAGTAATCGATACTTTTACTTATTACACCAAGTAAAACCGGTACATTGTAGGTATTGAAGGAAAGGATTCAGTAGAAAATTGTGTGGGATCAACGACGCTGTATCTACATCTAAATCTAAAACTTTAACAAAGCAAATGTTTTCGATTATGGTCTATTTATAGAAACTACAGGCGCCAAACAAACTGCTCCAGAATTGTTATCTGTTTGTATTCTACTTCATAGCAGAAAATCCACTGAACCAATTTTGAATCTGTTTTTGTGCATAGTAAGCTTAGAGGCTCAGCTGCAATATGAGATGTATTTTATTACTTGTTTGTCTATCAGTTTGTTTATTTGACTATTATTTTACAACGGCAAAAGTACTAAAGGGATTTTAACCAAAGCTTCACAATTTTACGACATATGAATCATTTTAGAACATGTCCTAAAAACGTCTATCTAAACGCCGGTCTATTCATTCATACATAAAAACATTCATCCCTATGGAGCCTCTATTTTCAATTTTAACGTATGCGAATTTCTTTTTGATATGATTCTGTAGGAATAAGATTCCTCTGAATTCAAGCTTATCTGCTATCACTTAGAAATCTGGTTCTGATTTAGTGTGGACTTAAGCGATCAACAAACGTACTCTTTGCCAACGTCGCAAGGATAGAATGGAGGACAGGAAGTGATCTCCTAAAGCGATCAGAACCCGGTTTTCATCAGTTTTGATGTTGCTGCTTCTTTTGAGTCATTATCACGTCCGAGATTTCATAATCGGATTATGCATGAATTAAAGGAATACGAAAATCCCGTGAGGCCCAATGGTATTTCGTTAAAGCTGAAAACTTTCTTCTTGATGATGGAGCACCGGAACGGGGTGTAATTGCTCTTGGCAGTTATTTCGAGAAATGTATCCGAAAGAATTTTTTTTTCTTTGTTTTTCCATCTCGCAAAACGAAAATGGGAGATAGAATGGTTGTAGCGAATATGCATAGACCCTTGACACCAGTCGACGACGTCATCCATCTTGGGCGAATTCACTACAGAGCAGTCTTGCAACTCGAAACGCCAAGCGCGCATTTTTCGAAGGCTGATTGTAGTGGAGTTTGAACCCCCGCCCCCGCAGTGGTGACTCATAGCAGGACTCGATAAATTTTTGTTTTAGAGGATTTATTGCGAGATCGGCGCTCAAATGGTTCGGAATGAAATTGGAAAGCTCATAAAATCAAGTCCCTCATGGTGTGTGCCATCAGGAACGGGGTGGTGAAACCGCTCAAAGATTAGCCTCGAGTAGAGTGCGAACAGAACTGGACTGGGACTTGTGAACTTTTCGAGTGCTGGCTGGCAACCGGGGGAGTTCCCGGGAGCCTCAATATCCCAGAGAGTCCTGGTAAAACTTCTTGTGTCAGACAAGTAAATTGTAAGTAAAACACCCATAGATGAGCCGGAGCGTAATTAAGTCCAGTCTTTAAAAGTTCTATGTTAGCTCAGGGAATCTAGCGGTGGAAAGGTGGGGGAGTTTATTGAAAGTTCCACCTTCCTGGATAGTGTGGTTGTGCTGCAGTAGTTAAATCGGGAGGAGGGCAATAAAGTTTTAATAAAAGGAAAGGAGAAAAACATTTTCAACTATGAGAATTATTACGTTGGGAACTTTGTGATTTATGGAGCCTGCACTTCTTCTGGGCCCCTTTTTGTTTACTCTTTTACTTGAGTGCGCTCACCGATATGGAATAAATAGGTAAACTTTTGCACTGACTCACTCCCTAGAATTAATTTGCTTAAGAGACCTTTTAATAGCGAAATTTCCGCACAATAGCATCAAGCCCTGCGGCGACGATGACGAGGGTCACGCTGCACGGCTGGAAGTTGACCAACTCATTCATTATAACAAATGAAATGGCTCTTAGGAGGGTACGCTGCAAGTAAATCAGGAAAGAAAAATGTCAGCGATGTGAACTGAGACAGGAGAATATTGTAAAATTCTAGAATTATGATAGTGAAAAGTCGGCACTTGCGAGTTTTCGTTTCTTTTTCGATTTCACAGATGAAACATGACAAAAATGGGAAGTGTTGATGATTTTTAACTTGCTTTTTTTTCTCAATTTTATTATATATAATTATAATTATAAAGCATTAACTTGTCTTACTTAACTTTTATTTAACCTCGCTAGCAAATGTAAGTAGTGTCTAACTCTAGTTATAGTACTTATGTAAAATCTGTTACTATGGGCACTGTTACTTACCATTTAGACTACAATTATGTTCGGTTCGGAAATAGGATACCCCATTGGTAAAAATTCCTCCGTCTACAAACAAATATGAAATAAAATGAAGTTTACACAATTTTAACAGTAAACCCCAACCAAAATTGACACAATTCAGAAATCTGCAGCCAAAAGCCACACAAAAGGGGAAACTAGCTCGGACTAGTACGATAATAGCCAACAGTAGCAAGGACCAAAGTAAGCGAATTGTGCTGCAAATTGCAGAAATGACAACTCCTAGAACCTCCGCTAGTCCGACATTGTTCCTCTGTTTGTGAGATGTAGCGCTATGCTGAAGGGCGTAAGCATAAACCATCGGCTGAAAACCGATCTCCTCTTGAGCTCCCATTTCCGTGGGAATGGCAGTGGCTGGTATTATCCTCCGATTTTATTGGTTGTGGAAATTATTAGTGTCGACGCCCACCCCTCAGAAGAGTGGCCGGGGCAGTAGGATGTAATAAAAAATGTATACAGCTGCCCAACGGCATGCCACAATCTCGACACATCCTAGAGTGGCTCAATGACGACAATGGGTCAGGCTGGGAGATTCATATTTCAATATGAATATGAGAGGACATTTTCACTCGAAGGAAGAAGGACGAGAGGCCAAGAACACCCTACCAACCAATACGACTCCTCTAAGTTGCGATCGTTGCTATTTTTGATGCTCTCAATGGGCCCGATACTGCTTAACGTCCGTCCTTTGTTACTTTATGCGATTGGCCACATTGAGGTCCTTGTGGTCAAGAGGCCTGAGATTTTAACTGGAGTGCTCTGGGCTGAAATCGTGACTCTTTTTAAAAGACAGCAAGAGGAAGAAACTTAATAGCTCCAGTTTAGGGTACATATTTAACTTATAGACTCGATTTAGAAATAATTTCTATCTTCCTACCCAAATAACATGCCTCATCTCCCACGGGGTAGGAGTTGACATATCAAAAGAAGATATTCATATTTGCCAGGAATTCTGTAGATGTTCATATTTCGACGCGTAAAAGTATCAATCCTTTGATATTGAATATTTTTCTTGATATTTTTATGATATACTAGGAAAAAATCTTTAAATATCTACAGCACTTTATTGCGAATAAATAAATGTATAACAATAAAAATTCATTTCAATATTATGCTTGTATAAGGACCTTTTGGAATAAAAACTCAGCGTGATATCTCATCTAGATTAAAGGATATTCAGAGATGTATAGAACTTAACTTACAGAGCACCACCTTTTGTCCTTATATACAGAATTTTAAAGGAGGACTATCCCTCAAATTTTGTGTTAAGTCGGATTCTTAAGTTTTACGTAAACATATTTCATAAAATTCATTTATTTTATATTTGTTCTGTGGGATCTTCATACCAGCAATTTAAATTTGAATCTAATGACTAGCAAGAGCTAAAATACTACGAGGGATGATTTATAGAGTGGGGCATCATAGAACACTTTTTAAATTTTTATTGTAGCTCTTTTTAAAAAAAAAATATTATCTGCTTTCGATTATGTTCAAAACATGTGTCTCCATTCCAATCCCAATACCCAATCCTCGTGCTTGTTTTGAATTTCGGCGATAATCGGCCGAATGGGCAATTTTTCTCTCTGGAACGGCCCCAACACGACGAGTAATTACACTGTTGCGGGATAACACGCGACTGACATATTTTCAACCCGAAATCTCGCCAAAATATCGCAAACGATTGGTTTCCGACCACTCATCCTACCGACCTCAAGGAGCATAAAATTTGTAGCCAATGTGTATGACCCCGAGGGCGTAATGGGAGATGTGGTCTAACCCGGCAACGGGGGGAGACACCAAACCCAACGGCGTAATAAAATTGTTCTTAATAGATTTTCCCTCCATCAAGTAAATCGATTTTCCTGGATGCTTCTTGCTGTTCGCAAGAATGTTCCTCTTAGGGTCGAAAATTGATGTCCCGCTTAGGGCAGTGATGGCGGATGATGTGCGGAGAGTTAGGAGCAGTCGGGGAATGGAGAGGTATTTGGCGGAACGTCTTCGAAGGGAAAAAAACAAACAGAATTAAGAAAGTGTAACCTCAAAACATTTTACGGATCATTAAAATGGATTACGAGGGCGCGTTAGCCCCTCGGATTTGGGCCTCCATATCCGCTTAAGCTGTTTTATGTCGCGCGATTGCGATCATCATGGGTTGGGGTTTTAGGTTTTTGTCTCCTTTTTCACATTTTGACTGGTTACCTTTTCTACCTGAACGTGGGTCGGCAATTTTTTATTATCTTAATTCAACGGAAGATGTCGTAAACTCAGTAGACTTTACTATTTTCGTTTTCCTTCTCAATTTTCCAGGATGATCACAAAGCATTTCGGCGGCAGCTGGAGGATAAACGCCCGGTCGTCGAGAGCAATTTGCTAAGCGGACGCCAATATGTTGCTAGTGAACCACCTGTTTCAGACACCAGCGATACTGAAGGTAAATCCTTCTCCCACCCCCGCCTTTAAGTTCCACTCGTTTATGGTCACTGCTCACGTCTTAATTATTTTCGACGTCGACTAAACCTCGTCTTTTTTATCTCCCACTTTGCGCAGCCATTGACTCGGACTCGAGGTACCTGTCGGCTGAAGAACAGAGCCGGGAGCTAACACGTAGCATACGTAGAGAGGTAGCTAAACTGTCGGAGCAATGGAATAACCTAATCGACAGATCGGATCACTGGAAGCATCGCCTGGACGAGTACATGACGGTAAGTACCTCAAATTTTCAATATAACACCTGTCGACGTCACTTCCACCACCTTAAAACTGTTCACACCGTTTTTCTGGCAGCAGGACGACAGAACGATGTCTTGCACTCAAAATGTTAAATTCCCGAAATTGGACGACAACTACAGACTAGAGTGCCTGTCTGTGCACTTGCAATTTATTTAGAACTAAAATCCAGTCAGGTGATTGAAGTAATTACTTTAATGCAGACATTTTACCCGACTTTACATTTTACTAACAAAGAGCAAAAACCTGACAGAAATCAATAGCGTACTGGTAGATGCTGATAAGTGCACACGTAAATGATTAATCGACCTTGATGACTTGTTTCTACTAGACTCCTTTGAAGGCATATTAAAATTCGCATACGAATCAAGCATGTGCTCGTTGTCGAGAGGGTGAGATAATAGTAAATCTAATTTTTCGATTTCGAAGTAGGTACTTTCAAAAACAAAAGCCTTCAATTAAACATTGAATTATTTCACATATATTTGATTAGACCAATTTTAAAATTTTCTCGTTAATAGTTTTAAAAAACGCAAAATCTTATAAAAGTGCGCTTAAACGTACAATAAAATATATGTAAACAAAAAATGTTTATTACTATTGTTATTATTATTTATCGATCTTTTTCATTTTTTTGAAATCCAAAATTATACCGTCTGTTTGCACATTTAAAAAGAGGATATTGCTTATATCCTTAGCTAAACGAATTTCATTCACACCGAACGAAAATAAAACTTTTGTGAAAGGGAGCTAATTGACAACGATGTTGCAAAAAAAGTTTTATTTTTATTTTATATGCACTCGACAACAGCGTATAATTTTCCTATTTCAAAGGGCGTTAAGATCAACTGTCTCCCAAAAGCGCCACCTTGTTTAGAAGATATTCGGGCAAAACCCAGCTCTAGAAATTAGTTAACATGCAAATTTAAGTGAACTCGAAACTCGTCCCAAAAGCACTCCTTCTGCAGCAGGCAAACGGAAGGTCCAGACCCGGCGAAGGTTCGTCCATATTCTCCGTAGTCCCTGGGCGCGGTTTCACAGTTTCATTGTGTGCTTAAAGCGAAACAAGACGAGGTCGCATAGAGCTGACGCCCGGCGTGTCCACCCCAGCTGAAAATTGGAAGGGGAGCGTTTAAATATGTACTGAGACCGAAATGGCCAAAACTTTGTTAAACAGCTTCCCACGAGCTGTTCAACTCAAAAGACCACTTGGTGTCCCTGTCTGTTAGGCACCCTGCTCCATAATTAGCACTCAGCCAATTTGGTGACCCCGCACATCGTCCACTAGGCCAGTCTACGGTCAACGTGTTCATCACCATGCCATCCTGCTGTCCACTGTCTTCCCGGGACCCAACTCCCGGCAGCCGGCTCTTCAAACCTCCGCTCCCACTTTGCAAGCCCCAGTGCAGGCACCACTTGCTCACACTAGCCAACCAAAATTGTCGGACGGCAAAATCTGGTGAGCTGAGTTTGTTAAAATTATTTTGTCGACCCATAAAAAGAGCAATTTTAGGCAGCTTTCTGGGTTGGCAGTGCCTAAAGAGGAAGAACCACATTCTGATGGAGTCCATCCAAAAGCGATGTGTGCCGTCATCCTCTGTGCATGTGCAAACCGTGACTAAATGGACTACTCTAGTCCTGGTCCCGGGGCCGAGTCCTGGTCCCGGGGCCGAGTCCCGGGTCACGGGACCCAACCCGGATATGTCGGACGTCCAGGACATCCGGCAAAATGTGATGGCCTTGCGGGCAAAAAAGTTAGGTTAAATAAATTCAGCCATTTTAGCTGCTCGACTTTACCTTTTCGCAACTCCATCAGACAGTCTCGTTAATTTCCATTGGTTTAACTAGGATTTTTGTCCAGGCATGGGTTCCCCAGGCTTTCCTCGTAGCATGTGACCCACTTTCAGTAATATATTCGTTTATGTACTTTAATTAGGCTCTGTGCAAACAAAATGGATCGTTTTATTTTATGGTAAAAAAATAAAAAAATTGGTTAAAAATCGTCATAAAATTAATTTACTCATAATTAGCATGAAAGCGAATTTTGTAATTGTGACTTTAATAACACCAACATTTCAAAGAGGAAACATTAATTTTTAATGTGTTTTCCATAATTGGGTTTTATTTCGAAATTGTATCCAATGGAGGTTTTCCCATAAACGTCTTTAAGAGGTACTAGAACCAAATCCACGAAGAACTACATTTGGGATGAAAACGCAATACATGTTTTGTTTTAATCTACACACACACATGGTAGGTAATTTAAAAAAGGACTTTCTATATTACACTACATCAGAAAAATAATGCCACATTATTCTTAAAGAAGGTCTGTAAAAAAATAAATTGAAAATAGAATTTCAACGTGCACGTACTTTATCGAGAACACTAAAACAAAAAAAACAAGATTGAGGTGGTATAAAATGATGCAGTGCCCGGGGAGTACAATTTAGACCCAACATGCGATGCTTTCCTATATTCATGTTTTCACAGTTCAGGCTTTCCCTGTTGATTTATTATATGAAATTGGATTTATGCTATTATCAAAATTAGTGTTACATACAACCAAAAGCACTTGTAGTTAAGTTTTCATAAGCGTGCAAGAACTGCTATGGCTCAATCCACAGAAAAGGTCCTTAAAAAATACTCGGAATTGTATAGTATTATACATAATTTACGAATTTATTTAAATTTTACTTATCTTTTAATTTCTAATGAGCTACGTCAGAATTAATTTCCTTTTGTAGACTTCGTGGCTGTTCCTAACTCTCTTCCGTTTACATGAAACGAACTTTTAAATTATTTCCAAGATTATTGGGAAAGTTGCTCGCGTGGGATCCATAAGAAATCAACGAGTGCGGAGCAGCTGAGGTTCGGTTCTATTTTGTTCTAGATTTTAGCCGCCTACACCTCGACTGTAAAATGTACACCTTAATTTTTTTCGCCTCAGCAGATCCTTATACAAAAGCAAAAAGAAATTTACATGGAGAGTAATCCTGCCGGTCCTACAGGCAAATCCGCTGGGATAGAGTTTCTATACCAGAGCCGGGAACAATTTCAACGATGTACTCGTATGTGCCTTGTCATATTTATCTTGGAATTTGCATTAATCGTGTTAGTTTTAATCAAACCTTTATTGCTGTGCTAGGATCGAGTGAAGCACAACGTTGCACTTCATCCCGGAGTCTGTTCTCGATTCTATTCTGGCCAGCCCGGGCCACGGTTGTTCCTGTTCCTGTTTCTACAGGAAGACACTCTGGGAGCCGACTCAGTCTTTGTGTATAATTCCCGTGCAAAACTTAAACAACTCCTGGAAAGCCAGAGATTAGAACTTCCTCCGTCGATGGTGGCAACGGTGCTGCTTTCGCTGCTTTTTCCTGTTTTTTTGTTTCACTCCCTTACACAAGATGAATGCATAATTTATGAGTCCTTTTGATGAGAAAGTTTAATGAATTTTCAGCAGCGGGGAAGGGGATTTGCATCAAAAACTGGTCCCAGCCTCAGAAAAAAAAACCGCCGCTAAAATTTTCAAATTGGTTCCAAATTACGAAAGTTAAAACTGGTAAAGACGGTGCCCACAAAAAGCCCATCTTTACGCTGAACTGGTTTTGGGTCATATTGATTATCATAATTTTTTTTCATGTCGACAAGATTCTTCCAAGTTTAATGGTAATTGCTTGCTGATTTTCTAAAGATTTTATCCAAAGATACGGCTGGGCTTTCGAGAAAGAAAACTGTGTTCCAATGCAATTCACTTAAATGGTGCTCACTTACTTTTGTTAGTGGATCGGAAAGCATACCCGTAAAGCAACCGAAATATCCAAAAAAAAAACTTTCTTCCCTTTTATTTACGCCCGTCGAAAGGTTCAAGCAAACCACCTTTGGCCAGCCATAAAACCCACAAAAAAGGACAAATTCTCTTTGAAGCGTAAAAGAAATGGAAACCTGAGCCCAGGAGCTTCAGTTGATCCTTGCTATTTGCTTAACAAACCAAAGAAAAGGGCAAGACCTGAAGAAATGGCCAAGCCCACTGGACGATAGTTGTGATACTGTTCCTGATATTTATCGACGTTTTAGTGCGGTTACAGTGAAACTCGAAATCTCATTTCAGCCTCAAAGCTAAGTGTTGCTCACTCCCGATGAAACCGACTGTTGCTCAGCACACGTGAAACCAATGAAAATTTGGGATCCAGTGAGTGAGATCAACCACCAAAGCACTGGTGGTAATAAAGAAGGATTTTAAATTCGGTCGATAGTGGGCTTTAGTTCGACATACATACTAACGTAAAAGTAGAACCCTACTAGAAGTTCGATATGGGATACTCTTGTACCTCGAAAAGCCAGTGTGATTAAAAGCAATAAAAAAATATAGTATTGTATAGATCTAGAAAATTTGATAGGAAAAACATCTACTGATAATACCTCTGTTAATTATTGTTATGTAGGCCCTTTATTAAAAAACGGAAGACACATTTTTCTTTTTTTGGTTATAAACTAAAAGAATAAAATATTTATCGAATTCCTGAATGATTATTTATACTTCAATTCTTTGTCTTATTACTCCCACTTTGCGTTCCCTTTTGAAATCGATACCTGAATACAAATGATTAACAGTCCGTGACGGTGTCTTTAAATTACCATAATTTCCGGAATACATCAGTGTAGATAAAACTAAAAATAAATAAATAAGTGCTATGAATATGAGTCATTTTCATAATTATTTATTGTACTTTTATACTACTGCACGTGTAATTAATTAAGGAATTGATTGCGCGACTACGGATCAAGGTCTTATAAAATTTCAGTATGATATTATAGACACATTTTAAATACAACAACCTTCCAATCCGATTACATAGCATATATGAATTTACATTAGAATTTTTCTCAGCATTCTATTTTTTTGGGTTTAAAAAATTATTGTACAATTCTTACACTCTATGAGGAATATCAGCATTTTTTCTGCTTCCAAAAGATCATCCAAGTGCATAAAAAATATTAAATTGAAATAAATTACTTTTCTAAATGATTAAGCCTAAAATTTGTATAGTCTAATTTGTCGATTAGTGTTGATTATTTAGTTACTTAAAGCATTATAAAGCTATTTGCATCGAACTTTTCTTAATTTCATATTATTGAACTAGTAATCTGCAGTCTGAGCATTTGGATCCACTGTAAATATTAGGCTTAGAATTTTCCAATCACTTCCCATACATTGTTTTAGAAAATGCTACGCAATATACGACCGAGTATTTTTTTTTTTTAAATCTATCGATCATTTAATGCGACAAAAACGACAAATATTTGATGAAAAGAAATTGTTAAATCATGTATCTCTAAGAAGGTGAATCAAAATGACGATTGGGGGAGCTGTACACATTTTCTGTGAGAGATATCTTTATAAAAGTGTGCAAAATGTTTCTAAACCTACGTGTAATTAACATACGTACGGAGAAACTAATTATACTTGAATGCTGCGAAGTAAATTTAGTTGGAGTAGTTTGATTTCATATAGCAGGAGCGATATGATATGGGTTTAAATATCACCAGTCGTTTTCCGAATAATGTGCCGCAGAAGTTCCTTCTCTAGTGGATCCACTGGCGTTCTACGTGCCGTCATATACGCCCCATTACCTCAGTTCGTTCCATCTCTTATTCTCCATTGGGAAAAGAAAATATTTTCTCTTAGAAAGAAAATGTCATGCTGGGGGCCTCCTGGAAAATTAGTTTCACAAAGGTTTCATGAAAATCATCCCCAATCACGGCAAATGTCGGGAAATTTGCATACATTAGTGGATGATTTCAAGAAACACTTATATCACTAATTCACTCTCTGTGGGGAGGATTGCACACGTCCTTTGAAACTGGATTAAATATATCAAATAGAAAGTGGGGGGAAAGAACGTTCTGCACTTGACATAGAGAGTGTCGTCTTAAATTTCAGTGAAACCTCTTGGGATCCACATTTCTACACGTGTTGGCACTGTCTGAAGACTGGGGGGAATTTACCCCCTGGGGGTTTATAGTACTTTTGTTACCAAGAAAACGCACCAACCATAGTTGAACGAACTGTAGGAAAGGGCTCGTCCGAGATACCATAAGAAAAAAATCGCTTAAAAGGAGAACTTCTTTGGCTTTCGTTTTAATCGCCTTTCAGTACGTTGGAATGTGCCGCCGGCGAGCATTTTGCTTTCAATGTACTTTTCAATTGGTCTAGCCCCACGGCGGATTTTGCCATACCTGTCTCTTCCCGTACTAAAGATTTATTTTTTATTTTTATTTTTATTTTTTTATTAAAAATGCGCATATATTCTGAGTAATGTTCGTACAGCGGTCTAAATAATTTCAGCCTGAAAATTTTCTAAGCAACAATTTGGTGCTAGACTCCGGCACGAGACAAACGAATGCCATTTGCCTTTCCATTGAATAAGCTGGGCCACCGTACTCGCGTACTTTGCATGGAATTACCTGGTCCAGGTGGAGCGCTTACCTCGATGCATTTTGGGCTCGGCACCCATCTACGCGCCAGCTGTCGTCGTATTTAAACTGGTGTGTCGATTAGGCGACGTGATAAGGGCACGAAACACACGACTTTGGCACGGCGAAAGTTGGCTCCATTGTAAGCTTAGCTCGTTGATTTTCGTGACCCCGTCTCACACACGGCCGACACCTTTCGCGGTGCCAAAAATTTATTGCTTTTGTGCAAATCGACTCTTGCTAGTGCGTAATTTGCGATCCCATTGTTGTCGCTCTAGCGCGTAATTCGATCATAAAAAATTCGAATATATTCTTTTATACAGGGATCTCATATTTTTAGCGAAAGTTGTTTAAAATCTCTAAGACTACATTTAAAAAATCCATTTTAAATGTCTAATGATAACAAAAGTATCGATTTGAAATAAATGTACAAAGTGTTATTTTTTTAGAAAACAAAACTACTTAAAGTCCAGCGTTTCCAGTGCAACTCGTTTGCTAACAAAGTGGAATTATAGTAATAGTAGTATTCAAATTACACATATACAAAATTTTAACCGGACCCACGTACTTCTAGTATTGATCGAATTTGGTGTATATTTGAATGCTAATATTTTTATTGACCCCTTTATGCATATAACATAAACATACTGACTTTGAAAAATATTTTAGTTTATACAACAATAAATTTGATTATTCTATAGCATTACCAATTCATGGGGTCACCTGATCCCCCATAGTCTAGATATGCAGTAATTTAATCTATTCAAAATCTATGAAAAAAGGATAAAGGGAGTTATTCCAGATATCTACCAATATCAAAGATCCCTATAGTTTGATCTGTCTTAGTCGTTCTTTTACTTGTTTTTTTAACCAATTCTATGCTTTTAAAGAGATTGCTCATTGCAATAACTCATTCATTCATTTTTTTTGCCCTACAGCAAATAAACATCCACAAAACAAATGAAATAAGTTTGCTAAAGAATTTTCTAGTAAATTGACGCTGTATGCTTGAATAACCCTTTTTTCTCCCGAACGCATCCCACAATTATACCACAATTAGTGCAATTCAACTGCATCCAGGCAATTGCATATTCCCAACTAAAGACTCCTGACGCAGGGAAGCGCCCTGAAATTAATCAAGTAATTCGTCACGATTCGGACCTTTGGCGCATCACGATCATCTTGTCCCTTGTATTGTGGCCGTCCACAGTCCTAGTCCGCACAGACTTACAGATTCACCTGCGGGCCCACCTGGAGGCGAGGTGCATCAGATGCATCACGGACACAAATACCTCATTAGGCATGCCGTATGCGAATTGCAAATGCAGCGTGCTGCGCATCGAATCAATACGTCCGCGACGGCGACGCCGGCGCCACTTCAGGTGGAAGATGGACCTGATAACGATAATCGCGCATTTTTGTGGCATTTCTCGCACATCGGTAGAGTCATCAATCAGGTGCGGAACCCATCGTGACCATTATCGTTACCGTTATTGCATTACCGCGACCACACCATTGCTCTCGCGAATAGCAATCAATAAATATCTGTGGAAAACGGTATAAATTCGCGAGAGCCATCCTACGCCTAATTAATAGCAGTGCTCCTCCTTGGAGATGATAAGACGTCTCCGAGCAGCATATCTGCGGCCCATTAGTCCAGGCACAACTGCATTTTGCATGAACAAATCGCCATCGTTCCATGTGGTATGTCATTAGGGACCCTGTGGCTGGCTGCAAGCTGCTGTTGGCTGGACCAAAATTCCCCGGTCGCTCCTCATCCCCCGATCTTGCGACCAGTTCCCTGATAAACTTGCTCATCTGCAGGCCATAAATCTTCCGCGAAATTCAATCCGTCTCAAAAGACATAGCCATGCCTTCGTGGTTTTACAGTTGAGTTCACACCCCGCCGCATTCTCGGAGCCTCCAAGATTCCTTCGGGGTCTTTCTGACGCGTGAAGATACAAGAGCGCCTACTTGCAGGGATCTCGTTTTATTTCTTTTCACGTCGCCGCCGCCACTACGCCGCGCTCAAATCCGCTAAAAGACTTCATTCTCATGTCATGCAAGTGAATTGAAATTTTATGTTCACTCTCAAGGTTAAGACTGTAACAGCAGCGCCCCAATGACTTACTTCATCCGAGGACGGTTCCTTCTCGTGCTTTCCACCTCCTTGCGCTAATTTATCCGACCGACACCTCTCGCTATATTACTCTGCCTAACGTGTAAAACTACATGCCAAGACACTCGGATATAAATCGATCCCAATGTCTTAAGAATATGACACGATAACAGGGCACTGTCACCTAACCGAAAATATCCGTAGATAATAAAACTTACGGGAAGAACTTTGACGAAAATTACATCTTCCACTCCACACTTTTTTACACATAGTACTACGCCCTTTAAACCTTAGACTAAATTCAACACTGTAAAAGATCACGTAACACATCCTACGTGCCCTTATTTTAAAAAAGAACAAACAAACCTTGAATTACAAAATTCCTTCCGAAAATGTATAATAGCATTAATATTTAACTTTAACTTTTTTTTAGTATATTTTTAGTTATTAAAACAAAAATAATGTAATTTTTAATGTAATGTAATCATAAAATGAATATTAAATATTACTAAAAATTTACTTTCATTCAAAAAATTTTTTTCTGGTTAAGGCTTTAATGAGTACCTAACATAAAATATTTACTGCATTTTGCGAACATTACCCACGCTCTCACCTGTTTTTAATTAAAATACTAGTGAATATTTTATATTATATTTGCGTAAAACATTTCGATTAAAACTATTAAGATTCCATTCTCAGTAATTGCTTAAACATTTTTACCATGTAAAACTACTTTATTTACGCTGTTAGAATTGGGGTTTACGATTTTCTGAAATTATTTCATTAACAGTTTTTCTTAATTAAAGAAGTGAAGAATGTCATAGTACTTTAAGTGTTCCACAAGGCAGGTATTTGGGTTCTCTGCTTTTTACATTGTCTACTGGCGAACAGACTTGAAAAACAAAAACTTCAATTAGCACAAAGCGTACATTTATATAAAGCATTGTGTTAATTTACTTTGCTAACAAGTTTCGCTTGTTTAAGTTTAATGTTTTAGGATTCCATAAAAAAGGTATTGACGCAGTTGTACTCAGTTGTCCTCATGTAAACCTCACAGTCGTACAACTGGAGTGTAAATTTTGAGATTGCTTCACGGTTCTTGAAGACGAGAGCTGAGCTGCGGGAAAATCTGAAAGCTGAGCCGCCTTACAAAGTCCGCATTTCCTGCTCAAGGGCAAATCCCTTTTTTCATTATTTCCCATTTAACGACACTTTATCGCTGAAGAGCCCTCCCTGGCCAATATCCTTTTCCCAAATCCATCTAAGGGTTGCCTTCAGAGCTCTCTCTGGCCATGTCGATAGCCTGGCGTGATTGTCCACCTAATCCGCGGATTATGTAGTTGACCGCACAAACACGCTGTGAACACGGCGGCTTTTGTCCAGTTCGTTCAGGGTTTTGTGAGGGCTTCCCGTGCCTCCCGACGGGACTTATTCGTGAGCTTTTCGTACCTTGAACGCATTCCAATCTGAACCAGCGACTAAGGCAACTCTAGCCTTTGTGTGCCCATTTTGCCAAGACGAAAAAAGGGAACGACCCGAGCGCCAGAAGCGCGCCATGCATGTGCACTTAGCTCGCGGACGTGGAGTGCAAGTGGCGCGGAATGTGGCCGGTGTACGCGTCGTCCCGCGGCATGGGAACCGGGATCGGGCCTGTGACTGGCTCCAGCCCCTCCCGTCCGACGGCGGGTCTCATCGTTCTTATTTCTGCTCAACACGTCTGACGCGAACCTCTCAACGGCTGACAGAGCCGAACGCGGGCCGCGCTCAAAATCAGTTTAATTTCAATAGTCGCGGCGTTGAGTCGCGCGGCCCTTACGCTTCGCGGTTCGCAAGCCCTTAGTGCACAAAGACCTTCGCGGCGCGGTGCTTATTTCATTCTACCTGCACTTGAGATTCACGCCACAGGTGTGCGCTGATGCCATCGATAGTGAAAGTGTGTAAAGTGCAAGACGTGACGGAACAGATTAAGGATTTGTTCTTTGCGCAGTGTGGGCTATCGCTATCAGAACGAGATTAGCGGATGTAAAATATTCTTTTGCGGCTAGTCTTAGATACTGCGACTTATTGTGAATAAATCTAAATCTAAGTCGCGATGTAGCTCTGCTGGCATTCCAGTCACACAGGGAAAAAGCGCTAACTGAGCACAAAAAGAATTTAATCAAGTGGCGGCTTTATCTGGAGTAGTGCTGGGGTTCCTTAGTACTAGAGATGGTTATCTAAAGGACGAACGGCTTAAAAAATTGAACAAAAGGGTTTCGTAAAAAAGCTGCTAACAATAGTCGGGTAGTAATTAGATATAACGGACAACGAAAGGGGCTCGAAACTTTTTGTAGGACTACGTAAATCTTTACATTGCACTCTTCAAAAGTAGCAGAATCGATAAAATTATTTTAATATGCTAATCTTTCGCTTGTTTTTGTCATTTTGAAAAGACTGACATTTAATTTTTGAAGTTGTCCAGATTTTCCATTTCATGTAATTAAAAAATTTTGATTTAAAGGTAACACACTTTGGAGTAGACAAAAGGGCTATTCCTAATCAATTAACTTAATTCACAAGAATATGAACTATTGAAGCAAGCACATAAATTTTGTATTTTTAAACTTCTAAATTTAGAAACAATTTTTTTTTTTACAATTAGAGCTTACTGAAGAAATTTTGTAGTAATTTGTGAATCTCACAAAATTTTCAAAATTTGATTTTCCCGTTTATTTTCTCTTTTTATTTCGAAAGCATTTGTTTAAAGAATTTTAGCGTTTTTGTTCTTAAGGTAATATTATAATATCAGTGGTTAGAAAAATAAGATGTTTAACATGAATAGATTTTTTTATGAAATTCTCTTTTATACACAACACAATCGCGATATAGAACCGATTATTCTTGCTATAGGCTCACGAGAAAAATACGATATAAATCTGACATTCTTGATCAAAATTTTGATTGATTGATTGATTGACGATTTTATGTAGGCATTAAAAATAAATTTTCGTATCTACCCTAACAACATAAAAACAGAAATTAAATGTGAGTGCTAAAGTATGCAGATTGCTTCAATCAAATAATTCGTCTACTATCAAATAAATGAAAGTGTACCTGAATTGCTTATCGTGCGTACTAACTCGCACAATTCTAAAGTATAAATACCACTAAATCCGTGTGTCCCCAAGAATCACAGCATTCCATTAGAATATTCCTTTCAAAGGATTTTTCCCACATGGCCTTTGTGCCCGTCGATTGCTTTGTTGGCTTCCTGGGAGCGCGTTCGCACGCATTCAATCGCAAATTCGACAAAATTGAAACTGAAAGCCTCATTGACGCAACTGAAAGTGCTCTTCGATGGTCTTCAAAGAATTCTAAGGAAAACCCTATTCCGATAAGAGGCCAACAAGAGGAAAACAGCAGAATGGGGGCTTTCCTTTATTATTGAATGGCGCAGACGTAATGATTATGTGTATCAAAGAAATCAAAGAAAAATTCCCGACCTTGTAGCCATTTGTGGAATGTGTGATATAGAAAATGCTCCTGAGAATTTGAACATACTGAGTACAATAAAAAAAGAAATTAATTAACGCTCATACGTCGGGGATTGGTCGGCTTATCTCAGTTAAGATTTATTTCCTTTTTTCGTTTGAATAAATAGCATAGAATTATCGATAGATATAATCTTCCGTAAACACTGTCCGTTCATTGACTTCATTCCTAGTAAAAATGTTGGACCTTTGCTTATTCATTTGATTAAATACACTCTTCGTTTATGAGCAATCCATCCACGTAACTGATGACGAATTTGGAGACCTTTTAATATTTTTACGTAAAGTAAGCGCAATGTAGAATATTTAATTAGATGGAACTAGTGTCTTATCCGTCCTACTGAAGCAATTGGTATGTCTGTTCTCAATCCTATGATATCGTTTTTTTAATCTTGTAGACAAAGATCTATAGCCGTTGAAATATAAATTTTAATAAAATATTTTTGTAGTGAAAGTGTAAGAAAAACTACGTATTCAATACTAAATTTAAATCCAGTAGAGATTTTTAGAAGGCATACATCAACTGATTTTTTTACTTTTTCACACCTTCCGTAACGTGATCTGAGTATAAATTCTGAAAATATTCATATAAAATTAGGTGAATTTACCTCAAGAAAAATTTGCTGTCTTATTTCGTATTAATTTATTTTCTTTTATTACTTTATTTAGTATCTTTATAGGTCTATCTACACTTTCCGTACTAATTGTATACAATTTGAAAAATACTGTGCGATCAGTTAAAATCGGAATTGCACTTTATCTTGTACGTTCAAGGTGTTAAAATTCTTCTTCCGTTGAGTGTGTGTTTTTATCTACAAAACTAGGATAAAAGTTATTTAGATAAACTTTATCGAACACAACGATCTTTCGAAAAAGATGAACCCTGAATTGCTTTAGCCTTGTCTGTAAAAATCGTGAAACAAGTTTTCGACACACTATGATGTCACGATCCAAAGGAACCTTCCACGCACAAGGTCGTGCAAAAAAAATTGCCTTGACTACACGAAAGGGTTCATTGGCTTTCTTAGCCGACAAGTCGCACGAAAAGATGCACATGGGACCTGGGGCGCGGGGAACAGGGCGACGCGAAATAAATGATCTCCAGAAATATTCTCTGAAACTGAAACAGAAATCTGTTTAACTGCCGGGGGAAGGGGCAGGACTGAGGTTCTACGGGGTGCGCTACAGGAGGGAAACTTCGGAAATGTTCACGTGCAGATAAGACTGAGGCCGGCTAGCGCGGCATAGTCCGCGAATTAGTCATAGGCCCAGTTTGGTAGTTTCTTCCGTTCCCAGTTTGCCGCGGAGGCGACAGCGCGCACCGATTGTCGTTTACCTGGGCTCTTACCTGGGGTTCTGTTTTACATTTTTGTTTTTGTTATTATTTCTTTTTTATTGTTTGCCTCCAACAGCGATAACAGGGAGAACCGAAAAAAGTCGGAAGTGCTGTCGCCGCCGAGCAAATTGTGCACCTACTTTTCATCGGGCTAGGTCGACCGGGGCCTTTGGCTGACGGAGCACTTCTTCTTGTCGGTTTGTTTACGGAAAGGGTTTCCTTATGGCACCGCGTTATCGTCTCGAAAGCAGCCCACCTAATTTCCACGATCGTTGTTTACAAATTGGGAAATTTGTAGTCCATAAACAGTGACGGCAACTGAGTTAATTGGGAAAAGACAAACACAAGTGACCCGACGGTCGCCGCAGCGCAAGCAAATCTCGCCCGGAATTCGGGAATATGGGGATAACAACTTGTTGCCAGGGACGTCTGTTTACTATCCGATCTCGGGCCTGAACACCTTTTCACTAGACACTTTCAACGACCCGGGTGACAGTCCTTTCCCTTTCTGGGAATCTGGGAATCCTCCTGGTTTCGGGCACTCTTAAAGTATTACCCCCGACCTCGGCCACTAGGGTACCCCAGTTTCCCTTAAGTTTTAATCCCGGCCTTGCAAAGTGATATTCGAAATTGAATGGCTATGTCGGAGCTCAGCGCAGCGTGCTCGTCCCGGTCCCCTCGGCAATGTATTTCCCTCGTTAAGTGATTTTTCTGGTTCTCGCCTACATCCGGACGAGGATTTAGCTTGTCTCCCAAGACATGGGTGAGTGGTGGATTCATTCCATACGTGCCTGAGTCAATGTTTCTTGGAGGATAGACGTCGCACGAGGCACCACCGGACAAGTTCTTCCTGTTGCAGAAGACCCATCTGCGCTCTCTGGGATCCGGGCTGGAGCGGCTGCTCGGTCGGGAAAACCTTGCAGATTACATGGGATTAAGTGTTTAGTGTCAAGTGAAAATGGTTTAACTTGTCTTCATTACACTAAACAGGTTGTGCAGTTCGGTTTTGCACCATCGTCGTCGTCTGCTCAAATATTTTCCGGGTCTCGGGGACCGTCTAGGTGTGCCGAGATAAGAACCGGAACGTGCAGTTGACCACAGTCAGTCCGGGCCGCCGGGATTGGTTCATTGACTGTGCCGTAACCGGCTCACGTGCTGCGGGTAACTCTTATATTTTAGTTTGATTTCTATTTGAACAGGGAAAAGGGGCTCGGATTTCCGCTTTGATAGTCTGCTAATTGGGCTGAGACACCGTTTACGTCCAATGAACGATTTACCTGCTCATTGCACAACTACCTTCTATAAAACCACAAAGAACATAACCCACTCTGATATGAACCTCTAGGGAATCAGCAACTAATTTATCGAATACGATTAGATGATTGGTTTAAGAGTCCAATTTTAGTGTGAAGCTTTGTTGTCTACCTGAAATAAATATTGAATTGAATATTAAGAAAATCCTTAATGCGTTTCTGGAAATTTATATGCTTATCTAAATATAAAAAGATAACTGAACCTAATCTGAAATTATTGAGGATTACAAACTGAAAATCAGAGTAAATGCAGTGTTAAATAGCTCATGGGCGATCTTGAAAAATAGTCTATATTTTTTTGTCTATTTATCTAAAAGTGTATTTCGATATATAAAATCAAATCTAGACAAATTAACTTTAAAAATTTATTTTTAAACAACATTTGCTAAATAATTTTATTTCATAAGCCACAAAATATTTAGTATACTAAAATTATACAAACGATTTCGATCTAGCATTTACTACATACGATTTTATTTATAATTTCGATCATTTAAGTCCTGAAAAGATTAAATTAATTTAAACATTACAACAACTCAAATTATTTAATTCAGATTATGCTCTATTGAAATCCTATAGTGTGGAATCAATCAATTTTTAACTGTATACATTGTCAAGTATTTTGATACAACTATTGTTTCAAGTGGTAGCAAGCGGGGATATTGGATTTCCACTTTGATAGGCTGCTAATTGGGTAGAGACACCTATTGCCTCCAATGGATGGTTTGGCCACCTCATTTCACTGCTACCATTAATCTTCCCATGGTACCACAAAATTCGCCCATATTCCATATACCCGCGCATGTCAAACCCGCACCACTTAGGCCACTGATTGATAAGCACCTCGACAGCGCTCAATATGCGTCATATTGTTCCAGACCCCTTTGTCAGTTCCGGATGGATTACAGACTGAAGGCGGGTGCTATTAAGCGCTTTCGAGCAGAAATACCTGGAAAATGGGTTTGGCGGTTATTGGTCTCGCCACTTAGCCATCGACAATGCTGCCTTGGGACTCCGGCAAAAGTAATGCAGTTTGGAGCAGTTCCCCTTTTAACACTTGATTAAACTCTTATGGGGGGCACAATCGTTTTCCGCTCCCGTCTCTATCGTCTGTCCCCAAGGTCGGCCCACATTACCGGTGTCGGTTTGTCAGGTAAAAACTGTTCGTCGAGATTAGAGATCGCCAAAAGGTGAACTGCTCCTAAAACTATGGGGTCTATGGATTCTAGATTCTGTACCATTGAATACCCCCAGGACCAGTGCGTGGTCTGGTGTTGCGAAAAATCCAGGAGAAAGTTTTTGTTCGAAATTCTAAACAGCCTGCAAATCCTGGAACCCAAGAACCTCGGAGGTTTGCTCCCGAATTGATTTCAGCCGTTGGGGGCCCATCCCGACCGGCATTCAAGTCAAGTGGAGAGCACAGCATTTGGGTTAGTTGAGCTGTGAATAAGGCGAAAACTTTTCGGTTTTACACTCGGTTGCACTTGACTTTATTAAATCATTCACGCATGGGGTTTCCGGCCGAGTGTGCCCGAGTTTTGTTATGTCTTTAACACTTGAATTGACTTCCTTGAGAAGTGTGCTGCTGCCACCGGCTCCCGTCGCTTATGTGAGCGACGTTAGTGAAATGGGTCTATTGTGCCAGAAAAGTTGCAAAATATCATACCCAACGCCTAGAGCATAATTTTATTCTTTTTTTTCTTTATTACTTTTCAAATTTTCAAAAAACGAAACTTTACTGCAACGCGATTTTTTTTTTTTGTAATAAAACCAAGATCTCCTAACAAGTACTAGGCCAAAAAGAGGTTTTTCAGTTCTAACACAGGCTCCATTTACACCGTACCTGGTGCTTTGTATGTGAGGAAAACAAAGCACGCATTTGCTACAAAAAGATGGATTTAACAAAAGTCCTCAGTTGCGCGGGGGTGTTAGTCAAAAAGTTCAAGGATTTTAATAAAATTCAGTGCTTCTTTCTTCTCTTCAATATTCTCAGCCTTTGAGGTGATTCACTTGTAACAAGAAGACTTTTAGGAAACTAAAATAGTCCTGCATCAACAAATTGTTTGATACCCCGGGGCCGAACAAACTTTATATAGTGCAATAATTACAAAACTCAAATCACACTCAGAACCACTGTCCTAAAGGGACAGCTTTTTTAACACTTAAAATAATATAAATGTAAGTTTATTGCGGTACGACGGCCTAAGGGATGAACATTTTGTGCGACAAAATCTTTACCATCACTTTGTAAATTATACGCTATAACACTATTTAGTAAAATTCCTCTTAAAATTAATGGACGGCTTTAGAAACTCAATATTTTACTCTTAGTTCTTTCATAATATGGAATTTTCTGTTTGTTTTTATTTGGAAACGTATATTAATTTGTTTATATATCTAAAATACTACTTGATTTTCTTAGATACAATTTTCATTGAACTATTACCGAGAACTTATTTGTATTCTTTTTAAAATATTTCACAGAGTACTTATATTGTTAGTTTGATGTGTTTGAAGCACTTTATTAAATTGCCTACAATTCCAAGACTGATTGAAAACTTTTTTAAATTGTAAAACTTAAATATTCGAAGTAATATTTCTTAAAATCAGAAATATTGAGCATTTGACATTTTTTATTATATGATATAAGAAAGCTCCTGCCCGCAAATGGCCCGAAAATTTGACTCTTTCTCTGGTTTTAGTGACATTATTTTGATTTACTTAGATTAATATTTGCAATTTTTAAAATATTTATTTAAACTCTGAATAAAATGACGATGTCATAGCTGGAACATTGGAACTGATATCCAAAAAATTTTATAGAAGTCCTGTCAGCGCCAACGACAGACGGTATTAAACCGGGAACATATTTCTTAAGACTTATATCTTCAGTTAAAACGTCCAGAAATGTACACTGGCTTTGACATTCGCTATTGTAAAGGATTTCTGCTGATCCCAAGGAGGAATATGTTGAAAATTTGAACTTGGATAGTTTTGCCGATCGTACGATTTATCTTTGGTAAAAATTCGATGTAATGTAAAAATAAAGCATATTTTGCAAAAGAGTATACCACTTTCAGATGAAGAAGGCATTCATGCAGGAAAGTGCTCTTTAAGGGAACTTTGCACTTGTAACCTTTAAGTTAGTCTTACAGCTTCTGTCGGAACAGCGGCAAGACATTACTAGTTATTTCTCACATCTAGATGTGAAATATGTGAGAAACCCCTCACTTTTTCTTGCACCCGCACTGGTAGAGACATTTTTCACTACCAAGATATTTCATAATCGAAATGCAAGTCATCTGCGACCGTACGAAGGGTCGGCGGTGAACCCTGGAAATTGCACGCTCATGCATGAACATATACGCGCTCGTATATCAAAGCAAATGTGCACTTCAAATTTATGACATTACGAATGGAGTGATTGCAATAATAAGTTACTTGATGGCAAGAGAAATGCATTCCGCTTGAATTCCGTTGAGATGGATAAGGAACAGGGTGCAGGGCGGCAGTTTCTTCTACTAGCAATGACGTCAGCAAGAGTCGCGCGCGTACACGCTTTCTTAGTTTGTTAGATAAGGCAGCGACATGGCGCGATATTTAGCCACGAGGAATGGGCTCGAATGGCCCCCGGAAACTCGATCCTGTCCACTTGGAATCCCCGAGTTTTATTCTATTCGGGCGATATTTTCTGCAAGGTTATCATTAATTATAGTAAGAAATACAATACCCTCCACCTTAGCCAGCAGCACGGCTCGGTGACATACGATAGTAACTAAAAAGAAAAGAAAGAACACGCCTTTTGTGTCCCTCAGCAAATTTCTTTCACGGCATTATCGTCAAGAAGATGAGTCGCAGATGAGGTGGTCTCAAGCATGAGTTGTGCAAATGGGGGAAATCGCATTAAGGTGATGTCTTGTCTTGTCGGATCCAATGTGGTTCGGACCGTACGACCACAGTCCCTTTCTGGGCTGGTTAATTGTGAAAGCGACAAGAAAACACTTTGCCCAACTGAATTAGCTTTTCTCCTTATACCGGGGACTGTCACCGGATCTTTGGATGTCGGAGTGCCCTGTCCGCCCTTGTCTTCCCTCCAGTTAATTAATAGGCCCTTCTGATTACCTCATTACCTTACCCGGTGTAGATGCTTTGTTGTTCTCGTACTCGCTCAACTGGTTGGAACATTAAAGTACAATTTAAATAGCAATGGATATCGTCACTTCATTAACAATCATCTCGAGACAATGAACATCACTCCACCGATTTTAAGCAGGTTTTCTTGTTCTTCGCGCTTTTCCAAAGCCCAAAACAGATCCGAATAGGGGAACGCGAGCTGTCCTCAATATATACCGAGTTGGCAATAAATTAATAAGCGCGCACCAACGATCCGCAAATCCCAAAAGACACAAGACGAAGATATAAGGCGGCCAATGCGACTACGTCTACGGAGAGAAAAATAAGCTGAAATAGGCGCACTTCTATGGTCCCCATAATTCATGGATTCTTAGTCGGCCCGCCACATGAGGCCCATTTGTGTAATAAGAGCGGCAATTCCCTCAAAAAAGCATGCTCGGTCTTCGTATATAGTTTGGCGGATTTGTTCGGCTCTTGGGCTGTCTCAGAATTGATTCCCTGACTCACATGACGAATTGTCTTGAGTTTAATTGGCTCCATGGACGACGACGACGCCGACAAGGAAGAAAACACAGAATTCTGCCTCTGGTATTGGGAGCTCCCTAGGATTATTCAGAATTTATGGCATTGATCGAAAATTAATTTATTTCCTGGCTAGCAACCAATTTCAGTCCGAATGTCTTGTAACAGGGTCTTAAGATAATTGCCATGGAAGAGAAGGGACCTACCTACGAAATAGGTCTTACAGGTATCTCCAAATCCCAGTAAGCATGGGAAGAAACTCTTCAAGGCAATGCAAGCCTCTAAAGTAATTAACTAATGCTGTCACTATCGCTGCAATTCTAGTATAGCACTATTTTTATATTAAGCGCCTTTACTTACTTTTCCAAAGACAAATTCGGTAGGCTAGGACTTCCTAGAAAACTGTGTGGAGCAGTGTTGGCTTTTGACGACTGCCTTGAGCTGGTACAGGCTCCTTATGTACGACTTTGTGCTAATATGAGTTTTGTGATATTACACAACTTTTTGAGGTAAAAGGATGCAAAGGAATCCTTAACAAAAGCTGAAGTGCACGGGAAGTTTTACCATTCTGCTTAATTAACCACCGCGCTGTTTCTAGATTTATATTTTGTATGCAATAGGCAAGATATTTAGTCTTTACAACTCCTATAGTATGATGCTTCTCACAGGTCTTATTACAAATGGAAAAGCCGAGTAGTATTCGTCATAGACATTTTTAAAAATATTGAATTAATTATTAAAAGATTTAACTTTTGTTTTATGAAAGTGGAAACAGGAGCAATACAGTGCTGTTTTTATTTATTATTGTTGTACACTATGATTTAATCAATTAATCTATCATTTTAATATGTGCTATCATATCAAAATAAGTTTTATTTTAGCCTCACTCTTTATTTTTAAAACTTGCTAGTTTTATTATGATATTCCCGTAATATTGATAAAAAGATATATTTGATTTTAGACCTTTATAAACATCTAGAAATTACGTCGTGGGTTAGTATACAATAGAAGTATATTGTAATTTTGTGAGTATTGGGATTTTGAAAGGTTTTCCTTAAATGTTTATCAATTTTTTTAAAATACAAAAATTTCGCTATTTTCAATAATAGTGGAATTTCAATAATGCAGCGCCATATTTTTTTTTCTTTGTGTGACTAGAATCACTGCAAAAAAATTTTTACATCCTCTTAGTGTCGAATTTTATTTATATGAGTATTGTAATTGTTTTATTTTTTTCTAAAGTGTGAATTATCGAAAGTGAAAGAAACATAGCCGGAACCGTAAAAATCGTCAGAAAATGCTTTTTGCGACGCGCTCCGAGAACTCCCAAAGTACGCTGTACTCGTCAAACATGTCGACATCAACGAAATCGCTGGATAGTGTCGACGGAAGTGACAGTGTTGCTGTTAGCAAGATAACAAAAATATCGACGACTAATTGTGAGGCAAAGAACGTTGGCCTAATCAGAGACGAAGGGGGCGGCAGCTGCGATGGCGACTTCGCAAGCCAGAGCGATTCTTCCGATCTGTCCTACACCGAGTGTGATGTAACCCTGGTCGACGACGCCGACATTATCTGTGATCCCAAAAACGAGGCCGAGATTATGTTCCTGCAAGTAGTCGAGATGCTGAGATACGAACAAGAGGTTGCCCTACTGCTCCTATCTTCCATTCTACACTATCTTTTATCTGTTAACAGTGAACCATTTTCATTTCCCTGAGTAATTTGCATCGTAACAAAAATCCAGCGGCACAATTTTAATACAATTTCATATCTTGCTTTTGGGGTTTTGATGCGTCTTGAATACGACACTAGTGTCTTTTGAGTAGTCGATTTTCTTGCAAGAAAGCGGTTGACGTTGCTACGTACGTATTGACTGAACTGGGACAGAGCTGCTGTTGGAGCTTAACCAACGCACGCTTTTTGTAAGAATTCCTTACCTTTTGTAGCACATTCTGGCCGAGAAGTGTGGGCCATGCGGGAGTGTGATGGACCTCTCAAGAAAGTGATGTTGTGACGGAGCATTCATTGTAATTCCTCAGCGAACGTAGAGGCATGAAGCAAAAGACACAAAAGTTGAATTGCACCAGTGAAAGCAGCCGACAACAGCCCCTCTCCGCCCGGCAAAATAACTTGACAAAGAACTAATGTACGCTACTATATGGGGCCTATACTATACTGGGATTCTTGAGTACTACTCCAGGACGGGGGCGAGTGGGGCCAGACACGGTTCCCTTTAACCCTTCGAGAAAAAGTTTGATAAATTAACAATTTAGAGCGTACACAAAAGGCCCGGAGCCCTGTCTCTTTTTTTTTTAAATTATTCATGAATCCCTCGCTAGAATAGGGCATTTTTTTCTAGAAGGAGGAGAATGGGCATATGCCCAAACATGATTTGAATACCTTAAAGCCCGGATGAGATTTTTCTAGACAGTTCCTCTTAAATTAGCGCTCCTATGTAGGGTCATACGGGACAGAAATTTAATAAAAGCAGCAGTAGCAGACCTTGCAGGCATTCCTTCGTCTTCATTCTGCTGCCGGTTGCCGAGAGGTTTGTGTTGTCAGGGGAATCCCCTAGTAGCTCTAGTATCGGCAAGCAGTGGTGCCTGCATACCGCCGGATCACACCGTCAAATGTCCGGCAGCATAATGCGTCAGATTTTGCAATTACAAGGATTGTCAGTTGGCTTGACCTGTCCAGGCCCCATTTCGCTTTAATTGCTGCAGTCGCGCGTTTGGCACTTTACTGACGGATCAATTAAAATTGATTTAAGGCCGAACTAATTTTATCGCAACCACAGAACGGCTGCGAAAGATCGCGGTTGATCAAGAATGCAGCCCGGGAGCGAACTAGAAGAAATACCTCCAGACAGTGTTATCAGGACTAGCGAAGCTAGTTCATATTCACTACTCCACGTATTCTAAATCCAGTCTCAAATAGTAATCTTTATTCTAGTAAACTAAAAAATGACAACGACTCTAATAAATGCACAACCAACTGAAATAACTTACTTTGAAGTACCAGATTTAATAAAATATTTGCTCATTTTTCTTCTTTGGAATAAAATAAAAAATATAACAAATCTTACTAAAAATTTCTAAATTAAATTTGCAAAATTCGGGACAAAGTAATTCACCAATTTTCAAGTTATATTCAAGTATAACATCTTACATTAACCCTAATGATCTTTTTTCCCTCGCTGGGTTAAACGCACAGAATTATTTTTCTTGGAGATTGAGATTAGGCTCTTTTTAAATTAATTTTGGGCGAAATTAGTCTTTAAAGAACGATTTAAAATGTCTTAGATAAAAAAACATTTACTTAAAAAATATTACCGTAGTGCATATTGCGTTTCTCCGTTTCGCTTATTATAGTTAAGAATTTCAGTGATACCTTGGAATTCCGCACTGCGTGCAATTAGAAGACAAAAAAACACACATCCATATGGAAATGTTCACAGATCTGACAACACTGATCGTGATAGGTGTGCTAATTGCATGCGGCTCCAATTTCTACGTGCCCGTCCGCGCCGCCCCGAGCTCTAATCTCCTGGTCAGACGCAAGGTATTTTCTGAAATTTTCTGAGCCGTCTTAAGAAGGACGATAAATGCGGTGGCGCTCGGATATTTGTCATCATCTTGCTCGTCAGGCTCCTCCGGTCCCTGGATCCGGTCGGCGAGCTGAGCCCGGGCGCACTAGTGGCAGTGGGTGGAGTCAAGGGACTCAGCGCAAATATAATTTTCATTTCGCTTCGCTATTGTTCGTCATAATTCCCAACTCGTTTGTTTCTGACGAGGACATCAGGTAGAACATAAATAAAATCTCACAAAAGTCCCACGACCTGATCCGACATGATGTCTTCAGCGAGCACCACAATTCATGATTCATGGCGCGGGTCTCATACATTTATCATCGAGCTCTGAATGCTAAGTAGCAGTGGTGGAGCTGTTTCTGGTTTATTTCCAGCCCTCCGGATGGCCGGAATATTCCAGAAGCTGCGGCCATTTAAAACACATCCAACTCTACCGACGATGGTAACAGATTTCTTACCTTTGTCAAAATTCTGCTAAATGTCGAATTATAGTTGTACTTAATTTTTTACTATAAAACAAAAGTCCACAAGATCTTAAATTGCGGTCATTAATCAGTCCTTTTTGGTACACATAGTTTTTGTATCTTTGCTGGAATTCCTACATATGTAGATCACTATCAATCCATTTTTGTACAAAAATTTAAACTATTCTTACACGCATTCGGATCACTCCTATTAATTTTTTTGCTCACATACTTTATTATAGTTACATAGCGATATCACATTAAGATTCCTACAGCTACTTTCAATACTGGACTACATTGATTTGTGCACGAAATGCTTAATCTACCTCACTCAGGAATTTCCTCCATTCATTCCATATATCCATATACGAAATTAAGAAGTTTTAAGAAGGTTTTGACAAACACACTGAAGTGATATTTCTTTTGAAAGTCGGGTATAAGGCTTCACTAGTTTCTTCCGTAATTTTGTTCACATTTATTTTAGAAAATTGTGATAATCTATGAAATGGGAAATAAAAATGAAGTTCCGAAGAGACTAGGCAATTTAATTATTTTATACAATTACGATCGTTTAAATAAAATTGGTTTCAGTAATAAAACTATTTTTTTGTAAATTTCTATAATTTTTGGGAATTTTTTCCATTGGTCTATACTACTGAAAAGCATTTCAAATATTTTATTTTTTTTTTATAAATTCAATGTTTAAAAATTAGCGTTACCTTTGACTCGATGATAACATCAGCAAACGAGTTATAATAATACTAATTCTAGGGTATGGACAAACCATAGCGTCCCACTTCTTTATTTTCATGCTCACTACATACACGTGTGGATTAAGCAAAGTAAGGTGAGATAATAATACAAGTCAGTTCTCGTTCCTCGTTAGAGTACACTACTTTCTCTAACAATTGACTCTGCAAAAATCGTAATTAAATGGAGTTTTCTTTTGTAAGTGCAATCATTTCATGCTATTATTATGAATACATTCCATTTCGTAATATTTTTTTTCATTCGCTTCAACGCTCCCAATCAATATTCCCATTATAAGAGCGCACATGAAAGCGAAGTGCCCTACAGACCTTTTGAAACACTACAACGTCGTGTAGAATGCACCCGTAGAGACTTTCAAAATTTTCAAAGATAATTTCAGAATTATTATCGCCTTAAAAAGCAGAACCATGTCCTGCAGTAGAACGTTTATACAATTGTCAGTGCCTTCAGGGCTGGTAGTTTAGATGAAATTGTATTCTTTGAAAATAAAGAGGTAAAAACAAATGGCAGTCACAACATTTCGAAACAAAAGCCAAAACTTTCAAAGGGGGAAACTTTTTAAAGTGAAAAGTTTCAACAATTTTGCAAAGAATCCGAGCATAGCAAAGAAGCGGTGATATACGCTTAGATAAGAAGGGAAAATGCTTACTTACAAGTGTTTTACCATCCCCAAACAAGCGGACTTTTCACCTTTGGAATCGCTACCGAAACTCTCAAACAGAAGCCCGTTCGACTAGCAAGTTAGAAGGGCAATAATTGAAGCGCTTGAACACCATGAAACCAAACAAAACGAATTGCTAGCTTCGTCGTTCCCCTATTTCGCTCCCTTCGAGCATAGGGTGAATGTTTCAAAAAACAAGACAAGTATGGGGAGCAGTACTAAAACCGACTACCAAACGCCTAGTGAACACTGTACCGGTTGCTCGTTCTCTGTAAGACCGTATTGTCCTACGACCGCGGATTTCACGCCGAACCCCTAAAATTATTATGACACATTATCCACAACGAGTGCTGCCGGGGAGATATAGACTGTTAACAACAGGGCCCACCACCATTACACCCCAAACCATTTCGAGAAACTTTTCAGAAAATTGTTTTGCAGTCTAGATTTGACTTCCAGATGGGCTATCGCGCTAACTTTGCTCAACCTTACTTCTGTGGGAATTGTTTCACGATTGAAAATTGGACCAGTTGTTGTTTGCCAAGTACCAGGAAATCCACCACTACCATCATCAAAGGTGAAGGAGGGAACTTGCTGGCTATTTGGGGCAATCTAGCGAAAACTTGTACAGGACGCCTAAGTTGAAATAAATTTTTGGGAAAGAGTTTTGCGGTACCACTGTGCTCTGCTCGTTCATTTTATATCTAGAATTAAAAGAACAATCCCAAGATGTGCTTTTCTATTCATTTTAAGGAATCGGAGTCAATTTTTCTGTTGTTAAAGGAACTTTCTCGATGTTTAATTGGTCACGCGCGTCTTAAGCAATAGATCTATTGTTCTAAAGAGAAGATAGAGACGTTGAATTTATAAACCATTCATATTACAACCCAATTAAAGTCCAATAACTTTAATAACTTTAATATGATTTAGTTCAATTAATTCAATCTAAAAATGCCGAAATTTAAAGGAATTAAAAATTTATGCCTTATCCCACGAAATTTTTTTCTTCACTTTTATTTAAATAAGTACATATGTAACTACTCTTGCGGTGTGTTTTTGTTGATATATGTTACTTGTGCATGAACAGAAAATTTATGTCGGAACTACTTTTATATCATTCATTATCACAGAACAGCTCTGGGTTTTTACAATTCTGGCACAATAGCTGGTTGTTAAGTGGAATGTCTTCCCTTCTCGGAAGGGAATTCCACTAAGGCTATGAAAAAAAAACACCCGCCCACCGAGGCCCTTAAACGGAGCACGTAAAACAAGTGAAATCAGTGACATACCAGAGCCGATAAGAAATTAGGGACAATTTAATGAGAAGTTATGGCTTGACCCAGCCCAGGCCTGCTCCTAGATCTGGCGACCATGTCGGTCGGGCAGATTGGGCACACGACACTCAGGCTGGTAGACGACAACGACGACGAAGGGCCGGGTATTGGCGCCCTGCAAAAACAGCTCATATCAGTTTTTATCGGGCATTGGAAGCGCAGTTATTTACGTATCGCATTTTCCAGCAGTGCCGTTCTGGCATTCGAGCGGCTTTCCTTCTTCCCAGGATCGTTAAATTGGGAAGATGCCTTAGGAGAACGACTCCTCGAAACTGGATCTGATTTATTCCTTCATTGTTGGCACAAAAATTTATTGCATCCTAAGGAACGATTCCTTAGAGATCAAAAGCTGGAACGGCTCCCAAAGCCTTAAATTCCGGAAATTGAAACCGTTCGCTTGCTTCCCACCTAAAAATGTTTTAAAGGGTTCTTGAAGGGTTTTAATATGTTTAATACCCTCCCCACTCCAGTACTTTCAATGCATCATCGCACAACATTTTCGGTTGTTTTTACCCTAAGGAATTTAAAAAAATGGTTCTTCAATTACCCCAACCACTTTGCATTTTTATATTACACGTGAATAGTAAAGTGTGAATCAAAATATTTCTAAGCAATGTCTAAAAACAATCTCTAAAAACTCTTTAAAGCAACGTCTATCCAGTATTTATTTTATACAGGGAGAAGTTCATACTTTTTATTATATTTTTGTTATTTTTTGATATATTCTTATAGTTTTATAGATCTTCAATTTGTTTATGATGAATGAAGAACAAAATATGTACACATATTCGAAAAATTGTTGTATGTAAATTAAAACACTTTTTAGAATTTCAGAAGAATCATTTTTACATGAAAAATCGTTTTTAAACGCTTGATAAATAATTTTATTAAAACCATACAAAACAACATTAGTGTAATGTCAAAGCATGAACGAATTTATCAAAAAATACGAAATTAATCTGCAATAAAATAATTTAGATTGCATGTGTGAAATCAATTTTAATTCACTTTACCCAATTTCTAAAGGCTGGACTTGTCCCGTCGTGGAACAGCAATCACAACCCAGGGGCCAGTTCAGCTATTCAATGAATCGCATTTATGCCGAAATTCGAACATTTAACGGAAAATGTGCGAATTTAATTAAAAAATCTGAAACCGCGCTAATTACATGATTAAACAACTTTAAGCACATCGTTGTCCAAAAGTGCGGCGCATCGCTCGTCGCCGTTTAACCGGCATTCATCGAAATTGAACCATAACGCTCTGGAGCCCTAGTTCCGGACGTGGGAGTAAATAAAAAATCGAAAGAAGGTTACTCGCTTCAATTAATTAATTGCCTGCAGTTCACCCAATGAGGATTTGTGCAAATAGGGGTCTCGAGGACGGAGCCGTAGCGAAGGGTCGGGAGACAACCTCCGGGTTCCGGACTGTTTCATAAATTTCACGAAATACAACATACAACAGAGGGCTTCGACCCACTTGGCCCGACGATGGCCCCGATGGACAGGGCCCCGTAAATGAAATTGATGATCGACGGGCAATTAATTTAATTTCTGTAATTATTGCGCGTTGTTCGTCCATCCCTAATGACCGACAGCACTTTCCCCCGGGATCCTGTACGACTCAATTTTGTCCAAATGGAGACCGATTACCACCAGTTGGCCCCGACTTTTGTTTATTTTTTGCAACAGGGTGCCTGTAAAGTGCCTAATTTAGTTGAACTGTCGACATCACTTAATATAAATTCGTCATCCTGGCCCGCGCACGTTGGTAATAGTTAATCAAACGACTCGTTATGTCGAGTGTCTGGTTTTATAATTTCGTCTTTCGTGCTGAGAAACCCTGGCTAAATTTGGCTCTGAAGATGTTTTCCCGCGCAAATATTGTTCGACGTTATAATGGCATAATGTTTGCATAAAGTTCGTCTTGACAAACAGGCAACAGAACACAGAACAGTCTTAAATCGGTTACTTAAACACATTTTTCTCCTTTTACATGTTTTCTTTAAAAAGCAAACGAATTGTTCCACTGCTTAAACACATACAAACATACAGAAGCGCAAAAGCTTTACACAACTCGAGTAGCTCCACGAGACTCGAGCAAACATCCTTGAGCCACTGTTGCCAGGTCCTTTTCCAGTAAAAGTGTTTTGTTCTAATTTCTCATGTTTGTCTTTTTATTTGCAATTTTATTCTTTTATTTTTAATTTTATGTCTACCTTTTAGAAAATGCGGCAATTCCAGAAAACTTTGGAAGACCTGAGCTCTAGAGTGGCTTCAGCTGAGACGACCAGCTCAACGTGGACACAACCTAGCAATGCTAATGAAGCCACAGAGCAAATGCAGCACTTGCAGCGACTCAGAGACAAGATGACCACGGCTGGAGCACTTTTGGACGACTGTAACGAACAGCAGGGCTTCTTCACTGCCAATCACGTCCTCGTGCCAAATCAATGTTTGTCTAAGTTGGAGGATCTCAATACCCGGTAAGAAATTCTTCAAACGTCTTCTTGTGCTCAGTGCAGTTGAAGGTCACCTGCAAGAGTTGCTTTAAGAGGAATTTACTTGAATCGGGCGGTTTATTTTAAACAAAATATAAGTTTTTCAAAAACAGCCTAAATAATATTGAACGTCTTGAAAAACTAAACCTTTATTTAAAATCTACATGTGTAAGCAAAATACACCCACCTTAACCCCTTGCCCTAAATCTTTTTCTTATGTAGCAAAAAATTACAAATTATAGCCACCAACAAACATTTGACATTTCCAAAAATATACAAAAATAAAACATTGAGTACATAAAAGATAAAAATAATGTCATAATTTTCCTTAAATAGGATTTGAATACTAGAAAAGTGCTACAAGAGCTTGTAGAGTGATGCTTTCTCTTTAGTATTCTTGGTAGGTGACTCCTGGCAATAAACACGAAATTATCCCTATTATTATATTCTATTACTCTACCCTTTTCCGAAGTAAATAAAATTTAAAATAAAAATCAAATCTCTGAGGTATGCTAGGCTCTTAAGATCCTTCTAGTACCTTTCCAGGTCATATTGTGAATTTTGAATAGAGAAATTTCAATAACTAACCGAAAATTCCAAACAGAACCTCAAAGATGGTATTCTTGGTCTACCGCAAAAATTAATCTATCTTCGTGAGCTCCGGGGGTTTCAGCGGCTTAACTGGCATATTAATTTGGGTAAAAGTATTCCAAGAACGATGAAATTGTGGTAGAGGGTTTGTAACGTACTCACCAACATCCCCGTATCTAAACCGACCGGTATCAGTGGAGTAATTCCATTTGTGAGCCCCAATTCCTGCAAACATTCAGGGCCAAATGTCGGCTAATGAAATGCAATACGATTCCGGAGAGGAGGAGCTCCTTGATTCCGATTGAATTTCATTCCAACTTCCCATCAATTTGCATGCCAGGGCCTGCTAAAAGTCGCCGGGGGAGGGGAGCAGGTAAGGGTTGGCTCACAGGATGTAATGCACCTAAATTGTGTCTTCGGCGCTCCTGCACTAAATAAGAAGATTCCCGGAGGAAACAAGCAAATGAAGTATCACTTAATGGCATTACCACAGTTAAAGCCACCCCTTCCGGAATGCAACCCGGTCCTTCTTATTGGAGCGATTTGCATGACCACAAGGAACAAGGTTCCCACACCATCGCATCTGCCTATTCCACCCCTTTCACTTGAGAATAATTATTCACAAACAACCAGCAGACGATTCCAATCCTCCTGCTCCCCCGGCCAGTGCATTCGAGTCTTCATTCCTTTTGAATTGAATTGTAAATTTACGCTAGAATAGTGGGAATGATGGGAGTGGCGGGAATAGTGATAGTGGATCGAAAGCTCTCTTTTCAATGTTAATTCCCAGTTCTACAGTTACCACCTGCTGTCGCAACCAAGCTCTTTTAATTACATCATTTCTGTTCACAATCCGCAGGATGAAATTGCTCCAGATTGCGATGGACGAGCGTCAGAAGGTCCTCATTAATGCCGGAGCGAACCAGTCGATCGGAAGCAGCGAGGATGGCCGCAACACTTCCAACAGTGGCACCATAGGACCACTGCCCAACCTCGGCCAGAGCGTCAAGCCGCCTTGGGAACGAGCAACGACAGCAGCCAATGTGCCTTACTATATAGAGTGAGTAATAGTAGTAGTAGTGGAGGTAGATTTCCCACAGCTGTGGCAATTCTACCGCCAGTCTATACTTCTTTAGAGAATCCCTATAAATTTTAGAAATTTTTCTCTGACGTTGTTAATTTTTTCTCTACTTTTGCATTTCCGTTTCTTTTGCAGTCATGAACGGGAAACCACCCACTGGGACCATCCTGAGATGATTGAACTCATGAAATCCCTAGCCGATCTGAATGAGGTCCGATTTTCCGCTTACCGGACGGCGCTCAAATTGCGCGCCGTTCAGAAGCGTCTGGGTGAGTATTTCTTATAAAATATTAGTCACAAGTGTCCACTAATGGATTAAAATGGACACCTTAAAAGAGTTCTTTCCTGATAATGAACAAAGTTAAAAATGAAATATATAATTGAACGAAGCAGTTTGTGCATATATGGATTTTAATCTAAACGTTTAAAAGTAAAAAAAATGAATTTCGTGAAAATAATCGCTATACTTTTGTATATATCATCCACAATCGTTGGCAGATGTGCTTTGGAGAAGGAAAAATTATTTAAATTTTATAAAACACTTTTGATCATTAGAAGTATTTCATTCCACATGCACAGTCTAAATCACTTTTTTAGTTTTTACGTTGTTTTTCTAGCAATTAAACTACACGAAACGTCTATACTATTAATACAAAAATAAACAATTTTACGAGTATCTTCCATTTTAAAATAAGGAAATTCACTGCATTTTGTATCTCTTTTCATAAAAATTGTTGTCATAAAAATAAACATACCTGTTTTTGTTACATACAAACGACTCGTCAAATAATCGTCAAGCATTTTGGAATGAATCCATTTTTTTTCTAGAATTTTATCGTTTGGTGACTGCTCAAAAAAATTATTCTAAAACTCTTGAATTGTTTTTGGGTGAAATTTTGGAAGATTTGTTGAAATTGGTCATCAATAGTCCAAAAGACTATAGAGACTTATATCTGCAAATGCACATGTACCAAAATTAAGGAACAATTTATGTACATAAATCGAATCAGTCGATACTTTTAAAATTTATGTAAATTGCTGATAAATGCAATAAAATTTATATTTGTATTAAATTCCTGTAAATGTAGTAGCAAAATTTATTGCATGCATTTAGAAGACTCAAATGCAAAGGCAATGTTAAAACTAATCGAATCTAATGAATTTTCAACATTGTGAGTAGTATTTCGTATCGTATATAAGCTTCAAAATTTTCAAACAGAAATAATAATATAAATGTGAATGTGTCGTAGGTAAGTTTATTTATAAATACAATTGAGTTTATCATCCAGAAAATATTTAAAATATACAGTGGTCTTAGTTAAATGAATTCCAAAATTGGTTACCAAAATTTAGCAAAAACTAAAATCCATCTAGGTTCACTTTTACGGAATGCAAGTAGGCTAAATCTTGAATTAATCACTAGAACTATTTTGGACATCTATTGAATTCATAAGCAAACTTAACACAGCTGTTCCACTGCTATTATCTACCCCATTCAAGTGCATATTTTCGCTTAATTCCACCTATGGCAAATTGTCCCAGAAGACATAAATGCTGTGATAAAGTTTGGAAGTTTAGTTTAGTTATGAAATTTTCAATAATCTACCTATCGTTCCATTTGCAATGGCGCTTCCAAATTAAAACTTTATGCGTGTAACTAATTTATATGTAAAATATTTACTCGATTTGCAAATGCCATTAAGTGTGACGAATGAATTTAAGTTGTGCATTTGCATTGAATCCTATTTCAGACATGGAATTGGGAGGTGCATTAAATTTTTTTCATAAATGTTATGTTTCTAATTTGAATACATATGGGTTTAAAATATGCAGATTAAATGTTTTTTTCAGTTTTAACACATTGCAAATGTAATTGATTCGGAAGGTATTTATTTGGTGAAATAGTTTTGTATTACCGTATATATTAAAAGTTAACGCATGAATTATCTGATAGTGAATCTTTTTTTGTAAAAATGCTAATATCATAAACAGATAGGCAAAGCCGACTTATGACCTGTAAATGGAAGCTCTACAAAAATCTGTCCAATAGTTATTTTGATAAAATAATTCAAACACTTGTGATGAATCTTACATGTATTTGATTAAAGATATAGACTTTTAGTACAAATTAATTGCACATTGTACTGGTAATTATAGCTTTGGACAGAATACCCATGTCAGTAGCCATAGACTCGTTCGATCGACATGGTCTGCGAGCTCAGAACGACAAACTGATCGATATTCCCGATATGACCACTGTTCTGCACTCGCTGTATGTTACAATTGACCAGGTGGATCTTCCTCTGATGCTGGATTTGGCCATCAATTGGATATTAAATGTTTACGATTCTCAACGCACAGGACAGATAAGGGTTCTGAGTTTTAAGGTACCCTATCAACTTATTAGAAAATTAAAACTAGTGATTATTACATATACTTCTACAGGTTGGGCTGATTCTATTATGCAAAGGACACTTGGAGGAAAAATATCGCTTCTTGTTCCGATTAATCGCAGATCCTGAAAGGAAAGTCGACCAAAGAAAATTAGGACTATTGCTTCATGATTGTATTCAGGTGAGACTGAAATTTCGAACTATAGATTAAATTTCGTCAAAAATGCAAAATCTTCAAATACTCTATTTCTGAATTCCACCCTAAATAAATTTTGTTTCAGGTTCCCAGGCAACTCGGCGAGGTGGCTGCATTTGGGGGATCCAATATTGAGCCATCCGTGCGTTCATGTCTAGAAAGGGCTGGAATTTCCCAGGATGGTATGTTTAACATGTTCTTTGAAAGAATAATTCCGCAAAATCTATTTCGAGTACCTACGTTTCATTTAAATTAAACTCAATTTTGGTAATACGGGGGAAAAAAGAAATAAGTATATAAGGAATTTCGCGCACCCATTCACTTGGCTAAACTTTATTTAGGTGTAATATTACTTACTTATCAGCTCTTGTTAGGAAGAAAATAAGTTATGTGTTCATGTAATGGTTTCAATTTTAATTATTATTTTCATGAAAAAAGAAAAAGCAAACCATTCTTAAGAATTTGATCTTGAACTCCTTCTTTACAGAATGTAAAGAATGCATTTTGTATTTATATTTTAAAATGTTGCTTTCAGTGCAAGATGAAAACCAAGAGATTGCTATAGAAGCGCATCACTTTTTGGGTTGGCTACAGCATGAACCACAAAGTCTAGTTTGGCTTCCAGTCTTACATCGTCTGGCTGCGGCTGAAACGGCAAAGCATCAGGTGAATAAATTTCAAAAGAATTCATATTTCTTCAAGCATTAGTACTATTTTTTTATGCTATACAGGCCAAGTGCAATATTTGCAAGGAGTATCCGATCATTGGATTCCGATATCGATGCCTAAAGTGCTTCAACTTTGATATGTGCCAGAAATGTTTCTTCTACGGCCGTAATGCCAAAAACCACAAACTAAGTCACCCAATGCATGAATACTGCACAACGGTAGGTTCTTTAATTGCTTTATAATAATTTTTATAATCTCAAATATCTTTTCAGACCACATCAACAGAAGATGTGCGTGATTTCACACGCGCACTTAAAAATAAATTCAAAAGTAGGAAATACTTTAAAAAGCATCCTCGCGTCGGATATCTTCCAGTGCAGAGCGTCTTGGAAGGTATTACTAAAAATTGCTTTTAAATTTTAAAATAAAAATAAGACAGGATATTCGAAGTACTTTTTAAATTTACTTAAACATTGTATTTGTCTTATCTAATTTCAGGTGACGCTTTAGAAAGCCCGGCCCCGAGTCCACAACACACAACGCACACTCTTCAGAACGACATGCACTCTCGTCTAGAAATGTACGCGTCTAGACTAGCCCAGGTCGAGTATGGAACAGGTTCAAATTCGACCCCGGATAGCGACGACGAGCACCAGCTCATTGCCCAGTATTGCCAAGCTTTGCCGAATAATGGCAGTGGCCCAAAATCGCCAGTTCAAGTGATGGCTGCTATGGATGCTGAGCAAAGGGAGGAACTAGAAGCGATCATTCGCGATCTAGAAGAGGAGAACGCCTCCCTACAGGCCGAGTACGACCGATTAAGGTCAAAGCAGACACCGAGCACTACACCCGATGAGAGCCAGAACAGCGGAATTCCTGCACAAGGACAGGTGTGATTCTTATCCTTAGAAAGAAAGGATTGCCTTACTTTTATGCACGTTCATTCTTCAGGACATGATGGCTGAAGCGAAACTCCTCCGGCAGCACAAGGGCCGCTTGGAGGCCAGGATGCAAATCTTAGAGGACCACAATCGACAGCTGGAGGCTCAGTTACAGAGGCTTCGACAATTACTAGAGGAGCCAGCTAGCGCAAATCAGAAGCCTTCGACTCTTCAAACGAGGTCAGTGACCGCATCCCAGCTTAATACGGAGTCACCCGCAAAGATGCAACAGAACGGCCACTATGAGCAGAACACAAGTGAGTATCCCTTGGGTCTTGCTCCTTTTCCTTGAGCAGGACACGGGTCTGCAATTGCACCTCTGCTCACTCGACTGAAAATAAATCTCACTTTTGCATTGTCTTCTTCTCATCTGCTTGCGGTACAGACGGTGTGGGTGGCGTGTCGTCATCCAACGAAGGTGGTGGGCCCCACAACGGCACCTCAGGGGCATCCGGGATATCTGGACTCCCGATGGCGGGGGCGGGCGGGAACCACGGAGCCGGTCACATAATGAGTGACGACGGCCGCCCGCCACCTCCTCCTCATTCCAGCCTGCTTCACATGGCCGGTAATTAATGCGGTCTTGTTGGACCCTAACGATATTTTAACCCTTTTTGGTTTTTTTTTTTGTTTGCCATTATCTACCCCCGAAAAGAGCTTCTCCCGCCTCTTCGGTTCCCTCGCTGCCCTTATATAATTTTTGCTTTGAAATCATTGGCGTCTAATTAAGCCCAACCCAAAGCATCCCCACTTTATCTTAGGATTTTCCCGGCTACTTGACTAATACTTTTTCGCTGTTGTTGTTTTTTTTCCCTGCTGCATTGTGCTGGCCACTTTCTGGATAACAAAGGACGCATCTAAACGGTAATTTTTATCAACAAGCTTTTTTGTGCGACTTAAAAACATTTTGTCTTGTCTTGTTGCTTTTCGCCTGCCAATCGCATCGGGCTAGGCGACACGACGTGGCAGGTCGTAAGGACACTACGGCGACATAATACCTGTCTTGGGCTGATGCTCCCGTGACCGGCGGGTCTTAAGACTTAATGTTAGTACCAAAGAAAAATCTCCCCCTACCTCCAGCCGAACAGGGCTATTTAATTATTTTTTAATGTTCCTTTAGCACTCTTTAAATGGGCGTCCTTAACAAAATCTAATTAAGGACAACGAGGGACAGACGGTCGTATTTTTCCTCATGCCGCGACACGAAAGGGTGGGCACACGGCTTTTTGCGGGATAACTAGGATTTATACCCTGCAAATGACAGTAATTTCGATGTACCTTTGTTACAGGGAATCTCTCTGTGCCTACATCGTCCTCCTCTTCATTCCGCCGCCCCCGACTGAAGTTTTAGTAGGGGCTGCAAAATGTAAAAGGCAGGACTCGACAAACGCTCGACATTTTTCTTTGGATATTTATTCAGTGATTAATTAACGGCTGCCTTAAGTTATGATGTCTTTTTAAACTCCTTCCTAGCCTGAGGGCGCTGAAGGTGTAATAAAGAAACCGGGAATTGATATTAAGCAAGGAGATGTATAGCGACGTTGTATAACATGCACTACAGAAGTCCTTTGTTATTGAGGCGATTTATATTAATGTTAATAATCTCGAGTTTATTGATGTTTCATAACTCATTGTTATTACCGTATGAATAATGCTTCGAGCAATCAAAGGACGCTTCGTTTAAATATTCAATTTAATTCTACATATAAAGTTGAAATTTTGATTAATCAAAAATCTTCTTGTTCTCTCTTGAAGCTATTTCGAAAGTATTTCGAAGAACCCACTGGCTACCGCGTGAATTAGTGTTTTTTTCGAATACTTCTTAATTTAAAATTACTACCAAATTATACAACAAAATTGGATTTTTTTATTATACTCAGAATGGAAAATATTACTCTTATAGGATTACTTATTGATCCTTCAATTTCTCTGAACTGCATAAAGATATTGGCATAGTAATAGAACTTACTCACATATATCTTCAAATAGGAAGAAGTTAAAATTATCTTTCCATGAATTTTGAAGGCCTAGGTTTGGTATACTAGAAACTAAATCACTTTGTATACCGTCACCTGAGGTATTTTGCAGGAAAACTATAGCACTTGAAATTTTCTTGAAAAATTCGAAAAATTTTTTATAAGGATTTCCAATAGCTGTTGCTAGTGCGCTCAATGCATAAATCCATAAGTGGTCACTGTTTCATCCTTTACGCGACAGAAATTTGGTCCAGATCTTCGGCTTCTCTTTTCGTAATAATAGGAAAGGAACAGCAGACCTCTTTCACGCGTGCCTTTGTAAATCTTAATCACAGAGGCGAAACTTAAAAGTAATAAGCTAACAAAATGACCGAAGTGTAAGCGTCCGACCTTCTTAAAATTTATAAGTACGTAATTAGGTTCCCATTGTGTGGAAAATGAAAAAAAGAGAACCTATTTACTATTTCACAGTAGTAAAAATATATACTATAACGAAAACTATGTTTCATATGCCCGTGAACCAGTATTTGAAGAGCTAGAGGAGTCATACAAAAGACAGTGTCGCTTACTTTAACATTTAAAGTCCCACCGAAAGTTTTCGGTTGCCCCAAGTTTCGACTGGGACTTATGCAAACGTTGTCGCCACGGCTGCCCAACCCGCACACTTCAGAGCAAATTAATTCCCGAAACTAGGAGCACCGGGTAAAGAACAGTCTAATAAATCCCTTTTTCCATTTGCAGACGACATCGGACGGGCCGTGGAGGAGCTGGTCACAGTGATCACAGAACAAGAAATTGAACACAACGGAAGTGGCAGGGAGAGTCCTGCGAGTAGTTTAAAGTCTTAACACTTTTTATACCCGCGGGCCGAAAACTGGTCCGCCAACATTTTTACTTTATCTACTTTTGTACTTTTTATTACTGCTAATGTTTTTATTGTTGTCTAGATTTTGTAGGTATGTTGAAAGTCTGCGAATACACACACACACACAGTCCAAAATATTTGATTTTTCAGTACGGTTTTAATCAAAAACAAATTACAAAAGAACATAAAACATATTATGAACGATATCATATGCAAGCGATACATATTGTGAACAATATCAACTCTTAAGAGATAAAAAACTCTTTTATTTTCTGTTGTCTTCTTGAGATGTTTATGAGGAGAGTACTTCTTTGTTTATTTTATATATCGAATATACACAGAGATAACCCTAAGTTAGTAGCTAGAGAACTGAAGGAACTGTTAAGCGATTCACAAGGATATCATTTAATTCCTAATGAAAGAAAACTAGTTAAGCTAAATAATATTAGTGGAAATTGTTTTATCAGAACCCCATTGAACTTGGACGCCGCGCTCGAGTTGCGCCCGTCCTGATTAAGCGCCAAATAAGCAGTTGCATTAGACGTTTTACATTTGTATACCAGGAACTTGCCTACTGTGCTAAAACGCGCAGGGGTTTTCACACACTTAATTGACTTCAATTGATATTGTAAAGTAACGACAAAAACCTTAAAGTAATTTAGATGTTAAAGAAATAGATAAAAAAAGACAAGTTAGCTAAAATAGCGCAATAAGCTTGTAAAAAGAGGAGGAGATTTGGTCGGATGATTACCACATTAATAAAACAAATCAATTTTCAATGAGAGACAAGTGCCTTTTAATTTCTTCACTCCCGATTAAATAATCCTATCATGCTGAAATCCTCTTTGATACAAAAAGATTATACGTGAGAAAGGGGCAACAATTCCAAGGGTCGCTTTCTTAAAACCATTTTGAAGAGTTTTGAAAAAACGGAATTCTAATTGGGAACATCGAGGTAAGTTATGTGTTTTTTTCAATACATCTTACAGGATATATTTATTTGTGTTTTTTAAAGACGCATTTAACTAAGTCGAAACAAAGTGATTTGAATTTTACTTAATACGCTACGTACTAATAATACGTTTTTATAATTGTTAAAATATGGGGTAAAATTCGCATTTTCCTCTTGTTTGAAGGGTTAAAATTGCTTACGGTAGAGAAAAGTTAGTGTTCCGGGTAGTTTTCCGTATCCACTTTCGTGTGGCACCAGAAAAGGGGCACGTGAAACTTTTCAACGAACCTAAGGGCTAGCTTATGATTTTTTAGGATCAAAATTTCAAAACTTGACCAACGCAGACAAATGGTATATCAAATTAAAGAGTGTCTTTTACTGATTTTATAAAGCAACAGCAATCGTGAAATGTATTAAAAGTATTTAAATTAGCTAAAAAACGTATAAGTACTTCCATTTAAAACAAAAAAAACACCTATTGGTTCTGGTTTGTACTTTTGATCTGTTCATGGGCCATTTTTAAGTGATTAATAAATTAAAAGTGTTAAATGTTGACCGGAGTCATAAATTACTACTACGCCAAGTCTTATTAAAATTCGTCCTGCTTTTTTTTTAATGCGTGTACAGACAGACAGACAAAAATTTCAAAAAGCGTATCTTTGGCTCCTATTGTTTTTATATAATCTCGTACAAATATTTTTTCTTAGATATTTCTAACGTACAGAAATGACCCCAACTACAGTTTTATTATTTGTGGAGATACGAAAAGGAAAACCTCTCTGAAACTAAGTAAATGGGTAAATCGTTGAGATATTTTTTATTAACTATTATCGGTATTGAGAAAGTAGTCTCGATCTCGCAATTATTGTGAAATTATCTTATTTTAAAACAAACGTAAGAAAGTTATAGCACAGTAATTTTTCTTGGTGTACTTAAACTAAACGCTGTACGTATTTTGTCCAATATCCATTATCTCTCATCGCCTTCCCAATTACGCCACTTTGTTGCTCCTGTTGCTTCCATTGAACAGAACTCCCCCGTTAGCGCTTATATTTATGAAACAAAAAAGGGTTAAGTGCTTCCCACCTAATCGAAAGTCATAAAATTTAACTGTGCCACCATCTTCCGCCCGGTAATTAATGGCGGCAAACAAAAAGGGCGATTGTGTTCACTCAGTTCCAAGAGTGCTTCCCGGGGAAAGGTTCAAGTGCGTGTATATATTGACAAATATCTTGAACCCCTGCCCGCGTCCTGTAGGAACAGCAACAGAATAGAATAGGAACGGGGATGTCGACCGGCAGCCCGGGCTCTTCTGGAGCGGCCCACTGGTGAATAAGTGACTGCTAGTTTATGGATTTCTTTTGTAGCAGAAACTCCAGAAAAAACATTCACAGATCATCCCTTTGCAGGAGTCCCAGCATTCCAGTGAACGAGTGCGACAGGATTCCATTCGAGTCTGTCGCACCTACGCGGAGTGGCTGTCTTAGCCCTAAATGGACTGCTCTTGTGCGTTCGTCGATGCCATTATTGGTTTAATGAATTGTGAGGACTGAATGCAAAAAACGACTGGCATTCCGGGCTATATTTCTTTCTACAATGGATTATTGGGGAAACGATTTATAGGAGAGCCTGGACAACTACGCTGTGGAGAATACCTACCCACTTTAAGCAGAGCTTTCTTTATATAAAAAACTCTTATTTTTCCAAGGATTTGCTGCCACTTTAGGTTATGATGTATGTAAGACATTTTTTCTATCAATAATAATAAATCCATACTTGCTTATCATCATGTTTAACTTCTCATTTCGAAAACGTGATGATACATCCCCTACTTTGGAAAAAGTATACTTTCACACCCTTTATAACATTTACACAAATAGTAACTACTCTTCAAAGACATGTTAATTGATTAAAAACGATATACGTTTTACTAATAAATTGCTATTTACCTAAAAATTTGCAGCGCCAGTTAAAAGTGGAGATAGATCCTTTCAACTTAGAGGGCAACAGAGAAACCACTTGACTGGCTATGGACTGGCCATTTGAAAGGTTATCAATTCAATACTGCACTGTAAATGTAAATTCGCTCTACTTCTCTGGACCGTAAACGTACAACTTTTGGGAAATATTTAAAAAATTTAAATCCCACATAGCCGATGTCGGAAATATCTAAATGCACATGCAGGCGTACGAAAATAATTTCCACATCGAGGAATTTCAATGCGGGGCCATCCTTGCGCCGGCCGGATCGTAAATTTGTGCCTACGATTTTCGGATAGTTAAATTGCACCCGGCAATTGCTTTCACCGAGTCGAACAAAAATTCCACAGTAGCGTCGAAAGCCCTTGTTATTTTCGAAATTTATGCAGCGACCGCCGTGAAATGTTTTTCAGCGAGGTCGATGTGCTCCGAAATGATTCGTCCAAGTGCCGGCTCGCAAGTTGCTGCAGGTTTTCCACTCGGCCCAAAATGATAGCCGAATTCCTTGTGCCGTTTCGCTATTAGAAAATATTTCGAAGATTTGAATTTCGGCACTGAAGCACTGTGGAAGAGCTAGAGGTAGTAGGATAGAATTTACACTCTCGCGCCACTGCTGATGGGTTATTCAAATTTTCAAAAATCCGGACGTGATTAGGGCATACTAGAGGTAAATAACAACAACCGAGGTCCTCGAATACTTGTAAACTATTTAAAACTTTGGCTTTTGTTTGTAAACATGTCCCAAAGCGATTCAAATTGCTGGGCATTCTTTCCTACTATCCAATTTAGTTCTATGTTGATTTTAATACCATATTTTACATAGAGAGCCCTCAAAACCTTTTAAAACCTGTCCGAAACCAAAAACTAAACTTAATCATAGCTTCGTTAATTGTAAATTTGGTATGTGTTTGTATAACATTAAAGAAATCTGATTAGCTTGGCGACTGAATTAACATTTGAGCTGGTTTCGAAATTTAAACGAATATAAAAGAATAAGTCGTAAAGGATTTTTTGGATAATTAAAATTGAAGTATCGATTTACTGGTTCTTCAACAATATAGTGAACTTGTTCAAGGGTATATTAATATTTTCATTTATCCTTTGCTTCTCTAGAAAAAATCGGTATTGGAAAAACATTACCAATCATTTTAGTTATAATTGATAAAATTACACTAGTTTTTAGTATATAATAATTCCCAAAAATCAAACGGCGAATAAGCTGAACTCCAATAGTTAAAAAGTTTACATTTAGAAAGACCTGTGAGTCCCCGAAGTACTTTGCTGATATTTTGTGAACTATTGGGAATTGGTCAGTAAAATTTTGCTATGATTAGAAATATTTTTGGTACTTGAATCCAACTTGACTTTGGCGAAAACTTTAAAAATTGGGATGCAAAATAACTGAAAGTAGGTGCCACAGGGAATGGACATCTCCCCAAAGTTTATTTCAATAATTTCGCTTCCTTGAGGGTGAAATTTTTACAGAGAGCATCTAAACTAATATCACAAGCGAAACACATTGCGTATCGCTGCGCCTGTTTATTATGTTCACGTTTATTCTCGCTCAAAGAAAAAATTAATGATGGTAGAAGCCTGGTCCTGCGGGATAACCGACCTTGGCGAGTCCTCCGGCCAGGGCGTACGGAGCGGCGACTTTGGCAACGGCTGCAGGGGCAGCATACGGGGCGGCTATGACCGCTTTACCCACCAGTGGGGTCTTGTGCACAACGGCGTTGAATCCGTTTTGAGGGTCAGCAGTGTATTCAACTGTGCGTTTGGTCCCGTCGGGGTCGACTAAGGAATAGGATCCAGAAACGACATCTCCATGTCGGGTCTCATGCTGACTCTTTGAGTCCCCTGTAAGCCCGTCCTGGATATCGTATGCGAACGAGTATTGCGGATTTGGATCGTACTCCTCGACAGCTACTTTTGCTGGAATGGAACATATTAGACCCTTAAAGGTGACACCGTTCATCTAGAGAAAATACCTGGCGCCGCATACGCAACAGGGGCTGCTGCCAGATGGGCTAATGGACCGGGACCAAGATGTCCCGCCGCCGCGGCATATGCCAGATGACCCCCAGGAAGAGTTCCTGCATAGGCAATTCCAAGGAGAGCGCAAAATATGATAAACTGCAATTAACATCGATTTATTTCACAATAAATTTATTCACTGAACTCAAATGCAATTGCAAACGGTGTGACTCACAAAGCACCACTAGAACACACCTTAACGGCCATCTTCAGTTGAGCGATATTTCCGAATTCCTTAATGCTGCACGACAAGGAATAGTCCAACAACTGTGTCTGGTCGGTTCGTGCTTTGAACTTTTATAGCCCATCCGCGGTACAGGCGGTTTTAGCATCACATTTCCAATTTGGTCTCCCACTTTGAGACCCCATTCTATCTTAACCGTCTTAAGACGATGGTGGATGCTAGGTGGGACATCGATGCAGCCAACCTACTTCCATCCATAAGTCCGCTTGCACTTTCGGTGGGATTCGGGGTATTATCTTGGGAGGTAGTTAAGATTAAGAGTCGCCACCAGTCGTTCCATTGCAAACTAGCTACAATAGAGTGAGTCTATTTTATGTGTGAAACAAGTTAAAATTTGAATGTCAGTTGCTCCAGGCCGATGTGAAGCACGGCTAAGTCACCGATCAAGCAATCCGTGTCTTCTAGGGCAAAGAAAACCACATCATATTAATGTGGGAACCACCATCGGGCATCATTGAGATTTTCAGATATTTGCTAAGCTTCTAGTTGAAAACCCTGTCCAGAACTACGAGTATTCTTCTATTTGTTAGAAATTTCACAATATAAACGCCATATAAACGTAACATTTAATATAAATATGTATTTATTTTATTGGGATGGGTTTTATAGTGAAATGAGAAAAAAAGAGGAAATTTATAAAATCCATTTACTTAAACAAATTCTGATTAAATAAACGCTCTTCTTTAATTTCATACAAATATTTCACAGACTTGCTTTATTTATTATAACAATGTCAATGTTATTTTTCTTCAAATTTCGAAATTTTCAAATTTTAATCTCCGCTCTATGGAAACAAAAATTTCTAAAATATTTACCTAAATCACAAAAACAATGAGAAGTCTCTTTCGAAAAATCTAGACAAATGTGTGGAATTAGATCTACTAAATGTTTTAACGAATTTTGTGGTCAGTCTGTAGACTGTGAGAGATCTCTTCTTTCTAATTGCATTTAAAGTTCGTAGTAATTATTTAAAGCCAAAATTAAATAATTTCAAAATAGATACTCTTATTGTTTTATAAAAATCATGTATTATATAGAAAGAATATTTTTATTACTCTAAATACGCATTTATGTTTATTATTCTTTTTATTTCTATTTTTATAATTCTAAATACCTATCTTACATAGTTTTGATTGTCCACTACTAGAATAGGATAAATTAAAATGTTAGACTAAATGATTTTTTATTAACCCTTTGCGGTCACCTGAGGTCTAAAAGACCCCACCGGGTTTGTCAATAGAAATTTTTTTTTAATTTTTCTTTTTTAATTTTTTTTTTTTTCAAATGAAACGTTAATTTTAGATAAATAGACAATTGGATCTTATAAAGAAGGTCTTTTTATATGCCCATAAATTTTTATGAAATAAAATCACAAGCAATTGATAAAGAATAAAAGAATTCCCGCGTGACCACTACGTTCTTATTTGGACGTATGACCGCAACTGGTTAAGATTAGTATGTGCGTAGAAAAATGTATTAAAAACTGATGACTCTTTGATGCAGGGCTGTATTTAATAAGAGCGCTCATATTAACATAGCCAACAATAGTTAATCTTGCTAACACGAAACTGCAGAATGAACTTTCTAACTAGCGAGCACTTACGCAATAATAAGACGAAGATACCCAGTGCGCGCACTGCACGCAAATAAAAAGGAAATTGATGAGTAGTTCAAGATCATCAGGTCAGTGAAGCGCATTAGATGCGGCCTATGGAAATGTCGCTCGCTACGATAAAGTTGCTATTTACCTGTGCAATTACGGTTCCTCATCTTACCTGGGGTGCCTGCAACAGATGAGCACGTCTTAACAGAGATGCAGCTCTGTCTGTGGGAAAGAAGGTGCCATTTATACCAGATTCATACCGGCACTGCTAGAGTTGATCTCCGAACGGATGCATGGCGGCCAGCGTACTTAAGATCTCCCAAAGAAAGTGGCAATTAAGGCATAGGTTAACTAATCAATCACGACCGCAGATCCTTTCAGCGATACGCTACGTGGAACAGCCGCCGTCAATGGGACGTGGGTGTGAGGCTAGCGTTATTACTCGATGCCATAAAGGTCATTCCCAGCGAATTAAGTCGCACCGGTGCAGAAGAGCTCCCATGTGGGGCCCCGGGCTGCAGGTAGGCAAGGTATGCTCAAGTCATATCGGTGGCTCCAAGTTCCAAGTCGTGTGTTGCGCAACAAGGTTCAAAAAAGGCCGGAATTGGGTTCACGCTTTTATTGGCGGGAACACAATAAGGCCAATTTAGAACTAGATGAGGTTTTTGAATCCCCGATGCACTCCACTAAGAGCATTCGGTGCGAAGGCTCGAGCTGCGGTAATGTGACCTTTACGACGCATTTTGTTTTTAAACGGAAAATCTGGTTAAGTTTCCAGCGTAACCGTAGACAAAGCAATTTGCAGTGGTATTTTAATTTATTTATAATCAATTTAAAATCAGACGCTCAGGAAAATTACCCTAGCAGAATACAAATGTAATGGTTCTTATCTGGAAATTTGTTAGTATTATTACTACACTAATCAAAAATTTGTAATTTGTTTATTCAAAAGTTTCGTGAAACTTCTTAAAGTTCACAATGAAAATTGTTAAAACTGGTTTCAGGAGATGGTTGAAATTTGTTGTGGTGGGCATAAAAAGTCTAGGAGTGCTTTTATTAGGCATTTTACAATATTACAAATTATACGCAAAAAATTCTTCGGAGCTCTACATTTTCATATTTAAAAATATTAATATTATAAACAACATAAACTCATAGTCATTTAAAAGCAATAATCGATGGCTCGGTCAAGTGCAGAACACCTCAACAAAACTCTTTTCACATCCGAAATCATATGAGCATTATAAGACAGAAAATAGGCTCTTGTCTTGTCCCTATTCCAAGGATCGACTAACTTGATTTTGTTTCTCACTTCCATTATAGGCTTCAGATTTGTAGTGAAACTGGGACAAAGCAATTGCTTTAGCTCAAGCAAACATGCAATATAATTTTTTAATGGAATAAAGCAATGAACACCATTTTCTTTCACCGGAGCGTAGGTTCATGTTTGACCCATTGTGTTGACCCTTATTTCACCGCCCCAATAACGTGATAGGTAGGAAAAAAAACAAATAGGTATTCTCGAAAGGCATTTGCCATTAGGTACCTGTTGCACAAATTGAAATTAGATTCCGATATGATCCGCATAAACCTCATTTCGCCACACCTTTCTGCTTGCAGAATTCTGGAAGTTACAGGTAAGTACACTTGATACTCTTATGGGTCGGTAAAAGCCGCTGGTTGCCACATTGCCCGTACATCGGATGGAGGTGATTTCTTCGATTTCTTTGATTTCTTCCAAGGCACTCATCGTAAAAGCTTCCGTCTGTATGCCCAAGAGAAATATGGTTATTTCCAAATCTTCTTTCTAGAAGCGTTTGTTTCAATTACTTCCACTTCAGAGGGCAACATCAGCGGAAGATATTGAGGTCGGAGCCGGACCTCCGACTGACCAAGCAGCACCCGGGAACTTTTTCTAGCTGCGCCCTCTGTGAAACATTTCCCTTTGGCCTTTGCAGCCAATTTCTTGTCGATTATCGTTGCTTTTATTGAAAGTACCTAAGACCGCTCTGGAAATAATTTTCAAATATTCTCGCTGCACTGTTGCGGCTGTAGCCTCGGTCTTGCCCGCCCGTATCCATAAAGAACCCATCTACCGTCGTCCGATCCGGCTCTTTGGGTTGTGTAACCAAAAGCGCTCGAAGGTTCAATAGATTCCCAGCTAGACGGGATGGCTTGTTGTTTTTCAGTTGCTCGGTTTTTCTTTTTCTTAAAACTTTGGAAAGACTTTTCTTTATTGTTTCTTTGGTTTCGACGACTTGTTCTACACCACCCTGCCCCGGTGTTAAAAGTTCGATAGATCGATGGTTAAATATATCAACACATTTCTACTTTAGAAACAAAACAGCAAAACATGAAAAAAATATCTCAAATCGAATTTTTTAAATTCTTTATTATCATAATTATTTTGCTATATCCAAAAAGAAATTTCCAATGGAGAGTAAAATAAAATATGTAATGTAATGCTCTTGCTAATGAACTCATTTGTTTTTCGTCCACTGAGTAAAGTGCCGGGTAAATTTTAAATTCTCCTCCTAAAAAGATAAATTAGCAAACATTTGTATTCAAGTTCAAGTTCAATCTAATAGACTTAGAATTTTTTGGTAATTTTTTAAATAATAACACATTTAGAAAATATTCTCTACTTTGTCAGTACTAAGAAAATAAAATTTTTAGTAAAAATTGTGTTTTTTTCTAAAGTCTCATACGTTTTAACTTTTTATCACTTTTATTAGATTTACTTACATAAAAAATTTTATGAATTTTATTTTCATTTACGTTAAAAAATAAAAGTAATAGCTTTCACACGAATACTCCATTCCATTGAAAGGGCACAAAGGCAGATTTTCAATCGATATGAAAGAACACAACTAGTTTTTCCTTATAATTTCGTATTTTTTAAATCTACAGATATAGGGTGATATTAAGCTTTAAAATTTCCTAAAGTTCATCTAACTTATGCTCTCTCAAATGTACGTTTTTTACAATATGAAATAGTTGAATTCTTTTAAAATAAAAATTTTAAAATTTGTCATTTTTAAATTGCATGGAATTGGATTGACCCTTAATTTAAAACACAATATTTTGGAATAAATGCGACATAAAAGTTTTATAAGGTCCTATTCATAAATGCCTTGAATATTTAAAGAGAAAAATTATTTTTTCCCTTCTGAATGCATTTTTTCATGGGAACTTCACGTTATACATCATTTTACTCTTTACATTCGTAAATTAAAATCCATTATACACCGGTACACGTGCACGATTAAGGTGGGACGAAATAATGCCTCGACTGCCATTTTTATAAAGCAAAGTGAGAAAATTTTAATGAAGGAATGTCTCCTTTTTACTGAAGGGATAATGAGACTTCCTCCATATTCGTTCTCTTCCATATGCCCTGCATTCAAATTGCACCACACTGACCAAATCTTCTTCTTCTGTTCTGCGGAACCATTGTCACCATTTCTTCACTCGTCGGTACCGGATTCTCTGCTGCAATCCAAGTCTCGTGTCGCCTGAGCAGCCTTGGAGGAAGAAAGTAAGAGTCCGTGATTGATCGACTTAGCATTACCGTCGGTTACCCGGTGAACTTTTCCCTTAATGCACCAGTGCGCTAATGTGCTGGAAACGCAGACTTGCCTTCCACAGGCCGGGAAAAATGCAAGTTTTGGCATTTTCATGGGAACAGCAATTGCAAGCGATGCACGGTCGGGCAATAAGAAACGAGACATAGACCTAAGACTAAAACTAAGACGTTTCACTCTTGCTCTTTTCTTTCGTCACGGCTGGCGCTAGATGTGATTTCTGATTCGGTTAGTTCTTTGTTACGAGAATGTCCCAGTGAATTATGCAAATGTTCCTCGCGATGATGATCACATGGCTCCGCGGACTGTGAGCACTAGCAAGAAGCGCTAATGACAAAAATGGCAGCTCTAATTGAATACATATGGAAATCAGATTCGTGCAGGATACAAGGCAACATTTAAGAAGTTGCGAGAAGTCATCTGGTTACGTTGCTTTCTACCGGCCGTCATCAAATTAAGTTCGCATCGCACGATGTTAAAATTAGTTTCTAGAGACGATGGTTGCAGAACCTTTCGGAAGTTAATTTCCGCTGTTCCATAAAGGTACCTATTGCAACAGTATTATTATGTTAGATATTAGAAAACTAGTCACGTGAAAAGGTAGATAAATGGTGACTACTTTTATCAGAAAGTTTGCGACACGCAGTCTGTACCAAATCAGTGTGAATATATTCAAAATTTTCAGATTTGAAAGTTTAAGAGTCCAAGGACTTTTCAGAATAATCCGTGATATTTTGACGACGAAATCCTGCATAATTTCCGATTTATCATCTTTTACAATAGAAGAGCCAAGCAAAAATATAGCTAGATTTAAAATATGTTGCTTCTATAATTAAAATAATTGGAATACTTATTATAAATTTAAAGTCAAAAATCTATAGGTCCGAATAAAATACATTTGTGATTATATAGACAACACATGCTCTGAGAACGAATTTGAACGTACAGGCAGACAGACGGACAGACGGACCAAAACCACAAGAGTCTCTAGTGTGCTACGAAAAGAAAAAATGAATTAATAACATAATTTTATCCTGATTGAAAAATATAACAAAGTAAAACATTGTTCGAATATCTTCAGGCTGCAACTAATGAAAATGAAAGAAAAAAAAAAGCTAAATTCATTGAGTGTAATTGGCTAACTTTTTTTGTCGTATTTAATTGCACAACTGCACCAAAAATCTCGCGTTAAGTAATAAAGTTGTAAAATTGTATGATCTGATAAATAATGGTTAAGAAGCGCGTCAGACCATTATTATTTTTTCATAATGTGTCCAATTAGCATTCTTGAAAAATTGAAACATTTTTAGCTGAGATCAACCTGTCTTAGTCAGATCCAAGGGACTTTCTGTTTCAATTAAAGAATAGTGCGTAGTACACAGTAAAGCCAATGGATTATCTTAATGCGAGCATTAGATTATTATCAAAAGCCGACCTTCAAAATAATTTAATGTGATGTAGTTAATTGCAGGTGATTTATGCATGTCATCCTCTCCTATCTGAGGAATGACTAAGTATTAATGCAAATCTAAATATTTCTTCCAAGATAAAGCCGCCGTCTGGTTATATTGTGTATAGACCTTCCGATTGTTTATTCCGTCTGAAAAACTGTAGAGAAACTACTCGAATATAGCACGTATTTAACAGAAGAGAAGCCACTATTTTATTTTTAAGCTCGCCTTGTGTTATTTTTGGAAATTCGAATACACTTAATTAAATATTGAAAAAAAATCGAACACTTGAACACAATTTATAAACATTTTATTAATTAAGATAATTACTTATAATTCAAAACTAACATACTAATTCAAATTTCTCGTCTTTTGTCCACCTTCTCATTTTTAGTTTTCCAACATGGAAAATCGAAACAGCTTTCCTCGCTTCCAAAATTTTCGCCATCTTCAAGAGTGCAAGGAAGAGTTCTGAAAATGTTCACCTATAAGTTGAAATATAAAAATATAAATTTAAATATTACTTGTTTAAAGTTTCGGGCAAAAAGAGGCAAAAACCAGCTCCAGTAAGTGATAATATTCCCAACAAAATAGATGGAACTGATTTAGAAATTTTAGAGAGAAGTAAAATATACGAGCTAAAGAATGTGAAAGCATATCCGATCACATGAACAGTTGCTAGCCCTTGGGCCCGAACACAGGTCGGTATCAATTCAGCTGCGTACTGGGCAGCAGAATTATATGCCACCGTAATACCAAACCGAGCAATAAAAACCAATACAGCAAACATGTATGGATCTAATTTTTAAAAAATACGACTTTTATTTAAAAAAATGCTATAAATCTCAAAAATAAAATGTGCTATATGCTTAAACATTTAGGATGAGACGAATTATAGTTTTCAAGACCGTAAAAAATATATAAATTTATTTATAGCACTATTTCTAAGTAAGAACTCACTTTCACCGGCAGGTATTCCGTATGCTATTGTTAATCCAATACCAGACGTAAAAATTCCACTCAGGAGCATTGACGAGGAAGCCATAGCTTTTCTCCCAATTTTATCCTGCAGCATCAATAACACAATACAAGCAGGTAAAATGGCCGTTGAACTAAGAGAGAACATAACAAATGGTGACATACCAAGCCCTTCGACATTCTTGGATATGGCGTCATAGCACAAAGTAATAATCACCCTAGTAAAACAATCAATTGGTTACCAAGCCTTCCCTACTTATAGTAATTAAACTAATTACGACTTGAAAAATAGAATCAAAGTGTGTTTTCTAAGCCTAGGCGTCTTGAATAGACCCAGAACGGTAGAATTGTTGGTTGAGACCTGTTCTTTTTGACACTTTAGTACAAATTCCTTGAAGACGGACTCATCCACATGTCGCCGATTTAGTTTGGTTATAATTTTAAAACATTTTACAGCTTTGTCATATCGTCGTGTCGAAATTAGCCATTGTACACTTTCTACTACTATGAAATAAAATAGTGGCACTATGAGAATTGGTGCACTGCAGTAAATCAAAAACATTTTCCAGTCTCCAGCGAGAACTGCTATCCATGGAGCTGATGCTGATCCTAGGCAATAGAAAATTCCAATGCAGATACTGAGACCAATTGTTCTCATAGATGGACGAACGTATTCCATCACTGAAATAATGTACTTCTTAAAGTTCAATATTTTCGCCGAAATCAATTACCTAAAATGTACATCATCAAGAAATTGCTATCAGTCGCAAGTCCTGATACAAAACGGCAAATTGAAAACGATATAACCGTCGTTCCGAATATAGTGGCTAGGTTTCCAATACAGGCTAGCAAGTTGGCGATGACCAGTACTGGTACCCTGCCTTAGAACGGAAGAACATTATTTCTGTGCTAATGATAAGATTGCATATAGTAGACAAAATTTACATATAACAAACAGTAAAAACGTCTACTATATACGTTTCAATTTTATGTTTTGTACAACGAATGAAGTTTTTAAAAAGTAGTTTTAATAAATTTTAAATGTATCTTAATTTTTTACCATGCTAAAAACGTAGATAGCAACAAATTAATTTAAGATGTTTCCAAAAGAAACGATGTTTTTGGAATTTTATAATTCATATACATAGTTCTAAGTCTAATTTAATATGATTAATGCCCTTTTAACCGTGGTATTAATGGACCCCAATGATGTCGTCTTTCTGAATAAATTGTGAATTGAAACGTTTTGATTTTTTCAATGAGTTTACTTAGTGATATTACTTTTTAAATAAATCTTAAATACATCTGTTGTATGTAAATAAGTTCCATATCTACAAGTACCAATTATATCAGCTAAAAAGCCTAAGCACAAGGAACCGACTACAGATCCAACAAAAAATAGGGATTGACCGAGTGCAGATTTCCAAGCTGCGTCGCAGATCCAATCTAGCTGAAAATTTCTAATTTGTCTTTCTTTCTTAGACATAATGGACAATGTACTTACATCACTTGTCATGCTCTTGTATCCATAATCCAAATTGTACACCCATCGGCTGCAGGACTCTGCAGTTCCATTACTCTTGCAGGCCATTTGTGGGGATTCCTTAAAATTACTGACTATTTCAGTCATAGTTAAGTTTCGAAGACTATTATCAAAACACCTGCCAATTTAAAATTAATGATATCGTTCTTTCTTAAGGGTGGTGTAATGTATATTTTTAAATTACATTTGTCATGTATACGGTTGATGAATAAGTAATGTGCTTATCAACTAATTACCGCATTTGTTTTACCTTTATTTTACATTGATAAAAAACTGTGATAAAAATACAAATGAGCTACCGTAAAAAAACGCACCTTAAGACTTGTTCAAAAAAAGATCTTTGTTTGCATTTAAGATTTCTGGCTCGAGTTTGTATAATTCACTATTGCAATTACTAGCACCTTTTACATCTCACACACATTTTAATCTACTTACCAGTGTTCTGGAACAAAAGAAATTATGGTCTGGGAGTAGTAGTGCATCGAGGATAGCACATTGATAATACTAAACAAGACCATCAATAGGAATTGATAGTAATTGAAGTCGCCGCACTTCTCCAGAATGTCATCGATTTTAATCATTTTCGCGTGAAAAATCTAGCACATTGAAAACTTTATGGCACAGGAAAATGGACAAAAATCTTTCCAACTAGAGATACGTATCTCTTGACCTAGTCCTCTTATTCGACAAATTTATACTGAAGTAAAACGAAAAAGCTTTTTTCTAAAAGAAAATGAAAGACCTTTTCCCTCTCGAAAATTATCGTGTTGTGCAAACAGACCTGTAAAATGACATTATAACATGAGAGTCTCCAGAAATTAAAGCTGAAAAGCATTTTATTGTGTCTCTCGAAAAATTGCACGTTCGTAAAGTTTAAATTGAGCCCAATCATTTCCGCGATCTTCCCCCAAGCACGCGACTAATTGTAAAACAGCAGCGAGCTTGAATGGTGAAAATCGTCTTAATCTAAAATGATGCAGCGGGCGGATGTGCCCGGAACGTAAGCAGGACGATATTATTTCGACCCAGTGCCCGCATGTTACCCAATACGATCACTAAGAGGAAGAAAACAACGACGTCAGATGAGGACATCCCCCCGGAACTGACGAAATCAGTGAAATTTTCTTGAATCCGAAATGAAAAGCGGAGGAATTGTGAGTGCCACAGGAAGACGGTGTGAGGTGATCATTAAGTACTTTGAAGATGCTCTTCGCCGGATAGTGTCTCTGACAGAGTTGGAAAGACTGTCCCATATTTGTCTGGAGGGCGAAAAAAACCAGTTCCAAGAAAATATTGCTTTTATCCAAACGCGATTTTTAAGAAACACGACTTTGGGTGGAATACTCCGGCCCCACCACCAGAAATCCCCCCCAGACATGTGAACGTGTGGATGGCAGATAAACTAGGAAAATCGTGTCCCTATGCGCCAGAAAGCCACCCCATCTCGTTCCATTCCAAATTCCACATATTTTTATCAAAATATGCATCCGTCCATACCCCGCAGAGGTTCGAACATGCATCCCTCAATTCTTGGAATAAATTTATTATTCTCCGAAGCTGTCGGTGTTCACTAGACGTCGGATTTATGGAAGAATCACTTTTATCAATTGCTGCAAATTGATTTTGGCTGGTGCCAGCAAAACTCTTTTCAGAAGCACTTCCTCATACCTGACGAAGTCAATTTTTTGTGGAATACTAATGGAAACTTAACTCCCTCACTGCATAGTTACCTTTTCGGATGCAATTTAAGCAACTTGCATGAGACAGCAAAACGATTCTAATGAGAACCAGACGCTGCTGAAAGATAAGATTTGCCATTAAAGCTCTAATTGCATGCAGTGTTGTAGTTTTAATTGCTTTTATGATGCTTAATACGCACTCATGTAATGACGACATTTATTATAAAAAGGATTTTTTGTAACGTTTGCATTAAGTAGCACACTAAACTTGTTTTGGAGATTAATGTTTGGCAATTATTGAAATTTATTTTATTATTTAAATGTAGCTCTCGGATATTTTAATGTAAATTTATAAATATATTTTTGCATCCTTTTAAAAAGACTGAAATTTTGCTAGCAAACTTAATTCTCTTAATAATGTACTGCTACGAATTTTTTGCTATATAAGAAAAAAAAAAGAAAGCTATTGGTACGATTGTAAAACGGTGGCAAAGCTAGTCAATTTTTTGTTTCTAAAAGGGTATAACTTCGATGGAAAGAATATATACTACTTTGTCTCATTTTTCCTATTGATTTCTGAAGGTAGTACAAAAAACAAATACAAAATCTTAAATAATTATCAAAAAGTAGCCAAAGAAGAAAAAGAATATATTTTTATCTGTATATAATTTTATACATGACACCAACCACACAAATGCTTGAAAAGAAATAAAATAAAAAGGCAGTTATGGTTTCTTCTTAAGCATATAAGCGCATTCGGAGATTTATTGTTTAACCTTAATATAAAACCTTAACTATACCACTAAATATCACTAGAAAGCTCCATCTACTAAATAAGTTAGTAAGTGGCGCAAAGGGCAACTATACTAGAAATTTCTTAAAATCGTGTCTCCAAACTGCCCTCCGTCGCCTCAGCCTCTTTAGCATCATTATCATTCCTCTGCAAACATGGGAAATCGAACATTTTTTCTCCTTTCCCGAATACTTCACCCTCTTCCAAAGTTTGTGGAAGTCGTCTAAATAAAACAAAAATACACAAAAAGTACCATAGCTTCTTGAAAAAAAATAAAAAAATATAGTTGACTTACCTGTTTAACGTCTCCGGCAATAGAAGGCACGACAGCGATCCTATGATTAGCAGTATACTAAGTATCATTGATGGAAGGGGCTTGAAATAATGGGACAGGTATATTATATAAGCACTAAGGAATGATATAGCATATCCGGCAACATGAACGATCGCCACACCCTGACCCCTGACACACGTTGGAATGAGCTCTGCAGCATACTGGGCACCAGATTCATAAGATATCGAAACGCCATATCGAGCGATGAAAAGCATCATGGCGAGCAGCAGGGCATTCTGTGACTCCTTCTGATACGCAATAATTACTCCAGTCGCTGTCGTGAAGATACCACCAACCAGAAGGGACCCGGCTGCCATTCCCTTCCTGCCTATCTTATCCTGCAGCAAAATCATTGTTATAGAGGACGGGAGCACAGCGAGGGAGCTGATGGTAAACATGATGAAAGGTGAGAGTCCCATTCCTTCCACGTTTCTGGATACCACATCATAGCCAAGAGTAATGACCATTCTGTAAGTAAAATATAATATAGCGTTAATATCAGTCAATATCAATGTACAAATTTAATTTGAAGACCCTATCGAATACTTACGACTTTAACAGCAAAATTAGAGTAAGTTTCCTAAGCCGTGGGGTTCTAAACATTCCAATAAAACTGGACTTCTTTTTTGGTGTATTACTCGCTTGTTTCATGTAGTACTCTTCAAACTCCTTAAAAACACTCTCATCCACTTCTCTTCCATTGAACTTAGCAACTCGTCTGAGACACTTTATGGCACCTTGGTACTTGCGCCGTGTTACTAACCACTGGGCACTTTCTGGTATCACAAAATAAAATGCTATCACAGCTGTTAAAGGTAATGCCGCCGAAGCAAGGTAATATTTCCAATTCCCTACAAGAACAGCCAACCACGGTGCTATCACTAGACCAGAGCAATAGAATATTCCTGCGCATAAATTGAGCCCAAATGTGCGCATAGAAGGGCGCAGATATTCTAGCACTGTAATATTGAATTTTAAATAGTTTGAATTACAAAATTATTTTACAACAATTAAAATAGCATACCCATTATATACATTAAGTAATAATTTGTATCAGCCGCTAAACCTGATATAAAGCGGCAAAAAGCAAATCCTGGAACTGTCGTTGCAAAGGACGTTCCAAAATCCCCGACAACTCCAGAAAGATTTGATATTATAATTGTGGGAAGACGACCGATACGATCGGAGAGGATCCCATAAACTAAGGTTCCAACAACAGACCCAACAAAAAATAAGGATTGACCTAAAGTCGATTTGAAGGCGGATTCACAGACCCAGTTGAGCTGTAAATGAATTAAATTGGTAGATTTATTACTTTGGATTTGAATATGTTTTTTTAAATATTCAATATAATAAAATTTTACGATCTTCTGTGTATATAGACAGAAACTTCTTATTTTTTAACATCCTAGATAAATTTTAACAAACCTTAAGCTATAATAGACGAACTGAAATATTTTCAGACTCAAATCATTCAAAAAGAAATATTCAAAAAAAAAACATTATGTTTTCTATTTGGAAGCGTATAAATCCTAGTTTTCCTAATTTTTGAAATAAAGCGATTTTTAAAATTGAATTAAATTTCGTTCGCTTAATTTTCTCTAATGCATCCATTGTGTTGTCACGTTTGCATTACCAGTTTTATTTTTTTTATGTATTTAACCATTATAATTTTATTTCGTTAATAAAATTTTATCATATGCAACATTAACCACTAATTTAAATCCAATTTGATTACAGTCGATTAATTCGATACATTAGATTTTCAATCATAATATGGAACCGAATTTTTACATGTTCAAAATACAGTGGCATCATTAAATTGAATTATTAAAGCCCATGCATCCATCAATGCGCATAATAATGGCATTGTGTCCAACCAAATTGAAACGTGGCGACAAAATCACCTCATAAAATGGGCGAATAGCAGACTGGTTAGTGAAAACAATAAAACATGTATTTTTAATACTTATAATCAATTGCACGAAGAGTTAAAGGTTCTTCACACGTACTAAAAATTTTTTTGATAAATTTATTTACCTATATAAACGACTTGCCACTGAAAAGCACTAACCAAATGTATACTATCACTTTTTACTCACCTCAGTAGTCATACTTTGATACCCGAACTCATAGTTATATATCCACCGATCACATTTTTCAGTAACTGCAATTCCATGTCCGTCGACGATATCACTCAGTTTTGTGCACGATGGGTTTGGAAATTCCTTATAAATGCTCCTAATCTCATCGAACGTGAGATTGTCCAATTTCTCATGGTAGCACCTACAATGCAACGTAGTCAAGCAAAATATCCCTCATGCACCTGCAGCGAAGAAGTACTTACCAATGCTCCGGAACAAAGCTGATGATCGTCTGGGAAAAGTAGTGCATCGACACCATCAGGTTTATGAAGCCGAAAAGGCCCAACAGCATAAACTGGTACCGGTTGAAGTTCCCGCACTTTTCTAAAGCTTTGTCAAAATCCATTTTCAAGTCGGTAGAGTTAGATGCAACTTATTAAAGGTACTGGTCATTAGTGGTTGGATATTTGCAGATGTTTCTGTATACCTGCAGATATGCAACAAAAAAATATTCAAACTATAGTGAAGATCGACTTATTACTTTAAAATAAGTAGGTAGATTAAAATGCGTACGTAATTTTATCTCGCTATGTTCTATGGAACGCACTGGTAAACCATCTGAGTTGTTATCTGACCTGGTAGTCTGGACGTGCTTCATCCAGTTTTTATTTGCTCAACCAAGACGACAGTTTTTCAAACAAATCGTGGGGAGATCTTCCACATGAGAAGGAACAACACAAAAATTAAGGAGACCTCTAATTAAGAAGTTTTATTGAAATTGATGGGTCGATTTCTTAAATTGAGGGAGATGCTTGTTGGTTTTAACTACTTCACTAAACGCGTATTGATAATCAACAGAGCATGATCCCATCCGCCCATCATGATCGCTGAGCTGACTGGAATGGACTGGATTATTCAGGAATTAGACTTTAATGCAGATTTCTCTTGTTCCAAGTGGCCGTGTAACAACAGCTGAAAATTGTTTATTGTTTGAAACTAAAACAATGAAAAAAACGTCTCTAATGTTATTGATTTATCAAACGGTGTCTTCTGAAGGGAGACAGTGAACTTTCTTTCATAGTACTATGTGTAATACAAGTCAGGTACTTGTCTTTAAGATTGTTTGTTGTTGATCTTTTTCTTTTTATTATATTTTTTTTATGTAATATAATATATATAAATAAATGAGATAAATGTCTAGCGGTGATCTCAACATTATAAAACTCCTATAAAGTCCTTTAACTTAATCAACAAATTTTGGAACTTCTTGTCAAATCACGTGCCTCTCCCAATTTAACTTAAAAATCACTAATTTATTTTCAATAAAATGAGCAGGTTTTATAAAAATTATTTCCGAAAATAATCTACTTTTTCTTTCGTTAAGTGGATTCAATTTCTGATTGCTATAAAATGAAACATTTGATAACTGGGAACCCTTATCAAGCAAAGCCAAATATATAGAGCCCATTGAGTCGCACATTGCATTGTTAAATTTTTTTATATTGTGCAATTTATAAACTCACTGTAAAATGTTGTCTGTCAATTTAAGTTACTCGAATTGAATATGAAGTATGCATTGATTGATATCATTTCATTTCTCGAGAAGCAATTTTCTTTAAATTTTGAACCCCCTTGGGTTGAATTTTGGAAAAAACGTTCTTAGTGAGTCACTGCATTATAAAATAAAACTACAGACCTATTTTCATATTTAAAGCTTCAGCCGTTTCGGCTCGACGATGATGAATAAGTCAGGACATCTTACTTTATATTTATATAGATTACATATATTCATTGTATGTATATAGAATTGACCCTATGTTTGCATTTTAACTGCACATAGAAAATATAGAAGCTTTAAACTTAATTTATTATAAATATTTTTCTTCAATAAATTATAATTATCTTCTATTTGTCTTCTTATTATTTGCTTATAGTGTTCAGTACGACTTTTGTTGCTTTGCCCCATAACAGGTTTAAAGTTTATTAGCTTATTAATTTATAGTAATTATAAAATTGTGTGAAATTAAATTGTTTGGCTTGTATTTTACACAGACATTTTTTATAAAAAACCAATTGTAAGCATATCTTTTCATATTTATTCAACGATGTACTTCGTAGACAAACAATGTTATCATTTATCTCATTTCATTATAAAAACGAAGCAAGGCTTGCAATAAACGAAGTACCAAAAACACAGGTAGCTTATTTTACTGAGTCTGTGAAAACAGGATTTAAAAGCATTTTAGTTTTACGTCATATTTCTAATTTATTTTAATTTGATTATTTTACTTTGGTTTATTATTTAATAGTATAAACTAATTTTTAGAACTTTTACTTCTTGTGCACTGTATCGAATTTAAATAAATTTACAATTTAACAGAGACTTGCATACCCAGAAATTTTCGAAATAGAATTTAGTTTTAGTCAAATTTAAATGTTATGAATGTATTCATACGATACACCTCTATAAGTTCATGTGTAATTTTACTTGACCTGTGTTAGTATTGATCCCATAGAAATAATTGCCAAGTCCATCTTCATACATAATGTAAGTTTCATTGGCAAAGTGGCATCAATCCGACGATATCTTGAATTTTCCAGATACAACATTTTCACGGTCCCATAGTGATAGCTCTCGTGCAATGAGATCACTTATGTTAACGTAGTTTGGTCAACACAGTTGTTCTCAACTTGTACTTCCCGACGCCGGCAAAAGTTTTGAATGGATCTTAAAACTTTAGCTCTGAATCGTTTTTCGGATGACTCTATTATCTTCATTTCTTCCCCTTGGTAATTCAATTTACAATTGATGGACATCTGAAATTGTTATTATCTTGAAAAGAGACTCGACGATTTACCCAAATTTCTTTGATTCCCAACTATGGGCATTCGGAGAATGCCATTAATGATTTTATTCAGCAGTGGGATATAAACAAAAGACATTTAAAATAATTTCATTACAAGAGTAGGCAAGCTGGACATGAATGAACATTCGTGAAATTGCTATATTTTATTACATTTTATTCATAAATAAGAAAATTAAATTTATTTGCCTTCTATCATATTTCATTTTTGCTATCTTGGAAGTATAAATTAGAGGTTATTTAAATGCGGTGCTACTTTTTAATACATCAACACAATTAAACAATTTTTTTTATATTTAAAGAATCTTTAAAGATAGTGCGATACTTCTGGAGAATATTTTTGAAACACTAATATGTATTAAAATTTCTAAATAATCATTCCCTTAGGAATCGAATTACCCTCCAAATCGAATTCTTTATAATTCCAATTAGTGATTTGAGTTTTTTAAGTTCAATTTTTTTCGTACTACATATAAAACTTTTTCCAATTGCGTTAAAAGGAGTAATTGTTATTTTTTTTACTTTGATATATAATCAAGTGATAATTGAAATTGAATTTTAATGTCACAAAGAAGACACAAGTTTTGGTGTTAAATTTATTATTTTTTATAATTTATTATTTCCAAATATTTAATTCCATAGGTAAAATAAAAAAACGTTATTATTAAGAGAAGTAAGAAAAAAAATTTCACTAACCTTTTCAGAGTTTTTTAAAACCACTGGTTTCAAATAAAAAAATTTAGTTTAATATCGATGTTTATTATAAAATCATAGATTAAATTAATTCCATCTTGTTAAGCATATTTTGCTTTTCGTAACAAGTCATTTTATTATGTTTTTAATCACATCTTCATTATAAAAAATAAAAGCATCTAATTTTTTCCCTGTATAGTTTTTTATACTCAATCTATAAATTCGGTCATCAAAGTTAAAAGGACTATGTTTCATATTCTGCTAGTTTCAGGTCTAGCTTTCAGCTCTTGTCACTGAATACGCATAAGACTCAAACTGTTCAAATTTTTCAAACTTGAACCATATGTCTCAAATATGATGTTAAACTATTTTTTCTGATGTAAACAATGTCCACGTTAGCATACATCTAAAGTGATTTAGAAATCTACAGAAGATTGTTACTCGGCAAGGAAATTAATAATGTCTATTTAAGAAGCTGCAGCTGAGTAATCAAATGGCTTTGAACATTTTGGATCCTCATATTTATCACTGATATGTAGAAACAAATCATATTAATTGTATAACACTATAACACTATATATTTAGAGGAAAAAGAAAACAATTACGTCAAGTACTAAGGTATACATACCCTAGAACAGTTTTTTAACTATACAGCAAAGATAGGATCACACGCGAATCAATTGCTAATGAACTTTATGGAAGACTTTTATTTGATTGCACCAGCGTGTAAAATCATTCAGAAGCACTTCAAGTTACATCGAATAGTGGTATAGTCAATCAGCACATTCCGGCAAGAGTCTTGGATATCAGTCACTAACTGAAGCTCTACAGATTGCCTCTCTACATCATATAAGGCAAATTAAATAGCTAAAATTTTATCTTTACTAACGGCCGACGTTGGCAATCCATCATTCACGAGCCTGCTGTAGGCCACCGGTAAGCACTTTATTGCTCGCGAATTAATTCAGATAACATACGTACACAAGATGGATTCTTCAAACAGTTCCAATAAGCTACAATTTAATTACACGTCTACGTCTGCTTCGAACCAGAACTTTTTAAAAGGTGTACACTTTCGCTAAATACACTTGGAGGCGCCTCGAACTTGGAGCAGTCTTATTTCTTTTTCTTTGCTCGCGTGTTATTGTTTAAATTTCACGCAATGTTTAAATTTAGTTTATCGTCTATGACGAAACGGAAGCCCTCGTCAAAAAACGACAGTGAAATAAAGTTCTGATAATGGATGTAGTGGAATAAACGTTTCCATTCTCAAGTATCGTACTGACAATTTTATCGATAATTAGACAAAGGGTATCGAGAAAGGAAATCTGGGAGCGAGAATCACTTGAAGAACTGAAGAAGCGCAGTATTATTTTTCTACAGGAGAAAAAAAAACATCCGAAAGTATTTACAGAGTTGGACAATGATATCAAGTGGCTTTTATGCGAACATATCGTAATGGAGAAATTCGAGAGGACTGTCAACATACACGCTTTGTGTTATTAATTGTTCTAGAAGGCCTCCTATTCCTTGATTTGATTTGATTTTGAAATTAGAGCATAGATATTGTTTCCTTCCTTATTATCTATAAATTATGGTTTAAGTATATCGTTCACAATTGATAATCACTTAAGAATTTTAAAAAAGTAATGACTTTTTCTCACTCTTTTCCTCGAAATGAATATTGAGGAATCTAAACCTCCTCGTAACAAAAAATATTGTGGTGGAAACTAAATATCACAAAATTTACGAATCTACGTTTTGCGTCTTAATAAAATTTATTCATTTTAAAATTAACGAGAATGCTTAGAAAATTTATTAAGAAAAACAAATGCTAGTCGCTAACTGCTGCACCTATAAAATTCGATCCTAGCATAGAATAGAAATTGTCCGATACCTCGGAAAATGTCCATCTACAAATAGCTGAATTTGTTAAGAAGGAGCACTATTAAAACGCGTTTACGTTATTTTACACTTTGTCTTAATCAGCATTTTATATGCAGGTACACGGCGATTTTTGAAATACTCTGATGTAGTTTCTTATTTCAATATTGAAATATGTATTTTGCTTTATAACGGGCACTTACTTCAGTCTGACAAAATCTTAAATTAACTTTTTGTCTTTCGCCAGAGTGAAGTAAATTCAACTCAGATAAATTATAAAAAAAAACATAGAAATCAGACTTTTAAATCTAAACTTGATTGAAAAAGGTTTACTCAAGTCAGATCCCCTGATAGTCGATCTTAAAGAAAATCTTTAAAAGTATATAAAGTTACGTAAAAGTGAAAAATACATACATAGTCATTCTCTCATAGAGCGCTTTTATTTTACAGTGGAAAGATCATTTGGAGATAAGAATGTAGCAATTAGTTACCTAGTTTTACAAGTACATTGCATGGAGTTCATAATTTACTCAAAATTTATAATAATTACTATTAGATACTAAACTTTGCACTTTTATTCCAACTATGAGAAAATTACTCCTTGGCATTTTTTATATTTTACTGTATTTTTATACTTTCCGATTAAATACGGGTGATCATTCTTTATAACAATAAATTCATTAATATTTCACAAACACTTGAAAAAAAACACATTAGCATTAATTTTTTGTCCAATTTATCGAATAAAATCAAATTAAATGAAAAGCGTGTATGTAAATACATAAACATATGATGTTTATTCCTGTAAAATTATTACTATTGTTTTCCATTGTTTTAATTAAGATTCTTATTTTTTATTTGCGGTTTACAAGGGAATCGTCGAATCTTTTTTAAATTTATTTAGGAAAACCTAGCGTCAAGATTGTCTCGTGACCTAAAATGGGCGTAAAACTTGTTTAGTGAGTTGAATTAATTCAAATCAGCCAATTTCCACGCATGAACGTATTATCGGGTAAACCACAGCTTTTTAATCAATAATAATCGTATAACTAGTTTTTTTTTTTAAATTTTCTAATAAACATCATTTGATGTGTGATAAAAGGTAACTTTTTATGTCACATGTTATGCTAAAAATTTGGTTAAGCGAAAAAAAGTAGTAAATTCTGTAATCAATTGATTTTGTTCAGGTTTTTCCAGTTGTTACTTTGAATATAAGAATTCGAGACAGTGTTTACAATTGCTCAACATTTTTGTTTTATTAATTCATATCAAATTTTGGACCAAGTGAAAAAACAACCCATATTCGCTTCCTCGACCTAATTAAGGACAAGGAAAATAAGTATTTTCAGTAAGGAAAAATAAAAGCATCATTTGAAATTTTCAACCACTTTTAGAATCCAAAAATAATAATAAAAACATTTTTCTAAAAATTATATTTAAGAACATATAAAACAATTGTAAAAATTCACTTAACAAAATGCTACTAACGAATGCGAGGCAGTCTAAAGGTATTCAAAGTCGTGTTACTTCACCGTTTAGTTCTTCGGTATTTCTACTTCTAGATCTGTTTGGAAGACAAGGGAAATCGAACATTTTTTCTCCTCTCCCGAACTCTTCACCTTCTTCCAAAGTAGTTGGCAATTTTCTGAAATTGAAAGCAAATAGAAACAAGTTCATCATTACGAAGCACTCCCTTTAACCTGTTGAGGGTCTCGGGAAGCAATAAGCACACGTAGGATCCTGAGAAAAATAGAGCCCCCAAAATAAGAGACGGGGCCGCCGCAAAAAAGGTGCCCAGGTATAGGATATACGAGCTCAAGAAGGATGCTGCGAATCCGGCGACATGGACTGCAGCAACCCCCTGGCCCCGGACGCAGGTCGGAATCAGTTCCGTTGCATACTGAGAGCCCGATTCGTAGGATATCGCAACGCCAAACCTGGCTATAATTGTTAGGACCACAAGTAGCGCTGTATGCTGGCCATTCCGCTGATAAGCGATGGTAATGCCGGCTGCAGTGGTGAAGGCTCCTCCAATCAAGAGAGATGAAGATGCCATCGCTTTTCTGCCGATTCTGTCTTGGAGGAAAATGAGGATAACGCTGGCTGGCATTACTGCAATAGCACTTAAAGAGAACATAACGAACGACGACAGACCCAGACCCTCGACGTTCCTGGAGACCGCGTCGTAGCACAAAGTAATGGCCATTCTGGAAGTATGGAAAGAACGTCTCTACTTCTGAATTTCCATAGACCATAATAAAAGTCGCCTAAGCCAATCATTTTACGAAATTCTTTTGGATTCCCTTGGATTATTTGGAAAATCAAATTTTTTATTGTTTATTGAATATTATTTTGTGTAATAAAGCAACGATGTGTAAAACGTAGTCCGACACTATTCCACACGAAATTTATTTATTTTTTTTCTAACTAAAATTCTATGTTTTAAATGGAAAGTAAATAAAATAAAATCGTTCCTACATATCCTTATAACATTTTTTTAATTACGAAAATTGTTTAAAAACTCCTCAACTTAACCAAAAAATAAAAGCATTAGAAAAGTGCTTAATATTCATCGTTGTAGGCAAATTGTGATTCAACTACCCGAAAAATTTTCTCTGCAGAATCTGTCGATCACAGCCTAGTCAAAATCATAAAATGCGTCAAACAAATTGAATTTTTAATAACATTATTAACTTATAATTAACTAAAAGGTTCAGGGAACAAATAAAAAACCCAGAAAAAATTATTCTACATAAATGCATCATTGCACACAATCGACTATCTAGAAAAATAAAAGAAATTTCTTTGTTTCCAATTCATATAAGTCGTCAACGCATCTCAAATATTTAATTTTTTTTTAAGTGAAATGTTATTCACGTATTACCAATTGTTTCTTAAATTAATTTTTTATCTATACTGCAGCGAGTGTGCTTTTATTTGCACACCTAAACACGCTTGCTTTTTTCTATTATCGAGAATACGACAGAATTCCTTAATGATTGGCTTTTGGAAAATAAAATATCACCATTTTTTACTTACGATTTAAAAAACAATATGAAGGTCAGCTTCCTCATCCGAGGTGTCTTGAACATATCCAAGACAGTGGATTTATTCTCTTCGGTCTTCTTCATGTGTTTGGCACAATGGTTTCTATATTCTTCAAAATCCAAATCCGTCACAGTACGTCCGTTAAACTTCGCAACCCTTTGAAGCCTCTTAATAGCCCCGTCGATATCACCACGTGTGGCGAGCCACTGGGCACTTTCTGATAGCATAAAATAAAACAAAACTACCGAGAGAAGCGGAAGTGACGTCGTCGCCAGATAAAATTGCCAATGACCCACAGCCACTGCAATCCACGGGCTGAAGACGAGACCGAGGCAGTAAAAGAGACCTATCCCAAGGTTAAGACCCATCGAGCGCATGGAAGGACGGATGTACTCAAGGACTAAAAGGAAATGCCGTATAGTATAATGGCACTGTTCATATGAGTGCCGCTTTGGTAAGGCTACATGAGAACGTGGGATGAATCGATGCAAGTGTACACAGGTATAAACCTAATATTTTCGCTTTAAGTACTTTTCACATTAATTCTTTTGGTCTCGAATTGTACATATACACACAGTTTTCCAAATACTTAATTGCAATAATCACAATAATTTTAATAAAATGTACCCAAGTGAAATAGTAATGGTGAGCCGGTCAGTTGGTCAAGCGGTCAGCTGTTCAATCGGTCAGCCAATCAATGGATCACTCCGTCAATGTATTAGTTGATCAACAAATCATCCAGTAAGAGGATCAGACACTCAGTGGGTCAGTGAATCAATGAGTCAGCCGGTCAATAGGATACCTGGTCAATGAGTAAGCAAGTAAATCGGTTAGCCGAGTCCCTCGGTCAGTGAATCAGGCAGGCAATGGGTCGGTACGTAAGTCGATCAAACGTTCAGGCGATTAAATGAACAGTCAGCTGCTTAGTTGATCAAGCGGTCAGGCGGGCAGTAGATCAGTCGGTCATCCGGCAAGTCGGTTCGTCAGCCGGTCACTTGGTCCAATAATCAAATCAAGTATTCAGTGAGTCCAGCGATCGAGCGGCCAAGCTATTTTTAAAATTACTTTTGATACTTTTGGATTATTTAATTCATTTTCTATCTATTCCAATAAATTAGCAATAATAAATAATATTTGGCTTAAACCCCTCCCAGTTTTTTTTGTTCATAATATAGTCTTTCGTTAAATTATTTTACGTATTGATAACATTAAATATATAAAGACATATCTGTTTTATTTTTAAATTGTATTATAGAGGATTAAGAAAAATTTCAATCTCAGTGGTCTCAAAAATACTATCATTTTAAATATAAAAGCATATAAAAAATAATTTTAGTGTAATAGGGACGTGATTTTAACTGGCTTCTGAGTCCTAGAAAATGAGGTTTCAATGCAGATTTTTCGAATAATAAGTAAAAATGCATGAATAGAGTAATAATTACAAGCATCTATACTCTGGTCGTATCGATTCATCCCCAGTTACGACTTACCCAAAATGTACATGAGATAAAAGTTGGTGTCGGCAGCAAGTCCCGAAATGAAACGGCACAAGGAGAACGTGTAAACGGTCGAAGTGAAAATTGTAGAAAAATCGCCAGTGAACCCCGATAAGTTGGAGAGAATTAAAGTCGGCAGTCTTCCAATTTTGTCGGAAAGGACTCCATAGAAGAGCGTCCCAACTACCGACCCAATAAAGAACATTGATTGGCCAATACGTGCCTTGTACGCTGAGTCGCACACCCAGTTTAACTACAATAGGTGAAGAACATAAAGTTACGTGACATGCATGGGGACACTTAATGCATTTTTGGAATGGGATTGGGTTTTTGGGATTTGGTCTCACATCGGTGTTCATGCTCCTGTAGCCAAAGTCATAGTCGTATATCCAACGATCGCAACGTTCCGAGCTCACCGTGACGTTGTCCCCCTCGATTGACTCCAGTCGGGTGCAAGACGGGTCAGCAAACCGCTCGTAAATGCGCCGAATTTCGGCCATCGACCTATTTTCCAGTTTTTCATGATAGCACCTTTACGCGAAATCGACAAAAGTGTGAATTTGATCCAATTAATCAGGGATAGCAGGATAGAATTGCTTACCAATGGTCCGGGACGAAACTGATTATCGTCTGGGTGAAATAATGCATCGACACGAGCAAATTAATGAGCGCGAATAGTGCCAGCAACAGGAACTGATATCGGTTAAAGTCCCCGCATTTTTCTAGAATTTTCTCAAAATCCATACTTTTTATCAAAATCCTGGAGATGAGAATAGTTCTTCTTTCAAATATTTTTGATATTCTTCTTCACTTCACACTTTACCAACACTAAAAGCCCATATTGCTTTGTTTAACATACTACTGCTAACATTCTATAACACAGAACGTTTACTCTTAACCGAAACACATTTTTTTTTGGAAAAGCAACATTTATAACACTTAATTTTTATTAACAAATAATTTGGACACAGTAAGAGCACACAGTATAAAGCTAGTTTCCTACGAAACTACGACAAACATAAAAAGGATTACACACACATTTAAATTTATAGTGTAATTTACAAAACAAGGATTGATGTCTATGGCTGAAAACTTCTAAGCTTAACCATATTTGTAATTACGCTAGGCGCAACTATCTCAACAACATCTAATTAAAATATTATAAAAATTTAGTGCAATTAGCTTTATTACGATTTGAGAAATTGCACTATACTCATAATCTTAAATCAGTATACTAATTAGATGCCGTTGAATTTGCAGCCTATGGTTTAGTCCGACTATAGCTACACAATGTTTAAAACTTCTCAGCCGCAAGATTGAAATGTATTCGATGTTATCCACAATTGAAAAACTATTGTGTATTATATCTTAAAGATCACAAAAAGTTATTTCTAATCAAACCTTCTCCAAACAAAATAAAAAACACATGAACGTGAATTCCGTACTTTTCACATTTCGAAATAAACCTAAAAAATCAATTTGTATAAAATAAAATAAAATAAGTCAGTATTTTCTTTAATCTTTCCGACCTATAATTTTTTTTTGGTTTAGACCAAAAGAGGTTTATAAACCTTGTTAAAATAATAAACTATATATGCATAGTCATCGTCAGCAAAATATTCTTAACAACAAATAATTTGTAAAGGCCAAAGCATTTTAATGGAGTTATATTTAACTTCTCAAAAACTCCCACGTACACGGAAATTTTTTTAAATATAAAATTTAATAGTCTGACAGTGTGAATTGATAATATTTAAAATCTAACTGTAGCTACTTTGATATAAATTGCATAAACATCTTAATACGTCGAGTTCATCGTCTTGAATTGTTAGAATTTCCTCAGTCCACAAAAAATTTAGATATTTGATTTGCATTCAGTGAACCTGAAAATGTTAATGAATATTTTGAAAATTTCACCAGTCTACGGAAATGATAATGAATTGGAATATACTTAGATATTATTATTTTAATCTATGATCACTTTGTTCAAATATATTGATTTAAATTGATTTAAACAACAAAGAAGTAATTAGAATTCACCATTTTAAATTCTTCAAATGTTTTGAAATTATTACTCCATTTAAGAAATAAAAGGATTTCCTTTGTACAGTTCTTCTTCAAAAGTTATTAAAATGTGTCGGGGCCGGAAGTGACAAAGAACATAAAATCTTTAACGAGAAAGTAATTTTCGTTTATAAAATGGAAAGAAAATATTTATAGACATTTATTTATATTGCTTTTGCGGGACTGTTAAATTTCAAAAATGGGATGCCGTGCGCTTAATTTCATTTACATCAATAACACTATGAGTGTTCTAGTAAAAAATAGATAAATGCAGTTTTGGTGTAGGTAATCAAAACGAGAACATAATTTGAGTTATTTCTGCAACTTGAAATTTCCTGTTTTATCCCGTTTCCACCAAGTTGAAATGATGTGATTTCTTAAGAGTCAAAATCTATTATACACCTTTAAAAATCAATTCTCTTAATCCTTTTCGATGATTCCAATGCCATTGCTTTGATGAAAATGCCAAATAAAATTATCTCAACCGATTGTAAATAGTTCAACTTAGTTTACGAATTCCATCACAAAATGACATAATTTGACTTCAACAGAAATGTTAATATTGAAAATAATAAAAAAGTCCTGAAATTAGGAAAAAATAGAAAAAACGTTTACAACTTAATACCATTAGTTTAAAAATTAAAATGTTTAAATTTAAAACTTTAGTCCAATTGATATTTTTGAAAATCTGTTCATTAATATCTACTTTATAGGGCGCAAGATTTCTCAATAGATCATTTTAAATGTACTTTATACCCAGTTCTTTTATATTCGAAAATATTCATTAATAGTATAAGCTTTTGAGCAAGTCTCACAGTGCTAGTTCGACAATTTTGCATCGAATATTGTACAGAATGCGAAAAAACAGTCTAAACATTGATGTTTAAAATAGAAAATTATACTATAATTTTAAAACTAGTCGATTTTATAAGTCTGGCGTGCAAAAGAAAACATTAATATGTATTTAAAAGTACTTTATCATTCGTCTACGTTATATGAACAATTAAAACTCTTAAGAGTTAAAAGAAAAGCCCGTTCAGCAGTAAATAAAAGTGTTATTTTCAAGCCACTATAATATTTTCATTTTGTTCTATATAAAAAAGTCGCATCATCTAAATAACGTAAATTAATACATTCAAAAACATTCACTTCGATTTATTATGCAATCAAATTATTAGAAATTTGAAGTTGTATAACAATTCTACATATTAAAAGATATTTATATCAAACAGATGATATTTTAAAATGTGACTAATTATTGAAAATTCTCCCAATTCCAAGACATGCATCTTTCGAATAATAACTAAGTCTTTTCTTAATTAGACGTTCTTAAATATCAAGAAAAAGATCACACGTTTTCGAAATGAATGGAGATCGTATCGATGGTTCTCAAAATTGTTTCGTTTTTTTATAAAAAAAAAACCAAATATTTACACTCTTTAACATCGAGTGATTATAAATAGAGTTCATAATTGGCACTTCTTAGAACCTTGACATGGTGCGTGGGATAAGACACTGTCAAGACGTTCAAGTTCAAAGTTTCCAAAAGAGAAAGCGTATCAGAAGAAATGGACTTCAACAAGTGTTAAAACACTTAGCTTAGAGAGTCGTCTTAAGTATACAATATTTACAGTTATAGAGTCTGAGAGTTACAAAAAGCAGAGCACCCTCCACCGTTTTTGACCAGTTTAGCACCAAAAAGCTTAAATTGAAATGATCAACAGATTTCGGCTGATTTACCACCGATTAAGACGAAGCCACAATAGGAGCAACATCGCACGTGTTTACAGTTTCTCCTTTTGTTGTTTATATTGCATACTTACTTGCCGTGCTAGTGGGGATTCTCGGGAAATTAGCACGTAGGTGTTACACTGTGAAGTAATTCTGTTGACCACAAATAATGGGAAACTTTACTAGAAACACATTCGTACGTTAAACAAAAATTTTATACACCCGTATACACCTAAAAGTCTACAAGTCGTTTTGTTTCAACGGCATGATAATTCTTAGATTTTATTAAAGAAAACTAAAAACACTATCTAAAAATAAATCACAGAGATCTTAAAGTTGTCGAATGAATTAAGACAACAAACTGAAGTACACGTTACACACTATGCCAGCAATATTCCCGATTTAAAGTCAAGGTTAGTCAGTATAGCGATGCACTTCTATGCACAAATAGTCGCTCCTTAATTTTGCAGACCTAAGCGAGAAAGACGAAATTCGTTTCTTAATATTTTTCGTCGTCGTCGCTATTAAAAGTGCGAATTGTGTCGATAGAATGGTACCATGCCTGTCGTCCAAAAACTCCGGCCAATATTTGTCTGTCTACCTTGCTACCGGGACCGTTCTGTACTAAATTGTTAAGGCGATAATTCGCGATTGATTTCTCTCAGCGAAATATCGTGGCGTGTATTAGTAGGCGATTCAAGATAGAAGCGGACATACGTGGATATATGTCTGTTCAGAAGATAGCAGCAGATTCAGACTTCAAACTTGATCGCACATTGGTGAAAAGGGTGAGCAGACAAAGACCAGACAAGACCTGCCGCTAAGGAGTCAATACACTTCGATCCAACACGTGATCTTGCTCAACTGGTTTTTTCTTTTTGAAAATCCGATGCGGAAACATAATCAGCTATAACCGATTTAAATACGATCGCGCGAATTGTTTATTTGGCCGTTTAAAAAGAAATCTTCGCAAATTGGTAAAAGCGATTAGATATAATTTTCCTTTTATCGGAGAAAATGGTATGATGCAAAAATTGGGAAAATTTAATATATTATTGTTTTTGTAAACACACCATGTGTTTATATATAAACACGCAGAATGACATGCTTTTTTGAGGGTTTTAGACTACACACGGATTGAACCAGATATTGCCAGTTCTCATCGGAAGTTGTCTTTCTCTCAAGCGAAAAATAAAATAAAATAAAATTAAGATCATTAAAAGCAAGATCGGCCTAAATATTCGCATTACCCACTCCACAGATGCTGGCGAAAAATATGAAAATGACGAAAATGCAAAATTTACATTACACAAGCGGCAAATCCCACATGCTAATTTACATCACTTCTTCAAATCGAAGAATTAAAAACCGTGTCGTATTAGATAACAGTCGCTAGGTCGAACATAAATTTTTTTAATGAAACATTCATACCTGTCATCATCCTTTAGATAACACGAATAATCATCTAAATTTGCCAGAGATATTTTTGACGTAGACATTAATTTAAATATTTGCACATTTATTGAATCCTTAAACTAACAGAGAGACATTTACACGCAGGATTTCTCAAAGAAGACTACCATGTATAAAATTTAAAATAAAATATAATATTTTTTTCTTACTCTAAAAATAGATGTAACACTATTTCACGATATCAAAACCTTAAAGACCAGAAGCAACTACTATGCATACAATTAGCCACTAAAAACTACTAATAATTATATTAACTTACCTAAAAAAAATGCTCTGGAACCCACACGCTCCTCAAAAAAATCAGGAAAACGGCATTAATTAAACTGATGCACCTTTAAAGTAAAAAAGAAAACATTATAGACCTATATAATGAAATTTAATTCCAGACAAAAATTAAATCAATCAAAAACATTGCAAAAATTCCTTATCAATAATACTCCGTCGTGTCGTATTTAAGAAAAAATTACTAACAAATTAATTCAGGGGAAATCACAATGATCAATCTTAATTTCTTATCAGTAATTGCTGCACACTTTTTCAAGTGGCTCGTTCAAAAAAAGCCGAAATAAATCAAATCAGTGCTTCCGCTTATAATAAAAATCCGCGAAAAAACCGTTGTGTAACGCCTCTATTTGTTTCCCAGATCGTATTTTGTTTTCCTTTCTTATCATTTGCCGGTTAAGTTGTATAATTGTGCGTAAAAATTGTCATCCACCTTAAGTTCATATAGTTAATTGAAGCTGTAAAAGTGTCATCTGGATTACTTAATACAATGAGCTATCATAAAACCACCGTAGTGATCTACTACTTACACGAACAGGCGTAAGCAATGGCATGATCACTATAAAAACGTGAAATAGTGAATTAGATATTTAAATGCATTCCCTTGCCAACTTTGTAATTTTAGAACGTTGGCTATGAGGAATATGCGCAAATGTTGCAATAAATTCCTCAGGGTAGAGATACACACTTATGTGTGTTTAAAAAATGATATAATAACGACTATATAAAAAACTATCAAGTTTTGATTAAACGTTACATCTTATTAATTGTAGTTTGAAACAAAAACTTTTAGCTATAACTAAACAGAGAAGATTTTTAAACTTCTGAGAAATAGCGATTATTTTCCATAAAAATTAAGTTTTGTTAGAATTAATTAAGCAACGAGTACTACTCTACGCAGAATCGTTCCTTTTAAACGTACGCAAAAAATCTTCTCACGTTTTTCACTATACAGAAAAGAACGTAATAATAAATTCCTATTAAAATCGTCACATTATCGATTACGACTGAACAATGAAACACATTTCCTACCTCAAAATAAATAGAAGATTAAATTCCACAGGAAAACATAAACATTGTACTACAAAATACGAATTAAGCATATTCTTTAAGATAAACCTTTTAAGCAATAAACGACTTCTATTAAATTCGCTTATCTTATATCATAAACTCATTTTTTCTAGTAAACTACTAACTTTTTATATAGTCCTCAAATTATAGTTTCTTCCTGGAAATAATAGAATAAACTTAATGCTTCCAAAACGAAGCCTTCTATTAAACGTTCGAAAAACCGGAGGAAATCGTTTACAGAATTTTTCGTCACAACCTTTTGCACGGAAGCATCAGAAAATAAGCATATGATGAATTTGAGCATATGAGATTTTCAAAGCATATCAATAGTTTATAAATATTTAATTAACCGAATTTCGATTTCTTCTGAAACAAAAAATTATGGTTTTTTAACGCTTTCAAGTTAAGCTGAAAATATTTATTTTCTGCTCTTTTGAATTTTAGGATCAGTAATGGAATTTATCTGAAAATTAAAAAAAAAGTAAGAATATAGAAATTGCGAATAAGTTTATATATGGAATATTTGCACACTCCATTAAAAAAAATAGTTCTGCTCCAATAAGATCTACAAATGTAATCAATAATGTTAAAGTTAAAGTTTTTATTGCAATATGTTTGCTACGGTGGCTACTGAAGCTACTGTACGCTTTATTTCTGCACAATACTTAGCATAAACAGTCCAAGTATTTTCATTAAAAATTGAAAAAAATAAAAATAAAATTTAATAAATAAAACTACATTCAACTTCATAAAATTTTAAATTACAGAGTGTGCCATAAAACTGTTGTCTTTAAATATATTAGAAATTTCCAAATATCCAGGAAAATTTTATATTCGGAAACAATTGAAGAATACTATCCAGCCTCAGGCTGTACGACGTCGAATTTGGGTCCACTAGCGCTAGGATAAACATGCAGAGTAAACCATGTAGAAGGAAATTGGCTTTGAAACTTGAATGCACTGCTAAATGTCTAAGAACCAGGAGATAATCTTGTTCTCCGTCCGCTGCACACGTCCCACCCATGGCTGCACCAGTCACTGGAAGTTTGCATGCCATTCTTCCTTACATGATAACTGGTGAAAGGAATTCAGCTGAGGAGCCCCGTGTAATTGGATTTGTGGCCACAGTGAAACTTCTTGTAATGGAGTTTCCCTTTGGAAAATATTTTAAAATGTTTTCGGTGTGTAACATTTTTAACAAACGAATACCCTTCTCAAGTGGAATGGGAAGCATTAAAAAGAAGCAAGTATGCAAGCGAGCAATTATAACAACACTCAAGAATGTTCTTAATTAAGTTAAATGAAATCGAAGAGCGCAAAGAAGAAAATGGTAAAAGTATAAGAACTATTGTTATTAAGTTTTCAGAGTAAATTGAGCCAGAATGTTCCATGTAAACCTAGAAGTCTAAGTAATAGATTTGATGCAATAAAGTGACAAACAGACAGACGGAAATTATTACTATAGTATTAGAGAATTTCTCTTGTCTACCGTTTCTGGATAAGTAAAATAAAATAAATCAGTAGAATATTTACAAACATAGTATATCTGAAGTATATCTTTGTACATATGGAGTGAAGAGTATAATAGCCTTTTAATATTGATGAAAATATAATACAAGAGAAAATAAGCTATTCAATAGTGGAAGTTTTATGTAAATCAGTCCAGGCATTCTTGAGAATATCCCGAACATGCTAATCCACGAATCGTACGACATCATTGATACATACAAACTTTCATTTTTTAAATTATGTTTTATTAATACCAAACAAGTTTATAAATTTAGTTATCTAAAGTAAAAATTATTTAGATCTTGCAAGCCTATTTATTTTATCTTCAACGAGCAACTTTGAATACTGAATCGAAAATCCGCTATTAGCCATGCAACTGAAACCTAAAGCAGCATTCACTCCCACGGATAGAATTCGGCTTTGCATACGGAAAATGTTGTTCAAAGTAAAATCTGTAATTTGACGTAGAATATCACCTCCACTCCCTAAACATTTCATGATCAAAACTGGTAAGAACTCATTTCCACTTAGACATTCCTGCACCTTGTCAACTACAGAGTTTCCTAGACTTACAACATCATTCAAAAACCTACGGGTAGAGTTGTAAGCCTCATCAATTGGAATCTTTGTAGCGTCGATACATTTTTCAATACGTGTTATACTTTTATTTAGAAATTTTTCTATTATTATCTTCCCTTGAGCCTGGTTTTTCGTGCCGACCATCTTGGACTGTTGTTTTTCTGCCCAAACGGGTAAATTGCTCGTTTGGTTTAAAAGTGCCCCAACACTAAAACGAATTGTAAATGCAAAAAAGGTATTGAAATTGTCCAAAAATACCGTCACATTTCTCTCAGTGTCATTTAAAAATTTTTTTACGAAGGGAAACAATGGATTCAATCCAGCTAAATCTGGTGAAAAAGCTTGCGTTATTTTTTGCATTCGCTCCACTAATTTTTCAAAGTTGTCAATGAAGTTGCTGGACAAATTTTGGAACCGTCCTATTACTTTCGTCATTATATTCACCGAGGCTTCCACGGCTTGCATAGTAGCAATTGTTGTATTCAGAACCTGGGATAGAGTACCTACCCCGTTCTGCACTAACCCTATCGTATTAGTAATTGCACTGCCATTGCCACCTGTTGCTGCTGACCATATTCCTTGAACCACGTTTCCTACTGTTTCACCTAAAATTTTTGTAGTATTCAACAGAGAACTACCCAAACTTAAAGACTTTTTAGTTGGCTTTTCACTTGTGCTGAGAGACTTAGTTAGAATGGCCGTTGTGGTGGATGTAGTGGCGGTTGTAGGAGAGATGGTAGTGACCGTTGTAGGAGTGATGGTAGTGGCGGTTGTAGGGGTGGTGCTAGGGGTGGTGCTAGGGGTGGTGCTAGGGGTGGTGCTAGGGATGGTGCTAGGGGTGGTGCTAGGGGTGGTGCTAGGGGTGGTGCTAGGGATGGTGCTAGGGGTGGTGCTAGGGGTGGTGCTAGGGGTGGTGCTAGGG